>OX393549.1:107904497-108504497 GCA_947650365.1 Chamaelirium japonicum
TTAAACAGGGCGGCAAAATTGGTTTTGTGGAAGAACTATCAGAAATCGCAAAAACAATAATCGAGTTAAACCTACCATATTTATTGAAAATAACCGAATTATAAAATTAAAAAATCACCCAACTATAAAAAATATATCATTGAAACCATCACCAACACATCGGATGCTCTCTTTTGATCGAAAACCCAATAAGAAATTAACAATGACATGCAACAAAAAAATGCAGCCTAAAAAAAACAGATTTATTTGGGTTCTCTTTTGATTGAAAAAAAAAATCAGATCACCAAAAAAATGGAATTTACCACTATCTTAAGTAAACTTTTACAACATTATCTCAGCATCGAACAACATAACTATAACATTTAAGGGCATATTTTTATTCTCGAAAAAGAAAAAAAACAGTAACCAAGTTCAATTTGAATTTCAAGTAATAGAATACATATTAACAAAAAAGAATGCGCACAATCCAGAGATATGGACGACAACCTCCATCTCTCAAGCATCCTGAAACAGAGAGGGTAAAAAAAAAACCAACAATACTAAAAGAGAGGGAGAGGGAAGAAAAAAAGAAAAGAAAAAAAAAAGTTTTCTTAGAGATCTGGATGGCGACCTGCTTTTCTCAGATATATGGACGATGACCTCCATCTCAAGCATCCTGAAACAGAGAGGATAAAAAAAAAATCAGCAATCCTAATTCTAAAATCAGCAATTTTAAAACAGAGAGGGAAAGGAAAGAAAAAAAGAAAACGGAAAAAAAAAGCATTTTCTTTGAGATCTGGACAGCGCCCTGCATTTTCTCAAAGCTATGGACGGAAACCTCCATCTCTCAAACATTCTGAAACAGAGAGGGTAAAAAATATCAGCAATCCTAAAATAGAGAGGGAGAGGGAAGAAAAAAAGAAAAGTGAAAAAAAAAATTCTGAGATCTAGACGACGACCTGTGTTTTCTCGGAGATATGGATGACAACATCCATCTCTCAAGCATCCTGAAACAGAGAGGGTAAAAAAAAAAATCAGCAATGCTAATTGTAAAATCAACAATCCTAATTATAACTTACATTCAGCACATTCTGCGAGGGCGTGACAAAATTGAGTGCGTGGCCAAATTTTGAGGGAGAAAACTTTTTTCAAGGTGGCTGTGGGTGCAAAATCTGGCTAACGCCCAATGGTAGGACCCACAACCCTGCCCAATGGTAGGACCCACAGCCCTGCCTGGGGCCCACGAGTCTAATGGTGGGACCCGCAGCCCTGCCTGGGGCCCATGGGTAAGACGGTGGGACCCGCAGCCCTGCCTGGGGCCCACTTGCACTATCTGGGGTCTGGTAAATCCCCCCGGTATTTACCAAACCCCGGATATTCCTGGGAATATTTCTGGAATATTCTCCAGATAGACGAAGCCCTTATAAATAGCAAACCCTGTAAATGATTCCATATCGAAAAATCCAAACCATAATCCCACTTTCTGTTTTCCAGAGCTCCCCGGGATTTCTGGTTTTCAGATCCCCTCTCCACCCTCTGATTACTTGTAAGAAGCACTCATCGGCCTATCGAGAGTAGCTCTACTGTTTACTTAGAGATAGTGGATTCAAAGGTTGCGTCTTACCGCACGGAGACGTAGGCTTCGGCTGAACTTCGTCACCACATCTTGCGTTATCTCTTCCTCTACCTTTCTACTCTACAGTGCTTTTGTGACAGCCCAGCAAGTCACCACTCAGCGCTTCGAAGCGCGCCACATCCCGAAGGGTAAACACTTCAATCGACTATTGGAGGAGGGTCACGTACGACGGCCGAAATCCTCCCCCACAGTTTGGCGCCGTCCGTGGGATTGACATCCTCTCAACTTACAACTTCTAAGCTTCCAAACTCCTTCAATAGCAGCTACTGGTTGCCCGGGCAATCCGTCTGTCTCCATCGTTAAACCTGAATGGCAAAGACACCGATGGACCAGCCAGAGGAAAGCGGCATGCACCCAGACGCTCAGCATCCGACGACTCGATCAATGAGTCGCCGGTTTGCGACAAGCCAACATCCAGAACAACAACTCGCTGTCAATTCGAGGAGTCACCAGTCGGTTGATCGCGCTGCCCAAGCTTAACTTCGACGGTCACCTCAACTCGCCGACCAGATCCCTCAGCGCTTGGGGAAAGCGCATGTCTCTCATGGTGCCGATGCTCAAGCATCGTACCAGATCACCGCAGAGGACTTCCAACTCCTCACTCTCATGAAGCAGAATGCGGCCCTCATGGTAGAGAGAGACTCCCTCCGATAAATCGCTATCGGAGGAAGAGCTGATCCCCCGCGATCGGTCGCCGGTATCAACGAAGGAGCAAACGTCCACCGGCCGCTTCATGTCTCCCCTGCTCTGTCCAGACGATCTGTCATCGATACCTCCCGATGATCCCTCAAGCCTCCTTCAAGGGGACCATCGCCTCCTCCGGCTAAACAGAGCATCTGGGAATGTCTCGACGAATCGACTCGTCACCCAAAGCCACTCAACTCAGTATCATCCTCTGACTCAAGCAGTCGTCAGGATGTTCGCAGCAGAAGATGTTTGGGGATATTTTCCGCTGGTCCGTGCAGCGTACCTGCAAGACAAAGAAAAAGCGTAAGAACGGCTGGCTTCCCTAGGAGCGCAGACCCTCCGACGCTCAAGTCAGTCTCAGGTGCACAACGGCGAGCTACAGAAGACGAAAGTGGTAAGGATGAGGGTTTCCAACCTGTACTCTGGAGCCTGGGGGTGGACATTTATAGACATTGGCGACCTACCGTTGCCCAATACGTGGAGGTTCCTTCCAGCGCCTTCTAGACCCCCATGTTCTGGCTCGCGTGGGTCTCTGACAGTCCTTGGAACTCGCGCCCCTGATATTCTTTGTCGTCGAGCCTGCCTGGCGGTTTGAGTGGGGGAGAGCATCTTTCTTGTCGCTGCCAGGTGGCTATTCTGGAATGTTCAAGTCTGGGAGGTCTCAAAACTGACTCTGGCGGGCTTCCGTGGCCTACAACCATCCACATAGCTTCAGTGGGGTTTCGACACCTGGCAACCCTTCATGCTGCTCTATTGTGGGCAACCTCAGGTGGGAAGCCAGGGCGAGCTCGCCCTTCGTTGCTCCGCCTTCACATCTATCAAGAGTCGGACCTCACAGGAGCGACCTCTTCGATAAACAGGGGAGTCTTGGCGAGCTTGGGCGAGCTTCGGAGCGGGCTTGGACGAGCTCCTGAGTGAGCATGGGCGAGCTCCTGCGCGAGCCGGGGGCGCCTCTGGCGCTTGTATCGTTGTATGCATGACGGTCTGACTCCCGCTGCTACTGCAAGCGAATTCTCGTGCGAGTTTGGCGAGCTCTTGCGCGAGCTTGGCGAGCTCTTGCTCGAGCTTGGACGAGCTCCTGAGCAAGCTTGGGCGAGCTCCTGAGCGAGCTTAGGCGAGCTCCTGAGCGAGCTTAGGCGAGCTCCAGCGCGAGCTTGATCAAGCCCCTGAGCGAGCTTGATCGAGCTCCTGAGCGTGCTTGGGCGAGCTTCTGAGCGAGCACTTTGCCTAAGGCCCCTTCAGCCCAATGTGGATCTCGCTCCCTGTCAAGATGATTTGGTGAGCGCGGAGGGGGGGGGCGAACTCCAGGGCGGATTTCAGCTACCCCCAACAGAAGATATCAATCCGGAGCTCGGTCCCACCTCAGTAACAACCGAGTCCAAGTGAAGCATCACCAAGAAGGAAGAACTTCCAAGCCCCATCTTCCTCCTCGACCTTCAGGACGCCTCCCCGACTTGCGGAACGATCGAAGGAACGACCACGCCTCCGAAGGACCGCTTCACCGACAGATTCTCCGGGCCCAATTTCCTCGAGGATGGAAGACTGTCGCTCTCCCCAAGTTCAATTGTCTGACGGGAGATCCGACGCTACATGTCCTCACCTTCAAACAAGCATTAACACCATATGATCACGACAACCAGGTTCTATGCCGCACCTTTACCGGCAGCTTGAATGACATGTCGTTGGATTGGTATCACAATCTCCCCACAGGCTCTGTCAGCCTGTTCGGAGACCTGGCAGATCTCTTCATCCAGTATTATCGGCTGAATCTCAAACCAGAGAAGAAGCTGGACTCCCTCTACCGGCTGCGAATGGGTTCGGACGAAACCCTCCGAGAATTCACACGGAGGTTCCGGAATGAGCATGCAGCGCTCTCCGGACGCCATCTCGACGATGAGGCAATTATGTTGGCATTCCAAAATGTTCTGCGCTATGACCTTCATATCTACAACGACCTCATCCACAACCCCCCCGATTCCCTTGGAGCGCTCTTTGATCGGATCCAGTGGGAAATCAAAGTCGAGGATGATCAAGTCGCTCGCAAGGGGCGAGACTTCATGAAGCGTCCATCCGACAAAGAGCCGGCACGACCACCAGCCCGAGCGAACAACGCTGAAGCTAAAGAGAAGGAGTCCTCCAAGAAGCCACGAAGGGCAGACGATAGACCCACTAAGCCTCGGAGAACAACCTTCACTAGCTGTAACTTGCCCATCGACATTATCCTTGAACAGATCCAGCACGAGAGCTATCTTAGAAGGCCAAACCCTCTTCAGCCTGGCACCAAGCAAACGCAAGACAAATCAGTCTATTGCAACTTTCATCGGTGCCACAGCCATTCTACCATTCGGTGCTTCAGCCTGAAGTACCACCTGGAAGACCTTCAGGAGAAAGGCCATCTTCAGGATTTTAAATCTGAGACAGGCAGGGCTAGCGGTCCACACCCTCCTCCTCCCCCTCCCCAAAGGGAGAAGGAGGCATGCTGGATCCGCTCGGTCACTTCTCAAGCAACTCTTATCTTAGTTCAAGCGAATATTTACGGCATCCACGACAACCTACATCATCAAACTCCAACTCGAAAGGAGGTTGAGCGGCAAGTACGACGTGTCCATCACGTTCGCACTCTCGCTCAAGTTGAAGACTCCTGGATAGAAAAGCCCATCAAAGGCCGACAATTATCTTTACCGATCAGGATCTCCACAGAGTATGCACTCCTCATCGAGATCCTTTGGTCCTTTGACTCATGGTTGATGGGAGCTCGATCAACCGGATCCTCATTGATACCGGTAGCTCCATCGACATTATGTTCTCTGATTGCTTCAAACGTCTCGGTCATAAGTACGAGAGTCTTGACGTAATCCCGACCATCATTACCGGCTTCAACGGAGAGCAGAGCATGATGATGGGCGAAGCAAAATTTATACTCGATATCAGTAGCGATATGCGAGTGTTCGTCCGTTTTGCTATAGTCGAGGGGACGTCAAACTACAATGCCATTCTAGGCAGGCCTTTCCTTCATCAGATCAATGCTGTCTCCTCCTCTAATCACCAACTCCTCAAATTCCCAACTGAAGAGGGTATCAGATGCATCCGAGGGAGTCAACAAACGGAAAGATCATGCGAAGCAGCGGCCGGACGAAATCAATCAACGCCCAAGGCTACGCCAGCAAAGCGTTCTGCTAGCGAAGCTGGTCCCTCGACCAGATAGCAATCAAGGGAGCCCCCAATGCCTGAGCCTGCACCTCTGGAATGGGAGGCTCCACCCTCAATCAAAGAAATTATTCGAGTTGATCTCGGCAACGGTAGTCCCCCTCGAGAGACTTTCATCGGAACTGACCTGAACAGTGAAGAAGCGCAAGATATGGTTTCATTCCTCAAATCCAACGCTGACGTTTTCGCTTGGAGTTTTGAAGACATGCCTGGGATCAATCCAGACGATGCATGTCATCGACTCACAATCAAAGAAGGAGCGCACCCAGTCAAACAGAAGCCACGAACCATCAAATCAGAGCGACTAATTGTGGTTCAAGAAGTAATCGACAAGTTACTTGCTGCTGGCTTCATCCGCAAAGTTGAGTATCCAACTTGGATCTCAAACATAGTCGCTGTTCCGAAGAAGAATAGGAAGATCAGAATCTGCATCGACTTCACCAACCTCAATAAAGCATGTCCTAAAGATCCCTTCCCCATGCCCAGGATAGATAGACTCGTAGACACCACCGCTGGGCACGAGCTACTATCCTTCATGGATGGATACTCGGGCTACAATCAAATCCCCCTGCATCGGGATGATCAAGAGAAGACATGCTTCGTGACGGATAGGGGCCTCTACTGCTACAACGTCATGCCCTTTGGCCTTAAAAATGCGGGATCAACCTACCAAAGGCTAGTCACGAAGATGTTCAAAGAACAGATCGGTCGCAACGTCGAAGTCTACGTTGATGATATGCTTACCAAGAGCCAAACTCGAGTGGAACACCTCGCTGACCTCGCCGAAACATTTCAAATCCTGAGAAGATACCGCATGAAGCTGAATCCAGCCAAATGCACTTTTGGAGTACAATCTGGAAAGTTCCTGGGTCATCTAGTAACCAGAAGAGGCATCGAAGCAAATCCCGATCAAATTCGAGCAATACTCGACATGCCATCACCCTCTAATCAAAAAGAAGTTCAACGACTCACGGGAAGGCTAGCAGCACTCAATCGATTCGTATCCAAATCCTTCGACAAATGCAAGCCCTTCTTCGACAAACTCCGCAGGGCTGACACGTCAGGATGGGACACGACTTGTGAACAAGCTTTTCAAAGCATCAAGTTCTATCTCACTCAGTCCCCCATCCTGACAGCACCGTTGCTAGCGGAACCCCTATGGATCTATCTCGCCGTCACTGGTCAAGCCATCAGTGCAGTCCTGGTCAGCAGAAGGGATGCCATCGAACGTCCTGTCTACTATACCAGCCACACCCTCCTGCCGGCTGAAACTCGCTACTCGAAGATAGAAAAAATTATTTTGGCTCTGCTGACAGCCTCTCGACGACTTCGACCCTACTTCGAATCCCACCTGGTTACCGTCTCTTCCGAGCATCCTCTCAAAGACATACTCGACAAGACTGGTCGAGCCGGTCGGATGACCAAATGGGTAATCGAAATGAGTTCGCTCGGTATCCAATTCGAGCCTTGTATTTCTGTCAAAGGGCAAGCCATAGCCAACTTCCTAGAGGACTTCCCCGTAGAAGATTCTATCGCCCTTGAAGATGATCCCGAGATCCACCTCAACGATAAAGACGAGGAACGCTTCAGTCCAGGCCCAAAGGCCCCTCGTTCGAACCTCGAGGCTCTATCAATGACCGTATCACGATGAAAGCTCTATACCGACGGAGCATCAAGTGCCATGGGCTCAGGAATTGGGATAGTTCTAATATCCCCCGAACTAGACCACTTGGAGAAAGCTATCCTCCTCAGGTTCAATGCCACCAACAATGAAGCCGAGTACGAAGCTCTCGACTCAGGATTGGAGACTGCTCAAGCACTGGGGGTAGAGTACCTCGACGTCTATAGTGATTCCCAATTGGTCATCAGACAGATCAATGGGGATTACGCAGCACGAGGTGAAATGATGCTGCACTATCTCGACCTCGTACAACACCTCAAGAAGCAGTTCACAGACATCAAATTCCTCCAAATACCAAGGGCAGACAATCGCAAAGCCGATGCCCTCGCCAATGCTGCTTCAGTATTGGGAGATCCAGTCAATCAATGCCACGTCAGCATCGAATACCAAGAGTTACCCAAGGCAAACCTTGAGCAACGCGGAGTTATCACCACGACAAATGGAAGAAAGGGTTGGAGGGAACCGATCTTCACTTACGCCTTAAGTGAAGATCAGTCAGATTGGAGATGGCCAATCCTCAACTTCTTCAAGAACAATAAAATGCCGGAAGACCCGATTCAAGCCAGACGATTGCAAAGAAAACACCCTCTCTATCGCCTTGAAGGAGACGATCTCTATTTCCAGTCCCACAGTGGAATCCTTCTCAAATGCATCAGCCTCCGACAAGTGGAGATGATATTAGCAGACATCCATGCCGGAGCTTGCGGTAACCATTCTGGTGGTAGATCCCTCGAAGGGAAAGTCAAACTCCAAGGCTACTATTGGCCCACTATGGCCAAAGACGCACGGCAGTTCGTCTAGAAGTGTGAACCCTGCCAACGGCACGCTCGATCAATTCATCTCCCTGCATCTGAGCTTCACCCTCTGACAAGTCCTTGGCCATTCCATCAATGGGGGTTGGATTTTCTTGGCCCATTCCCACCTTCTCCCAGCAAGAAGAAGTACCTACTATTGGCAACAGATTACTTCACTAAGTGGGTTGAAGCTGTGCCTCTCTTCCATGAAACAGACGATGAAGTCATCAAATTTGTCAGGAAGAACATCTTCTCAAGATTCGGCATGCCCCAAGTGCTTATCGCTGACAATGGAGCACAATTCGACTCGGACAAATTCCGAAACTTTTGCCAAGAGTATGGGATCAAACTCTTCTATTCAACCCCGAGATACCCTCAGTGCAACGGTCAAGCGGAAGCCTCCAACCGAGCCATCCTCGGCATACTTAAGAAGAAGTTAGAAGACAAGAAAGGGCTCTGGGAGAAAGTCCTTCCTGAGGTGCTGTGGGGGTATCGAACCACACCTCGACGATCGATCAGATTTTCACCCTTCCACCAAACTTACGGGTCGGAAGCAGTTCTGCCAACCGAAGCCATATGCCCAACTATCAAGTCCCTCGCAATCGAACGAGAGATCAATGAGGAACTTCGCATCGACGACCTCGACTGTGCAGACGAACTTCGTGATCAAGCAGCCGTACGCATCGTCAACTACCAACAAAAGATCAAGTCAGCTTTCGACCGAAAGGTTAGCAGAAGACAGTTCAGCGTCGGAGAACTTGTTCTAAGAGCGGTCTTCCCAAACACAAAGGAACATGGCAGCGGCAAGTTCGCTCCGAACTGGGAAGGACCATACATTATCGAGTCGGCCGGAGGGAAAGGTTCGTACCGACTAGTAACGCCGGAAGGACAGCGGCTACCATGAGCATGGAATGCATCACATCTCAAGAAGTTTTATCAATGAATGTAATCTCCACCAAGTTATCAATGAGAAGGAGGCTGATACTTCAGATTCAATAAGTCTATTAAATTCAACTTCAAATCCTATTCTATCCCGCAGTTAGTTCGGTTTGCGTTGCGACACGGCCGACTAACCTGCAACGGTACAAAGCTACATGTCCCGATATGTAGGTTCGACTGAAACGGCGCTTCGCCTAAGTTCAACCGATACGAGGGCGCTATGCTGAGTACTCCGAATCATTGGCATCGCACGTGCTCCCATTGTCACGTAAGGACACATGCACTAGTGCCTCGCCACAGTTAGTTCGGTTCGCGTTGCGACACGGCCGACTAACCTGCAACGGTACAAAGCTATGTGTCCCGATACGTAGGTTTGACTGAAACGGTGCTTCGCCTAAGCCCAACCGATACAAGGGCACTACACTGAGTAATCCGAATCATTGGCATCGCACGTGCTCCCGTTGTCACGTAAGGACACATGCACTAGTGCCTCGCCACAGTTAGTTCGGTTCGCGTTGCGACACGGCCGACTAACCTGCAACGGTACAAAGCTATGTGTCCCGATACGTAGATTCGACTGAAACTGCACTTCGCCTAAGTCTAACCGATACAAGGGCACTACGCTGAATACTCCGAATCATTGGCCTCGCACGTGCTCCCCGTTGTCACGTGAAGACATATGCACTAGTGCCTCACCATAGTTAGTTTGGTTCGCATTGCAACGCACCCGGCTAACCTACAACGATACAGAGCTACGTTCCAGAGACAAAGGCTCGACCGAGAAGACACTCCGTCTAAGTCCGACCAATATGAAAGAATCATGCTAAGAACTGTGGGTGCAAATTTTGGCAAGAAGTCTGCAAACAGCGGGACCCACCGGCCCTGCCTGGTGGGACCCCGAAGACAACAGCGGGACCCACCGGCCCCGCCTGGTGGGCCCCCGAGTACCACAGCGGGACCCACCGGCCCTGCCTGGTGGGCCCCCTAAGACGGCAGCGGAGCCCACCAGCTTTACCTGGAGGATCCCCAGATACGACAGCAGAAACCGCCATTTACCCCGGAATTCCTCCCAGAGAATCCTATAAATAGCAGAGCCTTCGAATGTAAAAGGATCGGACTTTCAAAACCTGAAACTCCAGAACTCAAACCAGAGCTCTGAAAACAGATCAGTGCCATCATCTGATATCTGTCTCAGAAACCTCTATCTCCTCTTACCCTCTACCTCACCTTGATCTTCTTCTTGTCTTTGAACAAGTCGAAGAAACTTCAGTGACACTCGGCCTGTCGAGGTCACTTCGAAACAAGTGTTAGTGAATTCGGGTTGCTCCCTATAGCACGGAGACGTAGGCTTCGGCTGAACTCCGAGATCACATCTCTCGTGTCAATTCTCTCTGAGTGCTTCTCTGATTGCATCTCTCTTTGCCTGTATACTGCGAAAGACTTCAACTTCAATCAACAGATCGACCAACGATCCTCAACGTCTATTTCAACTCCAATTGACTGGTGCTGCGAAAGTCTTCGGGTCGGCACGAAGATTTTCCCCCACAAGAACTATGAACGCTCATCGTCATCAACCAAAGATGTTCTTTATTATCAAAATAAAAGACAAACACACAACACAGACAGAGAAGATAACAGTAGAATACAAGTCAATAAGATCCCTGCAAGCCTTCGGCACAACCTCCGAAACATTCATCAACCTGTCGGCCAGCGCCGACATCTCGTCACAAAAGATGGCCAGCACCAGCGCCTCTTTAAGCGCCCGAGTCAACCAGTGCTAGCGCCTCGTCGAGCGTCTTCTGCATACCTGCAATCTCAGATCGGAGCTCCTTGATGACCCTCTTCTACTCCCTGTCCAGGTGCCTCAGAGACTAAACATCGCTTATGCAGACCCGCATCTCAGCTTGAAGGGCCTCCAACTCAGCGCAACGATCAGAGAGCCTCTCCAAGGCTTGGTCACGTGCCTTGCCAGACTCCAAAACCTCTCTCCTCGCCTCCTCCAGCTCGGCCCTGAGCTCGGAGATCGTTGCTTCGAATCCCTCCCGTTCATCCTTCCATTCGAGACGAAAGCCTTGGAGAGCAACATGAATTGCTGCACCCATCTACGAACAAAGGAAATGCGTCAACTCTTAAGACGTTAAACTAAAACCAAGTAACATGAATATCAACTTACCATCCGCAAGCAGCGATCGAAGGAAACATCAAGAGGGATGTTATACGCATCTGCTGCATGTCGAGCCATCCCAAGATAGTCTCCAGAATCTAAACCTTTGAGCAGCCTCTCGCGGGCTGCTGCCGCTTCACGCTCCTCAGACATCCTCTCCCTTCTAGCCTTCTTCTCACCCCTCCTTAGGGGAGGGGGTAACGTCGTCACCTGTCCTGTCATCATGATGATGCTCGGAGTAGTAAGGATAGGCGGCGCCACACCCCAATCGGCCTCCCCTACTGCAGGCTGCATCGAGTTCCACTCAGCCCACCCTGATGTAGGCTGCGCTGAACCCCAATTCCCCTTCTCTGTTGCAGGCTCCACAATAGACTCCGGCAAGGAGTGCATTTCAGTAGCTGCGATAGACTTTCCCCTCTTCTGTTGGTCCCTCACCGCTTGGAGACGTGCCTCGGAAGCAGCCGCCAAGCCAACATGAGAAGCCTTCAACTCCAGGGCAAGCCCAGACGCTGTTTCCGGACGCGACTTTGAACTCGAATATTGTCTCCCTTTGCCTTTGGACCCTGTCATCAAAGGGCCAAAATCATAATCAGGTTCGAAAGGCACTTGGTGCCTCTCATCCTATCGCTCCTCCTCCTCCTCCTCCTCCAATCGGCGAGCGAAGGCCACCATGCCAGGTGACATCCTTCCCTTGCCACGACCATGGTGTAAATTCGGTGGCACCAGGATCTCCACACGACTCTGCTCGCCGCCCTCTTCCTCCTCCTCCTCCTCCTCCTCCTGCTCCTCCTCCTCCTGCTCTTCATCTTCATCTTCACTGTCGTTGGCACTAAAAGTATCCCCCACTGAAAGAGAATGCTGAGATGATGAATGCAAAGGGATAGTGGCAGGAACTGCCCTATCTCCACCATTGACCACCTTCTTACGCCCATGCATCTTGGGCTCAATGATCAACTTTCTTGGTTTCTCCACCAGATAAGGCCCAGCAACATTCGCCCACTTTCGATTCCACCCATCGTCCCCATAATCGGAATACACAGTCTCGTTATCTTCATAACGAGTCGAGAGACGATGCAACAGGTTCTTCGTTCCGAAGTGCACAGGGCAGAAGCGAAACTGTTTCCATAACCTACTACCACACGTCAGCTCCAAGAAGATATTGTCGATCGCCACTGCACGTTGCGACGACCAACCAAATTTTCCACCCGGTTGGTAACTCTTCACCTCCTTCGATACCTCGTATCGCATTAACTCCGGCACAGCAAGCGACGACCATTTCCCCGAGATCGAGAAGGGACCTTCCATAAAAGTCTCGTCGGAATCAGGTAAACACTCAACTGGCCTCAACACAGATACACCCTTAAGATAGAAGAAGGTGGACCTCTTAGCATTGCTCAAGACCCACCTGTAATGAAAGAAGAAGTAACCCAGCTCAATACGTGCTGCCTCGCCCTCTTGCAAACCGGAATAACAACTTCGAAGCTCAGCCTGCCGATCTGACTCCACACGACAGAATGCATAGATCACGCGCCATGCATTTCCTCCTACTTGCCCAGGAGCGATGCCCGAGGTATTCAGCAAACGAGCAGCAAACGGTAAAAGGGGTAGCCTCATCCCGCAATTAAGTTGACCCAAAGAAACAATCGTCCCCATTACATTCTCCTTGCTGATGTTGTTGAGGAAGACAACCTTAGGATCAATACCAAATATTTTGCAAAGCGCCGGGTAGCTCGGCATATGAGCATGCATCTTGAACAATCGCGACATCTTCACATACTCCTTACGTCGTGTTTCTATTGGATGGAGGCCTTTGTCGTGGATGAAGAGGGGCTCCTTATCAATCGGCACCAGAGGCCCCAACTCGAACGACATGCGAGGAACTTGCGTAGGCTTGCAAGGAGCAGTCGCCCCCCCCAGTAGGACACCTCTTCATTGTCTTCTTCGTCTCCTTAGCAGGCGGAACCGGCTTAAAAGTCTTTCCCTTTGAAGCCTTCGGCTCAGGACGAGAAGATCGGCCCTCCTCCTGAGGCCTTCCCTCTGGATGAGGAACCGAGCCCTCGGCCTCTAACGAACCCGTCAGAAAGCTTTTGAAGCCCTTCTTCAGACGAGGAATAACACCCTTCTTCCCCATCGACCCAGAAGCACCCTCGCCTGACATCCAACGTAGAAAATAAACAAAAACACAGAATCTGAGAGCTCAGAGATTTCAGAGACTTCAGACAGATTTCTCAGCAAAGGCATTTGAGAACTCCTTGAGTCCTATTTATAACCTCGATGACATCACCCGACACGATCTTCGAGAAAAACTGGAAAATTTTCACAAAACAGGGAAATTTCCTCCAGCGCTCACGCAAACCGAGAAAGTTGCCCAGCCGATATGGAATTCTTAGGTTTTGTTTTAGGATTAGGGGGAAGGGTTTAGGGTTAGGATTTAGGGGTTTTTAGGTTTAGTCTTGGGTTTTAGTTAGAGACAATGAGTGAGAGGATGAGGAAGAGAGGGATTCGTACCCGACCACTCCACCCAACCACCGCTTTGTTTGTTTGATTCACTTTGTTGTCTAACTTGCAGTGTAGTGGTTAGTTTGTCCACTTTGTTATCTAACTCGTAGTGCATTGGGCATCTAAAGCACCGGATCCCATCAACGGGTGCGATCATACCAGCACTAAAGCATGGGATCCCATCAGAACTCCAGCACAAACAGAGAGGAGAGAATGAGAGGATGAGAGAGTGAGTGAGAGGATGAGAGAAACCATCCCCTCCTCAAACCCAACCAGCCCCCCTCCCCAACAGCTGCAACCAAAACAGAGAGGAGAGAATGAGAGGATGAGAGAGTGAGTGAGAGGATGAGTGAGAGGGTGAGAGAAACCATCCCCACCACTCCACCCGATCCCCCTCTCCTCAAACCCGACCAGCCCCCCTCCCCAACAGCTGCAACAAAACCAGAGAGGAGAGAATGAGAGGATAAGAGAGTGTGAGAGGGGTTCAGCGAAGGTGAGAGAGAGAGAGAGAGAAAAAAACAGTAAGTGAGAAGGTGAGCATGGGAGAGAGGTTTAGAGTGAGAGGATGAGTGAGAGAATGAGTGGAGTACCCGACCAGCTTACCCGATCAGCTTACCCGATCAGCCCACCCGACCAGATCACTACACTATACCCGACCAGCCAAAACCCCACCTCCTTGCCCCTTTGCCCCTCTAACTGAGGCCATCCCCAGCTCCCCCTTGGGGGGTGCACACATTCCCAATCTCCCCATCCCGAGGGGAACGTGCACCCATAAGGGATCTCCCCTCCCCTTCACCCCTACGGGTAACCGAACGAAGGGTGCCCCGGACCGAATCAATTATCAAGTTTTAACTTGTGATTTATCCTGTTTTCACATCGCGAAAGGATGGGCTCATCAGCTTCATTCTTGCCTGAACTCTAGATGCCCCTGTAGACGGCCATGTGAGGATCGCCCGGGCTCTGACATCGACAAATTCCGGGTCCGGATACGCACAGTAGCTATCGTCGTACATGGCTCCGGGTCGCGATTTCACGCTTTTTTTCTCCGCCTTTCGAGTTTTTAACTCGTGTTTTATCCTGTTTTCTCATCGCGTAATGATGGGCTCATCGGCTTCATTCTCCCCTCAGCTCTAGATGCCCTTGTTGAGGGTCACACGAGGATCGTACTGACTCTGAATTCGACGGATTCCGATCCCGGATGCAACCACTAGGTCTCGTCGTACATAGCTCCGGCTCGTATTTTCAACCCCTTTTTTTTCCTATATTTGCACTCATTCCCCCAACCTTTTTCATTTTGCTATCGACCCCTCATCCCCCTTTGTTTGCATCTGACCCCCTGAGCAGTTTTCACCTACCCCGGTCCCATGGGGTCCCCTCAGCATAACTCCGCCCCTCTGCCGACATCGAACCCCCGATCCCAGCCGGCTAGGTGCCGACCCGTTCGCACCACGGCGTCCCAACCAACTAGGTTACCACCTAGCTGGTTGGGTGGGGGTATACATACAGTCGGTATACGCACACTCGACCGGCCCCTGGCAGGGGGTCGATGGGCGTGACGGTTAGCCCCACGCAACAGGTCGGCAGACAGACGACAGTCAGCCCCGCGCAGGGGGTCGGCTGGCAGACGACGGTCGGCCCCGCACAACAGGTCGACAGACAGACTATGGTCGGCCCCACGCAACGGGTCGGCAGACGCACAACGGTCGGCCCCGCGCAATGGGTCGACAGACAGACGACGGTCGGCCCCGCGCAGGGGGTCAGCTGGCAGACAACGGTCGACCCCACACAACGGGTCAGCAGACAGACTATGGTCGGCCCCGCGTAACGGGTTGGCAGACAGACTATGGTCGGCCCCGTACAATGGGTCGGCAGACAGACTATGGTCGGCCCCGCGCAACGGGCCGGCAGACGCACAACAGTAAGTCCTGCGCAACGGGTCGGCAGACAGACTATGGTCGGTCCCGCGCAACAGGTCGGCAGACGCACAACAGTAAGCCCCGCGCAACGGGTCGGAAGACAGACGATGATCGACCCCATACAACGGGTCGGCAGACGTACACCCGACCAACCCCTGACAGGGGGTCGGCAGGCCCAATGGTCGGCCTCACGTAGCTGGTTGGCAGACAAACGACGACCAACTCTGAACAGAGGGTCGGCAGATGAGCGACCAGCTTTGCACTAGAAAATCCCAACCAGCTAGGTTAACACCTATCTAGCTGGGAGGGGGTAACTGTGGGTGCAAAATCTGGCTAACGCCCAATGGTGGGACCCACAACCCTGCCTGGGGCCCACGAGTCCAATGGTGGGACCCGTAGCCCTGCCTGGGGCCCATGGGTAAGACGGTGGGACCCGCAGCCCTGCCTGGGGCCCACTTGCACTATCTGGGGTCTAGTAAATCCCCCCGGTATTTACCAAACCCCGAATATTCCTGGGAATATTCCTGGAATATTCCTGGAATATTCTCTAGATAAACTAAGCCCTTATAAATAGCAAACCCTGTAAATGATTCCAGATCGAAAAATCTAGACCATAATCCCACTTTCTGTTTTCCAGAGCTCCCCGGGCTTTCTGGTTTTCAGATCCCCTCTCCACCCTCTGATTACTTGTAAGAAGCATTCATCGGCCTGTCGAGAGTAGCTCTACTGTTTACTCAGAGATAGTGGATTCAAAGGTTACGTCTTACCGCACGGAGACGTAGGCTTCGGCTGAACTTCGTCACCACATCCTGTGTTCTCTTCCTCTACCTTTCTACTCTACAGTGCTTTTGTGACAGCCCAGCAAGTCACCACTCAGCGCTTCGAAGCGCGCCACATCCCGAAGGGTAAAACCTTCAATCGACTGTTGGAGGAGGGTCACGTACGACGGCCGAAATCCTCCCCCACAGTGGCAACAAAACATTTCATCGACAAATCCATGGACTATTAGGGGATGTTTGGCATCATTCCGGAACAATCTATTTCCATTCCTTATGCCATGATTTGGAAATAACGGCTAGTAATTGTTCCGGTGGAATGAAGAACTTGGGAACTAAAAAATACTCTGACTGTTTCTATGCCAACCGGAATGCTAGACCATCAAATTGCATTATAAATAGTAATTGACAGTAATAACCTCTTCTGGAAGAGGATTAAGGGGAACAACTGTTCCACACATACCAAACACCTCCTAAAGTCCGAAATGCTGACTACTAATAATGAGACAACAGGGATGGTCATATATAAGGCACAACATATATGTCGAAGAAGCTATTAATTATTATAAATGTCTAAAGGCTTCAAATGGCAATTACTTCAACAATATCAGAATTCAGGAATTTGAAGCCCAGTGGTTCAACCTCTTCAAAATTATTCCAATAACTCATCTGTACATCAAAATACTCTGGACCACAAAAAAGGTGACATGCATCTAAGTGGAGTTTTGCTATGGCATGTCTTGGGCTGGCTAGTCTAGCTCAGCCATCGCATCAACGGACTTCAGAGGTGAATCGGTGGCGGATAGATCAAAGAGCAAAATCACATTAGACTTTGAACTCGAGCTCACTAACCCCTCAAACGTTAAACCTGACCCGAATGTTTGAAGTGGCAAGATCAACTTGGTAAAAGAAATATACTTGACTCTAATAGTTAATGGAACCATTCAATTTGAATCTTTAAACCCAATAAGGATTGTGGATTAAATTATTGAAGTTTATGTTCATTTGCCCTTGATTAGGACTCCCAATTGTGAGTGGAACCATTCAATGAAAACATTCAAGAACTTGTAAGGATCCAAATGGTAATTCAAAAGTACTACGCTTGAATCACATTTGTGGCCCAAGCAATATGATTGATTGATCATCATGGTGATTGGGATTTGGCCCATTAATTGTCTCCATTGTTCAAAAATTCCGCATAAAAAAAGCTTTCAACTCAGCAAAAAGATTACCTTACGATCTAATTCTCTAACTAAATTCTACCAAAAAAATTGAAAAACAACTCAAAAGAACCCATCTCGAATCACATATGTGGCCAAACAATTCGTTCGACTGATCATCACGGTGATTGAGATTTGGCCCATTAATTGTCTCCATTGTTTGGAAATTCTGCATAAAAAAAGATTTCAGGAAGCATTAAAACTAAAGAGAGTTTTACCTACCGAACATATTCAGAACCATAAAACCCTTAGTCAAAGAGAGAGAGAGATTACCCCGTGATCAAGTATATTTCTGGCTAACCCAAATTCTATATGCAGAAGGCAACTTATAAAGATGCAACTTGTTCCAATTATTCATTTTAGCATCCTTAACTGTCCACGAACTACAACAAAATACTTGCAACTTATTGAATCTACCCAGGAATTTCAACATTCAGCATTCAAAACCAATTTAAGAAGATAATATAAAACTTCGGAAGAGTTGAGAGCATCAATGCCATCAATTCTAATGTCATCCATGTATCAATCAAACAATCAAAACGCATAAACATCCTTTACACATAGAACTTACATGATTGTGGAGGGGCTTGAAATTGGTAAACACATCGATCATTTTGATACCTAGCGAGATAATGGCATTGAGCCCCTCGATCAGTGCCTTCATCTCCAATGCTCTCTCTCTACACTGTCGCACGGTCGCGAGGGGTTTGGATGGGGACTCTCGATACGGCTTTTCGATTACCAAGGGCGGCTCGGGCACCTCGATTTTACCGAGGATGGGCAGTGTGAAGATCGGACGGCTTTCGATCGTCCTCTCTCTCTATAGTTGATGGAAGGGGGAGAAAAAGGGGAAGAAAGAAAAGGAGAAAAAAATCACCTGCTTCTGCATCTCTGCCTCCTCTCTTTCTCTCTTGTTGCAGTGAAGGGGAAAGGGGCGACGGGGTCTCTTGCAACGAATGGAAAAGTAGAGGAGGGGGGACGCGATATAAAAGCCTGGGCTCCGCCTCCCCTAACACTGCAAAGAATGGGGAGGGAGCTGTAGCTCCACCTCCCCTAACGCGGCCACCACCGGAGAAGAAGGGGGAGGGACCCAAAATGAAAATGAGAGACTAAATTTTGATTTTAAAGAAAATGAGAGACTAAATTTTGATTTTAAAGAAAATGAGAGACTAAATTCTAGAGAGCAAGCCTAATCTGTTACTTTTGTACAGATTTTAAAGAAAATGAGAGACTAAATTTTGTTCAATCAAACAAAATGAACTCTTATCATTTGGGTTCCAAAAGGAACTCAAAAAGAAGATATTAAAAACCATTTGGGTTCCTTTTGATTCAATCAAACAAAAGGAACCCATCGTATATGGAAATCCAAAAAGACGATGCAATAAGCACACACACACACACACACACAAACAGAGAGAAATAGAGAGAGAGGGGGAGACAACCTGCGGGGGCTTCAACGTGAGGAAGGGGGGAGTTAGACCGGCTTCAGATCGTCAGATCTGACGATCTGGGGGGGGGGAGAGAGAGAGATAGAGAGAGAGAGAGAGAGAGAGAGAGAGAGAGAGAGGGGTGGAAGACAACCAACGGGGGCTTCATCGCCTGCAGGGGGGGAAGACAACCTGCAGGGTCTTCATCATGAGAGGGGGGGCGGGGAGGGGAGGCTAGCTCTATGAATGCCCCCTCCAATTTATTCTAATAAAATTAAAGTCTGCAATTACAGCAAGCCCTTTCACAGTGAGATGGATCTGAAAAAAAATCATTTAGAAATCAGTTGCATAAGGATTTGGAAAAACCATTCTTCACAGAAAAAAAAAAGGATTGATCCATTAAAAAGAAATCCAACATGATATCTGACATGAGTCTTCCGCTGGCCATTATATTCAATCTAAAAGCAAGCCAAGATGCATCCATTTCACTAAAAAAACTTGGAATCTAGCATAGTTGATCAATAAAAAATAGATAGCCAAAAGGGGTGAATCGCCAAGTTCAATATCATAGTTTTTAGTTTTCCCCTTAAGATCTCTTCATGCTAGCATAATAAGCTTCTGAACAATTTGACACAAAATCCAACTAATTTGAGAAATAAAAACTAAAATGCTTTGGGTATATGTGAGAGAACCATGCAACCTGACCTTAGGCCCATGTCATAGTGGGCGGAGGGAGGAGGGCTGGGGCTGGTCAACACCACCGACCCATGTCGCCTCAAAGACGTCCCCTGCAGGGACATTCTTGATGGGGATCAACAGTCGGAGGACAACGGAGGGCTCCACAACCTAGAGGCTTGCACTCAGATGCCCGCCAATCTTCGACACGGTGAACTATGTCCACCCTCAGCTCCGCCACCAATGGCTTCAGATCCTACAGAGTATCACATGCAGATCAATCAATTAATCACACACAAAAAAAAAACCAAAATTGATCATCAAAGAAGAGGTTGGAGTGAAAACCAACCTGTGTGGAGAGATTGAAGGCATAAAAAAGGGGAATAAGGAAGAATTGTACCAGTATATCTGACTGCACCCTAACAAATAAATTCCACTTCATTAAAGGAATAGATCAATGAAGCGAATGATGGCGCATTCAATTGCTCAGAAACGTAGAAAAAAATCAACCACCAGAAATATTGAGAGAGAGAGAGAGAGATATATACCTGAGTAAGCAAATCCAGTTGTTCAACTCCGAATGTCCAGGCTACGGCGAGCGTGTCGAGAAACATGAGGTGCAATGGGTCTACCTGACTGTGGAGGTGCAATGGGTGTGCCATCAATCCCTCTAGCCACAGAGACTGGTCATTGTAGAGGAGCATGAGGTAGATGATGCTTCTCCCATAAAAAGCCCTAAATATACACCACTAAAAACAGATTTATAAAATTATTAATAAATTTAAAAAAAAATCGGCCATAGCCGGAGGAGAGAGAGAGAGAGAGAGAGAGAGAGAGAGAGAGAGAGAGAGAGAGAGTGGTTGCAGACGCCGCAGCCTCCTCCCTCCTCGAGCGCTAGCCCTTACCTGTCAAACATTTAAAAAAATGAGAGGGAAAGAGAGAGGAAGCGGGGACAACCAGTGGCGTGAGGGGGTGAGATTTGAAGGCCTCAGCCACCGCTGCCTTCCTCCTCCTCTAGGGTTCCTCTCTATTCCTGAAGCTCGCAAATCTCTCAATGGAGGTGTAGACGGTGGCTCTCCATAGATTCGATCTTCATTGTACCTTGAATCTGGAATTCGAGTCGATTTGCCGTCGACGCTCCTCCATCCCCACCAACGGAGATCGAAACCACGGTCGCCGGAGACCTCCCGGCCATCAAGAGAGAGAGAGAGGGGGGGGGGGAGCGTGAGAGAGAGAGAGAGGCGGGAGGTGGTGGGGAGAGGGACGGTGGACTGACGGAAGGTACAGGGAGTGGCGGAGAGACAGGGAGGGGATTAGGGCTCCGGGCAAAAAGGGGGGTGAGCAGGGAGGCGTGCAGAGCGAGAAAGAGATAGAGAGAGATGAGGAGGAGGAGGGGGCGGGGGGTATCCGGCACTCAGAGCGTGCTGATTGGCTCTGGGCACCGGTTGTAGCAGAGAGGAGAGGGGGGCGGGGGACTCGAGGCCTGGGGCTGGACTCGCGGGGTCCCCAGAAATCGTTTCCCTCTTCGATTCTCTTTTCCCTTCGATATAGATCGGACGCTGGATGTAATCTGTTTCAAATTTCAAAATAAATAGGGGGAAGATTGGGAACAAATAAATCCTAGCCCTTCTCTCTGTTTATCTCCCTCCTCTAGATAAATCTGAGTTGTTGCTTTGTCTCAGTTCATTTGTCCCCCCCACAACCGTTGTCCCTTATTATATAGATATATATGTATGTGTGTGTGTATATATATATATATATATATATATATATATATATATATATATATATATATATATATATATGTGTGTGTGTGTGTGTGTGTGTGTGTGTGTGTGTGTGTGTGTGTGTGTGTGTGTGTGTGTGTGTGTGTGTGTGTGTGTGTGTGTGTGTGTGTGTGTGTGTGTGTGTGTGTGTGTGTGTAGAGAGTCTCACATGTCTCTTTTTTTTGCAAAAAATCTTATAACAAATTGTTTTTACCATTTTACCCTTGGACTATGCGATCTTTGTGCACGCCGTCTTCATCAGTGCCTGTGCTAGGGGTGCAACTTGGGTTGGGTAAAACCGAGAACCGATTCAACTCAATCTAAATGGGTTGGGTTGGTTTCGGATATTTTGATTAAACGGTTCGTTTGGTTTTAAGTTTTGTGAACCCAACTAAACATGGGTCAGTTCTGGATTGGGGCTCAAGTAGACCCGGCCTAACCTGATAACCAACCTCATATATATTAGGCCACATATATATGTCACATGATTGACTTCTGGGCTACATCACACTAGTACCCGAGTAAACATTAGTTGTTTGCTAATGTTGAACCAACTATCACGATAAACTCAATTGGTGGTTAAAGCCTAACGCCCAACATGGACCTTCGGCTTGCTAGTAAATAGCCGATGGTCATTACTTTTTTAGACCAACTATCAACCGGAGAACCGACCCAAACCAACCCAACCTTAGTGTGGGTTGGGTTGGTTCGGGTTTATGCCCAAATCGGTTCAGTTTTCAATATGGTAGAACCGAACTAGTTTGGTTCGGTTCCGAGTTGCACCCCTAGCCCGTTCATCTTGTCATCATCCTTCCTTCTCGTCGCCATCCTCATCTCGTCTCCTTTATCCTTCCCCCGATGACAGTGGAATTCACAAGCACCGGTGACAACCAATGGTAAAATGGTCATAAAATTATTTATACGAGTCTTTTTTCAAAAATTGAGATAAGTCAGTGGAATTCACAAGCACCGGTGACAACCAATGGTAAAATGGTCATAAAATTATTTATACGAGTCTTTTTTCAAAAATTGAGATAAGTCAGTGGTTATTTATAAAACTTAAAAAGTGAGGGGTTATTTGTAATGTCCATATGTGTTAGGGGTGTATGGAAAAAAATCCCTTCTTTTATAATATCCATCTAATGGAATGCACAGTCAAATCGGTGTGATTCAGTTTTAGGAGGTCGGCCGGATGGTATGTCATTCGGGTGGACAGATGGCTGCCATTTATGGAAGACTGCATTCAATGAATGAGGGCGACAATGGGTCTCTCAGCATGATCCAACGGCTCTGATGAGGTGTAAATTGAGTGCAACACATTTTAGTGTTTGGTGTGGAACACTTCTAACCAGTTTTTTTTTTGGGTATTAAGGAGCTACACTAAATAATTTCCAAAAAAAAAAAACACTAAACAAGATTACATAAAACCAGTCATGTTGCATATGGTAGTACATAGAACAGTCCAATAGGGCCATAGTTGTAATATCAGACGGAAACTCATTAGTCCAGTGGCACGTTATTATCGTCATACGTCCGAGACTGGCAAGGTGACAGGAAACTCATCAGCCTCCCTATCAATTGGAAACCTAGCACCACCCCTATTATCCTGGGAATCTAGGATGATATTATAAAACCCCACAGATCAATGTTGGTATCCCCAGGCTAAGTAAGGCAGACACGGTTGCCCAGAGGGATCGCCAGACACGATAGTCAGAACTCGCGTAAATTCCGACCAAACACCAGGAACAATTTTGGTTCGATAGGACTCTTATAACCATTTGACGATTCCGAGAGGGAAATGTAACTTCCCACCACGGACCACACCAAAGGGCTAAAATGCCACCTGATCTTATAGCAATAACATGGGTCTCAAGGAAAACTAAAAAGGATACATGGTGGCATGGTAATGACAAGGGGACTCACACGCAAAACGGCGAGCACCTCTAAAATTCCAAAACACAATAGCCATAGGAGTAAAAGGAAGGAAACCAAACCAGACCACCACCAACCAATCTCAACATGCCTCACCCTAGAGGTCGGGAGTAGCGGTCGGAGGTGCAGGTATCTTCAATTCTTTCCTTCTTTTTGGTGGAATACCTCTGCTTGCGGCAGGGGGTCATCAACCATACGCGAAGAGCACTCCACCATAGACAAGCCAACAACGTCACCAACACGTTTGGCGTGAGTGGAAGGAGGAGGAGGGGAGGCGATGGTGGCTCTAGACCTCCGGCAATGGGGAGGGGAGGCTGGTGTGGTATGGCATATGAGATGGGGTAAGAGGTGGAGGTGGGATGTGGGTGGCAAATTTTTGTCCGACCCGTCCGATCGATCCGAAAAAAACCGAGTTCAGACAATAATTTATTATCCGAAATCCTAGTAACGTTTGTTCAAATTGTCTGGCTTTAATCTGAGTCCAAGTTTGAGTTGACCAATTTGAACATGTCAACCCAGTTTGTCCGAATATATACAATATAAATTATTAAATAAATAAACAAATAAGTATGTATATAATTATTAATTTTTTAAAATGTATATATGATTAGGGGGTGGCTATAGACTACACAGTTTTTTCATGGGTTAGTTCCTATTCTAGTGCGCTAAGGCTGTGGTGCTGCCTGAAACTCTCAACTCCTATCTCGGACGGACAAGGCGAGACTTTCATTCTATGGTTGATGTCTAAGCAAGAAAACGAGAGCTGACAACCCATCGCTCACCCTTGTGCTATTTGAGATCAACTTTTCGTAAGTCATGCCGGGGATGATCTTCTGTCGTTCGAAGCCTCCGCTCAATCAACAATCAATCGACTCGACTTTGACTCGTTGACTTGAGCGTACAGTAATGCATAATAAACAGTACAAGGTAGAGGGTAGACAATGATGAGGTATCGAAGTTCGACCGAAGCCTACGTCTCCGTGCGATAAGGCGCAACCATAATCCACTATCTCAAAAATGTAGTTACCTCGACAAGACAAGTGTAACTTGTTCAAGCAATCAAAAAAGAGGGGTGGAATAGAAGATGTGTTCTTGGCGAGTGATTGCCAAAAAACTATCCGTTCTTTGTAAAGAAGAATAGCTCTGGAACAAGAAATATGGTTTTCGAATTAGAAAATAATATCTCGAATATGTGTCGAGCCAGCTACTTTATAGAGAATGGAAGCCATCGGGTCCAGGGGCGGTTTTATGGAAGCGAGTACGTACTAAGCCACGGGCTGTCGTCGTGGGTCCCTCAAGGACGACCGAACCCTGAGATGACTTGGTAGGCCTCAGGCAGGGCTGGTGGTCCCCACTGTCGTCGTCTTGGTCCCCTAGGTTGGGCTAGCGGGCCCCACTGTCATCGTCGTGGTCCCCAAGCAAGGATGGCGGGCCACATTACCGTCATCATGGGCCCTAGACAAGACTATAATGCTTTAATATGTAGGGGCGGACCATTAAACCCATAATTTACCTAAGCACCCCTGAGATAGGGACTTTCACCATATCCCAGTTTTACCCTTCCCTCATTCCTCCTCTTTTGCCACCATTGTCGACAGTTCATACCGTCGTCTGCCTCCACCTTCCTCCTCGTCCCTCCTCCCCACGCTCTCCTCCTCCTTTCTTCCTCCTCCATAAGTCTCTTTGCATCTCATTATGCAATTTTCAGGTCGAATGCTCCTATAGACTATTAAGCCATTGGAGACCAAGTGATACACTCACTCTCCTTAAGATGAATGGGTTGTAGAAGCACTCGGTTTAAAATGATCGAGTGTAGGAGGAAGAAGGGGAGGAGGAAGGAGAAGGAGGCGGTGATATGTACGAGATCGATGACATCGACAAGTCAAGGAGAAAGGAATGAAAAAGAATGTGGGATGCTTGGAGAGTCCGGGTCACGAGCTGCCTCTAGCAAACGACAATAACTTATAGGATTACCTTTGGTCATGACATTCCTTTAGGTAAAAATCGTGCTCTATATAGCCATGCGGTAAGGCACAACCATAATCCACTATCTCAGAGATGTAGTTACCTCGACAAGACAAGTGTAACTTGTTCAAGCTATCAAAAAAGAGGGGTGGAATAGAAGATGTGTTCTTGGCAAGTGATTACCAAAAACCTATCCGATCTTCATAAAGAAGAATAGCACTAGAACAAGAAATATGGTTTTAGAAATAGAAAATCGGATCTAGAATATGTGTCAGGGCAACTATTTTATAGAGAATAGAAGCCACCGGGTTCAGGGGCGGTTTCCTGGAAGAGAGTACGTATTGAGCCACGGGCTATCTTCGTGGGTTCCTCGGGGATGACCAAACCCTGAGATGACCTAGTGGGCCCCAGGCAGGGCTGACGGGCTTCACTGTCATCATCGTGATCCCCTAGGTAGGGCTGGCGGGCCCCACTGCCATCGTCGTGGTCCCTAAGCAGGGATGGCGGGCCACATTACCATCATCGTGGTCTCTAAGCAAGGCTAGAATGCTTTAATATATGGGGGCGGCCCATTAAACTCATAATTTACCTAAACACCCCTGGGATAGGGACTTTCACCATATCCTAGTTTTACCCTTCCCTCATTCCTTCTCTTTTGTCACCATTGTCAGCAGTGCATACTGTCGTATGCCTCCATCTTCCTCCTCGTCCCTCCTCCTTTTCCCCTTCCCTCCTCCCAACTCTCTCCTTCTCCTCCCTTTCTCCTCCATAAGTCTCTTTGCATCTCATTAGGCAATTTTAGGTCGAGTGCTCCTATAGACTATTCAGCCGTTAAAGACCAAGTGATACACTAACTCTCCTCAAAACGAATGGGTTGCAGTAGTACTCAGTCTAAAATGACCGAGTGTACGAGCAAGAAGGGGAGGAGGAGTCGGTAATATGTACGAGATCGGCGACATCGGCAAGTCGGGGAGAAATGGATGAGAAAGAATGTGGGATGCTTGGAGAGTCCGAGTCCCGAGTTGCCTTTAGCAAAAGACAATAACTTATAGGATTACCTTCGGTCATGACATTCCATTAGGTAAAAATTGTGCTTTATATAGCTGCTTCCTAGACAATCCAGGTCGATTTCGGGTTGTCCGATTTGAAACATGGTCATTCTGAACAAACAAGGATGACCAAAATCCAAGTATGGATATGGATTAGGAAGATAGTTATAAGTATAGCCACTTGTCTGACCTAGACCCATATTTTTGCCATCCTAGCTAAGGCAAGTGACAGGCATACCCATCATAAAAAAATATGGGTAAAGAAAGGAAAAGACAACGTCTAAATACAACACATTTTTTTTCGTGGGGTACTTCATAAGTCAAACATTCAATATACTTGAATAACCCTATGTAGGAGCAACCCATTAAACCCATATTTTACCTAAGGCAGTCCTAAGATAGGCACTTTTACCATCTCCCAGTTTTACCCTTCCCTCATTCCTCCATCCTCATCCTCTTTCACCACCATTGTTGGCCATGCATGCCGTCGCCCCCTCCACCTTCTTCCTCTCTCTCCTCCCACATCCATTTTCTTATTCATCCTCTATAAGTCTCTCTGTATCTCACTAGGCCATTACGGACCGAGTGCTCTTACAACCCACTCAGTCGTTTCATACCGAGTGCTCATATAGACCATTCAATCGTTTTCAGGGCAAGTGATTGACGGTGGTGAGCACCACTACATCACACTCTGTCTTCTCAGGACAAATGGATTATAGAAGCACTCAACCTGAAATGACTGAGTGTAGGAGGAAGAAAAGTGGAGGAGGAAGGGCAGAAGGAGAATGTAGGTGCAGGCGGTTGAGGAAGAGGAAGAGGGAGGGGGAGGAAAGAGAAGGAGAAGAAGAAGGAGGTGGGATGGATGAGATAGACGACGTCCATCGGTGGCGATCTGCACGAAAGCGACATCATGCATAGACTCTGACTAGTTGGGGAGGAAGTAAAGAGAAGGAAGATATAAGTTCCCCACAGAGACAAGAGTTGCCTTTAGTTACGAGCTGCCTCTAACATAAAAAATAACTTATATAGGATTACCCTAAAAGTTGTGACCTGCCTATATAAAACATTGTGCTGTATATAGACGTTGCCGAAGAAAAAAGGGGTTATTAGCCTAAGACCCCTCTAACCAATCCAACATTAGGATAAACCTAATGAAACATTTCATTTGAGCTCTAGCCCCTCTAACTAACCCAACTTTAGGAAAAACCATTCCCTAGGTTTTTACTCCTAAGACCACCCTTAGTTGCTCTCCTCTCTCAATCGGCCATGGTGGAGGCGTAGGCGGCAAGGGCAGAGTTGCAGGTGCAGGAGGAGGCGGAGCAGAGGTGAAGGAGGCAGAGGTGGCCGAGAGCAGTGGTGAAGGAGGCGGCGGGGAGTTCAGGTTAGGTTTAAGTTTTTGAGATTTCTAGGTCTAGGGTTCATCCTATGGCCTGGCGATGGTGACGAAGGGTTTGGTTAGGTTCGGCGGCAGTGGCAGGGGGTTCGATTATGTCCGGCAACGGTGACGAGGGGCTCAGTTAGGTCCTGTGGTGTCGATGGCGACGGGAGCAGCGGGTGGCATGAAATCTAAACTTGAAATAATATGAGGGGTATTTTCGTCCACAAGGGTCTGAACTAAAATGAAAAGGTTGTCGGAACTGCAACTCGAAACCAACTCCTAAGATGGACTTCTTGCTAATTCCCCAAAGAAAATAGGGAAATTTTATTCATACCCCAAAAATCTGTAATTAGCCCCCATTTTCAACAAACTTGAACACACCCCGTTTTCTTTGATCCTACCCCAATTTTATCCCAAAAATACCCTTCCTTTTATATCCCACCTTGAATACACCCCAATTAAATAGCCCGCCCCATCTTGATCATACCCCCATGAGAGAGAGAGATGTCTCTCTTCTTTCCCCATTGCTAGAGGGGTTAGATCTCGTTTGGAGGAATCCGATCGGGGGAATCTTGACTGCAATATCTCCTCCAAATACAGTTGTTGTAGAATTGGACTGCTTTCAGGTTAACAAGGTTCATCAGAGGCATTCCAATGGCTCTAGTGTCATCATCGCCCCGACAAAAAACCAAGGATCAAAATCTTCAGTTTTGTGAAATCACAAACTACCAGTCATCTGAATCTCAGATAATTTCTAGTTTTCAGCATACAATTCAGATTCTTCTACAAGAATACAAGAACTAATCAGAGCCTTTGAAGCAAACCATGAAGTATGTAACACTAAAGAAGGTAGGGAAGAGAGAGAGAGAGAGAGAGAGAGAGAGAGAGAAAGAGAGAGAGAGAGAGAGAGAGAGAGAGAGGAGTCTTGAAAGGATGACGACTGTCCTACCGATCTCTGGTCCCCGCACTGCAGCTGCTGGGCAGCCACCGAGCGGCTCTTTCCGATAAGTGGTTCTCGGTCGCCGCCGGCGGTGGTCCCACTATTCACAACGGCAGCGAGGGGTGCTCCTCCTTACGCGGCGGCTTTGGTTTCTTGAGCGGTGTCCACGTATCCTGAGGCTTGGGGCCAGCACCCTCACTGCCCCTACAAGGGACAGGGCATCCTCCTGCTCCGTAGATGGCAGCTCCGCCGTCCGTCTTGTCTCCGTCTCCGGATGGGGTGATGGAAGGAGGCAGTCGATGCCGAAAATGTTATGTTTTAGGTTTTAGTTGATTGTGGGGTATAAGATAAGGGTATAAATGCTATTTTAATTTTTTTGTGTAAGTTACTTTGAAACTGATGGGAGACGGGGGCTACTTATAGATTTTTGGGGTATGAATAAAATTTCTCAGAAAATATTAGGGGTGTGCATCGGTTCGAAACCGACCTATTTAGGCAAAACCCAAACCGATCCAACCTAGGTCGGTTTTGAGAATTTGCAATCCGATCCAAACCGATTGAGACTGGAATCCAATCCAATCCAATCCAATTAAAGTCGGTTTGGATTGGATTGGATGGTCGGTTTGGGCTTTGGCCCATATGCTTACTATTTTTTTTTTTAATTTGGACTTAGTTTCAACTTTAAAATGATTATTTTAAAAATTATAAAATGATACTACATTACTTACCAAAATACCAAGTTATCAACAACAATACCATTATGTCCACAATATTCATATCCATCAAATATTAAAAACTACAAAGTACAGTTTTAACAATTAAACAAAAGTTCACAACAGTTACCACTAAATTAGTAAATTATAAACCGGAGTCTGGTTTGGTTCGGTTCGGTTTAGGTCGGTTTTTAATTGATAAATCCGATAACCGATCCAATCATATCGGTTTTGAGAAATCCTGATCCAATCCGATCCGTTGAGTGTGTCGAAACCGATCAAATTCAGTCGGTTTGGTTTGGTTCGGTCGGTTTGGTTTGGATCCTGCACACCCCTAGAAAATATCCTGCTAAAAACTGTGCGGTATATAGACACGTCTTGGAGCCCCGTATCCGTGATCCCTTCGTATATAAACCGACCGAGGGGATCAGGGACGGAGCTCTCGCTGGCTTTGACAGCGTTCCTCCTCTACGGCAAAGGTATGGTTCCCGATCACTTTTCCCTTGTCATTCACACCCCCCATGTCTAGGGTTTCATGCGGTTCTCCTTGATTCGTATCTAGGGTTTTTGTACCTTCTCCTTGATGCTGTTTTTTTTTTTTCTGTCTATAATCCTCTGCTAGGGTTGGTATATGTGTGCTCTAGATCTGGATGTATCCTTGTGAACTCCATGGCGATCTTTATTTGTTTTTTTTTTTGGAAAATTGGCTTTCAGATTTTTTCGGCTCTCAGTGTTCTTGGATTTGCTTTATTTATTTTTTTTTTCTTGAAGAATTATTGGGTGTTGAGGCGACTGGAATTTGTTCTTATTGTGGGGATAAATTTACAACCCGCTTACAACTCGCTTCAATCGTTGGATAGAGGTTTCCGAATTTGCTGATTTTTTGTGAGGATGATTATAATGGCAAGCTGATCATTCTCATAAAAAATCAACAAATTCTGAAACTTATAAAGACATCAAATGTGATATTCAAATTAACGGTTCAAATAGTCGGTTAGGAAAAGCTTCTAACATTTGGCGCCCTTAGAGGTTTCTGAATTTGTTGATTTTTTGTGAGGATGATCAACTTGCCATAGTGATCATACTCACAAAAAATCAGCAAATTCAAAAACGCCTATCCCCTTCAAATGATGGGTTGTCAATGGGTTGTCAAGGAAACGGATTGTCAATGGATCCCAGCTCTATATATATAATGGTTGGAATTGGCATCTCAAGCTCCACCTCTATCCGGACTTGTTGAATTGAAAAATCAACAAGGAGTATTGACTCCGCCATATTTACTGACACCGCTCTAGGTTCTTCTCAAAGACTACCCTTCGCAGTTCACGGGGTCCTCGGGCTCTCCTACGATTACGTTGTTGGCTGCCTCCAAGGACTTGGATTGTCTTTTGTTACTTTTCGGGAAAATCATCTAAGAGAAATCAAAAATACCTTCAAGGGTCATCTTTGAAATTTGTAAGACTGCGCCGAAGAGGGCATGCGAACTCAAATTGCAATCGGAGATTTCCTCAGGGTATCTTCCATAGAGATGGATTCTCCTACCTCAATTTATATCCAAAAAATTTGAGGGAATGGATTGACGTTGGGAAACTTATATAATTGTCCGTCCCTACACCTCTTCACATGTCATCTTTTGGTTCTCCCATTGGAAAGAATCGAGTTGCAACCAATTGAACCTTATGCGTGAGAAGCTAGATATGCTTATGCAGCTAGTTCATTTTCTTACGTTGGGATCTTCCTGTCATGGCATTAGAACTTTCTTCATGATAAAAGCGAAGAAGGCATCGCCTCTGATACCAAATGAGCAAAGAATAATCCAATTGTTTTGACGATTCTTAGTTGTGAGGGTGCAGGGTTGCTAAACATTGAATGGTGACAATTCTTGATTTTTTAATACTGTGCAAAGTTCATAGCAGAGTTTGACTTTCTAGCTTGGGGAGTGGAAAATACATGGGCATGGACCACTCCTTTCTTCGAGGTTGAGCAGATTCGTCCTCGAAAGAGGCTTCCGTAACTCTGAAAAGTTTATGATATTAAGAGAGACATTTATTGAAGGATTAAGTGCTCCATCTGGAGCGGAATAACATAACCTGAGTGTTTTTTCCCTCTATGTTTTGGATAAATTTTAAGCTCTAGCCTCTTGTATACCACTAGGTGGTTCATGTCTTCATGAATAGTTCATCTGATGCATTCTAGAACTAGGTGGTTCAAGCAATTGTCAGTTTTTTTTTTTGGAGTCAATGCGAAACTGAACCAATGAAAGGCCTGTTTCGGCATGAAACTGGTTCAACCGGCTAACTGGTGTGGCTTAAATGTTGGGTGTCCTCATTTTCAACTGCCATTTTTATACAATTTCCCACACACATCTGTGTTCATGTCACCTATACTAGTATCACATTTAAGTTTCAGTATAGACCATATTTATATATAGATGTTCCATTAGGTTTTTTGAGTAGTACATGACGGCATTAAAACACGATTAATCGGGATTAAAACATGAAAACCATGATTTTTTTCAAAAAAATCGTGACTTTTTTAAAAATCGGGAGAGTCGTGTAGTAAACGTTTACTAATAAATTGTATTTTAATCATGATTTACTCAAAAAATTGGAGTTTTTGGTAATAGAGTTGTCATCGAGTGTAAATGGATGTCTTTGTACTTGATTTCAAAGTGTTGATTGTTGAGCTTAACAGATTAGCCACATTTGGAAGGCATCCATTGTTTGGAACATTAACTTTCAAACCAATAAATTTTGATGGATGCTAGGATACCAAATAATGGAGGAATTATCCTTGGTTCCAGTGAATGAAATCAGGTTTCAATAATTGTGATTGGAGGAATGTCTTGTTTTCCCTACCAAAAGATGGCCACTGGTTCTCATGCCCTCTAGGTTTTGGGCTGTTCTAACTTGTGTTGCCCATAAAATTTATGACGATGATGTGGAAGTTAATAAATTCTGGAGGACACTTTGATTTGGGGTGTTAGGTGGCTGGTTTTCAACCTGTGTTATAAGCCTCTGATACATTATTTACCTGCTGCTCATTTATATGCCATTGGCTTTCCCACCTTCCCCAAATTCACAATGTATTATGGTGATTCAATAATCTTTTATGGAGAAGCATTGCGTTTGACCTCATGAAGCAAGCATGAATATGGACCTGTAATGAGTGATGGCTTGAATATCACACATATACCATTACTATTATGCTTTCTGATTGTGTTTTCACACATTAAAAAAATTAGGAAAATAGAAAATTGTGGTATATATTTTTTTCCTTAAAAGACAACTGTGACGAACAGTTCGCAATATCTGCACTTGTGATATTCCAAGTATTCACATTGTCCTCTTTGATGATTTGTGGGACCTGAACGCCAATCCCACTAGTGAGAGATGGGTATTATAGCTGACTCACTAGACTGCAAACAGAGGTATTATCTGTTAAAGAATAAAGTTTCTTGACACTTAACGCCGCAGAAAAATACAATTGAAAAACAATATTATTAGGCAATATGCATAGGTGATTCTTCTCAATGTTTGGTCTCCAATACAAGAAGTTTGCCTATTGTACCAAGGCCTGTGCGACACTATTACTTGAATGCTACTTCTTTGGGAATTGGGACATAGACGTCTTTATCATCAAATTTATGATACTGCCTTGTGAAGCAAGCTTTGAGTTGTCGACGTTCTTTTAATCCAACTTCATCATTTTCAGCAGCAATAAGAAAGGACAAGAAGGTCGAAGGTTGAACCATGGGGAAAAGGAAGTCGAGGGCGAAGCCGGCTCCTAAGAAGCGGATGGATAAGCTTGACATCGTCTTTTGTTGCCCGTTCTGCAACCATGGAAGCAGTGTTGAGTGCCGCATGTATGTATTGATCGTCAGTCGCGCATTACTTTTTGGAACTGGGTGCAATATCCAATCATTCATGATATATTTTTTTTCTGCAGTGACATGAAGAATTCGATTGGTGAAGCCACATGCAGGATTTGCCAAGAAAGCTTCAGCACCACCGTTACCGGTACGTCTTCACGATTAGTTAGGGAAATTTAGTAGAGCACGATGACGATTTCAGTCCAAACTTTTGAGGGCGCCCTCTGTATCTGATAAACAAGTTTGGGTTTTCCAAATCGTACCTTAATGCTACCACTTTGTGCTGCAAGCACATATATGCGCCTGTGAGCTTTTCGCTCAAGTCAATACTAAAGTGATTAAGCTCATCTGATCCCTTTTCCCGTCTTTGTTTGCAGCTCTAACCGAACCTATCGACATGTACGTGGTTCACTTCCCGTATATCATACTTTTAATTTTTTACGTCTTTTTCTTTTCCTGAATACATCTCTGAGCTGGAAGCTTGTTTGGGTTGCAGATACAGCGAATGGATCGACGAGTGTGAACGCGTCAACAACCCCGAGGATGAGTGATGTGTCCGAGCTTTCGGGCTAATTTCCACTGTAGCTGGAAAATGTATCATGTACAGTACTTCTAGAATGCTATGTATTTGACCTAATAACCCCCTACCTCGGAACTTTTGAGCATGTTTACGGAGAGATGTAATGAGGTATTTACCTCAATAATTCTGGTGTTCTTATGTCAGTGTTGCATGCTTAGCATATGATAGTAGTATTGGAGGGGCAAGGGGTCCAGTTCTTTGATATAATTTGGATGAGGGGACATGGTTCCATTTGATTCTCACTTCTGTTCAGTTCTATGTATTAATTGCTGTAAATGTCGAAGCTGTTCTAAATGGGTCTATAAGCTTCCTTCATTTCTTCCCTCCCTCAATGACGGGAGGTAGGGCTAGGGTGGGGCTTGTAGGATCCTATTTTTGTTTATTTTTTGACAGTATGTCATGGTTCCCACCTAGTTGCGGTTTTCTGTCCCGCAGTGAAGCGGTGTATTAGGACGGGTAGGGGACTCTGTGTTTGTGCCATTGTGACTCCTAGTTCTCTCCGTTGTTGGGGTGGTTTTGGGTTTGCGTCGGCCTATGGCGTCTCCTGGAGGTCCGCTTGTGACATCCCTGAGTACGTGACTTGTTCAGATACCATGTTTACTTACCAACTCATTTAAGAGGGGGCTAACAATGTATAGCAAAGACTTAAAGATGTAAATTTAAAGAGATGATTCGTGTGATGTGGCAGTCCAAATCAGCCCACCTAAAGACCCTTCTACCCTTATCGATGTGGCCGCTTGACATAGTAGACCCACTTAATTTTTTTTTTTTGGAAGTGGGTTACTCACTTTTAACTTTTTTTTGGACTACGAAATTATGAGGAAAAAAAGTCGGATACGGGACTAATATATAATTAAGTGATATTTAACGAAAGTTATAAATAATCCAAATATATTACTTTCAAAACCAATATTTCATGTAAACTGACTAAATATCACTTTTTAAAGCCAAATGTCACGTAAATTAACAGTTGTAAAATCAAGACACTTTTATTGACTGGATGCGTCCGATAAAGTCTCTTGATTTTATAACTGTTAGTTTTACATGACATTTACTTTTGAAAGTGATATTTAGTCATTTTACGTAAAATCTTGATTTTAAAAATGATTTTTTTAGGTTATTTATAACTATAAGTAAATGTCACTTAAATACAAGGCAGTCTTGTATCCGATTTTTTTTCTTAAAATTTTAGTCATCATCGGTCTAGATTTGTAGAGCTCGACGAGTAGATTCCAAAAATATAAAATTTTCAAAAATTTGATATGTATAAAAAAAAATTATGAATTTTTAAAGTGAAAACCCAACTCCCCAAAAAAATTGATTTAAAAAATCTAAAAGAAGTGGGAGTTGGCTCGCCAGATATTTGCCACGTATATAAGCCTACTGTTGAGGGTATTTTATCCATTTGACCTTTGTCACTTTTTTCATATGTGGGAGTTAGTCTGTCAGATGTTTTCCATGTAGTGAGACATGCTGATGGGGCCTATATTCTGGGGCTCTTGTATCACTACTCAAGTTTAAATTATAAAAATGTTATGGATTGATTGGCAAAATCGAGTGCACTTCTCAACGCAGAAAGAAAAGCAAGTCAGAGGTACCCACCAGGGAGAGTTGGCAAAGCAACTGATGCTTTGGTGAAGAGGTTGTGGCCCTTCTGGGTTCAACTCTTCCTCCCCTCTATTTACCCAGAGCCGGTGCGATCATAATTAGGGATGGTAATGGTGTGGTTTTGGTGCGGTTTATCATTATAATGACTTAAACGATACGGTTTTATGCGGTTTTGGTCAAAACCAAAAGCACACAGTATACTGAAACCAAAAACCAAAATCGCACCGCATCGCGACGGTTTTATATTTTGGAAAACGAAAACAGCACCATGCGGTATGGTTTACTGTGATTTTCGGTTTAAAACCGCACTGCTGCCACTCCTAACCATAATGCTATTAAGGCTGTCGCCTAAGGCCTCACATAAAAAAAAAAAAAAAGGTCTGAAGGCCCAAACCTAATTAAATAGGCTAAGGAAAAAAGTCCCCTACCCACTTAAGAGTCCTATTTATGTTAATCGCCATGTGCTACCGGGACCCATCTCACGTGGCGCCAGGGATCCTATTATTAGCAATCCTTAGCTCCAACAGGTGTTGGAGGAACAGGCTCAACAGCTGATGTGGCAATCAATGATTGGACTATATAGTACTCCATGGCCTAAGGCCATATATATTATAAAAACTTTCTGCTTCATTGATATTTTATTAATTTTAGTTATATTAAAATCTAGATGCAGTTTTTGCCTTAGGCCTCAACTTGTATCGACTCAGCCCTCGATTACACATGAGTGAATTGGTAATTGTCGAGTGGTTCAGGCTTCACTCTCAGAGGGTTTAATCCGAGCCTGCAGTGGGCCATTGCCCAGAGGGCTCAGAACACCCGCCGACCTCAAAGAAAAAAGAGTTTTGTTACAAATCAACCCCTACAATCTTCTCTATTTACATATAAACTCCTATAAAATGATATTTACATATAAACCCCTCAATTCATTCAAATATTACATATTGACTCTTACAGCTACCTGGCAACTGTAAATATCCCTCCAATGTGAGAATTCTTCAGATTAGGTCTAAGTTAGATTCAGGTTATGTCTATGATTGTTTTGGGTTAAGTCCATGTTCAATAAAGATAAATTAATTTTAAGTAATTAAAACCATAGATAAATTGGTTATTTCCCTTTTAGATTAATAAAATAATCACTGAATGAAGAAACATTTCGGAAATATTTTTTTCATTTTGGATGCCAACTAACTGTAGGGATCTATATGTAAATATTAGATTATTTATAGGGTTTATATATAAATATTGACTTGACAGGGGTTTATATGTAAATAGCAAAGATTACAGGGGTTGATTTATAAAAAACCCAAAATAAATGCACGTCAAAGGCTTAAGTCATAGCATAATGCTAGATACTGGTTTAATGCTTTCTAATTAATGTTCGGAAATATTACAAAAATCAGGATTTCTCTTTCTTGGTGAGTACTGTAAGGAACAAATTGACTGTTGCCTGTAGGTCAGTAGCCCGACATATGGGCCAATTCAATGGTGCCATGAGAAATCTGTATGATTCTTGCCCAAAAATATCTTCTTGGAAGTCCTTTGAACACACACACACACACACACACACAGAGAGAGAGAGAGAGAGAGAGAGAGAGAGAGAGAGAGAGAGAGAGAGAGAGAGTAGCACAAATAAATTCACTTCTCAAACACAAATATTGTAAAGAACATGATTTATAGTTGATATTTACATGTTCGAAAGCAATTAGAGGAAAGCCAGGAGATTACACTTTTTTTTTTTTTTTTTTGAGAAACAGATTACACAATATTGGACGCTTAAAACTTAGCATATTCCACCGAGTTCAGATTCCGAATACAAATCAAACTGGAAGGAACAAAGGGGATCATTTGGGGCTGGGGTCGAGTGTTTTCAGCTGCAGCAGCCGCCGGCTTGAGAAGAGGCGACGTCTCTCCCTCCTGATGAACCAGGAATTCCTCCATATCCAACTTTGATACCGTAAGACTGGAAGAAACACAAGGTATCAGACAAATGCAACAGATTTAAAATAAACGAAGTTGGTAAAAGAAAGAGCCAGAGTAGTATTTTCAGATCATTGATCAAGTATCAACGGCTGTAAGCCTGTAAGCATCCGGTATATCTACTAGTTTCTCTCGTCTGAAAAGAATTTGAATGGTGATGAATGTGTTCAAAAACCCAAGAATCTGTACCACAATAATATAAAGGGCAAATCACACAAAGGCCTCTTATAGTTTCACCAATTATCACTTTCACCTCCTCGTTTCCTTACAAATGCCCCATAGTTTTTTTCATCGTTAGCACGCACCGCCCGGTCAATGTCTTAACAATATCATGCAACTTTTTTGCCCTTTCAGTTGAACAATGCAGTCCACTTCCTTCTACCCATCTCGATGTCTCTCTGAGTCTCTATCTCATGCCACATAGGTGGAGAGAGGGAAAGAGAGACGGGTATGGGTTCAACAGTTCTGGCTTTTATTTATTGTGCTTGTTGTTGGAGAGAGAGAGAGAGAGAGAGAGAGAGAGAGAGAGAGAGAGAGAGAGAGAGAGAGAGAGAGAGAGAGAGAGAGAGAGAGAGAGAGAGAGAGAGACGGGTATGGGTTCAACAGTTCTGGCTTTTATTTATTGTGCTTGTTGTTGGAGAGAGAGAGAGAGAGAGAGAGAGAGAGAGAGAGAGAGAGAGAGAGAGATTTGGGTTCCTGTCTCAGATTTTGCTTTGTTGTGCATGTGAGAAGATTGAAAGCACATTAAGAGTAAATTGGCCATAGCATATTTCCATCAATGACTCCACCTTTGGAGGTATTCGTAGAGAAAGATAGATGGTTGGATAAAAGTGATCATTGGTCAAACTACAAGGGGTCTGTTATTTATCCTGAGATGTATCAGAATGTGCCAGTAAATTGGCTTTGCTCGAAGCATTCTAGAACCCAATCAATTACCATTTCATTGCATACTTAGTATCGATCCGAAACCTTCGTTATAGATGGAGAAACAAGTTCAACAGGGGGAAAGATCAAATAAAATTTGGAGAAATGATAGGGTGCACTGTCAGTTATAAACTGCACTATGCAACCTCCCATTTTCAAGTTCACTTGAGTGGCAGAAACTGTAAATATCAATTCAACCAAGAGCTAAAAATAAAAGTACACAAGTCTTTATGAAATTTACGGTGTACGGCATTCAAATGAACTGAAAAAACAAAAGCTGCAACCCATAATTTCTAACCACCATGGCACCCTGTCATTCTTGAAATAGAAGCTATCTAGTGCATTTAAACATGCATAAAAACTGTAATCTAAAGTATTGGTTTGAGATGGTATTATCATGTATAGTTAAGAGCTTGAATTTTTGCAACAGAAAAGAGGACGGAATAACAGCATAAATCCTCGATTAAATTTACGAAGAGGATGTACGGAAGCATGCTAATGGGGGATATGGCCCTAGACAGGAGTAAATGAAGCAAGATCCACACGGTAGAAGTAAAACAATCGTCTAAATGTTCACACATGCTGATTTGGTCCCTTGGATGTAAGACACTAGGTCAATTCCCTTGCACACAAACATAAAGAAGCTGGCTTCCAGCTAACAGCGAGATAAGACAACAGAGGCACAGATGATGTACGCTGATGTCAAACATTCTGTAGCTAACCGGGCCGCACGAAACCGCACTGACCAAACAAATATGATAAGATGGGGGTTGTGGTTCGGGGGTGGAGGATCCACTTACAAGCTTGGCTCCAATTCTCAAGATTATTGATTCAAAAAGTCTTTCTTTTTTACCTATGACCAAGAAGAAAAAATGCACTGGGAGTCTCTTTCCTAGGTTTGAGAAATCATAAAAGATCTCTCTATAGGCCTTGGTCTCTCCGTTTTGATCAGATTGGATTCGTTTCATTATACGATATATTTCCAAGGACGATGCCACCGTAACATTCAACTACGTTTAAGCAAAAAGAAAGGAACCGATGAAAATTTTCAGTAGTTGCCATCTCAGTTGAGCACAGCTGTACAAGCAAAAATTAATAATGGAAAAGAAAGGCAAAAGGAAGAGAACCAACCTCGTTCGACACATCAAAGACACCCTCCTGGATTTTCTTGTAGATTGTTGACGCAGTGCTAATAAATGCCTGGATGGAAATCATAGATTAGGGCACAAGAAAGTAAAGAAGAAAAAAAAATGTAGAACATGATCCCAACAGCTACAATGGCTTAATTAATTAACCTCCTCAACATTTTGTGCAGTTTTCGCGGACGCTTCTGTAAATATCAACCCGTGCTCTTTGGCGAACTGCTCCCCTTCCTCTTTGCTGACGGCTCTTCTATGAGCCAGATCGCATTTGTTCCCGATTAACATAATTGTCATATTAGCATTTGCATGTTGCCTTGCGTCTTCCAGCCAGCTTGCAAGATGATTAAATGTCTCTCTCCTGACAAATTAGATTGGGGAAAAAAATTAAGAGGACCCACTTGAAGTCTTGAGCACATCAAGATCAGAGTTACCATCGAAATATCCCATTCAGAAGTACCTGGTAATGTCGTAAACTAGCAGTGCACCAGCAGCCCCTCTATAGTAGGATCTAGTTATAGACCTAAACGATTCTTGGCCTGCCTGTGATGTGACAGAAATCTTGAGTAAGATTCAAGTAAGCTGGCTCGGAAATTTCGCACATGACAGCATTACGACGTACCAAGCAAAAGGGCCAACTCCAAGAGCCATAATTTTCATTAAGACACAAAAAATTATGGATACAGCTTTTGCTGCTACAATCAAGTTACTAGAATGAAGTATAGTCTCAATTGAATAACACGATTAACTCTTAGAAATAAAAACAATGAATCAAGTGTTATGATGGTGGAACCATTGCCAGATCAGTTAAATCAAGCATTCTTTCCTCCTATAATTGACTAGTAATATTGAGTATTCTTTCCACCAATAAATGAATGAAGATACTACGTAATAAGGTCCAGTGGGTTGAAAGCAACTGAGAAATTGTGTTCTGTTGGCTGAAGTCCATAATGGTTTAGCTATGTGGTATAAAAGAGATGCAGAACTCAATCTAAAGCATCTAATGGGATTAGAATGACAACAAGGCATAGTCATACCAGTTAAGCAGTTTGACCAGATGAGCACCAATTCGATAGCTTTGATAGGTTGATTGGGTCGACCAATTTAACCACCTTGACAAATTCCTCGATTGACCAATGAATCATGAATCATACATTATGACTCAATATTTTGAAGTGCCAAAGCTCCAGAAGCGAGGGAACATACATGGGCCTTTGTGTTCAGAAATTTTGATTGGGAATGTTACGATTAGTGAGAATGTCATAAGTTTAATAAGATAAATCATGCTTCGACACTTACTAAACATCATTGAAAACGTTTATACCTTAAAAGATATAGCACACTAAGTGCCCCCATGTTGGGTTATTGGAGGTTGATGTGTAGGCTGAACACTTGGAACCCTTGCAATGTCACACACTGACAATGGGTTGAGATTACATCTGAGTTGCATCAAACTACTCTTTTTTAGCAAGGTCGTTTTATTCTGAACCCCTCATGCAAGCCCGACTATAAAAGATCCAATCTTCCTTTGTTACCTTAAGTGGGCATCGACGATTAAATTAAACCTTCACATATGATGATTAAACAAAGAGCCCTTTAAGAACATTATTAGTTTATTACATCGGATGTCTATTGTTCATACACCATGAAGTTAGGACAGATAGTCCCAATTTGAGAGCATAAGGCTGTTTATATGGGGAATATTGTCAGGGCTAATAACTACATGAAAAATGACTCACTTATTCCTATTTTTAGAGTAATCGTCCTACCTGAATTGCCAGATTGGAAGGGTCGAATTTCCCAATAAACTATTATCTAGACTAAATCGAGCATTGGTGAGTGAGCATATTCCTAAGCTGAGGTCTTTCTACAACAAACATAGGAAAAAATACGTGGCAAACTGGCAACCAAGAACCTCAATTGATCAACATAAACGGATATCAACTAATTGAGTCTAATTCTCCATAAATACAGGAAGAAGTTTCTTAAAGGTTTTGGATAAGCTAAAGGACCATCAGTCTGTATAAGTAACTTTTTCCACGACTAATTGCAATACTTACATTCATTCAGATCTACCCAGCTATCAAAACAATGATCGAATTTTAACAAGTTCAAATGCCACATTTTCACAAACTCATCTTCTAATTTTTTTCCATTCCTCACATCTCCTTTCTAGAAGAAAAAAATTAGATGTAAGAAAAATCTCAACTATATGATAATTTCCTAGAACAAACAGTAAAAATGCTTGGTGATTATCCATGAGCGATCCGAGATCCGTGCCATTGAGAAAATCGCATGATGTGTTCTGCATCACCTATCTTCTTCAATTTCAAGTCCAAAACCCAATCACCAGGATAGCAAGGAGCAAGAAGGTGATCCACGCATCCACCAATAGCAACCAAGGCAGTGGGGAATTCAGACCTGGTCATCAGCTGCATGGAGAAATCAATTCCTAAATGCAGTCACGAGTCATGACTATCACCTCGAATAGCTAGTGCCAAGGGAGATTCTAGAGTACAAGAAGAGCATACAGATTCCTATCCAGAAGATCCATCTCTAGCAGTTGATGCTGAAGACTTTTGCCCAAGACTTCAAGACAAATGGTGGACTTTAGAGCTCCACCATCAAGACCGTCCCTGCCACATCAGAGAGCCTAAAAGAGGGGCAAAGGGCATCATCTTGTACACCATCAATGCTCAGGGTCTCTAAGGTGATGATTGGTCGAGCTTCCAAAACAGCTTCTTGCGTCGGAAAGTTGAAACAAGATTGTTTGGACAAGCATCTCACAGGGCTTTTGAGTTTCGAGCTTTTGCAGGAAGCTGTTTTGTATGTGAATATAAGCTTTTTGCATAAGCTTCTGTGGAAGCTTTTGCTGGAAGCTTATTTCGAGCTTTCCCACAAAAGCTTGAAGCCCTTTCCGATGAAGCAGTGCCAAGCATGGCCAAAATCCAGAATCCAACGAAAGTTGGTAACTCTGCTTCTCAACGCTTCTAAAGGCCAGGTGAGTGAATGTTATAATTGACTAGGTTGTTTGGACCGCCAAACTGATGATTTATTACAGGTGGAACCTGGTCTGACCAAACAATCCGGTCTGGATTTCGGAACACTGATATGGTGCACATGTTTAAACAATTCAGTTTGTTATTCATTATTTGATCCCCTACTATAGTAACTCATATGTTTTCCAATCCAATCATTTTGAGTATTTCTAGGTTTCCCACATACCCGCTTTACAAAGATTGATCCATTGATGATTGCTCATCATGCATATTAACTTCATCCATGGATATATGACCATTAAATATCTCACTAGCTACATCTATGGCTACAGACCTCTTATTTCCTAGAAGTACTTGAGTTACTGTCTATTGAATGCAAAATTTCAACTCGAAGCCAAAAAGGGAGCAATGTGTATATGCGATAAACAATAAAAGGGAATAAATAAAAGACACATTGCTAATTATTCATCAAGTATAATGGATTTCTCCATAAACGTATGATGTATTATTCCTTACCAAGCTTATTCCATTCTCTCTGAAATCAATACTATCCCTCCTATACCCAGCTCGATTATCTGGACTACCATAAGGTCCATAACATTATTGAGGACCAAAAAGATATTCTTCTAGACCCATTATCTTCTTTGTGTCAAATGCTTAACCCCTTAGACTAACCATAAATGAACCTCAGCTGCTGCAATGTGTAAGAATGCCATTCATGAACCTTGAACCCCATATCTCACTGATTACGGTCACTAGGTGGGTAGACGTAGAACAGCTCGCCCAGATCAATTTAGACCCTTCTTGCTTAGGTGGTCACCTAGACTCTTACAAACCACTAAGCTATACCTTATTCATATCTGTCCCACTGACTGAAAAAAGTGAAACTATGGAAATAATTTATACAAGACAATATGAGCAAAATGTCTCAGTTTTAACAAACAATGACACTATTATGGTTGCCAGTGTCAGAATTCCAACCTCTCTATTTATGCATGTACATATATAGAAAAATTCAACATTCCATGAGATGGTAAAATCTTTAGAACATTGTGAAAATATGAAGCAACTTGATACAATTTTTTAACAATGGTCACAGCAAAAGTTGACCATAGAGAATCCTAAAATCAATCTGAATCCGAATTTAAATACTTGTACCTTGCAACACTGCTAACAAGTCACTAGAACAATCTATGCAACTTATGCCTGCAAATGTTTTGTTTTATGAACCTGATTTAACAATCATAATCTTCTTACTGGAATTTTATTATTTTAAGATCCTTTCTCTAAGCACCCTCAAACTTCATAGTGGCCATAATATATCAATGTCACTAATTAGAAAATTTACAGACACTTACTGTCAACCCAGAATACAACACAACTAACCATGACAAATAGCCAAAAAAAGAGCAAGTCGAATGAACAAGAGCTAATTGCTTGTTTAAAGTAAAAAAACAAATACAATAAAAAGTCCTATGGAAACGTATAAAGAGAATATAGAAGTAACAGCTCCTTATGGCCAATTTAATAATGCAAAAAATTCGACCCTTGAGCAAGAATTGAGATTATTCGTCATTACCATTGTAATGACACATCAATTTCATAATAAAAGGGGCATAAAAACCAACCGTATCCCATATCTGCAATTTTATTGGCTTGTTGTCAATTGTAATCATCCTGGCCCCAAATTCCACACCAATTGTTAAGTCATGGACAGGTTGGAACCGCTTGTCAGTGAACTGCAAAAGAAGACATGATTTCCCAACACCTGCAAATATATGTAAACATATATAGCATAATTACCACATTTTCATGAATTATAAATTTGATAGAAAGAAATAGCACACACAATAAGAAACCTCAATCTTTAGTGAGAACTTAAGATATCATATAGCAAGCACAAAAATCAATATATCAATGAGGCCAATCCTCAAAACTCAAAAACTTTTCAAGGTTCTTTTGTGTCGCAAGATCCTTAATGGATCAAATGCACATGTCTGAAGAGAAGAATGAACAAAGCTGAGGGAAGAGATGGGAATATGACAGTCCACAATTAAAGCTCGAGATCTCATTTGCACCTTCCTGGTAACGCCGTTAACACCAACGTAGCGTTCGCTTCAATTCATTTGGGACCAGACCATCCATGAAGTGGCCCAAATCTTGTTGACGGTCCAAGTACCAATCGTTCGTCCAACTCTTTATACGGCCCTTGGCAAAAGGAAGGCAAAGAGCTCTGAATCAGGAATCGGAGGCAAGACTTCCATTCTTCAGAACACTCAAGCAACCGTCAAGAAAAACTACACCCATGTGGTCTTTCCACACCAACATCAAAGAGAATGAGGCCGAACGTGGTGGTCTCCGCACCACAACATACCTAAGTCTTCGAAAGACTCACATTCCCTAAGAAGGTGACGACTGCTAAGGTTATCCCAGCCAAGGGGAAGTTTACTGAAGCTTACCCTATTCAACCTACCGAAACTACCCTAGTTCGGGGACAAACTAGTTTCAGAGACACAAATTATCATGCTCATCAACACGGTAGGAGGCAAAGCCAAATAGCCTTTCTGCTGCATCTAGCCAACAAGCGTCAGTCGCTCTCCTTTCAACGTCACCAAGAAGGGACATCTAGTGGGGCTCTCACCGCACTCTCCGCAATCAAAGAAGGGTTTGAAAAATTGATTACTAATAAGGGAATGTGCTCCATACTGCACTTCCCTAAAGAAGACATGGAAGCTGAGCCTCTTAAGAAAAAGCACTACATGACAAAACACAACAATCGTCCTCACAAGTGGTTAAGTAGACCATCCCATACGGGGTAGCTCATGAAATGTCTTTATGGAGAATTGTTTTGAGTCATCAAGGCTGGTGGAGAACTCTCCTATTGTTAAACTCCATACCTTCTAAAGGAAAAGCAAGAAGCCTTGAAGGTCGGATCATAAGAAATAATCTCAGTGTGGGTCCACAAACCTTTATGGAGGAAAAGAAGAGCGCATAAGGCGAAGACTCCTTACAACCAACCTACGACAGTTGTCCGAACTCCCAAATTTGAATAAAGAGGCCTTTCCTCCGACGGCCTGCCAACCTCAATCCAACCATTGGATTAGAGACATTGATTATGACATCCTAACCTACAAAAAGGACCACACAACAATATCAGGACATATCACTCCGCATCGTTCAGGCTATCAGACACTCCAATCAGTCTAAACTCTCCCTACAGGCACAGGATGCCGAAGTTTTGTGGTGTATTATTAAACAATCAAGCCTAAAAATAAGAGGGATCATTCGAACTAGGGAAGCTTCAGTATTGCGGGAGTCGAGGCCCAACAACAGTTGCAGCAAGAGGAAAAAAAAAGCAATCCCTCTCTCCGGGCTTGTGAGGTGAAGGAATTTACTCAGCCTAACAGATGGCTCCCTTGGTCAAAATATCATGAAGGCAAAAAAGAAGATGAATGTCTCCATCCCCAACGATCCAAAAGACAACAATCAAACATCTCAAACATTGGATGGGTCAAAACAATAAAGAAATCAACGGTTGAGATTAAATGCGGACGAACTCACTCCAAATCTTCACATCAAATCAAGAAACGAAATAATTGCTTTTAAGCCCAAATTTCAATCAAATGTCAAGTAAAGGTGAGAAAAAATTAGTGTGGTAGAAATTACATCTCTTTTTATCTCCACTTATTATCAAACTGACAAACACACACCTTAAGGGTAGCCAAACCAATAGCTAGCACCTCTCCACACCTGATCCCATCCACATAATTGATAATATAAACATGATATTGCGTCACTAGATTGGGAAAAATAAAGGAAGACCTATGGTAAGTAGGAGAGAAAAATATTGGTTTCTCTATCGACATTTTTCTCTTTTCCTAAATAACTAAAATCTTAAATGTTGTATCCCACTTTCATTGTAGGAAAGACAGGATAGAGAAATCCATTTTTTTTAATTGAGGGTTCGTTCGAACCCGAATTGAACCATCGAAGCGATTCTGATTGTGTCCGATTCGAGGTGATACACCCCCTGAACACAAAATATACCCCTATTCTAGTACAATTAGCTGGTTTGGACTTGCTTCGGCTGAATCGAATTCGAACAACGACTGAATCGGGCGCAATTCAGCCGAATCAAGCTTTATGCTATCAAAATCGGGACTAGTCGGCGACTAGTCCCCAGGCGGCATTTTGCCGACCGATTAATTCTGATTCAGTCATTGTTGGGCGGAATCCCGACTACTCCTCGACTAGTCCCCAAACAGCATTCTGCAAGAAAATTTTTTTTTTGCAAGGAGTCTTTGCAAGCAATTTTGTTTGGATTTTTTTACATTGGCTCAAAGTCTTGAGTCGCAAGACTCACAATTATGGCTCTTCCCTGTAATCATCTGTTGAGCAACTAAGAATCTCAAATAAAAACATCGACAAATAATTATTGTTTATTTGTTGATATCCATATAACCCTATAATCAAAATTGGGGTTGTTCACAGATTAAACATCACCAAACAAATATTGTGATGCATTCTTAGTTCTGAGTCTTCTGACATGGGCATGAAGCCAATACAACTGTGTTCTGTTGCTTATGTATTTATACTCATGCTGTGAAGTGTGAAGGTATGTATTGTTATTAACCGACTAATATCATATACTTATTGACATTTATACTAGTTCATTTATCATATATGTTTAGGGAGGGGGGAGGGGTTAAAATAAGTTTTGACCGACTAGTCCCGAATTAGTCTCGACTAAGGGCCGACTACCGACTTTGATTGCATAAATCAAGCTTGAATACGACCGAATCCTATCCAAGTTGACTAAAACAAACTTGAATTAGACCTGGATTTTTGAATTTTTTTATGGTTTTTTTATTTTTTTGTCAATAATAGCTGAACCAGACCAGTCGAAACCGATTCATTTTTCACCCAGTTCGAACCTGATCCTGAATTGTCAAACCTTCGTTTTCTTTCCCACGTCTTACTCTCTCTCTCTCTCTCTCTCTCTCTCTCTCTCTCTCTCTCTCTCTCCATTCCTACTAATTAATTCCTTTAATACTAAATCACACTATCTCAAGTATTAATAAAAAGTAGAATTTTAAAAGCTACCACGTGTGTGTAGGTAATAGGGGTACGTAATGGAAGAAAAGGGTGGATGGAGTTCAAGGGAATGGTGACGATCGGATGATGATGACCATGTGATGAGTTATAGGCTTATAGCAAAAAGGTTTGGAATGCATTGTATCTTTTTACATAGTTTATCCTTTTTAAATGGAAAATGCTATAAGATGTTTCATGGTCAAGGACGACTAGTAAATCGGTTACTTATGCTAGGATTGACTTCAGATGGATTGGTTTGCATGGGTTAGGTTGAGTACGACCTAAGTTAGGCTAATTCTAATCAACAGCCTTAGGTTCAACCCGTAAGCGATAGATCAAATATTATTATATTAGGATGTCTAAAAGATGTTAGTGGAACAGATTGGGTCACTACAATAAAGAATAAGCTTTCCCCATACGAGAAAGGTAGATGTGAGAGTCCAAAGCTTGTGATCATTTCTCTTTGATTGACAGTCCCCATTAATGAAGAAAGCTACGTGCTTTGCTTGTTCTTCCTGCATACATGCTTGTTCTATATGATGATCTCCCTCTTCTTCTACTTCTCTCTCTAAGATTCCAAGCTTCCCCTCACCCCCAAGGTGAAAAGAAGTGAAAACCCCCTACTCGAGGCCTTAGCAAAGATAAACCTTCCGCAAGACGTCGAAGTAGGCTACCCCACCCCTATTATATACCCCCCCCCCCCAAGATTCTGGATGAGCCAGGAGGCAAGCCTAACACAAGGATTGCTTCCGAGATGAGTGTGAATGTGCCCCGCTTTATGTCTTCAAGGGAGGGACCATCTCACTCACAAATAACATTAAGCGACCAGAGCTTGTTTCATATAGTTATGCTGGATCGTCTCAGCCTTATATATATCTAGGTCCGTATCCCAACAGTGACATATATGGATACAGATCATACGATAGCGGGTACAAAGTTGCGAGCTTGTCCCATTCGTCTAGCTTATTCCAATAGCAGTGGATCTTGTTAGAAATTTAGTGTCTTAATAAAATAATTGCCTTGGATGTTCATGTTCCTACTGTTATTTGTTAGAAATTCAGTGGCTTATCAATAAATTATAATCATGCTAATCCGGTTTATCAATATTACTTATTCTTATTTATTTTTTTTACAAATTGCCTCCTAGACTCACACAGGGATCCAGGGTCAAACAGTGTTTTCAGAGGCGGGGGCGTAAGGCGGGGCGTTTTGCCTGATGTGGGGCGGGGCGTAAGCCCCAGGGCGTGGGGCGTAAGCCCCACGAATTTTTCATTTTTTAATTTAAAAAATATATAGAAATAAAACATATTATATAAATAGGGAAAATAGATTAAAAACAAACAAAATAAAAAATATTATGAACAAACAAAGCATTTAAGCCTACAAAATTGGTTGATAAAACACAAATATATACAAAATGATAATAAAAATGAACTTATCATTGTATTTCAACATCATTTAAGATCTAATTCTAAATTTCTAACCAAAATTCAAACTATCTACGTTTATATTCCATAGATTCTATCATTCTATACATGATATATAACCAATTTAAAACAACTTTAGTTTCAAAAAATGTCATAATCGTCATCCAAGAGAGTAAGACGCATATAAAAGATCGCACGGTAGCAATCAAATCATTTTTTTTCAACTATGCAGACAAAGTCCAGTGGGGCGTAAGCCCAGGCCATTGGGGCGTAAAAGGCGTACCCGGACGTTCGGGGCGTAAGCCCCAGTGGTTCGGGCGTAAGCCCCACAGGAAAAAAGCCCCAGATTGAGCCGCCCCGGGCGTTTTAGGACCGCCCCGCCCCGGGGCGCGCCCCGGGCGTACCCCGGGGCGAGTTTTTTAAAACACTGGGGTCAAACGACAGGTTGGCACCACGGATTCCTTTTGGACGCAAAGTAAGCAAAAGTCATAGTGTACATATTGTGACAAACGGATCGGAAGTAAAGGTGTTACACAGCTGAAGCAACACCTCGCTAATTGCTTTACCGATATAGCAGAGTGCTTGAAGGCTCAATTTGATGTCAACGTATACATACCACTTTGAGGAGCGAGCAATACAAAAGAGTTCAACTTTGAATCCTTAGGCAACCGAAGAAGAAGGGACGGATCGAACAATCCAGACATAGTAGCACTCATACTCCATCCACCAGGGATCGTTCAAATTATGATATGCGCCAGATATTAAGACAGAAGAGAAAATGACTCAATATCAATATGTGGTCTTAGATTCGAAACAGACCCAGCGGAAGAGAGGCTGGATGCCAGTGCAGATGTCAGTCAGAGGTTGCAATGGTGTGTCAAAGGGGGTTGATGATGAGTTTAATTGGACGAGAGAAGATATTACTTGGACGAGTGAAGATGAGTGATTTTGTCTTCTTCGTAATGAAAATAATGTAAATCTATGTAATTTATATAAATATATGATGATTATCAAATATCAAAAAAAATTTCCCAGTGTACTAGCATTCCACCATGGCTATCATGTGTTTGGTGTATTCTCTTCAAAGTTCAAACAATTCATGTGAATATGTATGTACAACAATAAAATACTTAAATTAAAGATTTATCAAAAAAATCTTTTTTAACCATTTCGAAATTTCGATCGAAATTTTAGTTTCGGTCTAGATCGAAAACATGCGCAAAACCCAAATTTAAAATTCAGGGTGTTGCTGCAAGAGACATACAACTCACCGTTCTCTGGGACATGGGCATTTGAGGGATTGTCGAGCTTGAAGGGCGTGCCTGACTCCTGCAGCGGTCAGTACGCAAGGATCAGGGTGCTCGCTAGATTCTCGGAGATATATCGTACAGAGTCATGATCTCGTCAATCGATCAAGTCCACCCCATGATTTTTGGAGATAGGTAGGGTGTTTGAGTCTGCATCTAGAGAGTGCCACCTAGCTCCATTAATCCTGGAAGTTGGCTAGCAAGTAGTCGGGCTATCACATAGACCGAAATGGCCCAGATTGGGGATCTGGACCAATCGAGATGGCCTGAGTGTTATGCTAGATATAGCCTGATGGTTTGCTTAGAATATTGGAATGCAGTTCCTCGACATGACGAAAACCCCAAGGATACGAGCGACGGACCCCCCTGTGGGGAATAGAGTCCGACGAAGGCAAATTGGTTAGCCGTCGGTACGATTTTGAGAGTATTTTTTATACTATTTTTTGTGGTTCTATGTAAACCCTAACTTCAAGGGGTAGATATAGATGGTCAACCATCATGCCCTGTAATTCCTTTGTACCATCTTTTATTTTTGCCTCGGAGCATAGTGGAATCAGCCGTAAACGGAGAATGTAGGCAAATTGTCGAAACTCGTTAAATCTGTCTTTCTGGGTCGTGTGATTTCATCTTGTTCTTTTTGTTATTCCTAACACTGAGTTCAACCCTCCCATCGTATTCGCTACGAGTGGTCTTGGTGCTACGTTGAGTGATTGGCTACGCAAAACGTTGATCACAATCCTGGACACATGGCGGACCCTCGTTGTGCCAAGCATCAACATAATTTTGGTACCCACGGTTTGGATTGTGGGACTAGGGTGAGGTTTATTCTCGAATCGGACTTGATCTTGGATTGAATTATAGAAGTTTGGTTGGATTGGAAAGTCCAAAAGGTGTTAATGACTTATGTTGGCTCGGTACGAAAAATGATTATAAATTTAAAACATTTTACAATTCCAAAAAGAAAAAATCTAGGATACAATGCAAGTCATCTTGAAAAAACCATGTTGGCTGATCACAAATTCAACCTTGTGGCTATAGCTGGGGCTATATTCTAGAATTCTTAATATATGCCATCATATAACTCTTTTGCATTTATTTTCCAAAATATATCACATCCAAAACCACATCTCCTTCCAATTGTCATGGAAACCCCCAAAAGAAAGGAACCCATCACCGCATTCTTTCCAAAACCCACGAAGAACTCCTTCCCGTGATCCGAAGCGACAAACCCTAGATCCTTAAATTCGCACAGAAATCGACGCCCATCAGGAAAAGAAGAAGGTAAGGGAGAGCTCACCTGTGTCTCCGATTATGATGTACTTGAAGAGGTAAGCGTACGACATGGTCCCCCCCCCCCCCGGATCGAGCGCTCGCCTTTTCGAACCAAACCCCCCTCCCCGGATCCACGCGATCGAAACCAGACGGGGGGCGTAGATCTCGGGCCCTCGTGAGAGTTCTCTGCAGAAGCCGAACCCCCACCGGTGGAGCTGCGAGGGGGGAGACAGAGAGGAGAAATGATTCAGATCAATGTTTATATGTTATCAGACCCGGACCGGACGTTGACCCGGTCAAGGGCCCGGGTCACGGGTCTCTGGTTCAACCGTTGGGTCAACCGGTCGAACCGGTGATATATTTAAATAAATAAATAATATATATTAATATTAAAAATAGATCTAACGGTTGAGATCACGCAGCTGAGGGATCTCGATCAGGGATCGGAGATCAAGGGATGGATGATGGATCATACAGCTCAAAGGATTTCGAGGGATTGCCGGTCAGAGATCGAGGGTGAACTCGTCGGAGGGCAGCGAGGTAGATCCGATCCGATCTATCAGCCGAACTATCGTCGAGGGTGATCTCGGTCGGAGGGCACGCAGCTGAGGGATCTCGACCAGAGATCGTCGATCTGAGATCAAGGGATGGATCACACAGCTCAAGGGATCTTGAGGGATTGTTGATCAGAGATCAAGATCTGCAGATCTGCAGTAGAGGTCGGAGCTCGAGGGTGATCTCGTCGGAGGGCAGCGAGGTAGATCCGATCCGATCCGATCTATCAACTGAACTATCGTCGAGGCCCTCGAGGGTATCTAGGTCGGAGATCGAGGGATTGTCGGTCGGAAACTTGGAGGTTGAGGGTGATCTCGCCGAGAGAGAGAGAAAGAGAGAGAGAGAGAGAGAGAGAGAGAGAGAGAGAGAGAGAGAGAGAGAGAGAGAGAGAGAGAGAACAAAGAAGTCCAGCGGTTGAGGGTGGGTTTTTAAGTTTTAACTGGGCCGGGTCACACGGGTTTACACACAACCGGCTGGTTCACTGTTATACCGGTTCTTTAGCATTTCCGATCCTATCTATCAACCGAACCAGCCGAGGGTCCGGATCACCGGTTTACCGGTCCGACCGATCGGTCCGATCCGGTTCTGATAACACTGATTCAGATTTTCTGAATTGGTTTCTCGAAAGCTTGTTGTTCTATGAGTTTTTTTTTCCCTTTCAAAGTAGCATTTTAAAAATAAAATATTATTTCAATAATCATATGTCAAAAATAATTTTAAAAGTAGTCGAATAACATCCACGTGGTGGGAGCGCGCTGTAAAGTGCCTGCCACACTAGCTGCCTGTTTTTTTTTCTTCCCTGACCTTAAAGTCAGTATTTGGAATATGAATTTTTAAAATCATATGTCACATATGTTGGAATTGGATCCGCTTATCAGAGTCGCAGCGGAAGCAAAAGATAGATCCGAAGATCATACGGTGTATATTTCATTACAATTAATTCTACAAAACAATCTACATGCAAATCTATGATCTTAGCATATGTGCAGACACCCTAGAGGCATACTACGATCTACGGAAGACATGCATGCATCTAGTTAGATGTTTAGAATCATCATACCTTTTGGATCTATGATCTGGAGAGAACGGAACGATGAAGAACCACACTTGAATCGCAAGGGAAGCTGTCGGATAGCACCTTGTCCTTTGCGAATTGAGGAATCCTCGAAGTCTCGTCTCTGAGTGCAAGGACTACGAGCCGACGGAGGAATTCGTTACGAAGACGATGGCGTGCCGGTAGATCTCCTCCTTCTCTTTCTCTCTTCTTCCTTCTCCTTCCTTCCTCCTTCTTCTTCCTTCTTCTTCCTCTTTCTTTCTTGGCCAAAACCTTAGAGAGGGAGAGAGGGGAGGGAGTTCGGGTATTAGGAGAGGGGGAGAGCTAGGGCCGGCCCCTCCCTCTCTTTACCTCTTATAGGGTCGGTCTCCTAGTGCTCCAAGCAAGCTAGGGCCGGCCCCTAGTAAATAGGGATGAGAGGGTTTCCAAGTGTCTATCGTGAAGCCTGGACGAAAACGCCCTTCACGAAAAGTGAAAAACTGAAAGAGAGATTGAGTGAGGTGCGTTACTCGGAATCGAGTTCCGTCAGCGCCTATGAGCTCCTGGAATTATTCCGCTCATTCTAAGATCCATATTCAATATATTCTGAGCCATATTTCAGTATTTACCAAAATACCCCTATAGCCCCTAACACATGTGAATTAGGTTCTTAGGCTCCGGGCTTGCGCTCCATCGCGCTACTTCGCATCCAACGTATCCAACCAGGTCGGGGAACAATTCCTATACACAATGACAGGGTGGAACCTTCAGGGTTCGGGATCTCTAGCTCCAACCGGATCCTTGATTAACTGTTCCGGTGACACACCAAAAGTTTCGTTAATCAGCCCTAATCCGATTAACCTGCGCAGCCACCCAGAGTGCGACGTGAGTTGAACTCTAGTGATCCTAAACGTATGTTACTCCCTCGTAACCCTGTTCTCTACTATACTCCGATAATCCTTAGTCCCTCCTATTACTGGTGCCATGATACGACTCGGGCGGTGGGGAGCACCGTCAGATCCCGATCGATCATTTGACTAGGAATTGATGACTTGTCATCTATAACACCACACACCTTCCGGTGCTATGCCTAGCATCCGGAACATCGTCAGTCATACTGACAACCACCAGGCCTGGGTTAACTATATGGACAGATTGACTCATCAAAATGCACCCATCCAACATTGGACGTCGGATAATCTGTAGGGATTACATGTCACTCAAGCGCTAGCCGGGTAACCCAACGTACTGTGGTATTGGACTATGGAAGGTCCACACACGTTGGCACATCAAAGCACCACATAACTGGTTGGCCCAGTGTACATGGTCCCTCAGGGTTAAGGACAGATTATCTATAGTAGTAAGACGGTTTATGCACCAGTGTCTGAATCACTAAACTGTGCACCGTCTTGGTTCCTGTTCAACACGATTATCGTGCTTGGTCAAGTGAATGAGAATCCCACGTTCCCGTGGTGGAGACTTCACCACATCCTCTACCTGCCAACAGCTTGTTCTTGGTGAAGCGACCGGCATCACCTAAGATGTGAACTAGTTCTAGGTCTACACATAACTGGTCTACTGGGTCTCCAAAGCATGGATCCACCATGCGTCTCAGTGGCCTACTGTGTTTCCTAGGGTCCTTTATTATATGCATATTAACATATACCATAGTAGTATTCTAATTAAAGCAATAACCAAAGGCATCTTTATTAATGTTAATACAGAAAATTCACGCTCATGACATACGAGCTACAACAACATATGATTTTTAGCTTTTCAATATCTACAACACAACTGAGCACAACTATACATATGTTAGTCGGCATTGAAGTCGGTATTTCACATATGTGTTTTAGAAACCATATTTCACATATGGTTTTCAATCAGTTTATATTTTTCAGGATTTACAACACAACTGGGTACAAGTGTACATTTGTAAGCCGGTATTGAAATAGGTATTTCACATATGTGTTTTAGAAACCATACTTCATATGGTTTTCAGTCAAAGTTCTTACGTTGAATGCGGTATTTAGAATATGGATTTTAAAAATCTTATTTCACATATGATTTTCAGTTTTTATTTATCAAGATTTACAGCACAACGGAAAATTGTGAAAAATAGAAACTGAAAACCATATGTGACTTAAGGTTTTTAAAATCCATATTCCAAATACCGACTTTAAGGGCCAGGGAAAAAAAAAACAGGCAGTCAGCGTGGCAGGCGCTTTACGGCACGCTCCCGCCACATGGCTATCTTTTGGCTACTTTTGAATTTTTTTTTGGCAGATGGCTATTAAAATAATATTTTATTTTTTAAATGCTACTTTGAAAAAAACCCCTTGTTTTATGGTTATAAGCTTCGCTGTCAATTTTAGTATTTACCAGCTACCTATTCACACCCCAAAATTACTTAACACACCCTGCTTCCCTGGGTTTCAGTCCCTTTACTGGACTTGTTTGGTAGCCGAAATATTTAACTAAGGGAAGGGAATCATATTTCTTTATCGGGAGAATAAGATTACAAAAGGAGAAGAGGGGGGAAGTGATATTGTGTAGTTTCCCACCGATTTTATAGGATTTGATGGTTTTGCATAATAGGATTCCCGAGTGAAACCTGCATGCCAGACACAACTGAATTCTTTCAAATGCGGTAATTGTTCTACTTTTTCGATCTTAAGTTAGAGTTTCCGCATACCGGACACGCCCTAATTTTTTTGGGATTTTTTTCATAATAACATTTAAAAATTATAAATTTATTAAAATACCGTTACAACTTTGTAATTTCAAAAGTGGAGCCCTGACAGCCACATGGCCAGTCAGCGCCGAAAAACTATCGCCACGTGGCCAGTCTGTTTTTTTTTTTTTTTTTATGAATTCTCGATGAACTCTGTATCCTGGTTGCAAGGTTCGTAATGACATTGATTAACACTAAATGAACCCTGCAACCAGGATAAAGGGTTCTATATTCAGGTTACAAGGTTTATTGTTAACTGAACTTTGTATTCATATTACAGGGTTTAGTGATAACTCAACTCTGTATTCTGGTTACAGGGTTTAGTGTTAATTATTGTCGTTAAGAACCTTATAACCGGGATATAGGGTTCACCGAGAATTCACAAAAAAATATATAAACAGACATGGCAATGAGTTTTTTGGCGCTGACTGGCCATGTGGCAGTCAAAGTGTCATTTTTAAAATTACAAAAGTTGTAATGATATTTTAATAAATTTATAATTTTAAAATGTTATTATGAAAAAATCCCATTTTTTTGGATGGTAGGTATGCTATCAACTTACCCCACCTCTTGCCCTTACCCCTTCTCATATTTACCTGCCTCCCCTTCTTCGTCCCCATTGCTAGAGTAGCTAACGCCTCCCCTCCTCCTCTTTCTTCCACATCACCCGAGCTAATCTTGCCTCCCTTTCCCCTCCTTCTCTGCCATTCCCATCGTAGCCGCCTCCACACCCCCCCACTGGAGATAATGGGGAATGAGGAGGATGAGGGGAAGGGAGGTGACAATGGCTCCGACGATAGGGAAAGGATGAGACAGAGGAGCGAAAGGGAGGAGACGGTGGATCCAACGAGGAGTAGGAGGGAAATGGAAGTTGTTAGATTCGCAAGTCATTTGTAGGCAGGCCCTTACAAAATATTGATCAAATTCCAAATCAATCCTTCGATGGATCAATCGCGGAACACAACGACATCAATAGAAGCAACAAAGCACAAAACAGGAAAATCCAACAAAACAAAACACACAATCACAAAGAGAGAAGACATATTTTACGTGGAAACCATTGCGGGAGAAAACCACGGGCGAAAACAATTAAACAATCCACTATAAAGGAGAAACTAAAGAAGTTACAAGGAGTGCTAACTTCAACAAAAAAACCTTAATTCACCTTTAGGGTTTCTCTTCCTCTCAAAAATCTCGCTAAGGTCCCTGTCAAATCAGTCGACAACCTTTTCTAGTCAACCACACCGAATTTTGACTCTAAATACCCTTTATATAGTGTAGGGTTTACATCAAACAAAAAGACCCAAACCCATGACAACTTGATTCCTAAAGCGGACAAACCAATCGGTAGGCCACAGGGTCCAATCAATCGTTTGGTACCAACCTGGGGAAATCAACATCTCATGTAAATTTGATCGGTCTGTAATAGAACTGATCGGTCTCCCAGAACGTACCTCTCTTGTACATCAAAAATCGATCGATCGAGTAGCACCGATCGGCCAAACAGTAATTTTTTTTGGTTTCCAAAATTAAGCCAAAACTTAATAATTCTACACCTTGGAGAAAATCTCATCAAATCTAATTGTCGCCTTTAATGCAAATTAACGGTGCCCAAATAACACTTCAACGGTGTTTGAAATCGCATCCTGATAACACAGAGGTGCGAAACTCCTTCATATCATCTTGACTAAATTCAAACAATACTTAAACGTAGTCACTGTAATGGTTTCATCAACATATCAGAATGATTTTTCTGTATATGAATCTTTTTCACAGAAACAATTATATCCTTGATACTCTCCTTTCCATTCATGGATAACTTTCATGGCGAGTGGCAACCACAACACACCCTTATTATAATTTCTTAAATTATCAAATTTACTAGAATCTAACTTTTATGGATAGATGTGATAAGTTACATATTCAGTATGTTGAGTGTGTGTGTGTGTGTGTGTGTGTGTGAGAGAGAGAGAGAGAGAGAGAGAGAGAGAGAGAGAGAGAGAGAGAGAGAGATTTTTCTATTTTCCATTGCTCAACAAGTATAATGGATAGATCGATGTGATAAGTTGCAAGTTCAGTGTGCAAAGAGAGCGAGAGCCTTAAACTAAAAACATACAATGGATTGAGATAAGGTCACATAAAACTAGAAACATACACTTAATACACCATAATCTTTGACCCAATAGAATCAGACTTACCAACCACTCCACAAAGTCGCACACAAATCCCAAGCTGGGTAATATACAACTCAAAATAATGAATAACCTGCATTATATATTGGTACCGTCTCACTTTCACTTTGAGCTTGTTCATATTGTAAGCAGTAAAGTTCGGTTCAATTCATTTGAGTGAAATTTTAAAAAACCCGTACTCATCAAGCTCTAGGAGTTTCTTTATCATCGTAATTTCACCTGAATGTACTTCACTTCACTTTATTGCTTTGAATATAAACACATCTAATTTCACTTGAATGTACTTCACTTCACTTTATTGCTTTGAATACAAACACACCCAGACTCCATGGTTTAAACAACCATGGTTTAAAATATCAACGATATATAGTGATATATCATTGATATATCACGATATCGCCAGACTACGACACCAAAACATGTTAAATTCTCATGTTTTGAAGAAAAAGTCGACATATCGCAAATACATCGCCGATATATCACCAATTATCGCCGTTATCGCCAATTTCGATAATAAATTAACTCCCGACCTTTATTGGATTCCTGATAAAAGGGGATAAGTCGCCCAATGTTGCCCATATATCGCTATTACCGTCCGGAGAGCCCTTTGCCCCCCCCCCCCCCCCCCCCCCCCCCCCCCCCAATTTTTTTTTTTTTCATTTCATCCATTTTTTTGGTTTGGTTTTGGTTTCTAAACAAGATCTAAACCAAATCTAACCCCTTCATTGTTGTTCTTGGTGGATTTGAAGTCTTCCTTCACGGATTTGGGGTTTTTTTTTCTAAACTTCAAAGTCGAGGTATGTTTTTAAATCTTTTTTTTATTTCTCAAATTTTGTAAGTAGATCTTCGTAAAGAATAGATGATAAACATGAATCGTATCAAGTTTAATATGATTCATCATGATTATTATGAAATTAATTGAGATTCATGGGTTTTCATCTATTTAAACCCAATAAACCCTAATTAAATTTTAGTATGTCAATACTATACATCTGATCTACTTGCCAACCAAACTAAAACTTTTTTTGCTTAAAAAATAATTTATGGATTATTCCAAAATTATAAATAATTAAATATTAAATATATAAAAAAAATATAAAATTTATTTGTATTATTTTTTTAGGTTAATTTGCATATTCTACTACAAAGTTTTAACACTTGCATGTATTTTGTATGTTGTTTTTTCATTTTACACTTGCTTATTTAATAAAATGGATCAACTTCACGACATAAGAATGTTTGATCTAGTTTGGGATCACACAAAGTGCATTGTTGGTGACAAGTCAAAATTCATTTGCAACTATTATGGACATAAATCAAATAGTGGAGGGGTATCCAAGTTGAAGCAACACTTGATAGGTGGCTTCAAAAACATGAAAGATTGTTTAAACATTCCTCCTGAAGTGAAGATGCAGATGAAGAAACAATTGAGACAATCGATCATCGATCGGGAAGAAAAAAAATCTTTAATGGAAGATATCTGGCATAGTTTGAATCAACCAATTGAATAAGGTGAGGAGTCAGATGATGATATTCCATATCCTCCTAATTGTGAGTCTGAGCATGAGAGGGCTCAATTTCGTGTCGGTTATTGTGCTTTACTGGAGAGCGAGTGGCAAAGAAGTCAGTAGTGGGGTTTGATCAGGGTGCTAGGAGTTCAGGTGTAGTAGGGCCTTCAAAGGCCAGTGGTAAGCCTTCAAGTGGAGGCGGTAGAAGTTCACGTGCAGGGGGGTACCATCTCTCTTCAGGAGTGCTAGTGTAAGGATGTCAGATCCTCCTATTGACCCATCTCTTTACAAATCATCGGATAGGAGGCAAAAATGATTGAAGGATGCATGGAGTGGAGGAAATGTGAGAGAGAAGATAGGAAAATTCATCTCCAAGTTCTTTATTTTTAGCCATATACCTGCTAATGCTGCCAATAACCCACATTTCAAGAGTATGGTTGACTCTATACAGGAGGCTGGGAGAGGAGTGAAGCCACCTACCCCATATGAGATTATGGGAAAGTATTTAGATGAGGAGGAGAAGGAGATCAAATAGTATATTTATGGTATGACAGAGTCTTGGAAGCAATATGGTGTGACTATCATGTGTGATAGGTGGACATGACCTACTAGGTTATCTTTTATAAATTTCATGGTATATTATAGGAGAGCAGTCTTCATCAAGTCTGTTGATGCATCTGATGAAATCAAAGACTCTACCTACATTGAAGGACTCCTGAAAGATGTTATTAAAGAAGTAGGGAGAAGGAATATGGTACAGATAGTGACGGATAATGGGAGTGCAGTTGTCAAGGCAGGAAAGTCACTTATGCAACGTTACAAATTATTTTGGACTCTTTGTGCGACCCATTATATTGGCCTTATGCTTGAGTCTATATCGCAATGGAAGTCTGCCCTTAAAATCTTAGATAGTGCTAAAATTGTCATGAACTTTATTTACAATCATAACTGAGTTCTAGCCAAGATGAGAGAGATGTGCCATGGTGACATAGTACAGTCAAAGATTATACGGTTTGCCACTAACTATATTGCCCTGGAGAGCATGCTTCGCCACAGAGCCGAATTGCGATCTATTTTTATGGGTGCAAAAATCGTATCGGACCGGACCAGAAACAAATGGGCCCATGCAATGGTCCATGTAGGCAAGCCCAGGCTCATGGGCCTACTCTACAGGACCACAGATCAAGCCCCCTTATTGGGCCCGAACAACGGCCCAATAAGGTGTTGGAATTGGATCCGTGTATCAGAGTTGCAGCGGAAGCAAAAGAAAGATCCGAAGATCATACGGTGTATGTTTCATTACAATTTCGCTATAAAACAATCTACATGCAAATCTACGATCTTAGCATATGTGCAGACACCCTAGAGGCATACTACGATCTACGAAAGACATGAATGTATCTACTTAGGTGTTTAGATTCATCATACCTTATGGATCTATGATCCGGAGAAGTCGGAACGATGAAGAACTACACTTGAATCGCATGGAAAACTGTCGGATAGCACCTTGTCCTTTGCGAATTGAAGAATCCTCGAAATCCCGTCTCTGAGTGCAAGGATTTCGAGCCGATGGAGGAATCCGTTGCGAAGACGATGGCAAGCCGCGTGATTTTCTCCTCCTCTTTCTCCTTTCTTCCTTCTCCTTCCTTCCTCTTCCTTCTCCTTTCTTCTTCCTCTCTTTTTCTTGGCCGAAACCACAAAGGTGGAGGACTAGGGGTCGGATTTTTGGAGGGGAGGGAGTAGAACCATTAGGGCCGGCCCTCCCCCTCCTATTTCCTTTATAGGGCTGGTCTCCCATGGCTCCAAGGAGCCTAGGGCCGACCCCTAGGTGGATAGGGATGAGGGGGGGTCGGATTTAGGTCTTCCGGGTGTCTATCGTGAAGTCCGGACAAAAACGCCCTTCACGAAAAGCGGAAAACTGAAAGTGAGACTGAGTGAGGTGCGCTACTCGGAATCGAGTTCCGTCAGCGCCTGTGAGCTCCTGGAATTATTCCACTCAATCTAAGATCCATATTCAATATGTTCTGAGCCATATTTCAGTATTTACCAAAATACCCCTACGCTCCGTAACATATGTGAATTAGGTTCTTTGGCTCCGGGCTTGCGCTCCATCGCGCTACTTCACATCCAACGTATCCAACTAGGTTGGGGAACAATTCCTATACGCAAGGACAGGGTGGAACCTTCAGGGTTCGGGATCTCTAGCTCCAACCGGATCCCTGATTAACTATTCCGGTGACACACCGAAAGTTCCGTTAATCAGCCCTAATCCGATTAACCCGCGTAGCCACCCAGAGTGCGACGCGAGTTGAACTCTAGTGATCCTAAACTTATGTTACTCCCTCGTAACCCTGTTCTCTACTATACTTCGATAATCCTTAGTCCCTCCTATTACTGGTGCCATAATACGACTCGGGCGGTGGGGAGCACCGTCATATCCCGATCGATCATTTGACTAGGGTTTGATGACTTGTCATCTATAACACCACACACCTTCTGATGCTATGCCTAGCATCCGGAACATCGTCAGTCATACTGATAACCACCAGGCCTGGGTTAACTGTGTGGACAGATTGACTCATCAAACCGCACCCATCCAACACTGGACGTCGGATAACCTGTAGGGATTACATGTCACTCAAGCGCCAGCCGGGTAACCCAACATACCGTGGTATTGGACTATGGAAGGCCCGCACACGTTGACACATCAAAGCACCACACAACTGGTTGGCCCAGTGTACATGGTCCCTAAGGGTTAAGGACAGATTATTTATAGTAGTAAGACGGTTTATGCACCAGTGTCTGAATCACTGAACTGTGCACCGTCTTGGTTCCTGTTCAACATGATCATCGTGCTCGGTCAGGTGAATGGGAATCCCACGTTCCCGTGGTGGAGACTTCACCACATCCTCTACCTGCCAACAGCTTGTTCTCGGTGAAGCGACCGGCATCACCTAAGCTGTGAACTAGTTCTAGGTCTACACAGAACTGGTCCACTGGGTTTCCTAAGCATGGATCCTCCATGCGCCTCAGTGGCCTACTGTGTTCCCTAGGGTCCTTTTATTATATGAGTATTATCATATACCAGAGTAGTATTCTAATTAAAGCAATAACCAAAGTCATCTTTATTAATGTTAATACAGAAAATCCACGCTAAGGACACACGAGTTACAACAATCTCTCACTTGGCCTAGCGGGGAACAACAGTCTTAACTTCCATGGAATCCACGTGCTTCTCAAAAGCCTTGGTCGGTAACGCCTTTGTGAAAGGGTCCGCCATGTTATCTGCAGACGCCACCTGAGTCACTGCAACCTCCCCTCGCTTCTGCAAGTCCCGGATAATGTAGTATTTTCGCTCGATATGCTTGCTCTTCTGGTGATATCTTGGCTCCTTGGATTGTGCTACCGCTCCACTATTGTCACAGTAAAGGACAATAGGATCTTGAGCTCCCGGTACGCATCCTAAGTCTGTGAGGAACTTCTTAAGCCACATCGCCTCCTTAGCTGCTTCGTACACCGCAACATACTCAGCCTCTGTCATCGAATCCACGATGCATCCCTGCTTCACGCTCCTCCAACTGACAGCTCCTCCTCCTAATGAAAACACAAACCCTGACGTCGATCTCCTGGATTCCGGATCTGACGCAAAGTCAGAATCCGTATATCCAATCGGCATCAGTTCCTGTGAAGAGTAAACTAACTCATAATCTCTTATCCTACGGAGATACTTGAGTATACTTTTCACAGCAGTCCAGTGCCCTGGACCCGGATTTAACTGATACCTGCCCATCATGCCTACTGCATAGCATATATCTGGTCTCGTGCACTGCATAGCATACATCAGACTCCCTACAGCCGAAGCATAAGGTATCTTCTGCATCTCTGTCCTCTCCTCAGGAGTCTTAGGACCCTGATCCTTGGACAACTTCATTCCATGTCTGAATGGAACCAATCCCTTCTTGGAGTTGTGCATACTGAATCTGACTAAGATAGTATCTATGTAGGCTGACTGTGACAGCGAGAGAATCTTGTTCTGGCGATCTCGAGTTACCTTGATCCCCAGAACATAACTCACTTCACCCAGGTCTTTCATGTCAAATTGAAAGGATAACCACACCTTCACTGTAGACAACGTTCCAATATCATTTCCGATAAACAGGATATCGTTCACGTAAAGCACTAGAAAAACTACTGCAGTCTTATCGCTCCTTTTATAAACACATGGTTCATCCACATTCTGTTCAAATCCATAAGACTGGATAGCCTGATCAAAACGCATGTTCCAACTTCTGGATGCTTGCTTCAGTCCATAAATGGACCTTTGCAACTTGCACACCAGACCTTCCTGACCTTTTGCGACAAAGCCTGGAGGCTGAGACATGTAGATGTCTTCTTCCAAATTCCCATTGAGGAATGCGGTCTTGACGTCCATTTGCCAGATCTCCCAATCATAATGGGCTGCAATGGACAAGAGGATCCAGATAGACTTAAGCATAGCCACTGGCGAAAAGGTTTCGTCATAGTCGATCCCTTCTCGCTGGGTATAACCCTTAGCGACTAGTCTAGCTTTGTAAGTCTCAACGGTACCATCCGGACCTCTTTTTCTTTTGTACACCTACTTACACCCAACAGGTTTATATTGAGTAAGATATGGTCTAGGGCTTGTAAAAACCATGGTTGATTAATAAATGAGTTGATATTTATATTATAATAGTTTAATTGGTGTGTATTATACGTGTTCAATATACTGAACTGAAAAGAGCCATGGTTGTATAGTAATTCATCTGAGTGGGAGACTCAGTTGATTAGTACTATTAGCCTAAATTGTTCACAGTTTTGATTAGGGTTGGTCGCCCTATCAGGTTAAGCTGTTGGAATGACAGAGCATGGGTTTCTCCACCATGGTCATTGGCAAGCACAGTGTCTGTGGCTGAACAGAACCAACACGGTGCACAGATCAGTGAGCAGACACCGGTGCACATAGCCGTGTTTCTGCTTAGGGTAATAGGTCTTAAACCCTGAGGAACCATGACCGGTGGACTAACCAGTTTGGGTAACTTTGGTTCACCAATGTGTGAGGGATCTAACCACGACCCAATACCACGGTGCGCTGGGTTGCCGGGCTGGCGTTGCATCGGCATGCCACTCCTGCAGGCTATTCACATCCCCATTGGGAGGTGTGTTCCTTGGTCTGACATACACCGTACTAAAACCAGGCCTGGTGGTTAACAGTTGAGCTGTTAGACCGAATCCGATTGTTTGGCCAAAATGATCGGAGGTACGATGTGTTAATCAACCTGGAAGGAACCTAGTCATATGGTCACTTGAGTCTGACGGTGCTCTCCACCGCTCAAGTTGACACATGACACCGAGTGAAGGGATATCTAATTACCAAACTAAGCGGAGAGCAGGGGTATGTGAGAGAGCTTAGTAAGTCTGGGAGAATTGGAGTGCAGCCTGCGTCGCACTCTGGGTGGCCACGCAGGTTAACCGGGACCCAAAGGATTGACAGGGACACTTGGGTAGTGTGTCGATCGGGTCCGGTTGGAAGCCATGAATCCTAGTCCCTGAAGGTTCCACCTTATCCACGATCGTTACGGATCATAGCTTTCTCCTTGTCTCACAGCATAATATGAGTTGAAGAAATAATACCTTAATCGTCCTGTTTTCCATGAGTGCATTGCACTAGGGCATGGTGGTTGCACATGACTAAGTGTGTTCACTAGGGGGGCAACCCCAGAGTAGTGTAGGGACACACGATGTTGCCATAATGCCATGAGGAGTTCATTCCGTGTGTGCGTGTCGCACTAGAGCACGGTCTGTGTGTTTAGTGATTTTTACTATAGGGGCACCCCACGTTTTACTGAGGACACCCCAGTAAATAGTAAAAATACTATTTATAACTCTATGGTATGTTAAATAGGTATGGATGAGGTGCCCTAAGTGTTAGAGTACTTTATCATGGACTGAGATGGAGCATATATGCTCCGGTATGAGGTGGATGGCCACTAGATGCATGGGGGGCATTTTGGTCATTTCAAAATATCCCGCATGCCCTAATGGCCGCCCCCCTCATTAGGAAAAATATGCATGGCCATCAAATCCATATTTAAAGGGTTTAATTCAGATTTGAAATGATTTGAATCTATTCCCTTTAATTGCAAAACCAAATATGGCAACTATACAATAGTGGGCATTTATTTTTGAGGATTTATGAGAGAGAGAGAAAGGGGAACGGTTCATATGAACAAGGGGAGAGAGGGGCACGGTTTTCAAGGCATATTAGGCAAGGAAAACCGAGCCTTATTCAGATTTTCAGAGAAGGACCGATTCCTCTCTCCCTTGTGTTCGGTTTTGGCCACCCTCTCTCTCTCGGGCACTCATCTCTCTCATTCTTTGGGTTTGACCTAAGGTGTGAAGAGAAAATCTTCATCATCTCATCTTCTTCTCCTTATAGAGTGTGTGTGATAAAGAAGAAGAGAAAGCTTGCACTCCGAAGCACTCAGAGATTGGAGTGCAAGGATCCGGGTTGATTCGCGAGATCGGGTGTACCCGAAGAAGAACGAGGCTTCTCCCACGCACGTGGATACTTCTGTCATCATCAACTTGGAAGATAAACATCGCGGTGCTAAATCCCGCATGGAGGTATAATAAACAAAACCCTAGATCTATTGAATTGCATGCATAATATTTATGGTGTGTTTTGATAGATGACCATAGGGGTTCGTTTGTATTTCATTTTAATCTTGCGCATATGATTGTTTCTTAAGAAAATTTAAAAATATATCACACACCGTATCGATCCTAAGATCGAGTCCGGCTTCCGTTGCGTCTCTGATTTGTTTCCAACAGTTTAATGTTGTGAGGTGGCGTTACAAGTGTCCAGACCGAATTTTGGGACATCGATGTCAGTTCTGCCTCCATGGCTTCCTGCCATGCTGCATGGTCAGTGGATACCATCACTTCGTCATAGTTCAGAGGGTCATTCTCCTGAAACTCTGGATCAACCATAAAGGCTTCTCCAATGTATCTATCAGGAGCACTTGTGGTCCTCCCACTGCGACGAACCTACGGTGGTTCCATTGGAGTCGATTCTACAGTACTGTTAAACTTAGTGGTATCGGCTCCCACTACGTTTTCTGTCTGCGTACTCCCATCAGTATTAAGCAATTCTTCAAGAACTACTTTACTGGTGGACTTATGGTCTATTAAATAATCCCTTTTGGATACCCAACGAACAGACATACCTTAGTTTTTGACTCCATCTTATCTCGCTTGTCCTTTCGCACATGTGCTAGACAATCCCAAATCCTAAAGTGTTGTAGGCTTGGCTTTCACTTCAACCATAGCTCCTAAGGAGTTAGGGGTACTGACTTTGATGGAACAAAGTTCAAAGTATATGCTGCCGTCTCTAGGGCATATCCCCAAAAACTAGGTGGCAATGTTGCATAACTCATCATAGTCCGAACCATGTCTAACAAAGTTCGGTTTCTCCTCTCAGATACACCGTTCTGTTGTGGTATCCCTGGTGCATTCAACTGGGATACGATCCCATACTCACGTAAGTACCCAATAAATTCATCCGATAGGTATTCGCCTCCTCGATCCGATCGAAGAGACTTGATACTTCTACCCGTCTGCTTTTCTGCTTCAGCTCTGAACTCCTTGAACTTATCAAAGGATTCAGACTTTCGCCGCATTAGGTATATGTATCCAAATCTCGAGTGATCATCCGTGAAGGTGATGAAATACTCGAAGCCCCCTATAGCACGGACATTTATGGGCCCACATACATCAGTGTGTACCAACTCCAATACCTCCTTAGATCTGCTACCTTTGGCTCGGAAAGACCTTTTAGTCATCTTGCCTTCCAGGCAAGACTCACACGTCGGTAGGCTTTCTGAAACATTTGGACTTAAGAGTCCTACCTTAACCAACCTGTGAATCCTGTCTGAGGCTATGTGTCCAAGCCTTAGATGCCAAAGGAGTGTTGGATTATCTGAGGGATTTTTTCTTTTAGATGAATTAATCACACAAGCTTCAGTTATATTATCCTGCTTATGATTGGAGTTAATTACATAGAGACCATTCTGTATCTTTCCCTTACAAACAAAGGAACCATTCAATTTAATTGACACACCAGATGCATCAAATAAAACTGAAAAACCTTCATTATTCAAAAAGAAAACAAAAATTAAATTATGTCTCAAGGATGGTAATAAAGTATGTATCTAAGTAATAAACTTCTTCCATCAAGGAACTGCAAGATGACATCTCCAACTGCTTCAGCCTCTGCCACGGCCTCAGTTCCCATGCTTAGGATCATCTCCCCATCACCCAGTTTTCTTGTCTCCTTGAACCCCTGCAAATTATTGCAAGCATGGTTAGTGGAACCAGAATTCACAATCCATGAGACTGGAGAACAACTGGATGCTACTAGGGATTCCACTATGTGGATTTGAGATATACATGTCTCAGCCTTCTTGGGAGTCGCGGGGCAGTCGCCCTTCCAGTGCCCCTTCTTGCCGCATCGGAAACATTTTCTTTTGGGATTCACCGGACCATTCTGCTTGGGAACCTGCAACTGCACATGGCCCATCTTCACGGGATTCTTAGACTTTCTTTTCTGAAACTTGCCCTTGGCTTTCAGAGAAGAATTTCGCTCCACGTTTAGGGATTGGGCTCCTACCTTCATCCCGTCCTCTACCGCCTGGAGCGCCGCTAGGAGCTCTGCGTTAGACATCTCCAACCGGTTAAGGTTGAAGTTGGTAACGAAGCCCTCAAACGCTCCTGACAGAGACGCGAGGAAAATGTCAGTCTGGATCTCTGCATCCAAGATGACATCGAAGGAACCAAGCTCGTTCACATAGCCAAACAATTTCAGCATATAATCCCGAACTAAAGTCCCCTCTGCTATCTTTGTGGACACTAATTTCTTGATGGTTAGGTAACGAGTTACCCGACTACGACCCTCGAACATTTCCTTCAGGTAGAGCATCATGTCTGAAGTAAAGGCCATGTCTTCGACTTGCTTCTGAAGGACGGTCTGCAAGGATGCCACAATATAGCACTTGCACATCTCATCAGCATCTAGCCAGTCTTTCCATTCCTTTAACTGGGCCTCAGTTGCACTTGGTCCCGGCATGGCCGGTTGAGGGGTACTTAGGGCAATTGTGTGTTTGCCAACCCTTAGGACGAGCATTAGGTTACGCTTCCAGTCCTCGTATTTTGGTCCCGTAAGTTTGTTATCATTAAGTATGGAGGCAAGGGGGTCGAGCTTGGTCATGATTTCTGTAAACAATGGTTTAAAGCAATAGTTAGGGTCTACTACAATCTATTTCATGGAATTTAGAAATAGATAATGCCTACTCCAGCCGCTATGTCTTCACCACCTCAAGTAGAGACATCCAGGAATCTAAATTCCCTGGGCTGGAGCACTGAGACTATCGGCCCTGAATTGAAGACAGTATCTCGGTGAGAGCATGCAACCCTTCTGCCAACGGGGTTTTTACGACCCAGTCTTCAGCAGAATTACCCATGATAAACTGAAAGACCTCCCAGTCTCCTTTTGGCCAGCTTTATGTGACCCGTGTGCGCAACAACAGCGGCTTCACACACTTTCGGATGCTTCCCACAAATCTAGGTGGTGTCGACAGGAGGGTTCATAGGCTCCCACGGTGCAGGAAAAAATCGTCACCCACTGCCACCGGCATCCTCCATGTCCCGAAGGAAACCACTAGGCGAACCAGCATAGAAAGAAACACAGCTCTCACCCGGTGGAAATATCGAACTGTGTACCTCCCACCCAGACCCTTAGCCGGTTGATTGTGAAGACCAGGGGCTCCCCTTTGGAGGGAACCTCTTACGCATCCCTTCTTTATGAGGTTTTATGCATATCTAGAATGGTCACGACCTCCTAGACATAGACCCTGGTTTACCGTGCTCCCACTAGGATTACAAACCCTCCCGCAAAGCATTAGTATCCTCAGAAAATATCATAGTCCCTACCTTGAATACTTAGTTTTCGCCTTTCTTGCAAGGATCACATTACATAGATTCCAAGGATCCCGATACTTCACTAGTTTGCCCATAATCCTAAGATCTGGAGCCTAGCCTAAGGTCAACGTGGAAAGGACTCCCACTATGATGATGCCTCGTTCACAATTTGATACCTGATGTCATAGTAGACCTCATCTCATTACAGGTTTCGATGCTGGCCAAATAGGGACATCCAACAACCTCCGCTGGACCTCAACCTAATGGTGGCATAACCAAATCATGATGAGTTCATACTATCATCAAACGTCATCTAGAAACGAGTATCACACAGTGAAATCCTAACCTAACTTGGTCGCTAGGACCACGTGGGGAAAGGGCATCCCACTAGGGTTATCATACTTCTTATGGAGACATTAGTTAATTATCTCTAAACAAATCTAACACTGCGTCTATCTCGGTGCACAGTACTTGGCTACCTGAACTACCACGAGGGCGAGTACCACCTTTCCTTTTAGCTAGCCACCGGATTCGCACGTGTTAGAAGCATTTAGAGACACCGATGAATCCATAATCTTAGTACTAACCCTAAGCCAGATCTAGAGACAAACTCACAAACAAGAATGATAATCACATTATCATCAGGGTTCTCTAAATACTGAATAAACAGAAACAACAGAGAAAGCATCCAAACTGAATCAAGTCTAGGGTCCGACCCCTGAACCTGAATAGCACAGCCAAGATATCCCGCTCTTCCGTTCTGCACGATCTCTGACGACGATCCCCTTCATCGCCAACGTGCACGCTTTCGTCGGGTCTTTGCACGCCATGGTACCGCTTGCCCGAACCGTGGATGTAGCATCATCTCCTTCTTTCTGTGATCGAAAAACTAACACGCTCCGAGCAAGTGCTCGTTCGTGTACAATTTCGCTAGAAAAAAAAAAGACAATCCTAGAAACATGGTCAGGGAACCGAGGATGGTCAACCCCCACCCTCGCCCATCTAGAGCCTTATAATCCATAATAATAATCAATACCATATTAAATCCGGGGTCCGACCCCCGGATGCATGCAATCACAGATTACTATTCAGCGCGGCACCTGCAAAAAGACGATACATAGCACAATCCATATGCATGATCTACGCCGAACCCTGACGAAAACATATGCCATCATATATTCACATGATGTTTTCACGAATTCATGCATGAAACATACACCAAAACGTGCTCTGATACCAATTATTGGAATTGGATCCGTGTATCAGAGTTGCAGCGGAAGCAAAAGAAAGATCAGAAGATCATACGGTGTATGTTTCATTACAATTTCGCTATAAAACAATCTACATGCAAATCTACGATCTTAGCATATGTGCGGACACCCTAGAGGCATACTACGATCTACGGAAGACATGAATGTATCTACTTAGGTGTTTAGATTCATCATACCTTATGGATCTATGATCCCGAGAAGTCGGAACGATGAAGAACCGCACTTGAATCGCAAGGGAAATTGTCGGATAGCACCTTGTCCTTTGCAAATTGAAGAATCCTCGAAATCCCGTCTCTGAGTGCAAGGATTTCGAGCCGACGGAGGAATCCGTTGCGAAGACGATGACAAGCCGCGTGATTTTCTCCTCCTCTTTCTCCTTTCTTCCTTCTCCTTCCTTCCTCTTCCTTCTCCCTTCTTCTTCCTCTCTTTTCCTTGGCCGAAACCACAAAGGAGGAGGACTAGGGGTCGGATTTTTGGAGGGGAGGGAGTAGAACCATTAGGGCCGGCCCTCATCCTCCTATTTCCTTTATAGGGCCGGTCTCCTATGGCTCCAAGGAGCCTAGGGCCGGCCCCTAGGTGGATAGGGATGAGGGGGGGTCGGATTTAGGTCTTCCGGGTGTCTATCGTGAAGTCCGGACGAAAATGCCCTTCACAAAAAGCGAAAAATTGAAAGTAAGACTGAGTGAGGTGCGCTACTCGAAATCGAGTTCCGTCAGCGCCTGTGAGCTCCTGGAATTATTCCACTCAATCTAAGATCCATATTCAATATGTTCTGAGCCATATTTTAGTATTTACCAAAATACCCCGGCCCGTAACACATGTGAATTAGGTTCTTTGGCTCCGGGCTTGCGCTCCATCGCGCTACTTTGCATCCAACGTATCCAACTAGGTCGGGGAACAATTCCTATACGCAACGACAGGGTGGAACCTTCAGGGTTCGGGATCTCTAGCTCCAACCGGATCCCTGATTAACTATTCCGGTGACACACCGAAGGTTCCGTTAATCAGCCCTAATCCGCTTAACCCGCGTAGCCACCCAGAGTGCGACGCGAGTTGAACTCTAGTGATCCTAAACTTATGTTACTCCCTCGTAACCCTGTTCTCTACTACACTCCGATAATCCTTAGTCCCTTCTATTACTGGTGCCATGATACGACTCGAGCGGTGGGGAGCACCGTCAGATCCCGATCGATCATCTGACTAGGGTTTGATGACTTGTCATCTATAACACCACACACCTTCCGGTGCTATGCCTAGCATCCGGAACATCGTCAGTCATACTGACAACCACCAGGCCTGGGTTAACTGTGTGGACAGATTGACTCATCAAACCGCATCCATCCAACACTGGACGTCGGATAACCTGTAGGGATTACATGTCACTCAAGCGCCAACCGGGTAACCCAACGTACCGTGGTATTGGACTATGGAAGGCCCGCACACATTGGCACATCAAAGCACCACACAACTAGTTGGCCCAATGTACATGGTCCCTAAGGGTTAAGGACATATTATCTATAGCAGTAAGACGGATTATGCACCAGTGTCTGAATCACTGAACTGTGCACCGTCTTAGTTCCTGTTCAACACGATCATCGTGCTCGGTCAGGTGAATGGAAATCCCACGTTCCGTGGTGGAGACTTCACCATATCCTCTACCTGCCAACAGCTTGTTCTCGGTGAAGCGACCGGCATCACCTAAGCTGTGAACTAGTTCTAGGTCTACACAGAACTGGTCCACTGGGTCTCCCAAGCATGGATCCTCCATGCGCCTCAGTGGCCTACTGTATTCCCTAGGGTCCTTTTATTATATGAGTATTATCATATACCAGAGTAGTATTCTAATTAAAGCAATAACCAAAGTCATCTTTATTAATGTTAATACAGAAAATCCACGCTAAAGACACACGAGTTACAACATAAGGGCCCAGGGAGAAGGCCCAGAACTAGCACCACCATGTCATCATTGCCATATCGAGCGCATTCCTCAGCTATAAAATGACCCCTATGGCTTACAGAGAAGGGGTTGGAGAATTGATCAAGAGGGGAGAGAGGATTCAGAGCCAGAGCACTCTTCTAGTTATTTACTAGATCTCTTCTAGTTGCTCCGTGCAACCTAATTGTAAGAAACTTCTCTCGACCTATCGAGAGAACGCTCACTCCATCTATCATTCATTATAGTGCGACCCTTGTGTCATTTATCTCTCTCTCTACTATCTAATCTTCATCTCGATAACATACAAACCATCTAATTCAATCAAGAATTGTGGAACGAGGTTACCGATTAAGATGGCACATAAATTTCCCCTATAATCTTTGGCGTCATCTGTGGGATATCGTTAGAGGTCTTACCCACACCTCTATCAGCTCCTACTCAACTTGTAGTAACGAGCCACAACTCCTCCTTCAAAGTCAACCTTAACGCTTTCATCACGTCGATATCAACACGTTCGATGGTAAAGGCTAGCACCAACCCTCCGAAGGCGGGTGCTGAACAAACAAATGATGTGCGGATCGAAGAAGAACAAGAAGTCTCGGTTGCAACCAACCGAAGAAATATTCGGGAGCGGTTGGGGCCGCAAGGCATCCATCTAGAAGGGTGCAACGATCGGCAGGACCCGTCGTCCCCAAGACGTCGATCTGGCAAAAAGCACGTTACTCAAGGGAGTGAGCCTCAAGCTACATATGAGATCACGGCTGCTGACTTCCAGCTGCTAAATCTCTTCAAGAAGAATGCAGCCTTTGGCAAGAGAGAGACTCCCTAAAAAAGACGATTGAGAAAGTGGGGGTTATGGTACACAACGCTCCCACCGCTGATGGAGAAGTACCAAGGACTCACCTAACCGTGAGTCACCATCTTAAGGAATCGCATGAGCATCACACTGAAAGGCGTCAGGTATTTACCCAAGCACTAAGGCAAATGGTGTTGGATCGCCTCGATATCGATGGCGTGCAGAGCCACCGCCAAGAAAGATCACCTGAGTCACCGGGGTCCATTGGGCACCCCATTCACTCACGTGCAAGAGCAGCAGATGCTTGTGAGCTACTCAACAGACTAAGGCATACCGTCAACGTGGGGCACCACCATCAAAACCGTAGGCAGCTAATCGCCTTAGCGGGGGCCTCTGCATCCCGAGGTGCTTGTTTCCTGTTGGTTGGCGAACATCGAGCCTGCCAAAGTTCAATTGCATCAAGGGAGACCCTGCTCTCCACATCCTGGCCTTTAAGTAGGCTTTGATGTTATACGAGTATGAGAACCACATCCTCGATCTGCCATATGTTCGCAGGAAGCCTCAAGGGACCAGCCCTCGACTGGTACCACACACTACCTACCGGTATAGTGGCCACATTCAAAGAGTTGGCAGAACTCTTCATGGACCATTACCGACTGAACCTAAAGCCGGAGAAGAAGCTGGACACCCTCTACTGGCTGAAGATAGGCTCTAACGAGTCCCTAAGAAGCTTTACGATGAGGTTCCTCAATGGACATTCCGATCTCACTGGCCGTTCCCATAACGAAGAGGTTATCATGCTCATTCCATAATGCTATCCGGCTGGAACTCCACGTTTACACCGACTTCATCTGACATCCTTCCGGCTCCTTGGAGGCTATGTTCAAGCTAGTACAGCAAGAGATAGAGGTGGAGGACAATCAGCGGGCTAGAATACTATGCGAGCTTCACGACTTCCGACACAAGAAAGTTGACGAAGCCCCAAATGATGCATGCTAGAAGCATGCTAACGCCGGTCCGACCAGAAGGGGTCAGCCAAGAGACGCAATAAAGATCCGAAGGCTCCTCCAGTAAGGAAGTGGCAAACTCTAAGGGAGCAGAGGGTGTTCACTGAACTAAACACCTTTATTGAAGACATCTTTGCCTACTTGCAAAACGAGCCTTTTTGAAAGTGGCCACAGCCTCTGCCTCTAAATTTCGACCAGTCGAGAGATACAATAGCCTATTATGAGTTCCATCGCAGCCACAGCCACCCAACCTCTACCTGTCGGAAGCTAAAGCATCACATTAAAGACTTGGTTCAGAAGAATGACTTGATGGCTATCTCGCAAATAAGGAACTAGACCGAGAGAAGGAAAGGTAATAGCAGTTGAGGAAGGGAGTCAATATGAAATGTGGATGCAAGATCCTCTAAGCAAGCAGTGTTCATGTATACCAGTATCAGCAAGCACCCTCCGACGAAGAGATTGAGCGCTTGGAAAGGCGAGTTCACAATGTCTGGCGAGCAGCCTCTGAAAATTGTAACCTTGGATTCGGTTTATCAATAAAATGACTCTTTTTGTCAAAATTGTATTCTCTTGAAATTTTATTCCACCCATTCAAGGCACCAAAAGGCTCCTAGCAACCCTGGTCAACCCAAGTCTTCGATTCTGTCTATTCAAGTCGGAAGCTCGAAGCAAAATCGGCTACGCCCTCTCGAGGCTAAAGTCCGATAAAAAAAGGCTCCTGGCAACTCAGGTCAACCAAAGAACTTCGATTCCGCCTGTTCAAGTCGGAAGGTCAAAGGCAATTTGGCTACACCCTCTTTATGCTAAAGTCCAATAAAAAGGCTCTTGACAACCCAGGACAACCAAAGACCTTAGATTCTGCCCGTTCAAGTCGGAAGCTCAAAGGCAATTCGGCTACACCCTATCGAGGCTAAAGTTCGATAAAAAGGCTCATGGAAACCCAATTCAACCAAAGACCTTCGATTCCGCCCGTTCAAGTTGGAAGCTCGAAGGCAATTCGGCTACGCCCTCTCGAGGCTAAAGTCCGATTGAAAGGCCCCGGGCAACCCAAGCCAACCAAAGACCTTCGATTTTGCCTGTTCAAGTCGGAAGCTCGAAGGCAATTCGGCTATGCCCTCTCAAGGCTAATGTCCGATAAAAAGGCTCCTGGCAACCCAGGTCAACCAAAGACCTTCGATTCCACTCATTCAAGTTGGAAGCTCGAAAGCAATTTGGCTATGCTCTCTCGAGGCTAAAGTTCGATAGAAAGGCTCCTAACAACCCAAGTCAAACAAAGACCTTCGATTTCGCCCGTTCAAGTCAGAAGCTCGAAGGCAATTCGGCTACGCCCTCTTGAGGCTAAAGTTCGATAAAAAGGCTCCTACAACCCAAGTTAACCAAAGACCTTCGGTTCCACCCGTTCAAGTCGGAAGCTCGAAAGCAATTCAACTATACCCTCTCGAGGATAAAGTCTTATAAAAAGGCACCTGGCAACCCAGGTTAAGCAAAGACTTTCGATTCTGCCCATTCAAGTTGGAAGCTCGAAGGCAATTTAACTACGCCCTCTCGAGACTAAAGTCTGATGAAAAGGCTCCTGGAAACCCAGCCAACCAGGTCTTCGATTCCGCCTATTCAAGTCAGAAGCTCGAAGCAAAATTGACTACGCCACTTCAAGGCTAAAGTCCGATGAAAAGACTTCTGGCAACCCAGGTCAAACTATGTCTTCGATTCCGCCAATTCAAGTCGGAAGCTCGAAGCAAAATTGGTTTTACGCCCACCTGAGGGTAAAGTCCGATATAAAAGCTCCTGCAACCCAGGTCAAACTAAGCCTTTGATTCTGCCAGTTCAAGTCGGAAGCTCATAGCAAAATTGATTACGCCCTCCCGAGGCTAAAGTCTAATAAAAAGGCTCTTGGCAATCTAGGTTAATCTAAGCTGCTAATTATACTTATCTGAGGCGATGAGAATAAGCCAAGGCCTTGCCCTTGGCACTCGAAGATAAAGTCTAAGGCGATCATCGCTGCGGCACTCTACAAGCCCATGGCCTTGCCCTTGGTACTTGAAGACAAAGTCCGAGGCAACCAGCGCCTCGGTACTCTAAAATCCCAAGGCCCTGCCCTTGGCACTTGAAGACAAAGTCCGAGGCAACCAATGCCTCGGCACTCTACAAGACCAAGGCCCTTTCCTTGGCACTCAAAGACAAAGTCTGAGGCGACCAATGCCTTGGCACTCTACAAGCCCAAGACCCTGCCCTTGGCACTCGAAGATAAAGTCCAAGGCAACTAATGCCTTGGCACTCTACAAGCCCAAGGCCCTTTCCTTGGAACTCAAAGACAAAGTCTGAGGTGACCAACGACTTGGCACTATACAAGCCCAAGGTCCTACCGTTGGCACTCGAAGACAAAGTCCGAGGCGACCAACACCTCGGCACTCTACAAGCCCAAGGTCCTGCCACTACAAGAAAGAGGGTCTTTACCAACGGACATTATTATCACCGTCGGTAATAATAAACTTTTTACCGACGGTGACTATAATATCCGTCGGTATTATAACTTCAATTTTTTAAATTTTTTTTGCACATTTATTACCGACGGTCAAATATATTTCGTCGGTAAAATGATTTATACCGACGGTACATATATATCCCGTCGGTAATATACTTTATACCGACGGCTACATAAATATCGTCGGTAAAATGTCACGACGAAAATCAGGGTAAAAACCGAGCCTCTGGAAAAAAATGTGACCCTGAGTTTCGTCGGCGAGTTTTACCGACGGACTTTATATGTTCGTCGGTATAACTAATTATACCGACGGAAATTTTATGGTCGTCGGCACGATACCGACGGTAATTAAATATCCGTCGGTAAAATTGTCCCGACGAAACACAGGGTAAAAACCGAGCCTCTGGAAAAAAATAGAACCCTGAGTTTCGTCGGTGATTTTTACCGACGGACGTTATATTTCCATCGGTATAACTAATTATACCGACAGAAATTATATGTCCGTCGGTACGACACCGACGGTAAATAAATATCCGTCGGTAAAATTGTCCCGACGAAACTCAGGGTGAAACCCGAGCCTCTGGAAAAAAATTGGAACCCTGAGTTTCGTTGCTGATTTTTACCGACGGAAATTATACTACCGTCGGTATAAAGTAATTATACCGACGGAACTTATACGTTCCGTCGATAAAAACCCGTCTAATATACCTAACAGCCACCTCGTTTCTTTTTCTGTTTCGACCGAATCCGGCGCCCTTCTCTGAATCTCTCTCTCTCTCTCACCGATCGACCCGACCCGTCCGGCGACCCCGTCCCCCTCCGGCAGCCGCGCGATCCCCTCCGGCCACCCATCCCCCTCCCGGCCACCCATCCCCCTCCCGACCTCCGCCCCTCCCCGGCCTCCCGGCCCTCTCTCTCTCCCCGGCCTCCTCCCCCCCTCCCCAGCCTCCCTAGCCTTCCCTCTCTCTCTCTCTCTCTCTCTCTCTCTCTCTCTCTCTCTCTCTCTCTACTTCCTCCCCTCACCTCTCTCTCTCTCTCTCTCGATCTAAACCCCCCCTCCGGCCGTCCACCCATCCCCTCCCTTGCACCTCCGGCCACCCCTCCCCTTTCTCGCGCCACCGACTGCGACACCAGTGCTCCTCCTCCTTCTCGAGGCCTGCCGACCATCGCTGGTGAGCTCCTCCTCCTCCTCCCTTTCCCCCTTAGGTTAATTTGTTCCAAATTGTATACTAAAGTTTGAAATGTTATCTTATCAAAATTGCATACTAATTTTGTCATCTACGTACTGAATTCCCTTATGAAAATTGCATACTTATTTGATAATTTTTATCTTATCAAAACTGAATTGAATGGGGGGAATCGAATGGGAATGTATCCATTCATACGATTCATTTATATGAGTTATTATCATACGATTCATATGAGTTATTCCAATTCATTCATATGAGTAATTTTTATCTTATCAAAACTGGTTAATTCCCTCATTTGGTAATTTTTACACTGTTTTAAAACTCACCGAGTCGACTCGAAACTCGGCCGAGTCGACTCGACTCGGCTGAGTTTCGATCCGACTCGGTCCAAAACTCGAGTTTCGATCCGACTCGGCTGAGTTTCGATCCGACTCGAGTTTTGTCGGGTTTTAGCCGAGTTGTCGTGTCTACTCGACTCATTAAGGTTTCGAGTCGAGTCGAGTTTTCGTGTTTTAAAATATTGATTTTTATCCTATCAAAACTGAATTGAATGGGGGAATGGGGGGCAAAATGTAGTTTTTAGACTAGGGTGAGCGTCGGTTTTGTCGGTCGGTTTCGGTGTGGGTTTTGTCGGTTATATTTTTTTCGGTTTACGAAAAATCAAAACCGAAACCGAAACCGAAATGGTCGGTTTTTGTCGGTTCGGTGTGATATGAGGTATGCTAAAGCCATAAATCTACTCGAGCGACAGAGAGAACCGTCAGACCCCAAGTGTTTACTTGATGAGGCTCCCTGACTTGTTGACTTACTGTCGCATAACTTTGGTGATATGCCTAGCATTCGAACTATCAGCAGTTCAAATGCTGGCCAGCAACCCTAGGTTTACTATGTGACTAGTCTACTCATCATAATACACTCATCCATTAGGGATGTGGATGGCATGTAGAAGTTTTGGTTCGGTGTTCCATACCCGGGAACCGAAACCGAAATTGTGCGGAGTCTTATAACATTGTTTGAAATTATATGTCAGGTGTTGTATAGCCAGATAGACGAAGATGTCTTCGATCGATAAGAGTTGGATGCGTAATTCGAATCGCATGAGCCAAGAGTACAGAGAAGGAGTCAGGAAATTTCTGGATTTTGCATTTGAGCGTCTTGCACCGCTTGATGGAAAACTTGTGTGTCCCTGTATAGACTGCGGAAGGGTGATTAGGAAGGTTCGAGAGGAATGTGAGGTTGATCTGGTAATGCGTGGCATTGACATTAGCTATACCCGTTGGTTCTCGCACGGTGAGGAGCTAGATGCAGTCCCCATGGCAGCTCACGGTGAAACTTCAAACACAGTGATCGCTGATGATAATATTAATACAGACGATGACGATGACATGCAGGGTATGATACATGATTTGCAAGGTGGAATAGGCAAGGAAACACCGTCAGGTGATCAGCCCAATATCGAAGCGGACAAGTTCTACAGATTGCTTAAAGATGCCGAACAACCTCTATACCCGGGGTGTGAGAAGTTTTCAAAACTCTCTTTCATTGTAAAGCTTTCTTCATTTGAAGTGCCTCAATGGTTGGAGTAATAAGTCATTTAATATGTTGGTAGAGTTGCTGAAAGAGGCTTTTCCTATGGGTGAGACAGTACCGAAATCATTCTACGAGGCGAAGAAGACAATTAAAGATCTCGGTCTGGGTTATGAGAAAATTGATGCATGCGTCAACGATTGTATGTTGTACCAGAAAGAGTACGAACATGCGCGGTCATGCCACATATACGGAGCAATGAGATATAAAGAGACGGATGCCGAGTCTAGTACCAGTCGAAGGAAGAAAAATGTATCTGCAAAGGTTCTCCTATACTTCCCGCTCAGGGACAGGCTTCAGAGGTTGTTTATGTCATCGAAGACTGCTGAGCACATGAGGTGGCATGCACGAGAACGTACAGATGACGGGATTATGAGACATCCGGCCGACTCTCTGACGTGGAAAGATTTTGATCATACCTATCCTGAATTCGCATGTGAAGTTCGCAACGTCAGGTTAGGGCTTGCTAGCGATGGCTTCAATCCCTTTGGGAATATGAGTGTGTCGTACAGCATTTGGCCAGTTGTCCTAGTTCTATACAATTTGCCTCCCTGGATGTGCTTAAAAAAGCCATACACAATGCTCTCCTTGCTCATTCCCGGACCCAGGTCGCTTGGTAATGATATTGACGTTTACTTGCAGCCGTTGATTGAGGAGTTGAACGAGTTATGGGAAGTTGGGGCCGATACGTATGATGCCTCATTGCGCCAGAATTTTCGGATGCATACAACACTTCTATGGACCATCAACGATTTTCTTGCATATGACAACTTATCCGGGTGGAGTACTAAAGGAAAATTGGCGTGCCCTACATGCAATAAGGAGACAGATTCATTACGGTTGAAGAACAGAGGCAAGTTCTGTTATATGGGCCATCGAAGATTCCTTGTTGACGGCCATAAGTGGAGGCAGAACAAAAGAGCTTTCAACAGCAAGAAGGAACTTGCAAAGGCCCCGGAGCAGCTTTCGGGGGTAGAAGTCTTATGCGAATTGGATCAGCTTGATGCCGTGGCACTTGGAAAAGGTAAAAAGAAGAGAACGCATGAAGATTCTACGCGTGAGCATAACTGGAAGAAGAAGAGTATTTTCTTTAAACTACCGTACTGGAGCAGCCTACTCTTGCGGCATAACTTGAATGTCAAGCATATCGAGAAAAATATGTGTGACAACATTATAGGAACACTGCTGAATCTCGACGGTAAGACGAAGGATAATCTTAAATCTCGTCTCGATCTTAAGGAGTTGGGCATCCGAAAATCACTTCATCCCCAAGAGATTGGGGATAAGTATGTGTTGCCAGTTGCATGCTACACCATGAGCTCACAGCAAAAGGCAGCCTTATGTGCATTCCTACGGTCTGTGAAAACGCCAGACGGTTATTCTTCGAATATCGCACGATGCGTGCAAGAGAACGGCCGGAAGTTGTCTGGATTAAAGAGCCACGATTGTCATGTTCTTATGCAGCGATTGTTATCTCTTGCTATACGTGGAAATTTAACCGAACAGGTGTCCGGTCCGTTAATTGAGCTCAGCACTTTTTTCAGATAGTTATGCTCGAAGGTACTTAGAGTGGACCAACTTAAACAGATGGAGAGGGATATTGCACTCACATTGTGTAAGTTAGAGATGATATTTCCACCTTCCTTCTTTGATGTCATGGTGCATTTGACCGTTCACTTAGTAAATGAGGCCAAACTCGGTGGCCCAGTTCATTACCGCTGGATGTATTTTATCGAGAGGTAATCGTCTCATCTCATTCGCACAATGTCTTTGATCGTTCTTGATATATTCATCCAAATATTTTTTTCTCAAATTAGGTACTTGCGAACATTGAAATCATATGTTCGTAATAAAAGTCGTCCGGAGGGATCAATTGCTGAAGGATACCTAGACGAAGAATATCTAACATTCTGCTCAAGATACCTATATGGTATAGACACGCGATTCAATCAACTTGAGCGGAACTATGACGGTGGTCCAATAGACTTCGATGGGGGTCTGTCTATATTTGCCGAAATGGGTAGACCTGTAGGAGGAGGCAAAACCCGTCGATTGTCTGTAGATGAGATTCAACAGGCACATATGTATGTGTTGCGCCAATGTGATGAAGTGTGGTCATTCATTGAGTAAGCATTTTACGATCATTTACTCATTCTTTCAATCCATTCATTAAGTATATGTGCTAATTATAATCTAATTCATAACCGGTAAAACAGGAATCATAAAGCCATCATTAATAATCGGGGTACTCGAAATGCTCCCCAAATTCATGATCGTGAATTCCCATCATGGTTCGAGAAACACGTAAGTATTCACATCATTACTGAATTTCATTGGCATCCATTACCGAACAATAATTATGTGTTCATATCATGAATGTCATGTGGTTATTATAGGCACAAGAGCTGCACGACAACCATGATCCGCTGATGAATGAGGATCTCTGGTGCTTATCTTGTAGTCCTTTGCAAGACGCAATATCGTACGATGGTTATATCGTGAACGGTTATAGATTTCGGACGAAAGATAGTGAAAAATCACGAAGAACCCAAAATAGTGGGGTTGTCGTCAACGGTGAGCAAGAAGAATTAGAAAATATCGACTTCTACGGCGTCCTCAACGAGATTCTCGAGATTAAATTCTTTGGCCAAAATCGGATCGTATTATTCAAATGCGATTGGTATGATGTTAATAATCACGGGACTGGTTATAATGTCGACAAATACGGTTTTATCAGCATCAACACTGGCAAGAGATTGAATACCCAATATGAAGATCCATTCATTCTTGCCTCTCAAGCGCAACAGATATTTTATGCACTGGATAATACCTCTCCAGGTTGGCAAATTGTAGTCAGGTCACCACCCAGAGATTTTTATGACATGGGAGACAAGGATGCGGGGGTCGTCGATGATGATTTAGATGCACACCAGAATGATGAGATAATCATTGTCGACGCAGTGCACGACGAAAATGAAGATGTTGACAATATAAACTGGATAGCGAATGCAGATCAAATAATAGAAGAGGGAAGCGATGAGAGTGACAGAGATGAGACAGAAAATGACTAGACCATATGTAAATCAAATTGTTTCATATTTAAATCAAATTGTTTCATATATAAATCATATTGTTTCATATGTATATCATACTGTTTCATATGTAAATCATACCGTTTCACCGATTCATATGTAAATCATACCATTTCATATGTAAATCATACTGTTTCACCGATTTACGATCCGATCGATTCACCGATTTAGAGTCTAAGTGTTGGAAAATCATAAGTTAGCGTGTTTCGGATATGAAATAGGTTTGGATTCGATCGGACCGTCAACGGATCGGCATCCGATAATTCGAACTTGGAATTATTCCGTATTTCAGACTTGCGAGCGGGTTCTAATTGGATATTTGACCAATTTACGATCCGATTCACCGATTTAGAGTCTAAGTGTTGGAAAATCATAAGTTAGCGTGTTTCGGATATGACATATGTTTGGATTCGATCTAATCGTCATCGGATTGGCATCCGATAATTCGAACTTGGAATTATATTCCATATTTCGGACTTGCGAGCGGGTTCTAATTGGATATTTGACCAATTTACGATCCGATTCACCGATTTAGAGTATAAGTGTTGGAAAATCATAAGTTAGCGTGTTTCGGATATGAAATAGGTTTGGATTCGATCCGATCGTCATCGGATCGGCATCCGATAATTCGAACTTGGAATTATATTACGTATTTCGGACTTGCGAGCGGGTTCTAATTGGATATTTGACCAATTTACGATCCGATTCATCGATTTAGAGTCTAAGTGTTGGAAAATCATAAGTTAGCGTGTTTCGGATATGAAATAGGTTTGGATTCGATCCGATCGTCATCGGATCGGCATCCGATAATTCGAACTTGGAATTATTCTGTATTTTGGACTTGTGAGCGGGTTCTAATTGGATATTTGACCAATTTACGATCCGATTCACCGATTTAGAGTCTAAGTGTTGGAAAATCATAAGTTAGCGTGTTTCGGATATGAAATAGGTTTGGATTCGATCCGATCGTCATCGGATCGGCATCCGATAATTTGAACTTGGAATTATTCCGTATTTCGGACTTGCGAGCGGGTTCTAATTGGATATTTGACCAATTTACGCTCCGATTCACCGATTTAGAGTCTAAGTGTTGGAAAATCATAAGTTAGCGTGTTTCGGATATGAAATAGGTTTGGATTCGATCCGATCGTCATCGGATCGGCATCCGATAATTCGAACTTGGAATTATATTCCGTATTTCGAACTTGTGAGCGAGTTATAATTGGATATTTGACCAATTATAACTATTTCATATGTAAATCATACTGTTTCATATGTAAATCAAATTGTTTCATATTGTTTCTTAAATCATACTGTTTCATATTGTTTTATATGTAAATCATACTGTTTCATATGTAAATCAAACTGTTTCATATTATTTCATATATAAATCTTACTGTTTCCTATGTAAATTAAACTGTTTCAGATGGCATCACGGTCATATGTTCGTAGAGGCAGGGGTGGGGCAGCTCGGAGCGCTCCGGCTGCCATCCCAGGGTCCGAGGCTGAGCCGTCTGGATCTGGTAGTGCTTCTCCTCTCTCCACACCAGCTCCTGATGTGGTCGCAGCCTCCTGAGCTTCGAGCAGTGCTCAGCACTCGGCTACAGCGTCTACGCCCACAGGTAATGTTTAGATCTAAAGTTTTATACATGTTGTAAATACTTCTTCAGTACTGATGTATATTTTATTTGCAGGGTCGAGGATCACCAGGCACGTAGGCGACCGGGGCGTGACGACGGCCCGACGCTTGTCGGCCTTACGCGAGCCGCTGTCCCTACAGTGGAGCGGCAGGACCTTTGTGGGCGAGCACGCTTCTGACGCCGCCACGTGGGTCGGCATTATAGTACGGGAGGAGAGGAATGCCTCGATTGTGGGGTTAAGGGGGTGGAAGAACATTGATGCATCCTATAAGGAGAGGATGTATCAGCAGTTTTTGGTACGTTAGTTTCATTAAAGCATTTTAGAATAATATCGTACTTCTTTATAATTTGATTTGATAAAATGACTTGTTTCTAAATTGATTTTACAGGAGAAATTTATATGGGAGAACATGGAAACCGACACCCATCGGGAGGACTTGTGGAAGATGATGGGTGAGCGGTACAGGGATTACCATCTCGAGCTCTACCAGCTTTACGGTTACTTGGTCGGCCAACCGGCTGAGGAGGTACAGGCTGCGATCGGGAGGAGAGACGCGCCACCGCTACACGTTCTACAGTTTTTGGTCGCTCACTGGGCCACCCCTAGCTTTCAGGTATAATTATAATTTTGTTGATTCGTACTTGTATTAATGTTTTAAAATTTAATCGATTGACACAGAGGAAATCTGCTATAGGCAAGCAGAATAGAAGTGCCTCGACGACACCTGCTCCAGTGAAGGGGAGGACCTCCATGCCCCAGCTTGCCCAGCAGCTGGTAAATGATACAAACATTGTTATTATTTAAAACTCTATACATGTTATATTAACTCATCTATTTATTTTATATGTCCAACAGACACAGTCCTTGGGCCACGAGCCTAATAGGATTGACCTTTTTGAGGCCTCTAGGAGTCGGCGTATCGATGGGGCATTTCTGGACGACAGGGTTGCCTCGCAAGTGGTAAGTAATTAAATTACTGTTAATATATTCTTATACATATGGCATAAAATATCATTGGTTGTTTTTATATAGGAGAGGATGCGACTTCTGGTGACCCCGTCGGGCGAGGCCGGCTCCTCCTCCAGCTCAGTATCTGTCGACTCAGCGATGGATACTGTGCTGAGACCTGCCACGCACGGCCGTGTCCTCTGTACGGGCCTTGGAGTCACACCCTCCTCCTACTTTGGATGAGAGAGTATGCGCTCGAGAGCACGGGACACCCAGACCGGTGCTATCACTCAGCTGCAGTCTGCGCTAGACGCGGAGCGAGAGCAGAGACAGGCCCTCGAGCAGAGGATTGAGGTGGAGCGAGAGCAGAGGCAGGCCCTCGAGCAGAGGGTTGAGGCGGAGAAGAAGGCCCTCGATGAGGAAAGAGAAGCTCGTAGGGAACTGGAGCATAAATTTTATGAATTCATAAACCGGCATAGCGGTGGCTCATCCTCATGATCAGGTACTTACTAATCTTTATAATATTAGCAAAAAATATGAATCTTACTAATTTGAGTTTAGATCATATTATCACACTTATGATTTTCCAACACTTAGACTCTAAATCGGTAAATTGGATCGTAAATGGTCTCTCTCTCCTCTCATGGTAATGATGTAGCCTCTGTTTTTCTTTTAAATGATAGAATTTTGTTTTTTAATCATGCTAGGTGTGTGCCTCGTTGGAAGAGGGATATCTCCCTCATGTGACATTTGTAGTGGACACAACAATATGTGTCACGCCCCGGTTTTACATACAAAGGAAAACTATCCAACTCGGGGGTGAGAAGGTAGAAGTTATGAGTTTGAATTTACTTGATAAAATATCACCATTTATTTTAAAAAAAAATGGTGAAAGCTACGCTACTGAAAATGTAGCCTTGAGGAGAGGCCTACCATATGTCAACTGGTATCGAGCAACAGATATTACCATAACTAACAAAACTAACCAACAATCCCAACCAGAAAGGAAAATCCAAACATGTCCATACTAATTCCCAATTACACCAAATGTTGAAGAAGATAAAGACTACTAGCTACTAACGAGAAATCTGATCACTGCTGCTCCAAGACCACGCCTGCTTTTAACCACCGTATACTGCTGACCTGAAACTAGATCTGCCCGTGGGAATGGGCAGCCCCTATGAGAATGGGAGATTAGTCGTGTGAAAAACGACTAGTAAGGCTACTAATACTAAGCTACTACTTCAGTATCCTATTTAATGTGACTAAGCATGCATTCAATTATAATACTTCCATAATTTCAAAATAAATAAACAAGCTCTATCTATAAATTGCACATTCATGGAATCATTAAGTTCTGCAGAAAAGATGTACATGCAAGTAAATTAGTTATTTGTGAACCGTCGGTTTTCTACCAGTTCCGACAACAGAAACCTACTGGACACAAGTTACCTTGGATCCTCCAGTAGAAAAGTTTACCCAAATGGCCAAGAGGGGTTTCTCGTCTCTCACGGAGGAGCTCTACCGCCCAACTTACTTTTTCGAGGTCGTACCTCAGGAGTGGACTACTAGGCCAAGGCTCTCAAGCTCCCTGGCTTTACCGCCTGCCCAACCCCGTGACCCTACCTACTTTATTCAGATTGTGCACGAGTAGTGGTTCACCTTCCACTCGTGCACACGGGTCTCCCTACACACTTCCCTCTAGGAAGCAACAATGTCACATCTCAGTCAAATGATGATTCGATACTATCCATCCTGCCTCAATTACCGAGATAGCCGGTATCGTTGCTCATCGGCAACTCAACCAAGTTCATATATAAGTTAACATATCTCAAGCACAATTCATAAGTGATTGTTATATCTATATTCATAGAATGACATGTTCTCAATGTACTATTACCATGCTATCAAATATCTCATTGTTCAAGTTTAAAGCAATTTGACGATAACCATCTTCGCATGTAATGATGTGCCCACTCCCCACATGCGATTCAACACATGCATTAGGCACATCATTGCCCATACAAGCTTCAGAATACTACAAAGCTACACTAAACAGTCTACTATTGTAGATAACATAGTAAGAGTAACTTACCTTAGCTAGAGTAGCAAGCTCCTGTACCACGTGTCCTAATATCCACACCCGGGCATCCAAGTGCACGACCACCACTAGAAAGCTCTAATGCTAAAAATACATCAAATAAGAAGGCATCACTAACCTAGCAACTAAATGACAATGGGTCGGTAGATTAGGATCGCACAAGTGTGATTGATAGAATGAAGGTTCGTAGGGGTCAAATCGGTGCGATACGGTGGCTAGACCTATCCTCGACATGGGCAGGTGTGTACAGGGGTTACAAGCTAACCCACCAGATTTTCCATTCTAAAGGATTAAAAAAATAGGGTCTATGGAGGAAATCCAGGTCACCCTCGGTAGGGGACCGGTGCTGGGTTGATAACACGGGGACCCGTGTAATCATACGGCCCAAAATCAAATTCTATAGGATAAATATAGACTCAGGGTATTAACCCCAAGCCATCAGGTCCGTCTTGGAAAAATAATTCTAATGCCGCCAATTTCGCCCAAATCTGAATTCGGACGAAGAAATAGTGGTCGAACCATGGAAGCCGACTAGTTCGGTTCCATGGCGGTAAACAGGATTTTAAAAGAGGTTTATACAGGATAAAACCTAGATTATCAGGTAGTATTTTTCGAGCCGGTTCCAATGCCGCCAGTTTCGCGGCATTCCGACATCGGACGAAGAATCTATGCCCAAACCAAGATCTATAGTTCAATAGTGGTTCAAAATTTAAACCGGGTTCAAGGGCTGGTCTAACCTAACTTAAAAGAACAATACACGAAATTCCCTCTATGTCCCTTTTCTTCTCCACCCAACCAACGAACCAGAGGTTGGGTTCCCATGAAACCTATGGGCCAACCTCTCAACTCCGACCAACTCCGGCAACTCGGGAGGGTTCGTACGGCTTGTTAAGCACCACTCAGGTCTTCGGGGCCCATCGATGGCCACCACATGATCCGTACCCGACTCGTGAAAAAGGGAGAGAAGCCATGGCTGCGGGTTGCTCGGCTCGGCTTGGACGCTTGGGTTGGGTTGGGGATGATTGGTCGGATCCCGACCGGTGAGGGTGTGGCCGGTGGTGGTGTCAAGAAGGAGAGGAGCGGAGGAGGAGAAGAGAGAGGGGGAGGAAGAACCTGGGAGAAAGGAGAGGAATCCGGTGCCGATACTCCAATAACGGTGAGACCTCCACTCCGGCTGTTCTCGAGCGGCACGAACACGCGAGAAGAGGAGAAGAATGACGACTAGGAGAAGGCTAGGGTTCTCTCATGCAAGGCTTTATAAAGAGAGGAGGGATGAAACCCTCAACAAAATGACACCGTCCGATAATAATCGGACGACCCTCATCTCATCAGAATGATCCAAGGGAGATGGAAAAGCTCAGCTGCGTGTAGAGGTTGTTGTAGGTAGTCGGGTCGGGTCTAATACCACCTACAAAACCCAACTACAAACATCCGAAAAGCTGTTCCCTTCTACTCACAAACAGGAAAAGCTCTAAACTTCTCATTCGGACTCCGATCCGCGGTGTGAGTAGTCCCCGGAGAAGGATTCGACGAGCCGAACGCAACCGTGCTAGTCTTGTCTCCATCCGACTATTCTATCAAGTGCAGTTATATAAAGGGTAAAAATTACTAAACCGTTAATAACCTTTTTCTAAGACCTCGAAATAAAATAATCAAATAAATAAAAAAATTCCACTACAGCCGTCTTGGCGAGACGACTCCATTGGTATAGGTTTTGTCAAATTCTGACGCCCTTAATTAGATTGATTTCAATATATTTAAAACTATTCACATAAACCCCAAACGGGTGTGCAAAATCTCCTGTTGCGAAAACCCCGCAACCCTGGTCACAACAATACCAGCATATGACATTGCTACTCATATTACCAACTTTCTTATCAAATGATGATAATCATGCATAAAAATTATTAATCCAAAGTACCCCAAAATATCCGGGCATTACATCCTACCCCCCTTAGAAAAATTTCGTCCCGAAATTGAAATCAATTAGATGACTCACCAAACAAAGAGGGATATCGAAACCGCATCTCGGACTCCAATTCCCACGTAGCTTCATCTTCAGCATGATGATTCCAAAGCACCTTGACCATACGGATGGTCTTGGTGCGTAACACCTTCTCTTCACTAGCCAGAATTCGGACAGGCTTCTCCTCATAAGTTGCATCCTTGTTGAGGTCTAGATCTTGCCAATCCAGCACGTGTGATGGGTCTGGCTCATACTTCCGAAGCATCGATACATGAAAGACTGCATGAATCGCTGAGAGCCGAGGGGGCAAAGCTAGGAGATACGCCACCTCACCGACTCTATCCAGAATCTCGAACGGTCCAATATACCTCGGGGCTAGCTTCCCTCGCTTTCCAAACCGAAAAACCCCATGCCTAGGAGAAACCTTTAGAAAAACTCGGTCACCAACCACAAACTCAAGAGGGCGCCGACGCTTGTCAGCATAACTCTTCTGCCTACTCTGAGCTGCTCGCAGACGTTCTCGTATCAGATGCACCTTCTCCGTAGTCTCCTGAACAAGGTCTGGTCCTACCAGGCTCCGCTCACCTACCTCTGCCCAACAGAGAGGGGACCGACACGGCCTCCCATACAATGCCTCGAAGGGAGCCATGCCGATACTCGCCTGATAGCTGTTGTTGTATGCAAACTCCACTAGCGGTAAATGGTCTTCCCAACTGCCTCCAAAGTCAATCACACAAGCTCGCAGCATGTCTTCCAAGATCTGAATAGTCCTCTCAGATTGGCCATCTGTCTGAGGGTGGAAGGCCGTACTGAGACAGAGCTTGGTCCCCAAAGCTAATTGTAGACTACTCCAAAACTGAGAAGCAAAGTTGGGATCTCGATCAGAAACGATAGTGACAGGAACTCCATGAAGCTTGACTATTTCCTTCAGGTATAGCTTTGCTCGCTCATTGCTTGACATTGTCGTTCGCATGGGAAGAAAATGCGCTGACTTTGTCAATCTGTCTACTATCACCCAAATTGAGTCATGCTTATTTCGTGATAGGGGAAATCCAGAGACGAAATCCATAGTAAGGTGCTCCCACTTCCACTCTGCTACTGGCAATGGCTGTAAAGGGCCCGCGGGTCTCTGATGCTCTGCTTTGACCTGCTGACAGGTCAAACACTTCGCTACAAACTGGGCTATGTCTCTCTTCATCCCACTCCACCATAATTGACTCTTCAAGTCGCGATACATCTTCGTACCACCAGGGTGAATAGTGAATCTTGATCTATGGGCTTCAGTAAGTACCTCTTCACGAATCTCTGAGTTCTTTGGAAGACAAAGTTTCCCTTTGAACCTAAGTCCTCCATCAGAACCAATAGACCAATCCTGGTCCATTCCTCCGTTCTGGCACCGAATCCTGACCTCCTCTAGATTTGAATCTAGTTGCTGCGCTGTAATCACTCTCTGATATAAGGTCAGTTGAGCCTGTATACTGCACAAGACCGTATGTGTAGGCTCCCATTGCACCATTAGGTCAAAACCCTCGATGATTACCAACAACTCCCTCCGATCAGCTATTAACCTGGACAACCTACTACGAAACTTCCTGCTCAAGGCATCCGCTACAACATTAGCCTTACCAGGATGATAAGAAAACCCATAATCGTAGTCTGCCAAAACCTCAACCCATCTCCTTTGGCGCACGTTGAGGTCCTTCTGGGAGGAAATGTACTGCAGACTCTTATGATCACAAAATACCTCAAACTCCTCACCGTATAAGTAATGCCGCCAGATCTTGAGTACAAACACTACGGCTGCCAGCTCTAAGTCATGGGTAGGATAATTCCTCTCATGCTGCTTCAGTTGTCTAGAAGCATAAACCACAACCTTGCCATCCTGCATCAATACACCCCCAAGACCCGTCTGAGAGGCATCCGTAAAAACCACATACTTCTTCCCACTGATCGGCACTGTGAGGACAGGGGCTGAGGTTAATCGCCGCTTCAACTCCTGGAACGACTGCTCACAACCTTCAGACCACTCGAACTTTACTCCTTTCTTTGTCAGGCGAGTGAGTGGGCTAGCCAGCTGAGAGAAACCTTCCACGAACCTCCTGTAGTAACCAGCCAAGCCTAAGAAACTACGAATCTCGAAGACGTTCTTCGGTGGCTCCCAATTTAGAACTGCTTCTATTTTTGCCGGGTCTACTGAAATGCCTTCCTCTGAGACCACATGTCCCAAGAACTTCACCTCCTTCATCCAAAACTCGCACTTACTGAGCTTGGCATAAAGGTGGTGGTCTCACAAGAGCTGCAGGGAAATTCTCAGGTGTTCCTCGTGCTCCTCCTCAGATTGTGAGTAGATAAGAACATCATCTACAAAGATCACCACAAATCGGTCTAGGTATGGCCTGAAGACTCGGTTCATGAGGTCCATGAAGGCGGCTGGAGCATTGGTCAAACCAAATGGCATCACCAAGAACTCATAGTGACCATACCTTGTTCGAAAAGCCGTCTTCGAAACATCATCTTTCTTCACTAGTAACTGATGGTATCCCGTCCTCAAATCAAATTTGGAGAAATACTTCGCTCCTTTTAATTGATCAAAGAGATCATCGATCCTTGGCAACGGGCACCTATTCTTCACTGTAACAGCATTCAACCTCCGGTAATCAATACAGAGCCGCTTTGTTCCATCCTTCTTTTGAGCAAAAAGGACTGGGGCACCCCATGGAGAAACACTAGGGCGAATGAATCCAAGGTCTAAAAGCTCTTCTAGCTGTACCTTCAATTCTCTAAGCTCTGCTGGGGCCATTCGGTATGGACCTATGGAAATAGGTGTAGTTCCAGGAAGTAACTCGATACTGAATTCTACTTCTCTAGCTGGAGGCAAACCTGGAAGCTGATATGGAAAAACATCCATGAAGTCTTGAACAACCAGGGAAATTTTTGGGGGGATGCCTTCATCAATCTCGCTCGTCAGCTGCGCCAAGAGACTAAGACTGGACTTCCGCTGCGGAATCGGGTACAAAAGGACCATCTTATTCCCGATAAAGACAAAGCGCTCGCTATCTGGTGGAGTAAAGTAAATCTTCTTGGAATAGCAATCCAACGCTGCATGGTAGGAGGCTAACCAATCCATGCCGAGAAGAACATCCATACCTCCAAGGTGAAGGATAATCAGGTCTGCCAATAGTTGCTTATCTCCAATATGGATTACACAATCTCGACAGACTCTATCCACATCCACGTATGCTCCAAGTGGTGAGATCACCGATAAGACTTGGCCCAAGGGCTCTGACTCTAGTCCCAAGACAGCAGCAAAACTAGGTACTATATAGGAGTGTGTGGACCCAGAGTCAAAAACCACATGTGCTAAGGTAGAGAAAACAGGAAGTGAACCTGGTTGTAGCAATATGATATGTAAGAAAGACAATACCCTACTCAATTCAATAACAGAAGCTAACTACTAGATAGAAGGGTACCTTCTATGACCGCACCAGAAGCTCCCTGATCCTGACCGACCAACATATACGCCCTTCCCTGGTTCTGCTGACTACCGCCGCCCTGGCGAGGAGGAGGCATCCACTGCTGCTGTTGGGGAGGACGATATTGCTGAGACCTCTGGTGTTGTGGCTGGGGAACTGGTGGAGGTGGAAGAGCTGGTCTAACTGGGGGTGCTGGAAGAGCTACTCGTGGGGCCCGATGAGGACAATCACGCTTTATATGGTCTGGGGCACCACAAGTAAAACATCCTGCTCTCGGGCGATAAGCCTGAAAACCACCAGAAGGCCGGGACTGAAACTGTCGCTGCTGCTGAGGTCGAGCCTCCGATGTTTTCGACTTCTTCTGAAAGGATGGTTCACCACGACTACTACCACTCCGCTTCTCAAGTATCTTACGAGAATCCTCCAGTTCCTGCTCCACAGTAAGTGATCGAGTGACCACCTCCTCATAAGACTGGCCCATGAATGTCGCAACCTTTCCTCTTATTATTGGATTAAGCCCAATCTCAAAACGCTTAGCCTTCCGGGCATCAGTAGCTACCAAGTGTGGGGCATACCTGGCAAGCTCAGAAAACTTAGCCTCATACTGCGCCACCTTACGAGTCCCTTGATAGAGGGCCAAGAACTCTGCTTCCATCTTGTCTTGTATGGGTACTGGGAAAAACTTTTTACGAAAGATCTCTTCAAATTCTTGACACTCAATGGCTCCTCGATCTGCTGCCCTTGAACTCAAAACTGACTGCCACCAGAACTCTGCCTCTGCCTCAAACTGGTAGGAAGCAAGAGAAACTCGTCTCTCTCCAGTCACCTCCAAGACGTTCAGTACCTTCTGGATCTGTTGCAGCCATCGGTCTGCCTCTAATGGGTTTGGTTCACCCTTGAAGATTGGGAGATACATCGCACAAAACTCCTTCATTAGCTTCCCCATGCGATCTCCCTCAGCTCGAGGTGCACTCTGCTGCTGAGTCAGAGTAGCCTGAGCTAGCGCCGCCTGCGCTGCAGTAGTCTGCTCTTGTGCAGCCTGCTGTTGACGCTCTACTACTTCCTGCTGACGTTGCATCATAGCCTGTTGCTGACGCATCATGTCAGCCATGCCCTGCAGCATCTCTGCCGGAGTCTGGCTATGCACCACAGGCTCAGACGAGGAAGAAGTTTGACCTCTCGTGAGAACCATCTGCAAATAACCATCATGATCAAAATCTCTGTAAGAATAACTATCCTAAGACTTAACTACTTCCTATCCCCTAGGGTCATATCCCTAGCTCTGATACCAAGTTGTCACGCCCCGGTTTTCCATACAAAGGAAAACTATCCAACTCGGGGGTGAGAAGGTAGAAGTTATGAGTTTGAATTTACTTGATAAAATATCACCATTTATTTTTTAAAAAAAATGGTGAAAGCTACGCTACTGAAAAGGTAGCCTTGAGGAGAGGCCTACCATATGTCAACTGGTATCGAGCAACAGATATTACCATAACTAACAAAACTAACCAACAATCCCAACCAGAAAGGAAAATCCAAACATGTCCATACTAATTCCCAATTACACCAAATGTTGAAGAAGATAAAGACTACTAGCTACTAACGAGAAATCTGATCACTGCTGCTCCAAGACCACGCCTGCTTTTAACCACCGTCTACTGCTGACCTGAAACTGGATCTGCCCGTGGGAATGGGCAGCCCCTATGAGAATGGGAGATTAGTCGTGTGAAAAACGACTAGTAAGGCTACTAATACTAAGCTACTACTCCAGTATCCTATTTAATGTGACTAAGCATGCATTCAATTATAATACTTCCATAATTTCAAAATAAATAAACAAGCTCTATCTATAAATTGCACATTCATGGAATCATTAAGTTCTGCAGAAAAGATGTACATGCAAGTAAATTAGTTATTTGTGAACCGTCGGTTTTCTACCAGTTCTGACAACAGAAACCTACTGGACACAAGTTACCTTGGATCCTCTAGTAGAAAAGTTTACCCAAATGGCCAAGAGGGGTTTCCCGTCTCTCACGGAGGAGCTCTACCGCCCAACTTACTTTTTCGAGGTCGTACCTCAGGAGTGGACTACTAGGCCAAGGCTCTCAAGCTCCCTGGCTTTACCGCCTGCCCAACCCCGTGACCCTACCTACTTTATTCAGATTGTGCACGAGTAGTGGTTCACCTTCCACTCGTGCACACGGGTCTCCCTACACACTTCCCTCTAGGAAGCAACAATGTCACATCTCAGTCAAATGATGATTCAATACTATCCATCCTGCCTCAATTACCGAGACAGCCGGTATCGTTGCTCATCGGCAACTCAACCAAGTTCATATATAAGTTAACATATCTCAAGCACAATTCATAAGTGATTGTTATATCTATATTCATAGAATGACATGTTCTCAATGTACTATTACCATGCTATCAAATATCTCATTGTTCAAGTTTAAAGCAATTAGACGATAACCATCTTCGCATGTAATGATGTGCCCACTCCCCACATGCGATTCAACACATGCATTAGGCACATCATTGCCCATACAAGCTTCAGAATACTACAAAGCTATACTAAACAGTCTACTATTGTAGATAACATAGTAAGAGTAACTTACCTTAGCTAGAGTAGCAAGCTCCTGTACCACGTGTCCTAATATCCACACCCGGGCATCCAAGTGCACGACCACCACTAGGAAGCTCCAATGCTAAAAATACATCAAATAAGAAGGCATCACTAACCTAGCAACTAAATGACAATGGGTCGGTAGATTAGGATCGCACAAGTGTGATTGATAGAATGAAGGTTCGTAGGGGTCAAATCGGTGCGATACGGTGGCTAGACCTATCCTCGACATGGGCAGGTGTGTACAGGGGTTACAAGCTAACCCACCAGATTTTCCATTCTAAAGGATTAAGAAAATAGGGTCTATGGAGGAAATCCAGGTCACCCTCGGTAGGGGACCGGTGCTGGGTTGATAACACGGGGACCCGTGTAATCATACGGCCCAAAATCAAATTCTATAGGATAAATATAGACTCAGGGTATTAACCCCAAGCCATCAGGTCCGTCTTGGAAAAATAATTCTAATGCCGCCAATTTCGCCCAAATCTGAATTCGGACGAAAAAATAGTGGTCGAACCACGGAAGCCGACTAGTTCGGTTCCATGGCGGTAAACAGGATTTTAAAAGAGGTTTGTACAGGATAAAACCTAGATTATCAGGTAGTATTTTTCGAGCCGGTTCCAATGCCGCCAGTTTCGCGGCATTCCGACATCGGACGAAGAATCTATGCCCAAACCAAGATCTATAGTTCAATAGTGGTTCAAAATTTAAACCGGGTTCAAGGGCTGGTCTAACCTAACTTAAAAGAACAATACACGAAATTCCCTCTATGTCCCTTTTCTTCTCCACCCAACCAACGAACCAGAGGTTGGGTTCCCATGAAACCTATGGGCCAACCTCTCAACTCCGACCAACTCCAGCAACTCGGGAGGGTTCGTACGGCTTGCTAAGCACCAGTCAGGTCTTCGGGGCCCATCGATGGCCACCATATGATCCGTACCCGACTCGTGAAAAAGGGAGAGAAGCCATGGCTGCGGGTTGCTCGGCTCGGCTTGGACGCTTGGGTTGGGTTGGGGATGATTGGTCGGATCCCGACCGGTGAGGGTGTGGCCGGTGGTGGTGTCAAGAAGGAGAGGAGCGGAGGAGGAGAAGAGAGAGGGGGAGGAAGAACCTGGGAGAAAGGAGAGGAATCCGATGCTGATGCTCCAACAACGGTGAGACCTCCACTCCGGCTGTTCCCGAGCGGCACGAACACGCGAGAAGAGGAGAAGAATGACGGCTAGGAGAAGGCTAGGGTTCTTTCATGCAAGGCTTTATAAAGAGAGGAGGGATGAAACCCTCAACAAAATGACACCGTCCGATAATAATCGGACGACCCTCATCGCATCAGAATGATCCAAGGGAGATGGAAAAGCTCAGCTGCGTGTAGAGGTTGTTGTAGGAAGTCGGGTCGGGTCTAATACCACCTACAAAACCCAACTACAAACATCCGAAAAGCTGTTCCCTTCTACTCACAAACAGGAAAAGCTCTAAACTTCTCATTCGGACTCCGATCCGCGGTGTGAGTAGTCCCCGGAGAAGGATTCGACGAGCCGAACGCAACCGTGCTAGTCTTGTCTCCATCCGACTATTCTATCAAGTGCAGTTATATAAAGGGTAAAAATTACTAAACCGTTAATAACCTTTTTCTAAGACCTCAAAATAAAATAATCAAATAAATAAAAAAAATTCCACTACAGTCGTCTCGGCGAGACGACTCCATTGGTATAGGTTTTGTCAAATTCTGACGCCCTTAATTAGATTGATTTCAATATATTTAAAACTATTCACATAAATCCCAAACGGGTGGGCAAAATCTCCTGTTGCGAAAACCCCGCAACCCTGGTCACAACAATACCAGCATATGACATTGCTACTCATATTACCAACTTTCTTATCAAATGATGATAATCATGCATAAAAATTATTAATCCAAAGTACCCCAAAATATCCGGGCATTACAATATGCCACCCAACGGAGTTCGATTTCTATCTCTGCAGTTATGCTGGCATACAGGTAAACTTTGACTGAAGCTTTGTAAGTGCAAATTATTTCAAATTCACTCATGCAATTGGTACTTTTTACGATTATACAAAGAGAATATAGTAGAAAGATGTAATGCCAACACTTAGACTCTAAATCGGTGAATCGGAGCGTAAATTGGTCAAATATCCAATTATAACTCGCTCGCAAGTCCGAAATACGGAATAATTCCAACTTCGAATTATCGGATGCCGATCCGATGACGATCGGATCGAATCCAAACCTATTTCATATCCGAAACACGCTAACTTATGATTTTCCAACACTTAGACTCTAAATCGGTGAATCGGATCGTAAATTGGTCAAATATCCAATTAGAACTCGCTCGCAAGTCCGAAATACGGAATAATTCCAACTTCGAATTATCGGATGCCGATCCGATGACGATCGGATCGAATCCAAACCTATTTCATATCCAAAACACGCTAACTTATGATTTTCCAACACTTAGACTCTAAATCGGTGAATCGGAGCGTAAATTGGTCAAATATCCAATTATAACCCGCTCGCAAGTCCGAAATACGGAATAATTCCAAGTTCGAATTATCGAATGCCGATCCGATGACGATCGGATCGAATCCAAACCTATTTCATATCCGAAACACGCTAACTTATGATTTTCCAACACTTAGACTCTAAATCGGTGAATCGGATCGTAAATTGGTCAAATATCCAATTAGAACCCGCTCGCAAGTCCGAAATACGGAATAATTCCAACTTCGAATTATCGGATGCCGATCTGATAACGATCGGATCGAATCCAAACCTATTTCATATCCGAAACACGCTAACTTATGATTTTCCAACACTTAGACTCTAAATCAGTGAATCGGATCGTAAATTGGTCAAATATCCAATTAGAACCCGCTCGCAAGTCCGAAATACGAAATAATTCCAACTTCGAATTATCGGATGCCGATCCGATGACGATCGGATCGAATCCAAACCTATTTCATATCCGAAACATGCTAACTTATGATTTTCCAACACTTAGACTCTAAATCGGTGAATCGGATCGTAAATTGGTCAAATATCCAATTAGAACCCGCTCGCAAGTCCGAAATACGAAATATAATTCCAAGTTCGAATTATCGGATGCCGATCCGATGACGATCGGATCGAATCCAAATCTATTTCATATCCGAAACACGCTAACTTATGATTTTCCAACACTTAGACTCTAAATCAGTGAATCGGAGCATAAATTGGTCAAATATCCAATTAGAACCCGCTCGGAAGTCCGAAATACTGAATAATTCCAAGTTCGAATTATCGGATGCCGATCCGATGACGATCGGATCGAATCCAAACCTATTTCATATCCGAAACACGCTAACTTATGATTTTCCAACACTTAGACTCTAAATCGGTGAATCGGATCGTAAATTGGTCAAATATCCAATTAGAACCCGCTCGCAAGTTCGAAATACAGAATAATTCCAACTTCGAATTATCGGATGTCGATCCGATGACAATTGGATCGAATCCAAACCTATTTCATATCCGTAACACGCTAACTTATGATTTTCCAACACTTAGACTCTAAATCGGTGGATCGGATCGTAAATTGGTTAAATATCCAATTAGAACCCGCTCGCAAGCCCGAAATACGGAATAATTCCAAGTTCGAATTATTGGATGCCGATCCGATGACGATCCGATCGAATCCAAACACATTTCATATCAGAAACACGCTAACTTATGATTTTCCAACACATAGACTCTAAATCGGTGAATCGGATCGTAAATTGGTCAAATATCCAATTAGAACCCGCTCGCAAGTCTGAAATACGGAATATAATTCCAAGTTCGAATTATCGGAGGCCGATCCGATGACGATCGGATCGAATCCAAACCTATTTCATATCCGAAACACGCTAACTTATGATTTTCCAACACTTAGACTCTAAATCGGTGAATCGGATCGTAAATTTGTCAAATATCCAATTAGAACCCGCTCGCAAGTCCGAAATACAGAATAATTCCAAGTTCGAATTATCGGATGCCGATCCGATGACGATCCGATCGAATCCAAAAATATTTCATATCCGAAACACGCTAACTTATGATTTTCCAACACTTAGACTCTAAATCGGTGAATCGGATCATAAATTGGTCAAATATCCAATTAGAACCCGCTCACAAGTCCGAAATACAGAATAATTCCAAGTTCGAATTATCGCATGCCGATCCGTTGACGATCCGATCGAATCCAAACCTATTTCATATCCGAAACACGCTAACTTATGATTTTGCAACGCTTAGACTCTAAATCGGTGAATCGATCGGATCGCAAATTGGTCAAATATCCAATTAGAACCCGCTCGCAAGTCTGAAATACAGAATAATTCCAAGTTCGAATTATCGGATGCCGATCCGATGACGATCCGATCGAATCCAAACATATTTCATATCCGAAACACGCTAACTTATGATTTTCCAACACTTAGACTCTAAATCGGTGAATCGGATCGTAAATTGGTCAAATATCCAATTAGAACCCGCTCGCAAGTCCGAAATACGTAATAATTCCAAGTTCGAATTATCGGATACCGATCCGTTGACGATCCGATCGAATCCAAACCTATTTCATATCTGAAACACGCTAACTTATGATTTTCCAACACTTAGACTCTAAATCGGTGAATCGGAGCGTAAATTGGTCAAATATCCAATTAGAACCCGCTCGCAAGTCCGAAATACGGAATAATTCCAAGTTCGAATTATCGGATGCCGATCCGATCGAATCCAAACGTATTCCATATCCGAAACACGCTAACTTATGATTTTCCAACACGTAGACTCTAAATCGGTGAACCGGATCGTAAATTGGTCAAATATCCAATTAGAACCCGCTCGCAAGTCCGAAATACGGAATAATTCCAAGTTCGAATTATCGGATGCCGATCCGTTGACGATCCGATCAAATCCAAACCTATTTCATATCCGAAACACGCTAACTTATGATTTTCCAACACTTAGACTCTAAATCGGTGAATCGATCGGATCGTAAATTGGTCAAATATCTAATTAGAACCCGCTCGCAAGCCCGAAATACGGAATAATTCCAAGTTCGAATTATCGGATGACGATCCGATCGAATCCAAACATATTTCATATCCGAAACACGCTAACTTATGATTTTCCAACACTTAGACTCTAAATCGGTGAATCGGATCGTAAATTGGTCAAATATCCAATTAGAACCCGCTCGTAAGTTCGAAATACGGAATAATTCCAAGTTCGAATTATCGGATGCCGATCCGTTGACGATCCGATCGAATCCAAACCTATTTCATATCCGAAACACGCTAACCTATGATTTTCCAACACTTAGACTCTAAATCGGTGAATCGGATCGTAAATTGGTCAAATATCCAATTAGATCCCGCTCGCAAGTCCGAAATACGGAATAATTCCAAGTTCGAATTATTGGATGCCGATCCGATGACGATCCGATCGAATCCAAACATATTTCATATCCGAAACACGCTAACTTATGATTTTCCAACACGTAAACTCTAAATCGGTGAATCGGATCGTAAATTGGTCAAATATCCAATTAGAACCCGCTCGCAAGTCCGAAATACGGAATAATTCCAAGTTCGAATTATCGGATGCCGATCCGTTGACGATCCGATCGAATCCAAACCTATTTCATATCCGAAACACGCTAACTTATGATTTTCCAACACTTAGACTCTAAATCGGGTAATCGATCAGATCGTAAATTGGTCAAATATCCAATTAGAACCCGCTCGCAAGTTCGAAATACGGAATAATTCCAAGTTCGAATTATCGGATGCCGATCCGATGACGATCCGATCGAATCCAAACATATTTCATATCCGAAACACGCTAACTTATGATTTTCCAACACTTAGACTCTAAATCGGTGAATCGAATCGTAAATTGGTCAAATATCCAATTAGAACCCGCTCGCAAGTCCGAAATACGGAATAATTCCAAGTTTGAATTATCGGATGCCGATCCGTTGACGATCCGATCGAATCCAAACCTATTTCATATCCGAAACACGCTAACTTATGATTTTCCAACACTTAGACTCTAAATCGATGAATCGGAGCATAAATTGGTCAAATATCCAATTAGAAACCACTCGCAAGTCCGAAATACGGAATAATTCCAAGTTCGAATTATCGGATGTCGATCCGATGACGATCCGATCGAATCCAAACATATTTCATATCCGAAACACGCTAACTTATGATTTTCCAACACGTAGACTGTAAATCGGTGAATCAGATCGTAAATTGGTCAAATATCCAATTAGAACCCGCTCGCAAGTCCGAAATACGGAATAATTCCAAGTTCAAATTATCGGATGCCGATCCGTTGACGATCCGATCGAATCCAAACCTATTTCATATCCGAAACACGCTAATTTATGATTTTCCAACACTTAGACTCTAAATCGGTGAATCGATCGGATCGTAAATTGGTCAAATATCCAATTAGAACTCGCTCGCAAGTCCGAAATACGGAATAATTCCAAGTTCGAATTATCTGATGCCGATCCGATCGAATCCAAACATATTTCATATCCGAAACACGCTAACTAATGATTTTCCAACACTTAGACTCTAAATCGGTGAATCGGATCGTAAATTGGTCAAATATCCAATTAGAACCCGCTCGCAAATCCAAAATACGGAATAATTCCAAGTTCAAATTATCGGATGCCGATCCGTTGACGATCCGATCGAATCCAAACCTATTTCATATCCGAAACACGCTAACTTATGATTTTCCAACACTTAGACTCTAAATCGGTGAATCGGAGCGTAAATTGGTCAAATATCCAATTAGAACCCGCTCGCAAGTCCGAAATACGGAATAATTCCAAGTTTGAATTATTGGATGCCGATCCGATGCCGATCCGATCGAATCCAAACCTATTTCAAAACCGAAACACACTAACTAATCATTTTTTAACGCTTAGACTCAGTTATAGATATAAACCATTTTTTTAACAAATACATGTTAATTGCAGGAGCAGGGCGGCGTCAGGGGATCGATGAGAGCACCAGCGTTGGTGGCGGGCGGGGGTGGTTGAGATAGGGCGGCGTTTGGGGATCGATGAGAGCACCAGCGTTGGTGGCGGGCGGGGGTGGTTGAGATAGGGCATGTATCATCTCTCAGTTTTGGATTGTGTAAATATTATTTTGTAATATGTGGTTATTTTTTGTTCTTGTCTATAATTGTCGGGTACTGTGGTAATATTTGATAATTTGCTGTAATTTTTTATCAATTTAGGTAATATTTTAAAATTTGCGATAATATTTTATAAATTGTGGTAATATATTGTGGTATTGTTGTAAATCACAGGAATTAAATAACATTATTTAGGTAAATTTATAAAAAAAAAAAATACTTATTACCGACGGACATGAATTATTCCGTCGGTAATAATGTTTTCATTTTTTTTAAATTATAAATAATTTGCCGACGGCATATAATATCCGTCGGTAATATATATATTATTACCGACGGGACATATATATGCGTCGGTAATATATATATTATTACCGACAGTATATACCATAACCTTCGGTAAAATGCTTATATATTACCGACGGATTATTAAGATTCGTCGGCCATAATATATTATATTAATTTTTAATTGATTAAATATGACCGACGGCTTTAATATTACCGTCGGTATTAATTATTGTTACCGACGGTAATATTTGGTCCGTCGTATTGTTTTCCCCGACACCTTTTTTCCCGACAGTCGGCGACGGAAATATCTTCCGTCGCTATAAACTATTACCGACGGAATGTTAATATTACCGACGGATATTTTCCGTCGGTAATAACTGTTTTTTTTTGTAGTGTGTCATTGGCACTCGAAGACAAAGTCTGAGGAGACCAACACCTCAGCATTCTACAAGCCCAAGGTCCAGCCCTTGGCACTCGAAGACAAAGTCCAAGGTAACCAACGCCTCAGTACTCTAAAAGCTCAAGGCTCTGCCCTTGGCACTTGAAGACAAAATCCGAGGCAGGCATCGCCGCCTTGGCATACAGCAAGTCCAAGGAGACAGCCTTGGTACATAAAGACAAAGTATGAGGCAGCCGTCCATGCCTCGGCATGCAGCAAGTCCAAGGATCCTTCCTTGGCACTTAAAGATAATATCCGAGATGCAACCGCTGATGTCTTGGCACTCGAGCAAAAGTCCAACCTTACTATCTTGGAACGCAACAACAAAATCCGAGACCGATGTATCGGTAGTCGATCAAAAGTTCAAGCTTAGTCTTGTCGCTCGGGTCCAAACATTAGAATATCGCCGATCATCACCCTCTCTCGACAGCTGACGATTCCAAACCAGTCAGGGGGTGGTCGGTCCAACTTTATCAATGCATGTTGCCTTTCGTGCCGTGGCATTCAAAGCAATATTGGACAATTAGTGAGCAATCGATCGACCGACAGCAACCAAACTTTCGGCAATGATTGATCGACCAAAGTCCAACATTTTGTGAGAGATGCCGCAAGAATAGTCAATCCCCTGGATCGTCATCAACAAGTAGCGACTAATCGATCGATCATGGGCTAGGGGTCACTCATGTCCACCCACGCACTTGACGCCTGATGAATATAGTCAAACATCGATATTCATCAATTAAATGCGACTATGCAGATTTGCCAAATCACACTCAAGCTCGATCAAAGAATCACACTTGCAAAACAAGGGACATGGCATCCAATACCATGGTCATATGGTTGCTAGGTTGAATGGCATTGACTCAATATATGCATAGCATGGTAGCCAATCTCTGGATCCATTGACTAATCAACGTGACACCAACGGCCAAAGTTCAAACTACGCAAAAATCTGATGCTCACCAACTTGATTGACGAGGCAACCAATCACAGGACATCAACGACTATTATTCTCATTCGCAAACAAGGCACATCGGCCTTAGAGGGGTCACCCGATTGGCATGGAGATCGATTGCCTTCAGCCAACTCTTCTCGACCCACCATGGAGGAAGATGGGAGATCGGGTCAAAGGGATCTCGCATCTCCGATCCGATAAGCTCCTCTCATTCTCTAGTTGTACCAAAGGCAAACTAGGAGGGGATCTGCCTCCTTCCCCCTCTCGATGATCGACAACCACGCAAGGCGGTCGCACACCCCCCCTCCTATGTGATCTGCAGAGAGGAAGAAGAAAACACAGGGCAAAATGACACTTCCTTGATTGTTTCCATGACAACACCCTCACATGGCCGTAGTACTTGGAAAACACAGTAATTAGGTATGGTTGTACATTGGGTGAATACTGGCCAATCATCATGCGACGATAACCTCACGCAACAATGCCTTGGGAATATAACTGAAAAAGTATTGGTTTCATATGGGGGAAAAATTCTAAAAATACACTATTTTCAGTACTGACACTCTTTGGCTTCTCCTAGTGGCCGCCACAGCCCCCCTCCCCCCCTCGATTTCGCAAAAAAAATCGAGAGGGGGGTCGGCGTTTAACAAGCAGCAAAGCTCGGATTTGCTCAGAGAGGCTTTGGTGCAATGGCCATAACTTTTGATTCCGAACTCCTATTGATCTGAAATTTGAATTGTAGGTAGAGGACTTCGAGATACAATTGTTGTATCTAGTTTGAGATCGTTTGAACTTTTGTAGCTACCGTAGCAACAAAAATACCATAGATCTTCTGTGCAAAATCTAGACAGCAAGAAAAGGAGCCTCGGTCGAAAAATGCACTAGTTTTTCAGGAACACCCCCTTTTAAAACCGAGACTTTCAGCCCACACTAGGAAGGCCTAGGGGAGCAACAACATGAAAAAGAGTCTCGATCGAAGAATGCTCTAGTTTCGACTTTTTAGCCCCGCAACAGAGGGATTTCGGTTTCTACAGCATTCTCCCTTGGTTTCGCACAAAAACCGAGAGAGGGGGTGTTCAGCATCGATAGCAACCCACCCCTCAGTTTCGTCAGAAAACCGAGAGGGGGGTGTTCAGCTTCAACAGCAGTCCACTCTTCAATTTTGAACAAAAAACCGGGAAGGGAGGTGTTCAGCATCGACAGCAGCCCACGCCTAGGTTTTGCACAAAACCTAAGAGAGGGAGGGGTATTCGGCTTCAACAGCAGCCCACTCCTCGGTTTCGCACAAAAACTGAGAGGGGGGGGGGGGGGGGGGGGGTGTTCGACTTCAACAGCAACCCACCCCTCAATTTTCGCACAAAAACCGAAAGGGGGGTGTTCGGCATCGACAACAACCTACCCCTCGGTTTCATCAGAAAACCGAGGGGGGGGGGGGTGTTCGGCTTCAACAGCACCCCACCCTTCAGTTTTGCACAAAAATCGAGAGGGGGGGGTGTTCAACATCGACAGCAGCCCACCCCTCAGTTTTGTACAAAAACCGAGAGGGGGGGTGTTCGGCTTCAACAGCAGCCCACCTCTCGGTTTCGCACAAAAACCGAGAGGGGGTTGTTCGGCTTCAACAGCAGCCCACCCCTCGGTTTCGCACAAAAACCGAGAGAGGGTATTTGGCTTTAACAGCAGCCCACCCCTCGGTTTCACTCAAAAACCGAGAAGGGGGGGGTGTGTTCGACATCGACAACAATCCACCCCTCTGTTTCGTCAGAAAATCGAGAGGGGGGGGGGGGGGTTCGGCTTCAACAGCAACCCACCTCTCGATTTCGCACAAAAACCGAGAGGGGGGGATCGACATCACCAACAGCCAACAGGTGGTCAGCGTCATCAAAAAGAAAGAGAGAAAGGAAAAGAGGAAGGGACCTCGCAGCTCGAACGCTGCTCTCTTTCCCACTTGCGCACGGACCCGGCTCCACTCGCGCACGGCAGCCCTTTCTCTGCCTCTCCTTCATGTGTAAAAAAAAAAAATTCAATCCCACCACGAGATCGCCCAAAGGTGCTGCAGCTCGCGTGGAAAACGTTTTGGGTGTTGAATCACACCTTGGATGGCCAAAGGTGATGCAGCTCCTATGGAAGTAAAGCCTTGAATTAATGGGGTGTTGAATCACACTTCCATATTGACCTAAAGGTGCTGCAGCTCATATGGAAGCAAAGCGTTGCATAATTGGGCATTGAATCACACAACGAGATCGCCCAAGGGTACTACAGCTCGCATGAAAGAGTTGTTTAATTGGGTGTTAGAATCGCACCTCCGGATGGCCTAAAGGTGTTGCACCTCATATGGAAGTAAAGGTGTTGAAAGAGTTGGGTTGAAGGCTGTGGAGACGACATCACGAGCTTGTTTGAATTATGCCGATCTCGGGATAAGAGAAGACATTGCGGTCTTAGGCTTGTATGAGATCCGTGCAGAAGACCACATGGCGAGTGTCAAGGCTTGGCATCAGCAACGCCCCCCCCCCCCCCCCCCCCCCCCCCCCCCCCCCTCGATTTCGTCAAAAATCCGAGAGGGGGTCTCGGTTTCTATAGCAACTCCTCCCTCGGTTTCGTCAAAAAGAGGGGGGGTCTCGGTTTCTATAGCAACGCCTCCCTCGGTTTCGTCAAAAACTGAGGGGGTCTCGGTTTCTACAGCAACGCCCCCCTCGGTTTCGTCAAAAGTTGAGAGGGGGGGTCTCGGTTTCTACAACAATGCCCCCACCCCGATTTTGTCAAAAACCGAGAGGGGGGTCTCGGTTTCTACAATAACACCCCCCCTCGGTTTTGTCAAAAACCGAGAGGGGGGGGTGTCGGTTTCTACGGCAACGCCCCCCTCGGTTTCGTCAAAAACCGAGAGGAGGGGTCTCGGTTTCTACGGCAACGCCCCCCTCGATTTCGTCAAAAACCGAGAGGGGGGGTCTTGGTTTCTACAGCAACACCCCCCTCGGTTTCGTCAAAAACCGAGAGGGGGGGTCTCGGTTTCTACGGCAATGCCCCCCTCAGTTTCGTCGAAAATTGAGAGGAGGGGTCTCGGTTTCTACAGCAACGCTCCCCTCGGTTTCGTAAAAAATCGAGAGGAGGGGTCTTGGTTTTTACAGCAACGCCCCTCTCGGTTTCGTCAAAAATCGAGAGAGGGTCTCGGTTTCTACGGCAATGCCCCCCTCGGTTTCATAAAAAACCGAGAGGGGGGTCTCGGTTTCTACGGCAATGCCCCCCTCGGTTTCATAAAAAACCGAGAGGGGGGTCTCGATTTCTACAGCAACGCCCCCCTCGGTTTCGTCACAAACCGAGAGGGGGTCTTGGTTTCTACAGCAACACCCCCCCCAGTTTCGTTAAAAACCGAGAGGGGGTGTGTGTGTCAGTAGCAGCAGGAGAAGAAACCTCGGTCGAGAAACACATTGATTTTCCAGGAACACCCCCTTATAAAATCGAGACTTTTCAGCCCGCACCAGTAAATGAAGAATCATGACCAAATCAGTAGGAGAATCGCAAATATGAAAAAAAATGTCATACAAGAATCCAACACGGACGCGTCGGCTTGGCTCTTGACTCAAGCCATAACCCTGCTAACCTAAACCGAGACTCCGATGGCCCTAGCCAACCATGCCAGACTTCAAAAATATTTTGCACCATAGAATCCCAGCCGACCCAAGGGTCCTGACCCGATTAGGAGGGGGTAACTGCGAGTGCAAAAATAGTATCGGACCGGACCAGAAACAAATAGGCCCACGCAATGACTCATGTAGGCAAGCCCATGCTCATGGGCCTACTCTACAGGACCTGCAGATCAAGCCCCCTTATTGGGATTGAACAACGGCCCAGCGAGGAGACCCAGAACCAGCGCCACCTTAGTACCACCATGTCATCGCTGCCATATCGAGTGTATTTCTCAGCTATAAAATGACCCCTATGGCTTACAGAGAAGGGGTTGGAGAATTGATCAAGAGGGGAGAGAGGATTCAGAGCCAGAGCTCTCTTCTAGTTCTTTACTAGTTCTCTTCTAGCTATTTTTTAGTTGCTCCGCGCAACCTCATTGTAAGAAGCTTCTCTCGGCCTGTTGAGAGAATGCTCACTCCATCTTATCATTCATTATAGTGCAAACCAGGTGGCACCTATCGCTCGGAGACGTAGGTCACAAGACTGAACTTCGACAATAACCCCTTGTGTTATTTCTCTCTCTCTACTCTCTAATCTCCATCTCGATAACATACAAATCATCTAATTCAATCAAGAATTATGGGGCGAGGTTCCCGATCAAAAAGGCACAAAAAATTTTCCTACACTTTTTACTGGAGAGGACTAGATTGATTGTCAACAGAGTAGGACAATATTGGGTAGGAGAGTGGAGGACATAGTGTTGTCTAGCGCATTTTGAGATAAGGTGCAGAATATTGTTGACTACCTTGAGCTGATATACAGAGTCCTTCGAGTGATTGATATAGATCGATATCCGACTATAGGATCGTAATGAATGTGATGAAGGAGGAAATCAAAGCTAACTCATACAAATGGATACATATGATTATTGATGAGCGATGGACAAAGACACTTGACCATCCTCTTTATAAAGCCGGTAAGGTTTTAATTTGAAGTTGCAAGATTATATGTGTTACCTTCTTTAATTACTTCACTATATTGATTTTGGTTTTTTTTGGACAATGAATAGCGCACTACCTCAATCCCAAGTACCAGTACAAGCAATAACTTGGACTAGGGGGTGATCTATTGGAAGTTGTCCACGAGGTGTATGCCAAGTTAGATCCCAAATCTAAAAGCAAGGCAACTTTTGGGAAAGAGGTAAATATAACTATAATGTTTGCGCAACCCTCTTTTGATAGTTTATATATATGTTGATGTTTAAGGGTTTTCTTCTATAGATATTGATGTTTAAGGATGTCATGGGATTTTTTGGAAGGGAGGTTGCACAAGCATCATGAATGACCATGATGCCATGTGAGTCCAAAGCATAATAATAAGTTATTATTTTGATTTCTTAATTACCGCTTAGGCACTTGCTAATAGCATTGATGTGTTACTAAATATTGTAATTCCTAAATAGGTGAGTAGTGGGTGATATACGAGGTTGTCAGGTTGATGCTCCCACCCTTCGTAAGTTAGTAGTTTGTGTACTTACAGAAACAACATCCCCATCGGCATGTGAGAGAAATTGGAATACTTTTGCCCTCATCCACATAAAACAAAAGGAATATGTTGGCATATAAAAAGCTTGAGAAGCTCGTATTCTACCACTATAACATGAAGCTTAGGTAGAAACATTTACAGGATGCGAACGAGGGGTTATTGCCTCGGGATCCACTAGATGAATTTACTGGGACATAAGATGAGGAAGAGGACTCACTACATGAGTGGGTCAAGGTCTTACAGTTAGACGAGCCAAACGGTCACCCTAATAAAAACATTGTCAGTGTTGTTACAGATTTGAAGATCGCCGTGGATAGAGTTATGGAGACTGAGGTAGAGTCTGAGGGCAGACAGAGCGAAGACTCTTTTGATTGATAGAGCCATACATGTTACATCGAGATCACAACAGTCACAGTTGCAGTCACAGCCACAACCACAGGTGGGGGCAAGGTCATCGGATACTACTGATGGATCTTCTGATGATGGTGGTGGTGCTAGTGGTGGTGGTGATGGTGAAGATTATCGAGGTAGCACCAAGAGGCATTTTGAGTCCTTTAATAGTAGAGCAAGGATTTGGGTAAGGCAAGGAGAGGCAGACTGTTGGAATTGGAAGTGAGCAAGAAGATTCATTGTCTCAGAGCTTGGGGGTTATGGATGTAGGGCATGACTCATATGAATCATCATATGAACATGGTTATGATGGACATGCTGAACCATCAAACTCATCATATGGATTCACTTCTTCAGTTCCATATTATCCAGATCCTACTACTGTTACATATCAACAACCATATGGGTATTTCTTTAACTACGGGTATCCACCACATGACTATAGTGTAGTTCCAGTGGCAATGCCTATAATTCCATACCATGCTCAGTTTTACTTTTGGAGTTCATGACCAGCATTAGTATGGATAAATATCAGCACTATCTCAGTCAGTATATGCAGAAGCATTACCATACGATGAATTGGCAACAATATAGTCTCTATTGTAAGCAGATGTTTAGTAGGAACTTTGAGCCAGCACGCCGGTCCTTTTAGATGTAGTTGTGTCAATTTTATTTTCAAAGTATTGTGTTATGTCATGTACTGTCAGTCTGTGAGATGTTTTATGCTTATTATGTCATATGCTTTATGAGTTATGAATTTGAGATATATTTTTATGTACTATGGACAATATAAGTATATATTTTATCATACTTCCTAGTATGCATAATCTTATTGTGATTATTTAATTCACAGACTGTTGCAAAGTTTTTAACAATTCATAGAAAATGCCGGACAATTTATAAACTCGTCTATAGAGCATGAATTAAGTATCCTTTAGGATAAATGATTGTTTTTTTATCATAATAGTGTATCTATAAATCCTAAATGGATAGATAGAAAAATCCTCCAAAAAATCTTTATTTTGTCATCTTTTTCCTCTTTCCTTAAGTTTTAGTGATAAATAACAATATATCCCCGATTTTTCCCCTAGACCACTTGGCGATATCAATAGCGATAACACTACTTAGAACACTGGAAACAACACAATGCATCAAAACTGATCAAAACTAAGCTTAGAACACATCACCAGAAACCTGCACCCGACCCATTCACACCGATCAAGCACGTTCTCGGTTAGCCAAGTCATACATCTGCCACACACATTAGTCCACGTGGACGGTTATCACCATTACAAATGTACAACGATTGGTAGGAGTACATGCCACACAGCAGAGATCCATTCATATAAACAGCGGACGCCCAACTACAGGAACACATTGGGGAACATTCAACCAACCAACCAGGGCAAAGAGAACAAGAGACGGCTTGTGTAGCCTCGAAGACCGTGAATCTGATGCCAGATATGGTACAATAAGTAGCTACCACTGCTTGCGACGCTTTGAACCGACTGCTGCACCATAATGGCTATGAGGGTCTTGGAAGGAGCATATGTCGGGTACAAACACCTCATTCTCGGATGCGGGATAGTGCAAGTCTCTCAGCCAGTTGAGCCCGGAAGCCGTGGCGGGAGACGGGATCTCCGGCACCATCCACACCTGGCCCAAGCACTCATCGGTGTCCAGCTCTTCATCGGCATTACGTGAAAGAGGCGATCCCTCGGAACTCCCAAGCTTCGCATAGTCACCCTGTCCATGGATAGGATAAATCTTGTCACTTGAATCAGAATGAAGAAGAGTCGGGCCTTTTCAGGAACACATGACTGGGTTAACTATAATACAACACAACTCCCATTATGAAGGTTCCATAAAAGATTGTCTAGAATCCTACAACCAGCTGTTAACCTAACATCAATCATCTAAGATTTGTTCTGGAATCATGACCAAGGATACTTGGCACAAAGAGGGGCTGCCAAGAAACCTAAAGGGCCGGTTGGCGGGTCCCTACCTCGTCGACTATGCCATGAACGTGATATCCTTGCATCCAACACCTTTCAAATATATAAGACAGGGAACTGAATGTTCCAACCCTAGATAACATAACATGACTTATTAGAATGCACCCATATATCGCCCTTTTAATAAACTGGTTGGGGTCTATGCCAATGTCCCCACTCCCACCAAACCCAGCCAAATGCCCAGAATGGTGTTTTTTTCTTCGCATGTTCGTGTGTGTGTGTGTGTGTGTGTGTGTGTGTACGCACGTGCATGAGGAGGGGGGTTGCATTGATATCTTAACACCGACTGATAAAGAGGTATTTCTCACATCACAACTAGCTAACCTAGAACAAGTGGGTAGGGTACTCGTGCAGAAAAGGAAACAGAATAAAAGCCGATCACAAGATGCTTAAGACGGTCAAGAAAGCTTTACAATGCAGCAACGATATAAGAACAAGACCTTGCATAAATTCAAGAGAGTAATAAAATTGAGATCCTACCTTAGAGGAAGCATGCTCTGTGAACCCCAGATTATGATTAAAATCCGTAAAACCGAAGAACTCATCCAAAGTCCAATCAGGTATACTTCCAGACGTGACACCAGAGAAGGACAACTTGCTCGACTCTGAACCTTTATCCTTGCCTACTTGTCCGGAAAGAGCTCCATTAGTTTCGACAGATAACGGTACAGGCAGGCTTCTTTGGGGACGTGATTTAGTGGGTGGTTTTACAGCGAGATCTTGCTTTGTGGAGTTGGGTTGCTCCTTGGCCAAAGAAGCAGCTGGCTCAAAAGGCTCAAGGCCTACTCGCACCCCTGTCAGTAAAAATCTTTGGTGGGCGGAAACATAAGGATTTGCTGTGTGTACAGCGAGATCACAATGCCTACAGAGCACGGCACGGTCTTCTAAACAGAAGAAATAGCTAGAAGCTTCCTGAAAAGAGAGGGAAATTCAAATATCAGTGCAAATGAGACACATACGCGTAAATAGATAAATTTCAAACCTCACCTTTAACACCCATAAAACCTCACAGACACAGACTATCACAAACGCGTAAATAGATAAATTTCATCAATCTCCCTTCATCAATGCAAATGAGATGTCCAGAATGTGTCAAAATTTATCCAATTTCAATTACAGTAAAAATCCCAAACTTTGCCAATAAGGAAAAAAATGCAGCCAAATTGCAAAGGTATGGTAAATTTGAGTGAGCAATCACTTGTAACTAAACGCTCCCTACAGTATGGACACGTAATTTGGTTCAGGCATGACAAAGCAGTAAATTTGTGGCGCTAAATGAATGCTATTGCCTACTAAAGCAGTAACTCAGTAAACATTTAATTTTAAGTAAAATACTAAGCATATTTGACATGCAAAATAGTGAGGAAAGGAAGAGAATGTTGTATCCAACAAATGGATATGTCAACTAAGCAAAACTAGAGGCATAAATAGTAATCATAAGCAGCAACTGGTAAAACAAAGGAAAAGGTTCCATATAATTTGATCTGTTCAATTGAATTATCATATGTGTTTAGTGTGTTAGTGCATACCAATAACAGAGCTGCACATGATACACTGAACATCTATGAGAAATCAAGTGAACATATCAAAATAAGTGGCATATAAACAGAACTGTCGACATAAAGGGGGAGTTTCTGTATAAACCTTACTTTTGCAGGGGAACAGATCAAAATAAGTGGCATATAAACAGAACTGTAAGGGATTAGTTTCTGCAAGAAAGTAAAACCTCTCAGGAAAGGTTAACGTGATCCAAAGTCTCAAGGCCATATACTTAATGGAGGTGACAATTCATCCTATATGCCGAATCCCCATGGAGACCTTAATGAACCTTGCGTCTTTAGCTCTTAAATATGGTTAAGGATCCCTGAGTTAACATACACATCCAATTTAATTGCTCATGGTTTCCTTGTAGGACTTTATTAGAGAAGATGTAGCCCTTGGGAGTGTCTTGTGGACCTAACGATGAGTTTAACTAGGGGATTCCAACCTTAAACAAAGTAGTGTTCATACTCCAAGTGAAACTTGAATAGTGGGTCTAAATATGATATAGCTATTGGTAAAAAATATTGCATTTGAAGGAATGCTCCAACTTAATCTAATTTCCAATGAATTTTAAGCATTCCAATGATATTTTAAATAACATATGTTTTAGAAGATTAGGACATTTTCATACAGTTGGAATAAACAATATGAGAATTTGATATAATTCCTATGAAGAACATAGATCGGAAATCCAGATGTGAAATTGGTTTACAAGCCAAGCATACAAGAAAATCTTTTACAAATGTACCTGGGATTTGATTATTTCTTAATATGTTAGCATTGGTTTTTCACGAGCGTACTAAATTAACAATTAGAGGAGGTAACTTGATTTTTTTTTTAGAGGTAAAAAAGAATAATATAAATGGAGTACCCCAAGAGAAGTACATAATAGAATCAAAGACCTCTCTAGATAACTACGTGAGCAATGATAGATGACTTCTCTATGCATTGTTCCACATTAGAATCAAAGATGAGGTATCTGATATTTTATTTTCGAGTTTCACAAAGTTATAGAGGGGACAATGATGTAATCTCTAAGATCTACATGAATGCTGAGTCAATAGGACTAGACACAGCATTCACTAATGTAGAATGGGCTAATATCTAATTTATGATATTCCTTTGGTTACTAAACCTATCCTTCTATTTTCACTCATTGTGAATGACGACAACCTATTGAATTAATTAATCAAAGAGTTTCAATAATAGATGATCCAGCATATTCGAATTAGACATTAGTCTGTCAAAAACAAAAATAAATTTACCTAAAGGTTTTGGAGGAACTAGCCTTATAGTCATGATGTGAGACTAATACATGCCAATGGTATATTGGGTGTCCGCATACAATTTACCTATGGAATTTATTTCAATCTTTACTAATCTTTTCCTTTATGCAATTGATCGGTATCGACATTTACATTTCCATGTACACTTATTTTTCGCACTCATTTTAATTTATGTACTTGTTGCATCTCAATAATGCGTTATATGCCAAGGGCATGCAAAATTTATTGTCTGTTGAAAAATGTGGTGAAGGTAACGATTGTGTGTTTCTTTTTTCTTACTTTAGTTTTGTTATAAAGAATCGCACAATAGCAAAACGTTATCCAATTATATTTTTGTTTCGACTTCCGTTATTAAGTGGGTACAATACTTCTCTAATGAGTATGGCACACTCTGATTGGGTCACAATAAAAAAATTGGGTTATTTACTGAGAATAAATTTATTCACCATATTGGTAGTAAGAAGCGTACCAATATGTGCCCCAACTATCTAGCAGGCAAGTCATAAACTTCCTTTGTCATTATCAAATTCAACCACACACGCTCCATTGGATTTACAACTCAATTTATAGGGCGTCGTACCTCTTCCTTCAAGAAATGATTTTGATGCAAAACGATGCAGGTGGACAGGAAATCAGTAGTTTAATTGTACTAGCAGTGTTTTGCTATGAATTAAAAGTTTCAGGTAGAAAGTTTTGTTCAAGCCATCAGCAGGGAATAATGGGTTTTAAAAGAAACTACTCGCATCATGCAATTCGATCTCAGTTCTGAGAATTACAATGAATAATGCTTAAATTAAACGGCACGAGTCCTTCCCGCAATATCAAATGCTAATGAACTTAACAGGCAGGTAGGGACGCACAATCTCACGACGCTGGACAGCCGTCGGCACAGATAATATATTGGAGATCCGATTAGTAGAATTACCGAAAATACCCTACTGGAAAGAGACGTACCTATTGAGGATCATGCTTGGCCTCAGGAATAGGAACTCCGAAAATGGTGATCAAATATCCAGGAGTCGTCAGCATCCTCAATCGAACCCGTGATCAGCGTCCGGGTCAGCCGTCAGCGCCCTCAAAATGAACCCGTGATCAGCGTCCGGGTCAACCATCCAGTCGTGTGGCCATGCAAGCATGCTGACGTGCGTCGGGGGACACGAACTCGGGCACGGGGCGAAGCCGGGGATGAGGGTTAGGGTCGGGTTGGCGGCGAACTGTAGAGGAGAGGAGGGGTCGGGTCGGGTTGGGGATCGGGCTGCAGAGCAGAGACAGAAGGGGAGGAAAGGAGGAGGGAATCGGGTCGGGTTCGGGTGGCGGAGGAGAGGGAGGTGGGATCGGGCACGGGGTGAGGGGTGTGGGGTGGTGGGCTCGGCTGCGGGATAGGAGGGCAGTGGAGACGGGCGGCGGGGTTGAGGGAAGGAGGGAGGCGGAGCTGGGCTGTGGGGGGTCGCGGGCGGTGAGGAGGCGGGGGCCGGGCTGGGCTGCGGGTCCGCCGGGAGGAGGGGACGGGTACGGGGTCGCGGGAAGGAGCGGGGGCCGGTGCTGCGGGGTCGCCGGGAGGGGAAGGTTGGGGCGGTTGTCCGGGAGGATGGGAGGGAAGAGGAGGGGCGCGGGCTGGGGTGGTCGGCAAGGGGTGGGAGAAGGGTCGGGGCTGGCGGTGGCTGCACGGGGTGGGAGAAGGGTGGAGGGTGTGGGGATTTGGGAATATGAGGGGTTGGGCTAGGGTTTCACACACCTAGCACAAACCTAGGGTTTCACACACCTAGGGTTTGGGATCGGGTTTCACACACCTCACCCCGTTGTCACTCAACACAATAGTGGAGAAACAATTTTTCATTTCATTATTCAGTACCTCAAATGAAGAGACAAGGGCCTTTATAAAGGCATACAACGACAGGTCCACACGGCCAACAGGCGAGGTGGGACTAAACACAAGTGCAAAAGATAAAGACACAAAAACAACATAGAAATGAGACGAAACAAGTGATCACATCCACAAACTAGGATGGCTCCTAATGCATTGGTACACGTGCCACGGGTCCGACTCGAGGTAGATGTCCGCATCATTCTCCCGGGGTAAGAGAACTCGACCCTGTCGAGTAAGGCTCGGTACGACTCTCGTACAGCTCCAGCAGGCCTGGGTCCATCTGCTGGGGTCCCTTATGCTCAATCCAAGCGTCCTCAGAATGGGGCCTTCCTTTCCAGCAAACCAGGTACCGCCGGATTCCACCGTCGTCTACCAGAGACAATCTCGTCATCCAGAATATTATCAATGCCTTTTGCTGTATATGGTGGGGATATTTCTGGGAGTGGGGGTAGGGGGGCACTCAGGGGCAGGGTCCAGGGTAGGCTCAACTATCAGCGGATTTCCAGGGTTAAAATATGGGCCATTATAAGCCACTAGATCTTTAATATTGAAGGTGGGACTGATGCCAAAACCCTCGGGTAATTCAATAAAATAAGCATTATCATTTATTTCTTTTAGAACCCGAAAAGGACCCGCACTGCGCGTATGTAGTTTCTTAACGGCTCCCGAAGGAAGTCTTTCTGGACGAATCCGGACCATCACATAATCTCCCATACTGAAAGTCTGAACTCGCTTCCGGGCATCGGCCCTTAATTTATAGCTCGCATTGCTCTGTTCAATTTTTTTACTGATTTCCTTATATAGTTCATGCACATGAGATGCAAAAGCAGATGCCGACTCGGAAATTCTATGATGCTCAGACTTGGGAATAAGATCGATTGGTTGCCTAGATTTGAACCCATGCATGACTTCATGAGGACTCATACCGGTGGACCTATTGACAGATGTATTATATGCAAACTCGGCTACTGACAGTTTCAGATCCCAAGTCTTAACGTGTTCACCCATCAAGGTACGTACAAGGTTTCCCGGACTCCTATTGACAACTTCAGTCTGGTCATCGGTCTGGGAATGGAAGAGCGTGGAGAACTGGAGCCTGGTGCCCAGCTTGTGACATGGGATTTTCCAACAGAAACTGGTGATCTTGACATCCTTGTTGGGCATAATGATTTCAGGCAATCCGTGTAAGTCCTGGAACAAGGGAGGAAATGGGTCACCTCAGAGAATCGGTCTATGAAGATTAGGATCGAATCATGCTCCTTGAAAATTTTCTTAGTTAGGGTTGATTGTTGTTCGGCCGGATTACTCTTTGGTTGGGAGGGACCCAGTTTGACCTTCTTGTCCTCATGCTCAAATAGGCACATGTTTGAACGACCATAAATAAGAACATTATTGTCAAACAGACAAGGTCGTCCCAGAATGACTTGACCCGCGTCCATGGTCAAAATATCACACCATGTTTTGTCTGGGTAAACATTGAAGTTTATGGGGAGAGGGCACCGTTGCTTGACCTCCAGGGTGGTCGAATTGATCAAGGGGACCTGATAGGGTCGAGGGTGGGGGACGGCCTTGAAGCCAGTCTTATAGATCACGGTTGATGACACGGTATTGATGCAACTACCGCTATCAACGATGACCTTACAGTTCTTATCCCCAATCTTTGTGAACGTGTAGGAAATGACAGTACGCCTCCAGTTATCTTGATCCTTGGGTTGAGAACTGGCGCACATAACAACTGACATAGGGGGAGATGACGTCGGTCTAAGGGAACTCAAGATGCCTTCGTCATCGTCATCAAAGTCTCCATCTTCTTCTTCAGCTTGATAGACGAATTCTGCCTCTCTGGACTCTATCACTTCAATGAGATTGCCATCAATAATGTTGACTTTGACATGGCTTGCACAGTTTGCGGCCACATGTCCGTCGCCTTGTCATTTACAACACATGATGAGGGGACTTACTTTGGCGAAGTCTTTCTCATTGCTTCGACTGGTGGAGTTGGCTCTTGGTTGGGATTGGTTGGGGTAGGGCCGACTTAGGTAGTTGTTCGAGAAAGGCCGAGGGACATTGCTTCGGGAATGCTGATCCCGATGGAAATAGTTGGACCTAGTGATATCAAGGTTCTGAACTAAGGCATAGGCTCTTTCCAACTCTGTAACATCTCGGGCAAGGAGCTCACTCCTCAGGTCTTATCTCAAACCTGATTGAAAACGTGCCAGGACTTGGGCAGGGGTTTCTGTTCCGAGGACATTGCAGCGAGTTAGGAACTCGTCGAATTTGGTGACATAGTTCTTGGCTGATTTGTTGCCTTGGGTGAATTGGTGCCATTGGTCCAATAGGTGGGCCCGATACGATGGGGGCACATACTTGCCCTTTAGCTCATTCTTCATGGTGACCCAAGTATCAATGGGGTCTTGAGTTTTGCATGCTCTCAAGGCTTCTATATTAGTCCAGTATTGGCTGGCAGGTCCACTAAGCTTCATGGCAGCGAATTGTACTTTTCGTGGTTCAGTTAAAGGGTACCAGGCAAAGTATCGGTCCATAGACTGGAGCCAGTCCAAAAAGAATTGGGGATCGTGCCTGCCATCGAAAGAGGGCACCTCTAACCTGATGCTCCGGAGATACCGTTCATCCGGGTCTTGATTGTTCTGCCAAGATGGCCGAAAATCTTAAGGGTCCAGGGGTGGTGGAGCTTGAGGTGGAGCTTGGTCCAGACGGTCAAAACGGGCATTGGTGTCACGCTGACAAGCGGTGAGATTCTGGTTCATAGTTGCTATTCCTTGGGCTAACTCGGCAAGTGACCTAGTTAAGACCTCGGGATCCATATTGTCCAACTCACTCGACTCTCCTAACAGGTAGGACCTACCTCTACGGGTTGGCATGCAAAGACAAACTCACAACATGATGCGTGCTGATTTTTTTTTTTTTTTGTTAAATATGGCAATCAAATGCAATAACTAAAAAAAAAAATTTCCTAGATGCAAGTATGCAACACAACTGACAGTTCCTACCTATAACCATGCTCTGATACCAAAATGATGCAAAACGATGCAGGTGGACAGGAAATCAGTAGTTTAATTGTACTAGCAGTGTTTTGCTATGAATTAAAAGTTTCAGGTAGGAAGTTTTGTTCAAGCCATCAGCAGGGAATAATGGGTTTTAAAAGAAACTACTCGCATCATGTAGTTCGATCTCAGTTCTGAGAATTACAATGAATAATGCTTAAATTAAACGGCACGAGTCCGTCCCGCAATATCAAATGCTAATGAACTTAACAGGCAGGTAGGGACGCACAATCTCACGAAACTGGACAGCCGTCGGCACAGATAATATACTGGAGATCCGATTAGTAGAATTACCGGAAATACCCTACTGGAAAGAGACGTACCTACTGAGGATCATGCTTGGCCTCAGGAATAGGAACTCCGAAAATGGTGATCAAATATTCAGGAGTCGTCAGCATCCTTAATCGAACCCGTGATCAGCGTCCGGGTCAGCCGTCAGCGCCCTCAAAATGAACCCGTGATCAGCGTCCGGGTCAACCATCCAGTCGTGTGGCCATGCAAGCATGCTGAAGTGCGTCGGGGGACACGAACTCGGGCACGGGGCGAAGCCGGGGATGAGGGTTAGGGTCGGTTGGCGGCGAACTGTAGAGGAGAGGAGGGGTCGGGTCGGGTTGGGGGTCGGGCTGCAGAGGAGAGACAGAAGGGGAGGAAAGGAGGAGGGAATCGGGTCGGGTTCGGGTGGCGGAGGAGAGGGAGGTGGGATCGGGCACGGGGTGAGGGGTGTGGGGTGGTGGGCTCGGCTGCGGGATAGGAGGGCAGTGGAGACGGGCGGCGGGGTTGAGGGAAGGAGGGAGGCGGAGCTGGGCTGTGGGGGGTCGCGGGCGGTGAGGAGGCGGGGGCCGGGCTGGGCTGCGGGTTCGCCGGGAGGAGGGGACGGGTACGGGGTCGTGGGAAGGAGCGGGGGCCGGTGCTGCGGGGTCGCCGGGAGGGGAAGGTTGGGGCGGTTGTCCGGGAGGATGGGAGGGAAGAGAATGGGCGCGGGCTGGGGTGGTCGGCAAGGGGTGGGAGAAGGGTCGGGGCTGGCGGTGGCTGCACGGGGTGGGAGAAGGGTGGAGGGTGTGGGGATTTGGGAATAGGAGGGGTTGGGCTAGGGTTTCACACACCTAGCACAAACCTAGGGTTTCACACACCTAGGGTTTGGGATCGGGTTTCACACACCTCACCCTGTTGTCACTCAACACAATAGTGGAGAAACAATTTTTCATTTCATTATTCAGTACCTCAAATGAAGAGACAATGGCCTTTATAAAGGCATACAACGACAGGTCCACACGGCCAACAGGCGAGGTGGGACTAAACACAAGTGCAAAAGATAAAGACACAAAAACAACATAGAAATGAGACGAAACAAATGATTACATCCACAAACTAGGCTGGCTCCTCCTGCATTGGTACACGTGCCACGGGTCCGACTCGAGGTAGATGTCCGCATCAGATTTACTATATTATTTCTTGTGTATGGATGATCACAATACTCTTAGATATTTCTTTTTGTTTGAAAATCAGACGCCTATCTTGTTTGAGAAATTCAAAACTTTGGGGGAAATCAGCTTGACCTACATATCAAGTTTGATTTGATATAGGTGGTGAGTTTGGTTATCCAATTGAGCGCTTTCTCACGATCAAATGGATTCATCAACACATTAGTCGTCCCCAAACCTCGGAATAGAACTGGGTCACCAAACAAAAACATTGGCATAATGCTTTACCTGACCATGCCGACAAAATGGGTAAATAATTCTGGTTGGATGCTATTTAAATTTTAAACTAGTATTTATCTAATAAATCATATTCCTAATAAACTTCTTGGGAAATGTTCGCCACATGAAATAGGCATGGGTATCCTTGTTCAGACTTTATACAAACGACAAACTTGATTTGAGAACCAAACCGTGCATTTTCATTAGTTACAGTTCAAAGCACAAAGGAGATTATCTCGATCACTAGACAGACAAACGTCATGTGGTTTTCGATGAAACACTTTTTTCCTTTTACAAGAATGTGTTCCACACAAGCTCAACCTACTTCTGTTCTAGTCATTAGCAGTTGGATTTATCTTACTATAGCCGTCCCAGCTCCACAAGCCCTTGTCACCAAAATAATTACCCTAGATCAACCAAAACTTTGTATTTCATCTCTCATTCATCCTCCTCCATCTACCGCACTTGAACCATCACCATCCATAGACCAACATCGGCCTAATACAACCACCTCACCTCAGATCCACCCTATGAGAACTGGCATCCAAGATGGAATATGGCACCAAAAACTACCCTTTACTCTTATAGCATCCAGGTCCACTAATTTAGAACCATGAACCTATGTGCATGCATCCGAGGACTCCCGTTGGGTCAAGGCAATGCAAGATGAGCACTACACCATGCAAATAAATCACATGACTCTTGTTCCTCTTAGCCACGCGTCTAATGCTATGCTATCAAAGTCGGGACTAGTCGGCGATTAGTCCCCGACTAGTCCCTGGGCGGCATTTTGCCGACCGATTAATTTCGATTCCGTCATTACTGGGCGGAATCCCGACTAGTCCCCGACTAGCCCGACTAGTCCCCGACTAACGACTGCCGACTAGTCCCCAGGCAGCATTCTGCAAGCAAATTTTTTTTTTTAAAGGAGTCTGCGCAAACAATTTTGTTTGGATTTTTTTACATTGGCTCAAAGTCTTGAGTCGCAAGACTCACAACTATGGCTCTTCCCTGTAATCATCTGTTGAGCACCTGAAAATCTCAGATAAAAACATAGACAAATAATTAGTTTATTTGTTGATATCCATATAACCCTATAATCAAAATTGGGGTTGTTCACTGATTAAACATCATCAAACAAATATTGTGATGAATTCTTAGTTCTGAGTCTTTTGACATGGGCATGAAGCCAATACAACTGTGTTATGTTAGACTGTTACTTATGTATTTATACCTATGCTGTGAAGTGTGAAGGTATGTATTGTTATTAACCGACTAATATCATATACTTATTGACATTTATGCTAGTTCATATATCATATATGTTTAGGGAGGGGGGGAGGGGTTAGAATAAGTTTTGGCCGACTAGTCCCGAATTAGTCCCGACTAGTCCTAGTCGGCCCTTGGCCGACTAGGGCCGACTACTGACTTTGACTGCATAGGTCTAATGTAATGGGCTGCAAATGGATTTACAAGATCAAGGATAAGGCCGATGGAACATGGAAGAATTGAATAGTTCAAGGCCCCTCTAGTGGCCAAGGGCTTGATAATCACACCAGGACTTGACCTATTCATCAAACTCACCATGATTATGGTTGTCCTAGCCCATGTTCGCAACTCTTAGGAGCCCATTCATCAATTAAATGGTAAAAATGCAATCTTAAATGGTGATCTACAAGTAGTTTATATGGAGCAATCACAGAGCTTCAAGGTCTCTACTCGACCCATCATCTATATCATCCTCACAAAGCTTTATATGGACTTTGTTGAGGTCCACGATCTTGGTTTACTGAATTGAATAATATTTTGATTCGGTTGGGTTTCTTTCAAAGTAGACCAAATCATTCCCTGCGACACAATCAACACAAAGTAATGCAGAGAAACATAACATAAACATAGCATAAAACTTTGTAGAGAAACATAACATAAAAAAACTGCAGCATACAAGCAAGTTAAACCAATAATGAAAATATGAGGGGTAAAGTCCATATAAAAAACTATGAGGGGTAAAGTCCATATAAAACTTTGTAGAGAAAATATGAGGGGTAAAGTCCATATAAAACTTTGTAGAGAAACATAACATAAAAAAACTGCAGCATATAAGCAAGTTATTCATCACTGATGATCGACTTAGCTCCAAATTGATTCTCCTGATTCCCCAATTGATTCCCATAAAACCCAAGATCGACTTAGTTCCCAATTGATTCCCAAAAAAACCCTAGATCAGGAATGATACCTTTGGGTTTTGATGAAAAGGAGCAGACGAACTTCAGGCATTGCAGTTTGCCGATCTTCGAGATGGAGCGGTCGATCTTCAAGGCGGAGTGGGAGCAAACAATCTTCAAGCCTTCGAGATGGAGCAGTGGTCCTTCGAGATGGAGCGGTGGTGGAGGAACTTCGGGACTTCGAGATGGAGCGCCAGGCAAGAACGGTTGATCTTCATCGAGAGAGATCAGCTCGGGGGATGAAGAGAGCTCTCAGCTTGGCTGACGAAGCTCTCAGCTCAGAGACCTAGGTTTTCGTTTCTACCCTTTAAAATATTCGATTCGGGTTTTAACCCAAGCCGACCCGACTCGCATTTGGTTTTAACACAGGCACCCGGGTTTAGTATCTTCGATTCTGGTTTTAACCCAAGCCAACCCGACCCGACACCTGTTTTAATACAAACGTATCCCAGTCTGTATCCAGCCGTATTCACCCCTTATCCGGACGTATCCATTTTTTTTTTTAATTATTATTTTCGGATATGGTTGGGCCGTATCCGACACGTATCCGGACCATATCCGTGTCGGATACGTGTCCAATATGGGTACGCAGACCCTATAGAAGCATCTGTGCTTCATAGCTCATAAATGGCTTGAATAAATCCAGCATATATAGTCCATGCTTTTGACTGATTTTGGAGTCCGGGAACAAGCTCGATAAGGGACCATTCAATCACTAATTGAGCAAAGCCTAGCTTGAAGTTTAGGCTCGTTTATTAGTTTAGGATCGTTTAATAAACGAGCCAAGCTCAAGCAGACCAAAGCTCGGCTCGGCTCGAGTAATTACAAGCCAAGCCCAAGCCTAAAGTTTAGGCTCGATTTGGAACCTCCTAATGCCCCTATTTTGGGGTTTTTGCTTTGGTACTGTGTTGATGATATCCATGATTCGAACAAGCCCATCTAGGACTTTCTCTATTGTAGGAGGATAAGGGGGATTAATTATTCTTGATTTCACAACAGAGAGATTTGCAGATCTCTCTTAGTGGGTTGTAGATCGATACAAGGAATAGTGGTTGTGGGAGATGCTACGTAGCCTACGTGAGATTATGGAGTATCCTCCCATAACTGGAGGAAACACTTTCATCCTCCCGCAAGCTGATCATGATCTGCGGATTTGAACGGATTGGAATGTAAACCTTGAAGCGAGACATATTGAGTTCTTTGGTAAATATGTCCATCTATTCAAGCACAAAGTGATAATGCCCAAGTTGAAGTTTAGGATCATTAATTAAACAAACAAGCTCAAACAGACCAAAGCTCGGCTTAACTCGTTTGCAGCTGTAGCTTAATCCAACTACACATTGATGTACTGACAAAGGTTAACATATTGCATTCTAAGCAAGTCTCGACTCCCGCTTTAGTCAATCGAACGATGTCTTAGCATGCTGTTGCTCTAATTGACACGTCGACTTATTATGGGCATATTGTAGGGGCTGTTCAATATCTTGTCATACACACCCAGACATCGTCTATGTTGCTAACCAGACGTTCCAATTCATGCATGCTCCTACAACGACGCATCTTGTGGCACTTAAATGTATCCTTCAATATCTTCAGGAACACCATATTATGACAACTATTTTGTGCAATCTGCTAATCATCAGCTTCATGTCTATTCTAATGTTGATTGGGTCGATGCCTTGATCATTGTTCCACCTCTGGCAAGTGCATCTTTCTAGGGTCGCATCTTATTTCTTGGTGATCTATGAAACAATCAACAATGTTCCGCTCTAATGCAGAGAAAGAATATTGTGCAATTGCAATATGCATAAGTGAGATGATTTGGATCTAACCCCTTGTAATGGAGCTTGGCATTCGTCCCTGATAACCACGTCTTTCATTGTGACTATGCCACCTTGGTGCAAATCTATTTTTTTAATGAGCGCCTTAAGCATATAGAAATTGATATCACTTTGTACTTGAACTGGCGGACATATTTACAAAAGAACTCAATATGCCTCGTTTCATGGTTTACATTCCAATCTGATTAGATATGCTCATGATCAGCTTGCGGGGGGGGATGAAAGCATAGTTACCAAGTCGAAAGTCGGGAAAAAATCGGCTAGGAGAGAAGTCAGAAAATTGAGGAAAAAGTCGGAAAGATCGAAAAAGAGTCTAAAAACAAACGGTAGAATTTTTGAACATATTTATATATAGATTTTACAATAGGTTTTTTGAGCAATACATAACGGGATTAAAACACAATTAATTAGGATTAAAACGCATAAATCGGGATTAAAGAGTGAAAATCATGACTTTTTAATAAAATCGTGACTTTTTCAAAAAATCGAGAAAGAGTCGCGTAGTGAATGTTTATTGAATAAGTCGTGTTTTAATCGAGGCTTATTCAAAAAATTGAAGCTTTTGGTAACAGAGGATGAAAGTGTTTCCTCCTGTTATGGGAGGATCAGAGACGAAACTACACATAGACCAAGGGGGGCCATGGCCTCCTCTAAATTTTGTGTTGGGTAAATTACACTTTGCCTCCCTAGAGTTTAGCTCAAAAACACCTAAACACTCTATAGTTAAAAAACTACATTTTGCCCCCTTCAAATCAGTTATAATCAAATAAAAATTATCAAATGAGAAAATAAGTAGTTGACAAAAGGGGGGTATTGGGCTAACATTTCAAACTATAGGGTGCGATTTGGAACAAAATAACCTACAGGGAGGTTAAGTGTTTCTAAGCTAAACTTCAGGGGGTTAAAGTGTAATTTACCCTTTTGGATCTCTCTCCCTCTCTCTCTCTCATGCCATCCACACCCGCCCACGCCCCCAAAGATGAAATTTTTGCATTGAATTGGTGAAAAAAATTGGTTCATCCAAGATGAAATCCTAGTTCCGTCCATGGGGAGGATACTCCATGATCTCACGTAGCATCTCCCACAACCCATCAAGAATAATTATTCCCCCTTATCCTCCTAGAATAGATAAAGCCCGAGATGGGCTCTTTCGAATCACGAATATCACCAACAGAGTACCAAAGCAAAAGCCCCAAAAAATGGGCAATAAGAGGTTCCAGATTGGCAGATCAGCAAGGAACGAGCTGAAGAGAGTGCGAATTAGGGTCACCTGGCAGATGTCGCACTTGGGGACAGGAGAGGAGGAGCCAACGGGGTCGGCTCCCGCAGAGAGGAGGGGGACCCTCTGGTGCTTTCCGGCCAGCTTGTTGGCCGCGTGCACCTTCTCGTCGCACGCCAGGCAGAGCGCCGCCTCGTCCGCGCAGCACATCACTCTCGCCTCCGCCGCCTCGCACGCGTTACACAGTATCTTCATCCCCCCAACCCCTCTCTCTCTCTCTCTCTCTCTCTCTCTCTCTCTCTCTCGGGGGGGGGGGGCGAGTGTGATTTCGCCTCCTGGGGAGGGGGGTTTAGAAAGATACAAAAGCGTGGCCGTGAAGGGGGGGTTTTAGTTTCGAGACGGGTAGAAATGGCGTTCTCCGGTGGCTGGGTTGCGGCGCACGAAGGCCGACATAGGGCTCCGCGGGCGTTGACCGGCGCGTGTCCGTTCCAGACTTGGAGCCGAGTATCTGTCACTCGACACGGCCGAAACTTCGGATGGCGGTGACAATTGACAAATATCATGCTGATGTCTCTCTCTCTCACCATCCGCTGATGGATACGAAATATAGGTTGGGTGCAAAGTTTAGATCGGACGGTTCCCTACACTTCAGTGAACGGTCCAGATATATCACTTATTATCTGGAGCAAGTCTTCGGAGAAAAAAAAATATATATCCCAAATCTCTCTAAAATTTCCAAATCTCTCTCTCTCTCTAAATATATATCCCATATCTCTCTAAAATTTCCAAATCTCTCTCTCTCTTCGGAGCAAAAAAAAAAAAATCAAATATCTCTAAATTCTCTCTCTCCCTCTCTCTCTCTCTCTCTCTCTCTCTCTCTCTCTCTACGATCCAGATACATCACTAATTATCTGGATAAGTCTTCGGAGCAAAAAATAAAATCCCAAATCTCTCTAAAACTTCCAAATCTCTCGCTCTCTTAAATCTTTGGAGCAAAAAAAATCCCAAATCTCTCTCTCTCTCTCTCTCTCTCTCTCTCTCTCTCTCTCTCTCTCTCTCTCTCATGGAAAATGTTCTTGTGTCGTTATCTTTTTTTGTGAGGGAATAATAATCTCCCCGAACTACTTACTATGGCAAACCATGGTTTGGTGGTTAATTGGATGACTCGTGTCTCCGAGGTCACTTTGCCGGTAAGTGTGGGATGCAAGTATCTATTATAATATCTAATAGTATAATACTAAAATACAAGCATCTCTTCCGCGTTGTGACACGTGGATTTCTTTTGAAGAACCTAAATCCATATATCTATCATCTCGTAAATCCTATTAAAAACGTTTTATAATGATGGTAAATATCCAATCAATGGCATTTGATGGCTATTTGATATTAATTACTCTCTCTCTAACAAGTCACACCTGGACGAGTGAACACTTACTCATGATTGCACATATCTTCGGATAGTTGTAATGTTGTTTGTGTCAAGAGACATTTGTGGGCATCGAAATGAAATTAGCTCGCAAATTAAACAACGGCTCATGTCGAAAACCAGACTCGCGCACACCGGTACGCAAAAGAAAAGGACGGACCTGACTCGAGTGGACCCGAGGGGACCCACTACCCGAAGCCAAAAAGGGGGCGTCAGGTGGGCCTACCCGAAAAGTGGGGCCCGCTGGCCCCTATTTGAAAACCGTACCCCTCTCCCCCATGGGGACGTGTGGCAGGCCAAAAAGGAAAGAAAGGAAAGAAAGAAAAGAAAAGAAACCGCCTTGCATGGGGGGAGGTAACTCAGACATCTACGCAACCGTGGATCCGTATCGATCCCTTGATCTGACGAACAAGATTGAAAGTCGTGTCACCATCGATTAAATATGTCAAGATAGCACATATCTTGAAAGACTGAGCTCAATTTAGTCAATAACTGACAATAAAAAAAGGAAAGGGATAAAGGTTGTTTCTCCCCAAAAAAGAAAGATAGATCCCAATGGTTATGAGCAGAGATATTCAAGGGATTCAAAAATTACAGCCATATCTCTCACATCCTCCCCCGTTCGCTTGTAAATAGAGGGGCAGTGGGATGGCTTCAAGGGTCAAAGATCAAAATATAGAGACGTGAAGGCTCTGCAAAGAAGGAGGCTCTAACGCTCGATGACCAAAGTGTTAGGATTGATGTGTTCTAAGCTTGTAAAACTTTATGTTTTGGTCTAATAAAGATTGATAGTTATTATTATATGAGATGCATATTGGTACATAACATAGTTATGTGTTCTTTTAAGAACAGAGAGCCATGGTTATATGGTAGTCCACTGAGTTGAAGACTGAGTTAATTGGTCCCATATAATCTAAATCAGTTCGCAGCTATGATCAGGTTGGCGCCTCATCATGATAAGCTGTTGGCGATGACAGTTCATGGGAAGTCTTCACCATGGTCATCACCAGGCACAGTGTCTGTGGCTGAGCGGAACTAACACGGTGTACATATCAGTGAGCAGACACTGGTATACTAAGCCGTGTTTCTGCTTAGGGTAAAACGGTCCTAAACCCTGAGGAACCACGTCTGATGGATTAACCAGTTGCGTGGTGCTTTGGCGCACCAATGTGTGAGGATCCGTATACAGTGATCCAAAACCACGGTGTACTGGGTTACCCGGCTGGCGTTGCATTAGCGTGTCACTCCTGCAGGCCATCCACACCCCTGAAGGGAGGTGCGTTCCTTGGTATGACTTACACTGTACCAAACCCAGGCCTGGTGGTCACCAGTTTGACTGTTGACCAGGTTCGATTACTCGACGGGGTAATCAGAGGTACGATGTATAGGTCAACCTGGAAGGAACCAAGTCATATGATCATCCGAGTCTGATGGTAGTCTCCACCGCTCGAAGTGAATCATGGCATCAAGTGGAGGGACAACGAGTTTACCACTACTAAGCGGAGAGCAGGGGTATGATGGAGAACATAGTAAGTCTGGGTGAATTGGAGTGCAGCCTGTGTCGCACTCTGGGTGGCTACGCAGGTTAACTCGAGCTCAGAGGATCGATGGTACACTCGGGTAGTGTGTCGATCAAGCTTGAGTTGGAAGCCATGAACCCCGGTCCCTGATAGTTCCACCTTATCAACATTATGTATGGTTCTTGAACCATCTTCTCGGAACACCATAAGCATTAGGAGGAAGAAAGAAGTATACGCTCTGTGTGTGCTTGGCACTAGAGCACGGTAGATGCGTAACTATATGCGAGTACTAAGGGTTATGCCCGAGACTAGTACAGAGGCGCACGTAGTAATCCCTAGCCATAAGTGAACTTCGCTGCATAGGTGCGATGCACCGGGGTATGCTGCGAGTTGACTAGTTGACTTTGCTAGAGGCACCCTCTGGTAGCCTCAGTTAATAGTAGGTAACTAGTAGATATCACTTAAGTAATGGCCGCTAGGTATCGCACGCTAGAAATGGTCAAAATGAGGCGTCATGGCGTTTTGGTAAAAACCTCACTCTGCCGGACCTCACTGTTGGCAGACCCTAGCAGTGGAAGACCTTGCTAGGGCCGGCCCTATGTTGTAGGGATAAGAATCCCTCATCTATAGGGCCGGCCATATAGATAGGGATAGGGCCTAGAATCGGTTAAGATCGAGCCCTAAAATGTGGAAAAACGGATAAATACAAGGAGAGATAAAAAGGAGATAATGGAGAGATAATTGTGGGAGGTCTTTATCCCCTTGGATCCTTATCCAAGGGGGTAGGCCGGCCCTATATAAAGGGCTATAGGGGGCCGGACCTATAGTTGCAAAAACCGAACCCCCCTCCCCTCTCATCTCTCTAGTTCTCTCCCGAATCCATCTCCCGTTTCCCGCTTGCAACTTCATCTTCCTCGCGTGGAGTTCTGAAGAAGGAGAAGGGTTGTTCTTCGGAGGCACTCAGAGATCCGAGAGCGACGTTCCGTGCATCGTGTGAGATCGGGTGAACAAGAAGACAACGTCTCCATTCGTACCATCGGCATCTTTGCGAACGATCTTCTATCTCCATCGACAAAGAAGACAATTCTCCGTGGTTAAAAGATCCGTACGAAAGGTATGTGTAATCTAACATGTAGATCTAGCGAGTATTATGATTTGCATGCATGCTAGTTAATCATTACGCTAGATTGCCGTTAGGGTGCTTGATTCACGTGCATACGCATGCACACATATATAGATTAGTTTCGATGAAAGTTTAAATCGTGTAACGTGCACCATGAACGGTCTTTCGACCGCAAAATCGTTTTCGCTGCGAGCCTCTACCATGGATTAATTTCCAACAATTGGTATAAGAGCCGCATTAGTGGTGTGCGTTTCACATTTTTTCATAAAACCAACATGTGTGCGCATGATGAATGCGTGAAATCATCGGGGTTCTTAAGCTTAGATCATGCATATGTATAGATTGTGCTTGTTCTATTAATCATTCTTGCAGGGCACCGCTATAAAAAATCTAGATCTATGTTTTGTACTTGCTACCGGGGGTCGGACCCCGAGTTAGCCATTGTCTGGATTTGCTCTCTTTGTTTATGGATATGTAATTGAGCTGTATATTGGGCGAGTGATGGGGGTTGACCATCCTCGGTTCCCATGGCCTTTTTTTCTAGGTGTGTTTTCTTTTCTTTCTAGGAAATTATGTACGAGCGAGCACTTGTTTGAAGCGTACTAGACTTTTTCGGTTACAGATCGAGAAGAAAGATGTGTCAAAGAAATCCACCATCAGGAGCGAAAGCGGAACCCTGGAGGATGAAGACGATCCGGCAAAGTGTTCGTGAGCACGACGGAGAAGCCGGACCGAGGGACCTTGCGAAGAAAGCCAGAGGCCTGCGCTGTGCTAATTAGGTTCAGGGGTCGGACCCTGAACTTAATTCAGTTTTAATGGTTGCTTTCTTTATTAGTTCTTTATGCTTCATATCGAACCCCGATGAGATAATGTGATTATCAGTTTTCAGAGGGATGTCTTTCCCCTCCGGTCCAAGCGACTGTTTGAGGATAGGATCCCGCTAGATGACGCCTATTATTTAGTTGACTTTTGATGTTAGTGGGATCCCATCACATATGGTTATGCCACCATTAGGTCAGCACCCAACTAGTCGGGTGTGCCTATTTGGCCAGCATCAAAATCAAAGATGAGATGGAGATCCATTGAACATCAATTGTCAAATTTATAAGTGAGGCGCTATGACTAGTGGGAGTCTTTTCCAGTGAGTCTGACTTTAGGTTTAGCTCCAGAGCATTTGCTTGATAACCTTTTTTGCAGAGCATCGATATTCTCGGAATATGTAATGTGACCCTTGAATGGAGAAATCCACTTGAGGCAGGGACTATGATATTCCGAGAATAATTAATGCTAGGCGAAGGGCTTGAACGCTAGTGGGAGTATAGTGTGACCAGGGTCTAGTATATAGGAGGTCGCTACCTTTGCATTTGCATAAATTCATACTCGCAAAATAACCCTCATATATATAAGGGATGTAATAGAGGACTTTTAGAGATCCTCTGGCCTCCACGGCTAATCACTTCGTACTCGGGTAGAAGGGCATAACTCAACAACCCCCTCGGGTGAGAGCTGTGTTTTTTTCTATGCCAAGCTACTTAGTGATCTCCTTCGGGATATGGCAGTTACGGTGCCAAGTGTTCAGGCTTTACTCACCCTCATGGGGGCCGTTAGAATTCCCGTGCCGTAATTGCCTAAGCTCGTGAGTAAGCATCCTAAGTACACGTGAGGTATTCGTTGTGAAGACAACGGTGATCACGTGGTACTGGCCAAAAGATAACCATGGTCCATCAAAGCCCGTAGTTGGCAGATTTGGATAGGGTCAAGGGAAAGACCCGTATAAGCGGAAGACCTGCACACTGCCCCCTCGGATAGGTGTAGCCTACTCCGAGATCTTACATACATGGTTAATTAATCCATAGAGATGGCTTCGCTTGAGGGTAGCGTTGACATATGGATATAATTAGCTTGTTTTAAAAATCCATAAAATAAGTTTTCATGCATTCTCATTATTCAATCTTTTATTTTCAGATGACTAAGTTAGACCCCCTGTCCGCTATCCTAAATGACCACAAACTTACCGGTCCCAACTATGAGGACTGGAAGCGCAACCTGTACCTGGTCTTAAGGATTGGTAAACACATGACAGCCCTGAATGACCCTGAGCCGGATTTGCCAGGACCCGATGCCACAGAGGCACAGTTAAAGGTTTTTACTGACTGGAAGGAATCTAATGAAATATGTAAATGCTATATTATAGCATCCTTGCAAACAACTTTGCAGAAGCAAGTCGAGGAGATGCCCGACGCTTCTGACATGATGTTGTATCTGAAGGAGATGTTTGAAGGTCACAATCGTGTTACGCGATACCTTACCATCAAGAAACTCGCCGGCACTAAGATATCCAATGGGACGCTGGTTCGGGAACACATGATGAAAATGTTTGGGTTCCAGAACAAACTAGCTACTATGGATATTGTGCTAGAAGGCGAGGTGATGACAGACATCTTCCTCTCGTCACTGTCTGGTGCCTTTGAAGGCTTTGTCACCAACTTTAATTGAAACAAGTTGGGTATGACAAATGCAGAGCTTCTGGGAGCTCTCCAGGCAGCTGAGGATGGCTTCAAGCAGAAGGACGAAGCACTTCACGTGCAACGCAGATCCTTCAAGAAGCCTGGTAAACCTCAAGGCAAGAAACATAAGAAGAAACCTAAGTCTGCGCCTGTGCAGGACTCTGCTGAGGCCTCTAGGTATGGAGAATCAAAGAAACCGGGCACGAAGTGTTTCCGGTGTGGCCAGAAGGGTCATTGGAAGAAGGACTGCAAGAAACCTCAGAATGCTGGTGAAGGTAATCTACAACTCTTAGTTGTTGAATCATTTCTTTCAAGTAATAGTTCTTTTGCTAGCTGGATTGTGGATTCAGGATCCACTAACCATGCTTGTAACTCTTTTCAGGGGTTTTGGGAAAGCAGAAGGTTGCTTGATGGAGAGGTGACCTTGAGCATGGGAACTGAGGCCGTGGCTGCTGCTGAAGCTATTGGAGACGTTAATCTTAGTTTTTTGAATAATAAGACTTTGACTCTTAGAGATGTCTTTTATGTACCGTCCTTGAGATGTAACTTAATTTCTGTTTCTTCTTTAGTTAATGAAGGTTATTTAGTTTATTTTGATGCTTCTGGTGTGTCGTTTAAACTGAATGGAACTTTTATAATAAGAGGAATGGTTCAAAATCATCTCTATATTGTCAGTCCTAAATTTGAAAAAGATAACATAATAACTTCAGTATTTAATGTTAATTCATCTAAGCGTAAGAAACCTTCAGAGAATTTAACCCAATTGTGGCACTTACGGCTTGGGCATATTGCCTTAGACAGGATCCATAGGTTGGTAAAGGTCGGGCTTCTGAAAACAGATCCTACGGAGATCCTTCCCACCTGTGAATCCTGCCTGGAAGGCAAGATGACCAAGAGGGCCTTCAAAGGCAAAGGAGTGAGAGCTACTGAGGTATTGGAGTTAATCCATTCAGATGTATGTGGACCCATGAGCGTCAAGGCGATAGGAGGCCATGAGTACTTCATCACTTTTACTGATGATTACTCAAGATATGGTTACATTTACCTTATGCATCGGAAGTCTGAATCCTTTGATATGTTCAAAGAGTTCAGAGCTGAAGTAGAAAAGCAGACAGGTAAATGTATAAAAACCCTTCGATCTGATCGAGGAGGTGAATACCTATCTGACGAGTTCCTTGGGTATTTGGTGGAGCATGGGATAACATCCTAGTTAACTGCTCCAGGTACCCCACAACAGAATGGAGTCTCTGAGAGAAGGAATCGAACCTTGTTGGACATGGTTCGAAGCATGATAAGTTATACCTGTTTACCAATGACCTTTTGGGGATATGCCCTTCAGACAGCAGCATATGTTCTGAACCACGTTCCGTCTAAATCAGTGCCTCAGACCCCTAGAGAACTGTGGTCAAGGCAAAAGCCAACACTACAGCATTTCAGAATATGGGGATGTCCTGCACATGTGCGGGTAGACAAGAGGGAAAAGATGGAGCCAAAGTCTAAAGCATGTCTGTTTGTAGGATATCCCAAAGAGACTAAAGGTGGACTATTTTATGATCCTGAGGAAAAGAAGGTAATCGTTTCAACGAATACCATTTTCTTAGAACATGATTATATTATGGACCACAAGCCTGCTAGTAAGGTAGTTCTGGATGAGCTACTGGGTACTAGATCAGAGAGCGCATCCGAAAGCATAGTGGGAGCTGACATTACAGACACTAATATACCAGAAACTGTAGAACCTATTCATCCTGTAACACAACCACCACCTCGTCGCAGTGGGAGAAGCATCAGAGCTCCTGACAGATACTATGGAGAAATCTTATTGGTTGATCCAGAAGGTCAGGAGGATGACCCACTGAGCTATGATGAGGTAGTGGGAGCTTCTGACAGCTCTGACTGGCAAAAGGCTATGGAGGCAGAAATTATATCAATGTCCCATAACGCTGTCTGGACTCTTGTTACACCGTCATCCAATATTAAACCTATTGGGTGTAAGTGGGTGTATAAAAAGAAGAGATGATCCGATAGTACTATCGAGACTTATAAAGCTAGATTAGTTGCCAAGGGTTATACCCAGAGAGAAGGAATCGACTTTGATGAAACCTTCTCGCCGGTAGCTATGATAAAGTCTATTCGGATCCTCCTATCCATTGCAGCCCATTACAACTGGGAGATCTGGCAAATGGATGTCAAGACTGCATTCCTCAATAGAAATTTGGAAGAAGATATTTATATGATGCAGCCACCAGGTTTTGAGTCAGAGGGGCAGGAACATCTAGTTTGCAAGTTGCAGAAGTCCATTTATGGACTAAAGCAAGCATCTAGAAGTTGGAACATCCATTTTGATTAGGCAATCCAGTCATATGGATTTACTCAAAACGAGGATGAACCATGTGTATACAAAAGGAGTGATAAGACTACAGTGATATATTTGATACTTTACGTAGATGATATTCTACTCATTGGGAATGATGTTGGAACATTGTCAATGGTAAAGGTCTGGTTGTCAACACAGTTCGATATGAAAGATCTAGATGAAGCGAGTTATGTTTTGGGGATCAAGGTAACACGTGATCGCCAGAACAGGATTCTCTCGCTGTCACAGGCCGCGTATATAGATAAGGTTATGGCTAGGTTTGACATGCAAAACTCCAAGAAGGGTTTTGTGTCATTTAAACATGGCATAAAACTGTCTAAGGATCAATGTCCTCAGACACCTGAGGAGAGAGCAGAAATGCAGAAGATACCTTATGCTTCGGCATTAGGTAGTCTGATGTATGCTATGCATTGTACAAGGCCAGATATCTGTTTCGCAGTAGGCATGATGGGTCGGTTTCAGTCGAATCCGGGTCCAGATCACTGGACAGTTGTGAAGTGTATACTCAAGTACCTTCGTAGAACAAGGGACTATGAGTTGGTTTACACTGCACAAGAACTGACGCCGATTGGATACACAGATTCTGACTTTATGTCAGATTTGGAATCCAGAAAGTCGACATCAGGTTTTGTGTTTATGTTAGGAGGAGCAGCGATTAGTTGGCAGAGTGTAAAGCAGAAATGCATCGCAGACTCTACCACAGAGGCTGAATACGTTGCAGCGTGCGAGGCAGCCAAAGAGACGGTATGGCTCAAGAAATTCCTTACGGATTTGGGGTGTGTACCAGAGGCCCAGTTACCTATTGTGCTTTACTGCGATAATAGTGGGGCGGTAGCACAAGCAAAGGAGCCAAGACATCACCAAAAGGGGAAGCAGATCGAGCGCAAGTTCCACTTGATTCGGCAGTTTCAAAAGCAAGGGCGAGTAGCGGTGACACAGATTGCATCTACAGATAATGTTGCTGATCCTTTCACAAAGGCAATACCTACCAAGGCATTCGAGCGACATGTGGACGCGATGGGAGTCAAAACCGTTTTGCTACGCTAGACCAAGTGGGAGATTGTTAGGATTGATGTCTTCTAAGCTTGTAAAACTTTATGTTTTGGTCTAATAAAGATTGATAGTTATTATTATATGAGATGCATATTAGTATATAACATAGTTATGTGTTCTTTTAAGAACAGAGAGCCATGGTTATATGGTAGTCCACTGAGTTGAAGACTGAGTGGATTGGTCCCATATAATCTAAATCAGTTCGCAGCTATGATCAGGTTGGTCGCCTTATCATGATAAGCTGTTGGCGATGACAGTTCATGGGAAGTCTTCACCATAGTCATCACCAGGCACAGTGTCTATGGCTGAACGGAACTAACACGGTGTACAGATCAGTGAGCAGACACTGGTATACTAAGCCGTGTTTCTGCTTAGGGTAAAACGGTCCTAAATCCTGAGGAACCATGTCTGATAGACTAACCAGTTGCGTGGTGCTTTGGCGCACCAATGTGTGAGGATCCGTATACAGTGATCCAAAACCACGGTGTATTGGGTTACCCGGCTGGCGTTGCATTAGCGTGTCACTCCTGCAGGCCATCCACACCCTTGAAGGGAGGTGCGTTCCTTGGTATGACTTACACTGTACCAAACCCAGGCCTGGTGGTCACCAGTTTGACTGTTGACCGGGTTCGATTACTCGACGGGGTAATCAGAGGTACGATATATAGGTCAACCTGGAAGGAACCAAGTCATATGATCATCCGAGTCTGACGGTAGTCTCCACCGCTCGAAGTGAATCATGGCATTAAGTGGAGGGACAGCGAGTTTACCACTACTAAGCGGAGAGCAAGGGTATGATGGAGAACACAGTAAGTCTGGGTGAATTGGAGTGCAGCCTGCGTCGCACTCTGGGTGGCTACGTAGGTTAATTCGAGCTCAGAGGATCGATGGTACACTCGGGTAGTGTGTCGATCGAGCTTGAGTTGGAAGCCATGAACCCCGGTCCCTGATGGTTCCACCTTATCAACATTATGTACGGTTTTTGAACCATCTCCTCGAAACACCATAAGCATTAGGAGGAAGAAAGAAGTATACGCTCCGTGTGTGCTTGGCACTAGAGCACGGTAGATGCGTAACTATATGCGAGTACTAAGGGTTATACCCGAGACTAGTACAGAGGCGCACGTAGTAATCCCTAGCCATAAGTGAACTTCGCTGCATAGGTGCGATGCACCGGGGTATGCTGCGAGTTGACTAGTTGACTTTGCTAGAGGCACCCTCTGGTGGCCTCAGTTAATAGTAGGTAACTAGTAGATATCACTTAAGTAATGGCCGCTAGGTATCGCACGCTAGAAATGGTCAAAATGAGGCGTCAGGGCGTTTTGGTAAAAAACTCACTCTGCCGGACCTCACTGTTGGCCGACCCTAGCAGTGGGAGACCTTGCTAGGGCCGGCCCTATATTGTAGGGATGAGAATCCCTCATCTATAGGGCTGGCCATATAGATAGGGATAGGGCCTAGAATCGGTTAAGATCGAGCCCTAAAATATGGGAAAACGGATAAATACAAGGAGAGATAAAAAGGAGATAATGGAGAGATAATTGTGGGAGGTCTTTATCCCCTTGGATCCTTATCCAAGGGGGTAGGCCGGCCCTATATAAAGGGCTATAGGGGGCCGGTCCTATAGTTGCAAAAACCGAACCCCCCTCCCCTCTCATCGCTCTAGTTCTCTCCCGAATCCATCTCCCGTTTCCCGCTTGCAACTTCGTCTTCCTCGCGTGGAGTTCTGAAGAAGAAGAAGGGTCGTTCTTCGGAGGCACTCAGAGATCCAAGAGCGACGTTCCGTGCATCGTGTGAGATCGGGTGAACAAGAAGGCAACGTCTCCATTCGTACTATCGGCATCTTCACGAACGATCTTCCGTCTCCATCGACAAAAAAGACAATTCTCCACGGTTAAAAGATCCGTACGAAAGGTATGTGTAATCTAACATGTAGATCTAGCGAGTATTATGATTTGTATGCATGCTAGTTAATCATTACGCTAGATTGCCGTTAGGGTGTTCGATTCACGTGCATACGTATGCACACATATGTAGATTAGTTTCGATGAAAGTTTAAATCGTGTAACGTGCAACATGAACGGTCTTTCGACCACAAGATCGTTTCCGCTGTGAGCCTCTACCATGGATTAATTTCCAACACGAAGGCTTCATGAGGCACGGGCAAGTGCAGCCCAAGGGAACTGCTTAGCCATAAAAGTCCTCATCAACTTGAAGACCTTACACAAGAGATCAAAGCTTCGACTCTTTGCACAAAGAAAAAAGCTCGGAGAAGAAGGCCTGGAGTCGGCATCATCCCATCGTCTCCAACTATCTTCAACTCCGACAAACGCCAAATTAAAGAAGATCGGAGGAAAAGATCAAAATCGGTATCACCCCGTTGTCTTCAACACGTCTTCAACTTTGAGAACGGCAAAAGGTCCGGAGAAGAAGATCGAAGTCGATATCACCCCGTCGTCTCCAACTATCTTTAACTCTGACAAACACCAAATTATAGAAGTCTGAAGGAGAAGAGTGAAGTCGGCATTACCTCGTCGTCTTTAACATGTCTTTAACTTCGAGAACGCCAAAAGACCCGGAGAAGAAGATCGAAGTCGGCACTACCCCGTCGTCTTCAACAAATCTGACACTACAACCGTCACACTATGATCAGCGCTACATCCGACATGTTTAAAAGAAGCATTCGAGTCCGAAAGCGCTAAAGAAAATCAGAGAAGAAGAGAAGCAAAGCCGATGCTACAACCGTCACTGCCAAAGATCCGTCCCCAAAAGGAGGGGGCCAGAAAAATAAAAAAGACTCGGAGGCATCACCATCGACATTCAAGGAGAAAATCAAGCCAAAGAAGCACAACCGTCACAAGGAGATTGGTGATACACCCACTGTCTTCAAAAGAAGTCTTCGACTCTAATCACGCCAAAAAAGTTCGAAGAAGAAGAGAAGCAAAGTCAACGCTACAACCATCACCGTCAAAGTTTCGTCCTCAAAATGAGGAGACCAGAAGAATAAAGAAGACTCGGAGACATCGTCATCGTTATTCGAGGAAAAGATCAAGCCAAAGTCGAAGCAAGAAGTCAAAGCAAAGCAAAGGTAAAGCTCGTGCCAAAGTCGAAGAGCTACACTGATCATAAGCAAAAACATCGCACGTTCTAGCCGATACGATGTAAAGTATGGAAGAACTAAAACACCGCAGGCCTCTCCGTCTATGTTCAAGCGCAATCGCTAAAGCAAAGCAAAAGCCAGAGCCATGCTAAAGCAAATCCAAAGCCAAAGCAAAAGCCAAAGTCGATGCTAAAATCAAGATTGAAGCTATGAACCGACGATCAAGGATGTTGAGGTCTAGTAAGATCCAAGAGAGACGCAAAGATTGAGGAAACGAAGTCGAAAGTCCCATTGCAGAGAAAATGCGAAGTACGAAGGAACAAAAACAAATGTTAAAATCACTCGACCTCTCAAGAAACACGAAACCTTATAAAGACCTCTGTCATAGGCAACCCCTTCAGAGCTCTCGCATGAAGTAACATGGAGACATGGATCAAAAGGACCTTCCAGAGGATCTCTTCCATAATCATCTGATCAAAACATTTGCCGCACCCGGCTCACCACCCCTGAGTAACTGGGAACCGGCTTGTAATTTTCATGTGTGCAATAAAGACGACCCGAATATTTTTTTCATGCATATAGCATTCATCAAGTTTATCCGGACATTGCCCGGGTTTCTTACTAGTATCTATACTAAAATGGAGCCCTCTCTCTCTCTCTCTCTCTCATGTTGTGACACGTTGATATCTTTTGAAGATCAGCATTGAATGACTACCTTTCAATCACACTCCATCTCGGCATTGAAGCACCCCCCTACATATCACAATTGTCCATGGAATCACCGGCATTAAATGCTCACTCTATCTCGGCATTGAAGCACCCCCTATACAGATCACAACGTTTGAGACCTTTCCTCTCTTCTGCACACCATAATTATTCAAAGTAATTATTGGAGCCATTCATCTTCCAGTTCAATGCAATTCATCAGTTTCAAAGAAAAATGCTTCATGTCACATGGTGCCGAGAGAGGCTTATTTACTGTTGAGAATTCATTGTTGGATCACTCCTTCCAATGAGTAGTGCCTTCGAACCACTCATCGATTTCAAAGATGAGAACTGAAGGATCTATTTGAACTATTGAATCATCTACAAAGATGAGATAAGATGGAAGCCTACCAAGGTATGCTTTGCATCTTCATCTTAAGTTATGAAAAATCTATAATCTTCCATCAAATTATATTTTAGATTTTGATACATGCATGGGTACAAGAGTTATGCCATGCACTTTGGGCTCAATTTATATTCCACTAGCAAGAAATTTCTTGGATCTTTCTTCGTTTCATTTACTAAATTTCATTCAATGTGATTTTCTCTGTGGCTAAGTAATTCAAAGATCTCCAGTGCAGTTTTGTGTTCCAAATCTTTTTTCCAATGGTTAATTTAGTAATATTTATTTATAAATTGGGTCATAAAATTGTTCCCTCTCTCTATTTTTATCTTTTTTTTCCTCCTTGCAAATCGTCTTAGGGAAGACAGCTCCAGCGGTGGGATGGAGCTGTAATGGATGGGTTGGAAGGTTTACAATAGGCGAGGATGAGATGAGTGGAGTCGGGGCGGGACGGGTGCAATAAAGGGTTAGAAGCCTTGTTTCTTTTTCGAATATCTGCAAAGGTGATCAAAGAAGATACTTTTTTTGGTTAGTAGATCTTGAAGTTTTTTTTTTAATTTTTTGCAAATCTTCATGGATTTGAAGGCACATGGCTTTTTAAATTTGGGATCCTCCCCCCGCCCCCTTATCTCTTTTGGAACCTCTCTTTCTCTCCCTCTCTCCCTTTTTTTTCTCTTTGCAAATTGCCCTCGGGGACGATGGCTCCAGTGGCCGGATTAGGTCACGATGTGTTGAGAGGGGCAGGCTGAGATGACCATATATAGCTACAGTGGGCTTTGCACAGATTTCTATCAAGGACATGTGCAATTCATGGGTTAGAAGTCTTGCACATTTTTCGAAGTCGACAAAGACGACCAAAGAGGAGAAAATTCTTAAAGATTTTTTTTTTCTTTCAAATCCTTGGATTTAGAAGCATATGGGGTTTAAAATCTAGGATATGTACTATCTTTCTATTTATTTATTTATTCATTTTTTCTCCACTACATATTATAAAATAATTTTGATATCTGAATTCTAACAATACTAAATATAACTATACTTGCATCTACAAAACGTTCGGAACAAATATTCATCTCCTTATTCCATATGCTTGACAATAAGATGAAATTAACTCATGGTAATTTAGGGTTGTCATGTTGGTTTCATAATTGGCATGCTTTGCCTATGGGTTAATAGCTTAAATGTTAATGTTTGTTCAGAGTGACTGTTGAATCAATGTAGGGATTTAATTAGTGATTTCAGTTTTGGATTTGGGAGCCTCATTCCTCGCTTCTTATTAATGTTTACTATAATGATCTGATATATAAATAACAAAGCATAGGGCATTGCCGGTTCTGAAACTAGCTTCATGCAAACAATATCTCACATGTTAATAGTCCCCGATTAAATTAAAATTTTAATTAATTTCTTATAATTTTTTTAAAAAATATTCTTCCGTGCATTGTATGGGTTCTTTATTAGTGGGCTATGTTGGGGATGGTTGATCACAGGGAGGTGAGAGAAAAGAGGAGACAAAATATGTGTCATGGCTCTTGGGTCCTTATATCTTTTTTTTTCTTAATTTTTTTTATTTTGTAGGAAAAATAGATGCATCATTTCCCCTTTCTTCTTGGCTAAATATAATTGAATAGAAGAATAGATAAGATATACATATGATGATCTTCTCTCTCTAATAAATAACGAATAAGAAGGTCGGACTTCATTGGAACTTCTCAGAGTGTGCGCTACGAGTGTGTAGTTAGAGTGAGTGTGATCCACAATTGTGAGTGCCTCATTGAACAATTGTGATATTGTGACGTGCAATGCGAAAAACACTTAAAGAGAATTCACATGCAGAGGAAGAGATCAGTATTGAAATTGTTCGGATATAATATTACCGATGTAGTAAAAATATTTTTTCGAATCCAAAATTTGCTTCTTTTTATCGTATTATTCCCAAATGCCTAATTTGTCATTGTGCAACTGTGACTGGTTGATTGTCCGATGTCAGTCTTTTAGAAATCAGAATGGATTGATCGGTTGAACCGGATTGGACCTATCGGCCATCAGAAGCAAAAGCCGACAAATACTATAATTTTATAATATTACTAGCACTAATTTGGCACCAAAACTCGTGTGCGCACGCACGCGCGCGCGCGCGAGAGAGAGAGAGAGAGAGAGAGAGAGAGAGAGAGAGAGAGAGAGAGAGAGAGCAAGCGAGAGAGAAATTCGTAGGCTCTTACCTACGCGTCCAATGTTGGAAGGACTAGAAAAAAAAACAGAGTATTGATGGTTGCTATTAGGCATACTGTGGAGAAATCATGTATATTCCAACCTTTAGAATGATCAGTGCTTCATAAAAAATCAGTTAGAATGTTGTAAAGGTTTAATAATTCTACTCGATATTCATATTTGATCCACCTTATCCAAGAACTTGAAAAACAGAAAATTATTTCAAACAAAGAATACATACATTTATCTTTATCTATTTGAAAGGCATCATCAATAGGTTGACATTGAGACCTCATAGTATATAAGAATAATACTTGAAAATAACTATGTCATGCAAGAAAAGGATTAACATGACTGTATGTGTAGAAAAAGATTCGGATCATCTTTATTGCACAAAACGAGTTTATATAGACCGAGACCCGAGGACTCGGGGGTGGGGAGCCGGGTGCGGCAAAGATTTGATTAGGAGATTAAGGAAGAGATCCTCTAAGGGGTCCCTTTGATCCGCATCTCCACGTTACTTCGTGCGAGAGCTCTGAAGGAGTTTCTCATGACAGAGATCTTTACAGGGTGAGGGTTTCTTGAGAGGCTAAGGATTTGTCGCCGTTGCTTTTGTCCCTTCTATGCTTCATGCTTTCTCGGCTAGGTGGTTTTTGGCTTCGCTCCTCGGTCTTCGTGTCTCCCTCGACTCTGGCTAGATCTCGGTGTCCTTGATCGTCGGTTCGCGATGTTGATCATGCTTCTGTTGTCGGCTTTGGCTTTAGCTTTCAGCTTTGGCTTTGTTTTGGCGTGGCTCTGGCTTTTGCTTTGCTTTGGCGCTTGCGCTTGAACGTAGACGAGTAGAGACTTGCGATGCTTTAGTTCTTCTGGACTTCGCGTCGTATCTGCTAGAATGTGCGGTGCTTTGCTCGTGACCGTCGTAGTTGCTTGGCTTTGGCACATGCGTTGCTTTGGCACGGGCTTTATCGGTGCTTTTGCTTTGGCGTCTTGTGTTGGCTTTTGCTCTAGCGTTGGCTTGATCTTCTTCTCGAACGACAATGGTGATGTCTTCAAGGATTCTTTATTCTTCCTCAATAGTTGTGGCATCAGCTTGACTTCTCCCCTTCTCCGGGCTTCTTTGGCGTGATCGGAGTTGAAGGCTTTGTTTTGAAGATGACGGGTGTAGTGTAGCTTTGGGTATCCTTCTCCAAGCTTTCTTCTTCATGAATGGAGCGGACTTTGTTGAATACAACGGGGTGATCGAAGTTGAAGGATTATTGAAGACGACAGGGTGGTGCCACTTCGGTCTTCTTCTCCGAGCTTTTGGGCTTGATCGGAGTCGAAGGCTTGTTGAAGACGATAGGGTGGTGCCGCTTCGATCTTCTTCTCCGCCCTTTGCTTCTGGCGTCTTCGGAGTTGGAGGTTTCTTCTTCTCCGAGCTTTCTTCTTCATGCACGGAGTCGAATGGTTGATCTTCTTGTGCAAGGGTCTTTATATTGATGAGGACTTTCAATGGACTAAGACGGTCCTAAGAGGATAGGCTTGACCGAGACTCATGAAGCCTTGAATCATTGAAGGCGTGTTTCCTCCTTTGTAGAGCTTCCTCGTCTCTGGCTTTTTCTTCGACCCTTTGAGCTTTCCCCCTCCCCCTTTATTTATAGGTGAAGGGGGATGGGAGAGATATGGGAAGATTTATTTGAATCCCTTTACTATCTCTCCCATAACTACCCAAGATTCATTCCTTCATTGATAGGGGGAATAAACCTTTATTTATTTTCCTTTTCTAGCGGAGTAGTTATGACCCAATCTTTTTTGAATTTTTATTTGAATCTAGCACATTAAATCGATGGCGACCCAGCTTTGTTTCTTGTCCGTCAGATCAAGGGATCGACGTAGATCCATGCTTGTGTAATCGTCTACACAACCTCCCCCTGCGCATGGCGGTTTTCTTTCCTTTTCTTTCTTTCTTTTCTTTCCTTTTCCTTCTTTATTTTCTTTCCTTTTCTTTCTTTCTTTATTTTCTTTTCTTTCTCTTCTTTCTTTCTTTCTTGCTTGGTCGACCGCTCCCTACCCGCGGGTAAGGGGCACGGTTTCCCAAAAAGGGGGGCTGGGTGGGCCCCACTTGAGGATGGGCCCATCCGACCCCTCCTATGGCTCGGGTCGGGTCCTGGTGGTCCCGGGTTCATGTCAGGTTTGCCCCCGGGTCGATGCACACAAGTCGAGTTTGGGTTTGATAAAATTTGTGTGTCTACAAATGCCCCCTCAAGGACGAGTGCGCCGGCGAAAAACGCGTAACACTTGTGTGCGTAGGAAACACACAGCGCTTGTCCTTGATTCCTTTTCTGGAGGGGGTTGATGCTTATTTAAAGGCCCCTACCCCTCTACTCCTTTCATCCGGCATCGGTTATTGCGGAGGGCTGAAGCTTGGAGACCGCCGTCGAAAGGGGCTGCCTAGGGTGGCATCGGACTCACTCCATCTTCCTAGTTGTCGCCTCTTTTATCGGCGGCGATGGCTGCTGCGGAGGATTGGTGATGGTGCGTGATCTGAAGATCGTCACGAAGGCGGGCTTAAAGTGAAGAGGGGAAGATGATCGGGGAGATGAGGACAGAGCACCGCGATTGAGGTGTCGACTCCCTTCTTCTTCTTCTTCTTCTTTCCTTTTCTTTCCTTCTGGCTCGTGGAGGCAACAGCAGTGGCAGCGCGGGCTGCAGCGGGTGCGGGTGCGAGCTACGACACGTGCGGTATGATGGCCAAGGCACGGGCGAGCGACGAACACGGGCCGGAGTGCAGGCACAGGGAGCAGAGGCCGGGGCGCAGGCGGCTGCGAGGCACAAAGGCCGGGCTGCCGGTGGGCGGTGGACGCAAACCGGGCGTGGGCGCAGAGGTCGGGGATGGCAGGCGGCTGCAGCTCCGGTTCGGGCGGGCCCCGATCGAGACGAAGAAGTGGCGCGGAGGCCGGGGTACAGGCGACTGCGGCTCCGGTTTGGGCGGGCCCCAATTGGGTCGGAGAAGGGGGCTGCGGGCCCCTTTGGGCTCGTAGCATTTTTTTTTTAATAGGAGGGGGAGCTACGGACTCTTGATGGAGAGAGGGGGCCTATGGGTGGTCTCCTTTTTTTTTCTTTTTTTTTTCTGGACGTAGTCAGCTTTTGCTCGATTTTACTTACTTCTTGTGTTCTTTCAGGGCTCGATCTTATGAGGGTTTGGTTTCGCCAGGGTGGATTACTGAGGACTTCTCCGATGGGAGTAAGTACCTTTGCTTCCCCCTTACCCGGGTGCACCGTTCCTGCATTTCGAAGAGAGATGATCGTCTGTCGATGCTCTAGATTCCTATCCATGAGCGCATCACAGAGGATAGAGTTGTCGATGCGAATTATGGGATACCGAAGCTGAGCGAGAAGGTTTATACTGACGAGGCGATCTCCATGAAGTTTCTTCATCTGAGCTTGAGTCTGCCCTTCCATTATAGTATCGACGATTTCGTGCCTACGCTGGTAGTAGCTTCGAAGATTTGCTCTCGTCTGACTCAATGGGGTGTTGACTCCTGGCCTCGTAGGGACATTCAGTACCTCTACGGCTTTCGCGAGTGGATGGGCGAGCTTTCAGAAGTTTTTGGGGCGGAGTCTGAGATAAAACCATTGGCGAAGTTCCTAGCACCAGCTCATCGAGAGTATAGTTATCATGAGGGGATGTACCGAGCTCTCTGTGAACTCTGGTGACCGGATACCAACACGTTTCTTTATGGAGCGAGAGAAATTGGGATTTCTCTCTGCAATGTTCACATCGTGACCGGATGCCCCGAGGTGCAGAACTACTATCAAGAGGAGGTGCCGGTTTTGAAGGATTTTATGGATACCAGTTTCTCCCCGAGTTCTTATCTTATTTTGTTCAAGACGTATGCCATCATTACGGTACGAGACCAATCGGATCGAGTTCGCCATTCGTCTTGGGTAGATTTTTGGTTCCAGGGTGAGTACCGATCTCCTGCCCCTTCTGCTCACCTGATGTGGAAAATTGCCCAGATGAAGAGGCATTCTATGCGATCCTTCGTGAGGCTGATTGAGTCTTTAGCCCGAGTGAAGCATTCAATGGTGGGAAAACAAAGCCAGTGGAAGGTTCTTGGTTTGGAGCACGACAGCGAGGAGTGACGATCAGTTTATCAAGCCGCCGGATTGGCCATCTTCCTTTGTCGATTCGTACTTCCTTGTACCGGCAAAGCCATCTGCCCTGAGACTTTTCTTGTAGTGTCCCGGATGGCGAGGGGAGAACTCTTCAATTTGGCACCATCGATCTTTTGCACCTTATACCAGGGGCTTAGTGGCATGTATTGGAGCTTGTCTAATTCGGACAATGCCAAAGGGGAAGTTGGCCAGTCTAACTCCTTTGACCCTCTGCACTACTTGTACGGTTGGGTGGCCCTTCACTTTTCGAAAGGGATCTTCGCCAGACGTGGGCATCCAACAGACTTGCCGTTCTTGCCGGGCGTAGGGGGAATCCTGAATACCTTCATCAGTTGGGAACACCCGAAGAAGTGTGCTCGAACACTTTTGAGGAAGATGGGAGGCATGGACTTCGAGTTTATGTCAGAGCACTTAGTGTTGCCCCTAAAGAGGTTGACGGTTTATGACAATGAGGAGCTCTCTGACGGCTTATACTGGAACATGGTTAGCTGCTGTCCAGGCTATTTGGTTTGGCGTCGAGGAGATATAGTGGAGGTGGAACAGTACTCTTCTCACCATTTTGCTCGCCAATAGGGATTTCGGCAGGAGGTACCCGGCATGCCGCAGCGATTGCAGAGGCGCATTAGCCCGCAAGAAGGCTATCACCTCTAGGCTTCTCTTTACGCTCGGCTGATTGGCTGCAGCTTCCTTCCTGGGACCAAGTCAGGATCAAGGGATGCCGCGACTCCAAGTTACTGCAAATGGATTGAAGAGTGAGTATCCCCATTACTTGCTAGCCTTCCGATTGACGTCCTGGTGAGTAGCGAGTTTAAGGACTTTAATTTTGATCCTTCAGCGGGATCGAAGGATCGCCACCTCCGGTTGGGAGTTCAGAGGACTGAGAAGACTTGTAGTCATCTTTCTAGTACCCGTCGGGTTTCTTCTTTGGCTCCCATGTCAGGTGTCGACCCTGTGAGTGCCCCCGGGTCGTCTATTCTTCAGAAGATAGCTGTCGAAAGTGCCTCGCCTAAGAGACGGAAGCTGTGCATTCCACGTGGGGTGACATCGAGGGTACCCTGCCAGGCAGAGGATGTTGAGGAGCTTGGTCTTCTAGGGGATGAGGTGATCCCCCCATCAGGGATAGCTCTGTCCGACTTTGCAGGTACGCATAAAGTTTCTCCTTTTGCTCCTTCTTTGATTTCCAGGGGACTTCATCATGCTGAGTAGTGCGTCTCTTTTTTTTCTTTGGGTAGACTCCATCGTAATAGTAGAGCGTGAGCTGGCTTCTTCAAAAGCGTGCCAGGGGCGTTCGCTTAGTGAGGCTACGTAGGAAGCGCCCGAAAAGTGTAGGCTAGATGTTCCTATGGATGACCTAGCCCTCCTCGGGCTTTGTGGGGAGAACTTTCCTAGTGGCGATATAGATCTGGATGACATTGACGTCAATGCTTTGTTCTTTCACGAGGAGGCTGAGGTTTCGAGTGTCGGCAGGTGGCATACTCCGATTGCCATTTTTTCAGGCTTGGAGGGGAAGACGGTTGGTGCGGCAGCGGTAATAGTTCCCCCAGTTTTGTCTACCTCGTTAGCGAAGATGGCTCCTGCGGCGGCCGCAGCAGTGGGTAAAGCTTTGCCCATGTACTCTGAGGTGCCTTGCCAGATTTTGAGATCGAGGAGCAAAGTTTCGAAGTTCCTTCTCGACAGTTGTCGATAGTACATCAGGTTGACGCTTGAGTCGTTCCAGGACGAGGGTTTTAGTGCTCTCGAAAACTGGTAGTCTATTGATGGTGCCGAGTTTTATACGAACTTGGCGAAGTTCAAGGTGGATAGCTCTTCGTTTGCTGCACAGATGAGTTCCCTCGTGACTGATAATGAAGCTTATCGTTCTCGGCAGGCTCTATTAGAGGGGAGTACTCTTTCTGAGCTAGCGACAGCTGAGGAGAGCTTGTGTCAGTCAGAGCGCCAACTTGCAAATGTTGCTTCTAGTTTGACGAGGGCGCAGAAGAAGGTGGAATCGGTGCGAGCCTCACTTCGGAAAGCAGAATCTTTCTTGGAGTGAGCTGAGGCTGCGGAGAGAGCTTCAAGGGTGAGCTTCTCAAAGCAACAAGCGGACTTGTCAGCTCATCGCGAGCTTATCGCCACACACCCTTTGGAGTTGCAGCAAGTGGAGGCCACTAGAGTGGAGTTGTTGCGACATCTTCGAGCCTTGGATACCCTCTACTAGTTGTATCTTGTTTTGATATTTTGCACCGGAGTCTCTTTTTTCAGACTCATGCCATGTACTGCTTTCCTTTGAGTATCAAATAATAATATCATATTTCCTGGACCGTTCGTATGGCTTGTTGTTGGCTTTCTTTTTTTTGTCGGACTGAACCTGAAGTAACTTCTCAGGCTGCCTACGTACCCCCCTAAGGGGGATCAAGTCACACGTAGTTCATATATTTTTTTTGAAGTGCAGTATTGTTTTAGGCATAGTACCTTTTAAGGTACTTGCCATTGATAGGGCCAAGCACGAGCCCTTCTGGCATTATGAGGAGGTATGTACCGCTAGAGTAGACTTCTTTGATGGTATGCGGTCCATCCCATTTGGCGTCGAACGTTCATCCTCAATGCGAGAGAATCATGGGGCGCTTGACAGCCAGCACTAGCTCTCCTATTTGGAAGAATCGAGGACGAATCTTCTTGTTGAAGGCGCGAGTTAATCTGGCTTGATAGCACTCCAAGCGTTGCTAAGCTTCGGGGCGTCTTTCATCTAGTGCCTCCAATTCTGCCAGAACGAGCTGAGTATTGTCGTCGTTGGTGAGGCCTTCTTGGATTGCTATCCTGAGAGATGGGATCTGGAGCTCGAGTGGAAGAACAGCTTCTATCTCGTAGACGAGGAAGTACAGAGTTGCTTGCATTGGAGTACGGAAGGACATGCGATAGGCCTATAATGCTTCGCCCATGCGTTCGTGCTAGTCCTTCTTGTTGAAGGCTTCTGTCAGACCGTTGGCTGGGGCATTGTACATTGTTGAGCACCTTTGCTTGATGTCAAACTTGGTACAGATCGAACTTGCTGACAACGGCATTCTTGAATTGCTTTCCATTATCCGTGACAATATAGCGAGGGATGCCATATCGGAAGATGATGTCGTTCTAGATGAAGTTGATGACAGAGTGCCTTGTGACTTCCCAGAGTGGTATTGCTTCAGCCCATTTAGAGAAGTAGTCCGTTGCTGCCAAGATATAAAGATGCTACTTAGATGACTTGGGTAAAGGATTGACGATGCCGAGTCCCCATCCATCAAAGGATAATGACACAATCATCGGATGCAAAGGCTTTGGCGGTTGACGGATGTAATCACCATGTAGTTGGCAAGCATGACATTTCTTTGTAAACTCCAAGCAATCCTTAACCATAATGGGCCGGTAATAACCCATCCTCCTGATGCGAAAGCAGAGCTTTGGACTGGACTGATGCGAGTCACAGATTCCAGCATAGACTTCTTCCAGTGCTGCTTCCGCCTCTTTTTTTGCGAGACACCTCAGGAGCGTACCATCGTAGCTTCGACGGTACAGCTCATTGTTAAAGTGGAAGAACTTCAGAGACCACCGGCGAATATCGATTTTGCGCTTTGGATCATCAGGGAGCTTCCCATGGATAAAATAATCCACAAAGGGTTGTCTCCAATCTTGCTCTTCAATCACAAAGACGTGCACCTCGTTGACTTGAACTGGAACCCCAACCGGTCCATCTTTGTTGGTGATCATTATTCTTTTGTAGATGGGGACGATAAGCTGACGTCCTTCTGGAAACATGAGTGTAGTATCCAAATTTGAAAGCGCATCGGCCTGCTTGTTGAGATTCCTAGAGACATGCTGAATGGAAGCGACCTTGAGTGCGTTGAGGAGTTCCAGAGCTCTAGTGTACAACGGCACAAGGTCTTCCTTATTGACTTCGTATGCCCCTGAGACTTGTTGGATAGCGAGCTGGGAGTCGCCGAAGATCTCGAGTCCCTGAAGCTTCATGTCGTTAGCGAGTTCGAGGCCGATGAGAAACACTTGATATTCTGCCACGTTGTTGGAGCATGGTTTTGACAGTAGAAATGAAAAGGGGAGTATCTTATCATTTGGAGTGACGAAGATGAGCTCCTACCACATCTTGCCTTGCTGTGCCGTCAAAGAAAATCCTCCAAGAGGAAGCGATATCGATGGAGAACACTTCTTCATCTGGGAGGTCTTCTGACAGTTCCTATTCTGTTAGGAGAGGATATTCCACCAGGAAGTCCGCGAGAGCTTGCCCCTTGACTGTCTTCTGTGGCACGAAGGTGATGTCGAACTCAAAGAGTAATAGTGCCCATTTGGCTAAAAGTTCGGAGAGCATCGGTCTTAACATAATGTACTTAAGAGGGTCAACCTTCGAGATAAGCCTGATGGCGTGAGGCAGCATATAGTGTTGCAGCTTCTTTATAGCGAAAATAAGCGGCAGACAGACTTTCTCGATCGGAGAGTAGTTTAGCTCTACACCGACGAGGGTGCGACTTAAGTAGTAACATATTGTCTCTTTACCTAGTCTGTTGTCTTGAGCCAGGAGTGCCCCCAAAGATTGCTCCTGGGCGCTAATGTAAAGGATCAACGATTTTCCTTCAACTGGTGCTGATAGAACTGGTGGCTTTAGTAGATAGTCCTTGATGCTTTGGAGAGCTTCTTGGCAAGCTTCGTCCCACCTGAATGGCGCTCCTTTCTTCATGAGGTGATTGAAGGGGTGATATTTTCCAGCTAGGTTGGTGATGAATCTTCTGATATACGCCAGGTGCCCTTAGAGACCTCTAAAATCTCACACTGTCTTTGGTGCAGGCATGTTGATGATAGCATCAATTTTGGATTGATCTATCTCAATGCCTCAATGTCGAATTACGAAGCCGAGGAATTTGCCTGAGGAGACTCTAAATGCGCACTTGAGTGGATTCATACAGAGCTGGTACCTTCGAAGCCGTTTGAAGATCAGCTTGGTGATGTGTTGACTTCTTTTTGGACTTTACGACAAGGTTGTCGACATAGCATTCCATGTTTTGATAAAGAATATCATCAAAGATTCTCTGCATAGCTCGTTAGTAGGTGGCTCCGACGTTTTTCAAGCCGAAGGGCATAACTTTGTAGCAGTAGATTCCCTTTGGTGTGCGGAACGCCATGAGCTATTCATCTTTAGGCGCCATCCAGATCTAGTTGTAGCCTGATGATCCGTCCATGAAAGTTAGTACTTTGTGGTCTGTTGTCACATCCACTATTAGCTCCATGATTGGTAATGAGAAATCGTCCTTGGGGTATGCATTGTTCAAATCTCTAAAGTCCACGCACATCTTGATTTGATCGTTCTTCTTTTTGACTGGAACGACACTAGAGATCCATGTCAGGTACTTGACCTCTCGGATGAAGCCAGCTTTGATGAGCTTGTTTACTTCGCTTTCTATCTGGGATACTAACTCCGGCCGGTAACGTCTTTGTCCTTGCTTGATGGCGTTAGCTCCATGTTTAACGCCGAGCTGGTGTACTACGATTTTAGGATCGAGGCCTGGCATCTCTTTGTAGGACAATGCGAAGGCGTCTCTGTATTCTCAGAGTAGCTTGATGTATACAACTTCTTATTCAGGAGTCAAGAGTGTGCTAAAGAATATAGGTCGAGGCTCCATTTCTGTGCCCAAGTTGATTTCCTTCAGGTCGTCAACGGTGGACTGCCCCCCTTCTTTGAGGACTGATGGGGGCGTCTTGCAACTCATCGTCCAAAGTAGAAGCATCATTGTTTCAGTTCCGATAATGGAGATATGATTAACGGCCACCATATATTGATCGTGGATGATTTTATCTGGAGACCATATCAAACCCATCGAATTGGGTGGGTGGGTGGGTATTGAAATGGCGTCCCCGACTAGCATTCCCAAATAAACGAACACCGACTTCCTCTTTGTTTGGTTGATTGGCCCGAGTCTTTCAAATACGGATGTATACTTTGAACTTGACCGGCTTTGACTACTTTTCTTTCGCTTCTGGAGTATGGCCTGATATTGAGCTCGTCGTCGTCTTCTTTTGGCTGGCTTGTTATTGGAACGGACGGCGTAGGTGGAGTGTGTATCAGAGACTAATGATCCTTCAGCTGCTTCATCTATCATTCTTACCTCAATGTAGTTGGAGGTAAAGGTCTTCTTTGTTGCAATCTTAACGACCATCCGGGTTTGACTGGAGCCAATACCTCGTTGATTTGGGAGAATCTGCTCACTGATTTGAAAAAGGCGAGCTTGAGTTTTGGTCATCCAATGTGGTATCGCAGCTGGAGGAAGCGTGCCCATATGCATGACACTTTCTTTGTTGAAACCGGCTTTGAACAATAATTTGATGACATTTTGCCCCCAACTCCCTTTTGGCTTGAATTCGAGTTGACTAGGGTCGATAGATTCGACAACTCTTATCGGACTCGAAGCTTGCATCATAGTAAGTAGTGGCAGTGTCATCTCTTTCAAAGTGACTATGTTGGCCTCTGATAGTTGTGAAGCAGTTTCTTTCACCGAAGCGAGAGTTTGTTATTCATATTTGCGAAGCCATTGAGGCATGAGGCGCAGGACCGGCACAGCTTGGACGGGTAACGGAGCATATTGCATGGATTTTGGCTTGAAGATGATGCGCATCCTTTGTCTTGGCCTTGGTGCTTCCTTGACTTCGCGTATCACCTTGCTGGAAGGTTGTTCCGGATCTGCAGGTGGAGGAGTTTTATCCTACCTCACCTCTTTAACTTTTTGGATTCGAGGAGCTTTAGTTGGAAGGACTTCTGCCATAGAGTCTTTTGCTTGGTAAAACTTGGCGTCGGCAAGGTGCGCTTCGGCCTTGTTGAATGGCTTGTCATCAGCGACGATGCACTTCTCCATGCCTTCCTCATAGTACTTGAGGCACTAGTGCCAGGTGGACATTACAACACTGTTATCAGGTAGCCAAGGTCTTCCTAGCAGGAAGCGATATGACGTCTGGCAGTCAATGACGTGGAAGAGGACCGTCGTGTCGAGTTGGCTGATAGAAAGCTTCAGACGAATGATCCTGATGGTGGACTGTCCGCCTTGGTTGAACCCTTGAATAACTAGCTGACTTTGTGAGAGCTGGTCGGTGGTAATGTCGAGCTGCCTTATTGTTTGGATGGGCATGATGTTGACGGTGGAGCCACAATCTAGAAGGATTTGATTTACCGACTTCTCTTTGATGTATCCTGAGACGTAGACGGGCCGATTGTGCAGTCGTGCTCCAAGTCGCGGATTTTCGTTTGAGAAGGTTATTGCCGTATCATAGGAGGCGACAGTTCTGCCCTTCTTACCATCCTTCCTCTTTCTCTTGTAGCTGTCGGGATCTGCCAAGGCCGTGGCCATCGCTAGGCGAGCTTTCTTCGGGAGGTGCAATGCTTCTATGAGCAGCAAGTGCAAGATTGCCTTTTCATGGAAGGCAGTGCCTTTCTCATGGAAGGCAGTGCAAGATTCCTCTTTCCATCATCGTCGGAGTCGCTTTCTTTAGAAGACTCGATCTTGCCTCTCTCCTAGTCTCTCTTGAACCTCGACCATGCAATAGGAGACTCTGATATGCTGATCAGCTGGAAGGAAGTGATTGGTGAAGAATTCTTGTAGCATTACCGGTTCTGAAGGGCTTTGCTGGAGGAGATTGTCTGGATTTGCTGGTGGCACTTTGAACGTGTTTCTTTCTGGAGCTTTGCTTTTCTTCTTGTAGGTTCTTCGTTCAGGGAGCTTCCTCGTCACCTGATCCAGCTTGTGTTGTCTCGCCGGTCGTTGCCTTCGCCTACGAGGTAGCATGATTCATACATCTTCATCGGTGGATTCTCCCTCGCCAAGGTGAAGATTTGGAGTGGTGGCTGTATGTTCTTCATTGGTCGAAGAAGCTTGTTCTTCTAGAGGCTCTGCTGGCTCGTCTTCTGATTCCCAACCGGTGGGCTTGATTTGAAACGGACGAAGGCTTAGAGTGGAGAACGTAGTAGTCAAACTTACCCGAGGGCTGGCCCAACAGGTTGACCTCTGGATCTCCTTGCTCGTACCCCTTTTGGAGAGTACGTTGGGATGTAACACCTGTGGTGTTAGATTTGAGAATAATAGAAATCCTTAATGGCTAGTTTCGTCTTCTTACAGTTAGATTTTTTTTTGGGCTTTTTTTCTGATAAATAGATAGTAAACTTATAAGATGTTTTACGTTCATATTCTCCGTAATTTCGAGCTTGTCATGAGGGTGCGTTTTGTGCAACGATTAGGTGTATGCACAGTCAGTTTCGGCAGCCCGATAGATAAATCCTAGAAAAGCGATAATTGGTCGATAGTTGTAGCCGTTTTGTTTTCCACAAGATATTGGGTGATCGGATCATAACGAAACCGGATATGTTAGATGAGGCTCTGAGAGAGCCTTCCAATGAGCCTAAGTTACGGTCGATCCGACACCCGGGTGAATAGTTATTGCTATTTTAAGTTTTGGAGTCTTTCCTTCTTTTCGAGAGATCCAGAGGTCAGAAAATTATGTACCACATGCTGACGCATTTGCGTTGACGAGACATTTCCAACGAATCCTCTCGAGCTTTATTCTGACTTGCGGTTTGATAGTTACGGATGATTATTCTTTTTAACTCGGTTAGTGGACGAATCGCACCTGGATTCCAACCAAGCCCGGTTCAGGGCTCGGGACCGAGCCCGATCAGCCCTAGACCTTTCTCCCAAACCTTTAGTTGGGTTTAGACCCTCTTGATCGGCCTCCCTGGGATTTAAAATCCAAAATTCGGTTAGGAGGATCGGGCTTGATTCGAGAGGATCAAGCCGAATCTTTCCCCCATAATAATCCCCTCCCCCTTATTCGGAAGGCCTTAACCGACCCTATTCCCCCACCCCATCTCTTTACCGACCTAGAGAGAGATATATATACATATATATAGAGAGAGAGAGAACGGGAGAGAACGAGATAGAGAGAGAACGAGAGGAAAAGAGAGAGAACGGGAGAGAAAGAGAGAGAGAGAGAGAGAGAGAGAGAGAGAGAGAGAGAGAGAGAACAAGACGCAGAGAGAGAGAGAGAACGAGAGGCAGAGAGGGAGAAGGAGAAGAGATCAAGGGAGAGGATCAAGCACCCCGACCCACCCCTTGCCGGAGCATCGACGAGCGTACCGGCACCCCCAGGTCAGCCACCCTCCTCCTCCTATCCTCCTCTGCGACCCCCTTCCTCCTCCCTTGCTACGGCCCATACGGGCGGACACCGTTGCCGCACCGAGCCCCTCCCCAGCGACCACCGACCTCCGACCAACCCCTCGTGAAGCCCCCTCCGGTCGAGCTCTCGGGCTCCGACGGCCGCTCCGGGCGCCTCCCCCCGTGCCTCTTCTGTGGGGGTGGTGCGGGAGAGGCCGGCCGAGCGCTCGCCGGTGCTCCAGGCCGCCCCTCCCGACGTCGGACGCCGTCGCGCAGGAACCAGCCCACCGCTGGTCGCGTGGAGAAGATGAAGCTTGGGGGGGGGGCAAATCTGTAATTTCCCTAGGTTGTTTAGAAGTTTAACCCCAGACCCGATCCCTTTAACCCTGAACCTGACCCGACATCCCATTGCGAACCCGACCCGGAAGACCTACTGCAGACCCGACCCGACCTCGCAGACCTGACCCGACCCACACAGGGAACCGGTCTGGTTCACCTGAACCAGACCCGTGAACCAGTCAATTTTGGTTCGACTGTTATTTCTCCGTTCGAACTCGGAATTGGACGAAACTAGCGCCATTTCGACCGAATCGAAAAATACTACATGTTTGCCATAGTTTATATATCATAGTAATTATACTGTTTAATACCATGTTTTATCCTTGGGCTCGATCTTATCGCGGTACTGTGGTTTGACTGTCAATTCTTCGTCCGATCTCAGAATTGGACGAAACCAGTGGCATCATGCTCAGATCATCAAGGCTGATGTATTGAACCTAGTTTGGGACCCTAGAGACCCTTCTACCCTATTTAACCAATCGTAGATCGGTTTTTATCGGTTCGACCCTAAAACCTTTGATCGAAGTCGGATTCCAACGAAACTGGAACCATCGGAAAGGGTTCTTCGAGCCCGATTCGATGAGTATGTTTAGCTTCTGATTACTTGATTGATCTAGTATTGTTTAGGTTTGAGTTCTTCAGCCGCACGAATTTACGTACTGTCGACTCAATGTTGGTCCCCTATCGAGGGTGCTCGACTATCCTTGGCATAGAACCCTCATCGTAGATTATTTTGTTTTAATTGATAGAGTTGTGATATAGATCTGTGTTTGTTATCAGACCATGATTATGGTGATCCAGCGGAGACGGATCATAAGCAACTAGCAAGCCGGAGTCGTGTACGATCGACAACCAGGTGACATCTTCTACCCTTGCGTGGTCTTTAATAGTGGGAAATGAGAATGACTAGGGGTAGGTGTCCATGACACTACATGCGGGTCCCGCCGAGCATCGTCGCATGTGGTCAAGTGGACCCCGCCTTGTATGCGGAGTCGCAAGTCCGGCGACGCATGCTTAAAGTATTAATAATGATTGCTTTTGATTGTATGGACACCGTAATTAGGATTCCCTTAAATTAAACAATAAATTGAATAATTAGTAATTATCGGAGCCCACCCTCCTGAGGGGAGTATGGCAACCCTAGCACACGGGTCACTGGGATGAGTGTCTTACTTTTAATGATTTATTATGTCGCATGGGTTGCGAGAGCAGTGCGGGACCAGGGGTAATTTATTGGAAATTGTTAAGCATTAAATAGACTTTTTGTAACTTCAGTGTATATGATGAAAGATGTTATATGAGAATCTACCTGGTTAGAGGGTAGGGACCCCGTGCGCGCAAGGGCCGTGAACCACCCTGCGCGTACAGCCGAAGTTAAGTAGGTTAGGGGTCACGGGCAAGGGTTGTGGTAAAGTCAATAGGAGGTGCCCTCGAGTAGGGATTGGCCTAGCAACCCCGTCCCGGGGAGTTGAAGTCCCCATAGTAAAGCAAGTTGGGCGGTAGAGCTCCACCGTGAAAGACGGGAAATCCCTTATGATCATCTGGGTGACTAGTGCATGGTATTGGTGGATGCACGGCGAGAGAATTGGCCCTCTACATCAAAATAAAAGACCCTATAGTAATGCCCGATCGGGGGCAGGATGAACAAAATATCCGGAGTTCACATTTTGATAGTGTGTGTTTTATCTATATATGAATTTAGAATTGTATGATTGTTTACATGACGACCTTGTGACTTTAGATGAACGTCTTATTTAATTTGCTGTAGAACATTGAATGAACTTTATGTTAGATAACCTAGTGACAGTAGGAATTGCATATGAATATAGACTACTGATAGGTTTAGGTATCATTCTGCAAACATTGATCCTACTAGAACTGATAAATCTTATCTTAATTTATTTAGATTAGTTGTCTCATATTATTAAAGACTATTAGGATGTCACTAGCCATTAATTTGGCTAATCTCCCAATTTCCCATTGGGGGCTACTCTTTCCCACGAGTAGGCTCGGTTGCAGGTCCGGAGGCTCAGGAGTAGCAGTAGGGGTCCAGAGGCGGAGCTAGAGCTGCAGCTTTACCTTTCTGCTTAGTACGTTAATCTTGTAGTCTTTTCTCTTCGGACATTGTAATTGTGTTGGAATAAGAGTTTATTAATTAGTTAGTATTCTATGGTTGTAGTTGCAATGGTTCCAGCTGAATTCTTTTGGGTAGGCCTCTCCTCAAGGCCCCAAACCTAGGATAGATCATGATCAGAATATAGGTACATATAAATGACTAAATTGATTAACTCTGTAGATAGGAACTCTAGACTGGTGACCTGAGTGTTAGGGAGTGGGTGAGACTACTTGGCTAGCCATAGGAGGTTTGAGCCTCGTGCTCCCTCAGATAGACTCCTGTCAGTATGTAGTGGCACCGACAGGTCACTCATACTGAGAGGATATGACTTTTGAAGGTTGAGCTTGACTAGATAATATCTTCTCTCTGTTGATAATTTCTCTTTCTATGCTTTTTAATAAAAACATTTTCAAAAAATCAAATTTAAAAGATTCCCCTTTTGTTTCTCCCTTCTTGTTTTCTATATTAGAGAGCGTAGAAGAAGCCTTGTGAGAACCCAAATTGGTGTAAATAATTGACCAGACCCAAAATCCCATCCTTTCTCACCTCACACCCCAGGGATCGGTATTCAGATTTCTGGGGCGTGACAGCTGGCATCAGAGCTTAGGGATATGTTCCTAGGGGTCACTACAAAAAAAACAGTTATTACCGACGGACAATATCCGTCGGTAATATTCACATTCCGTCGGTAATGTTCTATAGCGACGGAAGATATTTCCGTCGCTGGCTGTCGGGAAAAAAGGCGTCGGGGAAAACAATACGACGGACCAAATTTTACCGTCGGTAATAATAATTAATACCGACGGTAATATTAAAGCCGTCGGTAATATTTAATTAATTAAAAATTGATATAATATATTATTACCGACGAAACCTACGAATCCGTCGGTAATATATAAGCATTTTACCGACGGTTATTGTCTATACTGTCGGTAATACTATATATATTACCGACGCATATATATATTGCCCGTCGGTAATAATATATATATTACCGACAGATATTATATATCCGTCGGTAATACTATATATATTACCGACGCATATATATATTGCCCGTCGGTAATAATATATATATTACCGACGGATATTATTTGCCCGTCGGCAAATTATTTATAATTTAAAAAAAATAAAAACATTATTACCGACGGTATAATTAATTTTCGTCGGTAATAAGTATGTTTTTTTTTTAATAAATTTACCTAAATAATGTTATTTAATTCCTGTGATTTACAACAATACCACAATATATTACCACAATTTATCAAATATTACCACAATTTATAAAATATTACCGCAAATTTTAAAATATTACCTAAATTGATAAAAAATTACAGCAAATTATGAAATATTACCACAGTACCCGGCCGACAATTATAGACAATAACAAAAAATAACCACATATTACAAAATAATATTTACACAATCCAGAATTGAGAGATGATACATGCCCTAACTCAACCACCCCCCCCCCCCCCGCCCGCCACCAACGCTGGTGCTCTCATCGATCCTCTGACGCCGCCCTATCTCAACCACGCCCGCCCACCACCAACGCTGGTGCTCTCATCGATCCCCTGACGCCGCCCTGCTCCTGCAATTAACATGTATTTGTTAAAAAAATGGTTTATATCTATAACTGAGTCTAAGCGTTAAAAAATGATAAGTTAGCGTGTTTCGGTTTTGAAATAGGTTTGGATTCGATCGGATCGGCATCCGATAATTCGAAGTTGGAATTATTCTGTATTTTGGACTTGCGAGCGGGTTCTAATTGGATATTTGACCAATTTACGCTCCGATTCACCGATTTAGAGTCTAAGTGTTGGAAAATCATAAGTTAGCGTGTTTCGGATATGAAATAGGTTTGGATTCGATCCGATCGTCATCGGATCGGCATCCGATAATTCGAACTTGGAATTATTCCGTATTTCGGACTTGCGAGCGGGTTCTAATTGGATATTTGACCAATTTACGCTCCGATTCACCGATTTAGTGTCTAAGTGTTGGAAAATCATAACTTAGCGTGTTTCGGATATGAAATACGTTTGGATTTGATCCGATCGTCATCGGATCGGCATCCGATAATTCGAACTTAGAATTATTTTGTATTTCGGACTTGCGAGCGGGTTCTAATTGGATATTTGACCAATTTACACTCCGATTCACCGATTTAGAGTCTAAGTGTTGGAAAATCATAAATTAGCGTGTTTCGGATATGAAATAGCTAGGTTTGGATTCGGTCGGATCGTCATCGGATCGGCATCCGATAATTCGAACTTGGAATTATTCCGTATTTTGGACTTGCGAGCAAGTTCTAATTGGATATTTGACCAATTTACGCTCGGATTCACCGATTTAGAGTCTAAGTGTTGGAAAATCATAACTTAGCGTGTTTCGGATATGAAATAGGTTTGGATTCGATCCGATCGTCATCGGATCGGCATCCGATAATTTGAAGTTGAATTATTCCGTATTTCGGACTTGCGAGCGGGTTCTAATTGGATATTTGACCAATTTACGCTCCGATTCACCGATTTAGAGTCTAAGTGTTGGAAAATCATAACTTAGCGTGTTTTGGATATGAAATAGGTTTGGATTCGATCCGATCGTCATCGGATCGGCATCCGATAATTCCAACTTGAAATTATTCCGTATTTCGGACTTGCGAGCGGGTTCTAATTGGATATTTGACCAATTTACGCTCCGATTCACCGATTTAGAGTCTAAGTGTTGGAAAATCATAACTTAGCGTGTTTCGGATATGAAATAGGTTTGGATTCGATCCGATCGTCATCGGATCGGCATCCGATAATTCGAACTTGGAATTATTCCGTATTTCGGACTTGCGAGCGGGTTCTAATTGGATATTTGACCAATTTACGCTCCGATTCACCAATTTAGAGTCTAAGTGTTGGAAAATCATAAATTAGCGTGTTTCGGATATGAAATAGCTAGGTTTGGATTCGATCGGATCGTCATCGGATCGGCATCCGATAATTCGAACTTGGAATTATTCCGTATTTTGGACTTACGAGCAAGTTCTAATTGGATATTTGACCAATTTACGCTCGGATTCATCGATTTAGAGTCTAAGTGTTGGAAAATCATAACTTAGCGTGTTTCGGATATGAAATAGGTTTGGATTCGATCCGATCGTCATCGGATCGGCATCCGATAATTCGAAGTTGAATTATTCCGTATTTCGGACTTGCGAGCAGGTTCTAATTGGATATTCGACCAATTTACGCTCCGATTCACCGATTTAGAGTCTAAGTGTTGGAAAATCATAACTTAGCGTGTTTCGGATATGAAATAGGATTGGATTCGATCCGATCGTCATCGGATCGGCATCCGATAATTCGAACTTTGAATTATTCCGTATTTCGGACTTGCGAGCGGGTTCTAATTGGATATTTGACCAATTTACGCTCCGATTCACCGATTTAGAATCTAAGTGTTGGAAAATCATAACTTAGCGTGTTTCGGATATGAAATAGGTTTGGATTCGATCCGATCGTCATCGGATCGGCATCCAATAATTCGAACTTGGAATTATTCCGTATTTCGGACTTGCGAGCGGGTTCTAATTGGATATTTGACCAATTTACGCTCCGATTCACCGATTTAGAGTCTAAGTGTTGGAAAATCATAAATTAGCGTGTTTCGGATATGAAATAGCTAGGTTTAGATTCGATCGGATCGTCATTGGATCGACATCCGATAATTCGAACTTGGAATTATTCCATATTTTGGACTTGCGAGCAAGTTCTAATTGGATATTTGACCAATTTACACTCGGATTCACCGATTTAGAGTCTAAGTGTTGGAAAATCATAACTTAGCGTGTTTCGGATATGAAATAGGTTTAGATTCGATCCGATCGTCATCGGATCGGCATCCGATAATTCGAAGTTGAATTATTCCGTATTTCGGACTTGTGAGCGGGTTCTAATTGGATATTTGACCAATTTACGCTCCGATTCACCGATTTAGAGTCTAAGTGTTGGAAAATCATAACTTAGCGTGTTTCGGATATGAAATAGTTTTGGATTCGATCCGATCATCATCGGATCGGCATCCGATAATTCCAACTTTGAATTATTCCGTATTTCGGACTTGTGAGCGGGTTCTAATTGGATATTTGACCAATTTACGCTCCGATTCACCGATTTAGAGTCTAAGTGTTGGAAAATCATAACTTAGCGTGTTTCGGATATGAAATAGGTTTGGATTCGATCCGATCGTCATCGGATCGGCATCCAATAATTCGAACTTGGAATTATTCCGTATTTCGGACTTGCGAGCGGGTTCTAATTGGATATTTGACCAATTTACGCTCCGATTCACCGATTTAGAGTCTAAGTGTTGGAAAATCATAAGTTAGCATGTTTCGGATATGAAATAGGTTTGGATTCGATCCGATCGTCATCGGATCGGCATCCGATAATTCGAACTTGGAATTATTCCATATTTCGGACTTGAGAGCGGGTTCTAATTGGATATTTGACCAATTTACGCTCCGATTCACCGATTTAGAGTCTAAGTGTTGGAAAATCATAACTTAGCGTGTTTCGGATATGAAATAGGTTTGGATTCGATCCGATCGTCATCGGATCGGCATCCGATAATTTGAACTTGGAATTATTCCGTATTTCGGACTTGCGAGCGGGTTCTAATTGGATATTTGACCAATTTACGCTCTGATTCACCGATTTAAAGTCTAAGTGTTGGAAAATCATAAGTTAGCGTGTTTCGGATTTGAAATAGGTTTGGATTCGATCCGATCGTCATCGGATCGGCATCCGATAATTTGAACTTGGAATTATTCCGTATTTCGGACTTGCGAGCGGGTTCTAATTGGTTATTTGACTAATTTACACCGATTTAGATTCTAAGTGTTGGAAAATCATAAGTTAGCGTGTTTTGGATATGAAATAGCTAGGTTTGGATTCGATCGGATCGTCATCGGATCGGCATCCGATAATTCCAACTTGGAATTATTCCGTATTTCGGACTTGCGAGCGGGTTCTAATTGGATATTTGACCAATTTACACTCGGATTCACCGATTTAGAGTCTAAGTGTTGGAAAATCATAACTTAGCGTGTTTCGGATATGAAATAGGTTTGGATTCAATCCGATCGTCATCGGATCGGTATCCGATAATTCGAAGTTGAATTATTCCGTATTTTGGACTCGCGAGCGGGTTCTAATTGGATATTTGACCAATTTACGCTCCAATTCACCGATTTAGAGTCTAAGTGTTGGAAAATCATAACTTAGCGTGTTTCGGATATGAAATAGGTTTGGATTCGATCCGATCGTCATCGAATCGGCATCCGATAATTCGAACTTGGAATTATTTCGTATTTCGGACTTGCGAGCGGGTTCTAATTGGATATTTGACCAATTTACGCTCCGATTCACCGATTTAGTGTCTAAGTGTTGGAAAATCATAACTTAGCGTGTTTCGGATATGAAATACGTTTGGATTCGATCCGATCGTCATCGGATCGGCATCCGATAATTCGAACTTGGAATTATTCCGTATTTCGGACTTGCGAGCGGGTTCTAATTGGATATTTGACCAATTTACGCTCCGATTCAACGATTTAGAGTCTAAGTGTTGGAAAATCATAAGTTAGCGTGTTTCGGATATGAAATAGGTTTGGATTCGATCCGATCGTCATCGGATCGGCATCCGATAATTCGAACTTGGAATTATTCCATATTTCGAACTTGCGGGCGGGTTCTAATTGGATATTTGACCAATTTACGCTCCGATTCACCGATTTAGAGTCTAAGTGTTGGAAAATCATAACTTAGCGTGTTTCGGATATGAAATAGGTTTGGATTCGATCCGATCGTCATCGGATCGGCATCCGATAATTCAAACTTAGAATTATTCCGTATTTCGGACTTGCGAGCGGGTTCTAATTGGATATTTGACCAATTTACGCTCCGATTCAACGATTTAGAGTCTAAGTGTTGGAAAATCATAAGTTAGCGTGTTTCGGATATGAAATAGGTTTGGATTCGATCCGATCGTCATCAGATCGGCATCCGATAATTCGAACTTAGAATTATTCCGTATTTCGGACTTGCGAGCGGGTTATAATTGGTTATTTGACCAATTTACGCTCCGATTCATCGATTTAGAGTCTAAGTGTTGGAAAATCATAAGTTAGCGTGTTTCGGATATGAAATAGCTAGGTTTGGATTCGATCGGATCGTCATCGGATCGGCATCCGATAATTCCAACTTAAAATTATTCCGTATTTCGGACTTGCGAGCGGGTTCTAATTGGATATTTGACCAATTTACGCTCGGATTCACCGATTTAGAGTCTAAGTGTTGGAAAATCATAACTTAGCGTGTTTCGGATATGAAATACGTTTGGATTCGATCCGATCGTCATCGGATCGGCATTCGATAATTCGAACTTGGAATTATTCTGTATTTCGGACTTGCGAGCGGGTTCTAATTGGATATTTGAACAATTTACGCTCCGATTCACCGATTTAGAGTCTAAGTGTTGGAAAATCATAAGTTAGCGTGTTTCGGATATGAAATAGCTAGGTTTGGATTCGATCGGATCGTCATCGGATCGGTATCCGATAATTCCAACTTGGAATTATTCCGTATTTCGGACTTGCGAGCGGGTTCTAATTGGATATTTGACCAATTTACGCTCCGATTCACCGATTTAGAGTCTAAGTGTTGGAAAATCATAAATTAGCGTGTTTCGGATATGAAATAGCTAGGTTTGAATTCGATCGGATCGTCATCGGATCGGCATCCGATAATTCGAACTTGGAATTATTCCGTATTTTGGACTTGCGAGCAAGTTCTAATTGGATATTTGACCAATTTACGCTCCGATTCACCGATTTAGAGTCTAAGTGTTGGAAAATCATAACTTAGCGTGTTTCGGATATGAAATAGGTTTGGATTCGATCGGATCGTCATCGGATCGGCATCCGATAATTCGAACTTGGAATTATTCCGTATTTCGGACTTGCGAGCGGGTTCTAATTGGATATTTGACCAATTTACGCTCCGATTCACCGATTTAGAGTCTAAGTGTTGGAAAATCATAACTTAGCGTGTTTCAGATATGAAATAGGTTTGGATTCGATCCGATCGTCATCGGATCGGCATCCGATAATTCGAACTTGGAATTATTCCGCATTTCGGACTTGCGAGCGGGTTCTAATTGGATATTTGACCAATTTACATCCGTAAACTTTTCTTGAGTCATCATGGACCGAAGTTAGGATCACCTAGGGTCTTCTAATGCGACTCTAGTCTAGTCTCCAACATACCAACTAAAACTCTTTAGTCATACTCGTGTGTCAAGTTAGTCCACCAATTTCATTAAACGGTGATGACGGCACTATGGATTACGAAGGCAATACCAGTGTAATATAATTACAATTATACCCCCTATCTCTATATATCCGTGAATACTACTTTACCTTAGATAAGCTGTCCAACCAGCTTGTGTTGCATCTTATATTACATGAAGCTTGATCATATCTATCTATATATAAATCCACATTCACCTAAACGAATTACCCTAGAATACTTAAAAAGTACCAATCGCATCTTATATTACATGAAGCTTGGATATTTCTACTATATTATCTTTATATAATCGTAAAAAGTACCAATTGCATGAGTGAATTTAAAATAATTTGCACTTACAAAGCTTCAGTCAAAGTTTACCTGTATGCCAGCATAACTGCAGAGATAGAAATCGAACTCCGTTGGGTGGCATATTGTTGTGTCCACTACAAATGTCACATGAGGAAGATATCCCTCTTCCAACGAGGCACACACCTAGCATGATTAAAAAAAAAAATTCTATCATTTAAAAGAAAAACAGAGGCTACATCATTACCATGAGAGAGAGAGACCATTTACGATCCGATTTACCGATTTAGAGTCTAAGTGTTGGAAAATCATAAGTGTGATAATATGATCTAAACTCAAATTAGTAAGATTCATATTTTTTGCTAATATTATAAAGATTAGTAAGTACCTGATCATGAGGATGAGCCACCGCTAGACCGGTTTATGAATTCATAAAATTTACGCTCCAGTTCCCTGCGAGCTTCTCTTTCCTCATCGAGGGCCTTCTTCTCCGCCTCAACCCTCTGCTCGAGGGCCTGCCTCTGCTCTCGCTCCGCCTCAATCCTCTGCTCGAGGGCCTGCCTCTGCTCTCGCTCCGCGTCTAGCGCAGACTGCAGCTGAGTGATAGCACCGGTCTGGGTGTCCCGTGCCCTCGAGCGCATACCCTCTCGTCCAAAGTAGGAGGAGGGCGTGACTCCAAGGCCCGTACAGAGGACACGGCCGTGCGTGGCAGGTCTCAGTACAGTATCCATCGCTGAGTCGACAGATACTGAGCTGGAGGAGGAGCCGGCCTCGCCCGACGGGGTCACCAGAAGTCGCATCCTCTCCTATATAAAAACAACCAATGATATTCAATGATATTTTATGGCATATGTATAAGAATATATTAACAGTAATTTAATTACTTACCACTTGCGAGGCAACCCTGTCGTCCAGAAATGCCCCATCGATACGCCGCCTCCTAGAGGCCTCAAAAAGGTCAATCCTATTAGGCTCGTGGCCCAAGGACTGTGTCTGTTGGACATATAAAATAAATAGATGAGTTAATATAACATGTATAGAGCTTTAAATAATAACAATGTTTGTATCATTTACCAGCTGCTGGGCAAGCTGGGGCATGGAGGTCCTCCCCTTCACTGGAGCAGGTGTCATCGAGGCACTTCTATTCTGCTTGCCTATAGCAGATTTATTCTGTGCAATCGATTAAATTTTGAAACATCAATACAAATTTTTAGTATAACATTAAAACAAGTACGAATCAACAAAATTATAATTATACCTGAAAGCTAGGGGTGGCCCAGTGAGCGACCAAAAACTGTAGAATGTGTAGTGGTGGCGCGTCTCTCGTCCCGACCGCAGCCTGTACCTCCTCAGCCGACTGGCCGACCAAGTAACCGTAGAGCTTGTAGAGCTCGTGACGGTAATCCCTGTACCGCTCATCCATCATTTTCCACAAGTCCTCCCAATGGGTGTCGGTTTCCATGTTCTCCCATTTAAATTTCTCCTGTAAAATCAATTTAGAAACAAGTCATTTTATCAAATCAAATTATCAAGAAGTACGATATTATTCTAAAATGCTTTAATGAAACTAACGTACCAAAAACTGCTGATACATCCTCTCCTTATAGGATGCATCAATGTTCTTCCACCCCCTTAACCCCATAATCAGGGCATTCCTCTCCTCCCGTACTATCATGCCGACCCACGTGGCGGCGTCAGAAGCGTGCTCGCCCACAAAGGTCCCGCCGCTCCACTGTAGGGACAGCGGCTCGCGTAAGGCCGACAAGCGCCGGGCCGTCGTCACGCCCCGGTCGCCTACGTGCCTGGTCGACCCTGCAAATAAAATATACATCAGTACTGAAGAAGTATTTACAACATGTATAAAACTTTAGATCTAAACATTACCTGTGGGCGTAGACGCTGTAGCCGAGTGCTGAGCACTGCTCGAAGCTTCGGAGGCTGCGACCACAGCAGGAGCTGGTGTGGAGAGAGGAACAGCACTACCAGATCCGGACGGCTCAGCCTCGGACCTTGGGGTGGCAGCCGGAGCGCTCCGAGCTACCCCACCCCTGCCTCTGCCTCTACGAACATATGACCGTGATGCCATCTGAAACAATTTAATTTACATATGAAACAGTAAGATTTACATATGAAACAATATGAAACAGTTTGATTTACATATGAAACAGTATGATTTACATATGAAACAATATGAAACAATATAAACCCGCTCGCAATATGAAACAATATGAAACAGTTAGACTCTAAATCGGTTAATCGGATCGTAAATTGGTCAAATATCCAATTAGAACCCGCTCGCAAGTCCGAAATACGGAATATAATTCCAAGTTCGAATTATCGGATGCCGATCCGATGACAATCGGATCGAATCCAAACCTATTTCATATCCGAAACACGCTAAGTAATGATTTTCCAACACTTAGAATCTAAATCGGTGAATCGGAGCGTAAATTGGTCAAATATCCAATTAGAACCCGCTCGCAAGTCCGAAATACGGAATAATTCCAAGTTCGAATTATCGGATGCCGATCCGATGACGATCGGATAGAATCCAAACCTATTTCATATCCGAAACACGCTAAGTTATGATTTTCCAACACTTAGACTCTAAATCGGTGAATCCGAGCGTAAATTGGTCAAATATCCAATTAGAACTTGCTCGCAAGTCCAAAATACGGAATAATTCCAAGTTCGAATTATCGGATGCCGATCCGATGACGACCCGATCGAATCCAAACCTAGCTATTTCATATCCGAAACACGCTAATTTATGATTTTCCAACACTTAGACTCTAAATCGATGAATCGGAGCGTAAATTGGTCAAATATCCAATTAGAACCCGCTCGCAAGTCCGAAATACGGAATAATTCCAAGTTCGAATTATCGGATGCCGATCCGATGACGATCGGATCGAATCCAAACCTATTTCATATCCGAAACACGCTAACTTATGATTTTCCAACACTTAGACTCTAAATCGGTGAATCGGAGCGTAAATTGGTCAAATATCCAATTAGAACCCGCTCGAAAGTCCGAAATACGGAATAATTCCAAGTTCGAATTATCGGATGCCGATCCGATGACGATCGGATCGAGAATCCAAACGTATTTCATATCCGAAACACGCTAACTTATGATTTTCCAACACTTAGACTCTAAATCGGTGAATCAGAGCGTAAATTGGTCAAATATCCAATTAGAACCCGCTCGCAAGTCCGAAATACGGAATAATTCCAAGTTCAAATTATCGGATGCCGATCCGATGACGATCGGATCAAATCCAAACGTATTTCATATCCGAAACACGCTAAGTTATGATTTTCCAACACTTAGACACTAAATCGATGAATCGGAGCGTAAATTGGTCAAATATCCAATTAGAACCCGCTCGCAAGTCCGAAATACGGAATAATTCCAAGTTCGAATTATCGGATGCCGATCCGATGACGATCGGATCGAATCCAAACGTATTTCATGTCCGAAACACGCTAAGTTATGATTTTCCAACACTTAGACTCTAAATCGGTGAATCGGAGCGTAAATTGGTCAAATATCCAATTAGAACCCGCTCGCAAGTCCGAAATACGGAATAATTCCAAGTTCGAATTATCGGATACCGATCCGATGACGATCGGATCGAGAATCCAAACGTATTTCATATCCGAAACACGCTAACTTATGATTTTCCAACACTTAGACTCTAAATCGGTGAATCGGAGCGTAAATTGGTCAAATATCCAATTAGAACCCGCTCGCAAGTCCAAAATACGGAATAATTCCAAGTTCGAATTATCGGATGCCGATCCGATGACGATCGGATCGAATCCAAACCTATTTCATATCCGAAACACGCTAAGTTATGATTTTCCAACACTTAGACACTAAATCGGTGAATCAGAGCGTAAATTGGTCAAATATCCAATTAGAACCCGCTCGCAAGTCCGAAATACGGAATAATTTCAAGTTTGAATTATCGGATGCCGATCCGATGACGATCGGATCGAATCCAAACCTATTTCATATCCGAAACACGCTAACTTATGATTTTCCAACACTTAGACTCTAAATCGGTGAATCGGAGCGTAAATTGGTCAAATATCCAATTAGAACCCGCTCGCAAGTCCGAAATACGGAATAATTCCAACTTCGAATTATCGGATGCTCAAGTGGAATTTGGAGCATTCCAAAAACTTGGGGATCCAACTACAAAGAGACAAGTAGTCTGATACAACGCTACTCTGGTATCTTTCGCCCCTATTGTCTTTTTTGATTTGGTATAGGTATAGGTATCGGAGAAATCTTGACTTGAATCACCATCTTTTCTTTGACTCTTTCTCTTTCCTTATATGGTAAATGGGCCAAAATGAATAGGTGTGGAAGCTATAATTGTAAACCACGATCAAATCTATGGAAGCATTGGTTTATACATTCCTTTTAGTCTCGACTTTAGGGATAATTTTTTTCGCTATCTTTTTTCGAGAACCGCCTAAGGTTCCGACTAAAAAAATGAAATGATTTTTTATTATATCAATTGAAGTAATGAGCCTCCCATACCCGAGAGGCTCATTACTTCAACTAGTCCCCGTGTTCTTCAAATGGATCTCTTAATTGTTGAGAGGGTTGCCCAAAAGCGGTATATAAAGCATACCCAGTAAAGCTTACAAGTAAACCAGATATGAAGATGGTGACTAGGGTTGCTGTTTCCATTTCTAGATAATTTCAAGGTCACAATGGATCTACGATAAGATCGTTTATTTACAACTACAATGAAATGGTATACAAAGTCAACAGACCTTAAGCAACGATTAAATAGGATTTATGGTATGGCTACACAAACCGGCGAGGATAGTTCTAGATCTGGTCCAAGACGAACTACTATAGGGGATTTATTGAAACCATTGAATTCGGAATATGGTAAAGTAGCGCCGGGCTGGGGGACTGCGCCACTTATGGGGGTCGCAATGGCTCTATTTGTGATATTCCTATCTATTATTTTGGAAATTTATAATTCTTCCGTTTTACTGGATGGAATTTCAATGAGTTAGGTTCATAGGAACTAGAAAGTTCTAGTTTTTAAAGAACAAAAAATTACTTAAGACTCGGGTTTTTAGACCATTCTGGTAGTTCGATCGTGGAAATTTTTTGTTTCGGTATTTACGGAATATGAGTGTATGACCTGTTATAATTGATCATATTGATAATGCAGAGAATGGTCTGTCATCTCTATCAAGATGATTCTACCCCGTCGGATATTTATTCTAGTATCCGGAGCACAAAATATAAATATATGGAATAGATCAAGAAAAGAAATATTTGAACTATGATTCATACCTACTATTCAGTCAGACCTCGCGACCGGACTCAAAAATAAAAATTCAAATAGGTATTTTCTAAATGAAACGATTTTTATTCCTTCAGACTTATTTTGATTGAAGGACAACTTCTAGATTTGGTTGAGTTATTACATCCATTTATTGGATAAGTGATGATCAAACGGTTCTTACTCGGAGAACCTTTGTATTTAGCTTGGGCTTTATTAAATCATCGTGGTTCTAGTAAAAACTCTAATTTAGCTATCACACATTGCCCCCCCTATAAGAAAATCCTGGCTCCGCCCCTGACTAGAACCAACCTAACTCTGCCTATTAACTATGGGAGAGAGGGAGGAGGAGGAGGAGGAGCTCACCGGAGTCCACAGGAGGAGGAGGAGGAGGAGCTCGCCGGCGCACACGAGAGGAGCTCACCGGAGTCCACAGGAGGAGGAGGAGGCGGAGCTCGCCGGCGCGCACGAGAGGGGAGGGGTGGCCGGCCGGAGGGGGGGAGGGAGGCCGGGGAGGGGGGGAGGGAGGCCGGGGAGGGGGGGAGATTGAGAGAGAGAGAGAGAGAGAGAGAGAGAGGCGGGGAGGGGTTTAGATCGAAACAGAACAGAAGGGGGGATCGCTGAACCTGATTTAAGATAGGGTTTTTACCGACGGAAATGTTATGTTCCGTCGGTAATAATAACCTTTTTACCGACGGCATAATAATATCCGTCGGTACAAATCCACGACGTAACCCTGTCGTAACCTTTTTACCGACGGACAATTAACGTCCGTCGGTATATACCGACGGAACAATAAGTTCCGTCGGTATAATGGATTTATACCGACGGAAAGATCAGGTCCGTCGGTATAATGTCATGACGAAACTCAGGGTACCATTTTTTTCCAGAGGCTCGGTTTTTATCCTGAGTTTCGTCGTGATATTTTTACCGACGGAGATATAATGTCCGTCGGCATATACCGACGGAAAAATAAGTTCCGTCGGTAAATGTCACGACGGAAATATTTTTACCGACGGAGATATAATATCCGTCGGCATATACCGACGAAAAACTAAGTTTCGTCGGTAACTGTCACGACGGAACTCAGGGTTCCATTTTTTTCCAGAGGCTCGGTTTTTACCCTGAGTTTCGTCGTAACATATTACCGACGGACGTTATTTGTTCGTCGGTATAAACTAATTGTACCGACAGACAATATAGTTCCGTCGGTATAAACCATATTACTGACGGATTATATATAACTGTCGGTAATAAATGTGCAAAATATATTAAAAAAATCGAAGTTATAATACCGACGGAAGTTATTGTAACCGTCGGTAAAATGAACATTATTACCGACGGTACTTAAAATGTCCGTCGATAAATAAGGTATTTCTTGTAGTGGGTTTTGTTTAGATATGGTTCGTGTTTTGCTATTCTTTCTTCGAAAAGTTTAGACTCTAGTGGTATTAGAATATTTTCTAGAGATTGTATAGATATTGAGTCGATAGAATTACCGTAGTAGCTAGTGGCGGTATAGCCATTATTTCTAAGGATAAGCACCTAGGGTTAATCATACTTGGAGAACTGGTTTTGTTTGAGGAATTGATCTGTAACTAAGAACTGTCCATGATTGAGTTTTTGATTGATCAAGACTCGTGAATTAATCTATATGTTGTATACATATGATTGTATTAGAACTCTAAGGTGCTATAATGTTTAGGTTTAGAGTTAGTAATCACAACTCAGGTGTTAGTTCTTAGGAAGGAGTCATGTGGAACATCTTAACCAAGGGTGGTTTTTCTTGATCTCTAGGCAGAAGTATAGTGTTTGAGTCTATATCGGAGTATAGGTTGGGAGTCTCCTAATATGGATTCTTTTAAACTTTCTAGTAGTAAGGAGCTGACCAAGGACTAGACATTCAACTCTAGTTAGTAATTTGGTTGATTGGTTTTGGAATGGGTGTATTTGAATATATCTGAAAGAATGTATATCCTTGATAGTTTATCTGGCATGGTTGTGAGGTTGCCCTTTCTGTTGGTTTTGTTGTTTTTCGTTGACCCTAAGCGCTAGAAACCTAGTCGGTGTTTTAGGATTCCTTGATCTTTATTGACCCTTAGTATTAGAGACCAAGTCGGTGTTTAGGATCCCTTGATCTTCGTTGACCCTTAGTATTAGAGACTTAGTTGGTGTTTTAGGATTCCTTGATTCTTGTTGACCATTGGTATTAGAGACCTAGTTGGTGTTTTTAGGATTGTCCATTATCTCGATATAGGTGTAATAATTAAATTAGTTTTCTTGTTAAATCTCTCTAGTGTATCGTGGGTTATAATTAGCTTGGTATAGAGCTTGTGTGTCTTTTTTTAATAGATCCTATGAGTAATGATGATGACTCTTGGGGATAGTGGTTTCAATGAGTGCACCAGGAGATAGAAATCTTAGGTGGCAGTTTGAATTCCCTTGGTTAGCAGATTGCAGAATATCCTGTTAGAGACTCTCGTTAAAGGGTACGCATTGTTCCTCGAGAACTTTGGCGGTGGATTGTGACTGTTCGGTAGAGGACATACTGAGGCTACGCACTTTCTCATCGGAGAATCTGACGGCTAAGCACTGACTCTTCGGAGGCTTTGGCAGTTTGTTTTGCAGTTCTTATTAGAACTCGAGGGAAAGAACGCACTGGCCAGATGACAGTGACGTTAAGATGGAATTGAGATAATTGAGTACTAAAAAGATGTTAGCGACGATGTCAAAAGGATTGCCTACGTTTATAAAATTTAAGAATATCTTATCAGTTGGAATCTTAAGAATGATCATTATTCTGTCGATTCACCCCGCTTTGTTTCTAATTATTATTCGATTCTAGTAACTTTTGTTTGTTTCAGTTTCTTTTGAGTGATTGCCTTTAGTTCTCAGAATATTGAGATTATGATAGTTTTCTCGATTGTCCTTTTTCTAAGTTGTCTCTAATTGTCTCGGGTCCTTTATTCTTATTTTTGTATGGTTGCGAGGTTTTCGTCTATCTATCTCGATGATTAGTTTAGGGTAGAATTTAGTACTTGGTATCGATCTGCTCAGTCGACATTAGTTGGCCATTAGTTTTCTAGTAGGTAGTTTCTTCAGCCAATTCATAATAATTCTGGTTTAGAATCGATCCCCTTGTCTTAGAGTGAGCCAATGAGATTACTATCTATTGCCAGAGCGTGGCTATCTAGTATGGACCCACTTGAGAAATAGATTTTGGGACATTTGTTCTTTAGTCCCTTGAGCAGTATTGGTAGTTCGGTTAGTGTAGGTGTTGGTCTCATAGGAATCTTATAGGATTTTAGTTTAGTATTAGATACACATTAGGCATACTAGTTGAGACATCTCTTTTGTCAAATCATTCTAGAATATATACTTAAGCATATGTGTATGGGCGCATATGTGTAGTATACATTGCTATGATTGTAGAGTCGATACCAAAAGTATAAATTATATATGGGTGTATGGGCGCTCATATATATTGATATACCTTTTATATCGACACTGATAATTGAGTGTATTTTAAGGTTCTGAATCTATGAGTTTTGGTAGCTACCCTACTGAGAGGGACACCCCTCGGTAGTACTAATAAGGGGGATGCCCCTTATCTAGGCAGGGTTAATGATCAAAACTCATAATTATGGTATAATCCGTAATGCTTAGAATGGGAAATGGAAACCAAAACTCGTATTTGCGATGCGAGAATTTGGAGGTTTATTTATATCCTAATAATTATGAAACTCGATTCGTATAATGTTTAGGTTAATAGAGAGAATAGAATTGTGAGTAGTAGAGGATCAGGGTTTTCTTTCAGTAAGATTTGGTGTAGTGACTTGACTTTCTTGTTAGCAGTGTTAGTGAGGATGTTCGCGCTTGTTATAGTTAACTTTTCATTGCTATAATGTTCTTGTTTTGGTAGTAGAGATGAGTGGACTCGTATATACGGTTTTTGTAGTTAAATTTTTGGGACGAAAACTAATTTCTTTAAGGTGTGTAGGATGTAACACCTGTGGTGTTAGATTTGAGAATAATAGAAATCCTCAATGGCTAGTTTCGTCTTCTTACAGTCAGATTTTTTTTTGGGCTTTTTCCTGATAAATGGATTGTAAACTTATGAGATGTGTTACGTTCATATTCTCCGTAATTTCGATCTTATCACGAGGGTGCGTTCTGTGCAATGATTAGGTGTATGCGCAATCAGTTTCGGCAGCCCGATAGATAAACCCTAGAAAAGCGATAATTGGTCGATAGTTATAGCCGTTTTGTTTTCCACAAGATATCAGGTGATCGGATCATAACGAAACATGATATGTTAGATGAGGCTCTGAGAGAGGCTTCCAATGAGCCTGAGTTAGGGTCGATCCGACACCCGGGTGAATAGTTATTTCTATTTTAAGTTTTGGAGTATGTCCTTCTTTTCGAGAGATCCAGAGGTCAGAAAATTATGTACCACGTGCTGACACATTCGTGTTGACGAGACATTTCCAACAAATCCTCTCAAGCTTTATTCCGACTTGCGGTTTGATAGTTACGGATGATTATTCTTTTTAACTCGGTTAGTGGACGAATCGCACCTGGATTCCAACCAAGCCCGGTTCAGGGCTCGGGACCGAGCCCGATCAGCCCTAGACCTTTCTCCCAAACCTTTAGTTGGGTTTAGACCCTCTCGATCGGCCTCCCCGGGATTTAAAATCCAAAATTCGGTTAGGAGGATCGGGCTTGATTCGAGAGGATCGAGCCGAATCTTTCCCCCATAATAATCCCCTCCCCCTTATTCGGAAGGCCTTAACCGACCCTATTCCCCCACCCCATCTCTTTACCGACCTAGAGAGAGATATATATACATATATAGAGAGAGAGAAAGAACGGGAGAGAACGAGATAGAGAGAGAACGAGATAGAGAGAGAACGAGAGGAAGAGAGAGAGAACGGGAGAGAGAGAGAGAGAGAGAGAGAGAGAGAACAGGACGCAGAGAGCGAGAAAGAACGAGAGGCAGAGAGGGAGAAAGATAAGAGATCAAGGGAGAGGATCAAGCACCCCGACCTACCCCTCGCCGGAGCATCGGCGAGCGTACCGGCACCCCCAGGTCAGCCACCCTCCTCCTCCCATCCTCCTCTGCGACCCCCTTCCTCCTCCCTTGCTGCGGCCCATACGGGCGGACACTATCACCGCACCGAGCCCCTCCCCGGCGACCACCGACCTCCGACCAACCCCTCGTGAAGCCCCCTCCGGTCGAGCTCTCGGGCTCCGACGGCCGCTCCGACCTCCTCCCCCCGTGCCTCCTCTGTGGGGGTGGTGCGGGAGAGGCCGGTCGAGCGCTCGCCGGTGCTCCAGGCTGCCCCTTCCGTCGGCCGCCGTCGCGCAGGAACCAGCTCGCCGCTGGTAGAGTGGAGAAGATGAAGCTGGGGGGGGCAAATCTGTAATTTCCCTAGGTTGTTTAGAAGTTTAACCCCAGACCCGATCCTTTTAACCCTGAACCCGACCCGACATCCCATTGCGAACCCGACCCGGAAGACCTACTGCAGACCCGACCCGACCTCGCAGACCTGACCCGACCCACACAGGGAACCGGTCTGGTTCACCTGAACCAGACCCGTGAACCAGCCAATTTTGGTTCGACTGTCATTTCTCCGTCCGAACTCGGAATTGGACGAAACTAGCGCCATTTCGACCGAATCGGAAAATACTACCTGTTGGCCATAGTTTATCATAGTAATTATACTGTTTAATACCCTGTTTTATCCTTGGGCTCAATCTTATCGCGGCACTGTGGTTCGACTGTCAATTCTTCGTCCGATCTCAGAATTGGACAAAACCAGTGGCATCATGCTCAGATCATCAAGGCTGATGTATTGAACCTAGTTTGGGATCCTAGAAACCCTTTTACCCTATTGAACCAATCGTAGACCGGGTTTCACCGGTTCAACCCTAAAACCTCCGACCGAAGTCGGATTCCAACGAAAGTGGAACCATCGGAAAGGGTTCTTCGAGCCCAATTCAATAAGTAGGTTTAGCTTCTGATTACTTGATTGACCTAGTATTATTTAGGTTTAAGTTCTTCAGTCGCACGAATTTGCTTACTGTCGACTCAATGTTGGTCCCCTATCGAGGGTGCTCGACTATCCTTGGTATAGAACCCTCATCATAGATTCTTTTGTTTTAATTGATAGAGTTGTGATATAGATCTGTGTTTGTTATCAGACCATGATTATAGTGATCCAGCGGAGACGGATCAGAAGCAACTAGCAAGCCGGAGTCGTGTACGATCGACAACCAGGTGACATCTTCTACCCTTGCGTGGTCTTTAATAGTGGGAAATTAGAATGACTAGGGGTAGGTGTCCATGACACTGCATGCGGGTCCCGCCGGGCATCGTCGTATGTGGTCAAGTGGACCCTGCCTTGCATGCAGAGTCGCGAGTCCGACGACGCATGCTTAAAATATTAATAGTGATTGCTTTTGATTGTATGGACACTGTAATTAGGATTTTCTTAAATTAAACAATAAATTGAATAATTAGTAATTATCGGAGCCCACCCTCCTGAGGGGAGTATGGCAACCCTAGCACACGGGTTACTGGGATGAGTGTCTTACTTTATTGATTTATTATGTCGCATGGGTTGCGAGAGCAATGCGGGACCAGGGGTAATTTATTGGAAATTGTTAAGCATTAAATAGACATTTTGTAACTTCAGTGTATATGATGAAAGATGTTATATAAGAATCTACCTGGTTAGAGGGTAGGGATTGGCCTAGCAACCCCGTCCCAGGGAGTTGAAGTCCCCATAGTAAAGCAAGTTGGGCGGTAGAGCTCCACCGTGAAAGACGGGAAATCCCTTATGATCATCTGGGTGACTAGTGCATGGTGTTGGTGGATGCACGGCGAGAGAGTTGGCCCTCTACATCGAAATAAAAGGCCCTATAGTAATGCCCGACCGGGGGCAGGATGAACAAAATATCCGGGGTTCACATTTTGATAGTGTGTGTTTTATCTATACATGAATTTAGAATTGTATGATTGTTTACATGACGACCTTGTGACTTTAGATGAACGTCTTATTTAATTTGCTGTAGAACATTGAATGGACTTTATGTTAGATAACCTAGTGACAGTAGGAATTGCATATGAATATAGACTACTGATAGGTTTAGGTATCATTCTGCAAACATTGATCCTACTAGAACTGATAGATCTTATCTTAATTTATTTAGATTAGTTTTCTCATATTATTAAAGACTATTAGGATGTCACTAGCCATTAATTTGGTTAACCTCCTAATTTTCTATTGGGGGCTACTCTTTCTCACGAGTAGGCTCAGTTGTAGGTCCGGAGGCTCAGGAGTAGCAGTAGGGGTCCAGAGGCGGAGCTAGAGCTACAGCTTTACCTTTCTGCTTAGTACGTTAATCTTGTAGTCTTTTCTCTTCAGACATTGTAATTGTGTTGGAATAAGAGATTTTATTAATTAGTTAGTATTCTATGGTTGTAGTTGCAATGGTTCCAGCTGAATTCTTTTGGGTAGGCCTCTCCTCAAGGCCCCAAACCTAGGATAGATCATGATCAGAATATAAGTACATATAAATGACTAAATTGATTAACCCTGTAGATAGGAACTCTAGACTGGTGCACCTGAGTGTTAGGGAGTGGGTGAGACTACTTGGCTAGCCATAGGAGGCTTGAGCCTCGTGCTCCCTCGGATAGACTTCTGTCAGCATGTAGTGGCACCGACAGGTCACTCATACTGAGAGGATATGACTTTTGAAGGTTGAGCTTGACTAGATAATATCTTCTCTCTGTTGATAATTTCCTTTTCTATGCTTTTTAATAAAAACATTTTTGAAAAATCAAATTTAAAAGATTTCCCTTTTGCTTCTCCCTTCTTGTTTTCTATATTAGAGAGCGTAGAAGAAGCCTTGTGAGAACCCAAATTGGTGTAAATAATTGACCAGACCCAAAATCCCATCATTTCTCACCTCACACCCTAGGGATCGGTATTCAGATTTCTGGGGCGTGACAGTTGGGATGTAGTTTCATGGGGAGGGACTTGCTCTTTCGCAGACTCGTTCTCCGACCCCCAGCTAGTTGGTATGATTTCCTCCATTGAGACTGATGGAGGCTGGGAGTAAAGAACGTAGTAATCGAACTTATCCAAGGGTTGGCCCAACAGGCCGACTTCTAGATCTCCCCGCTCAAATCTTTCTTGGAGGGCACGTTGAGATGTGGCATCGCTCGGGAGAGGTGTTTGCTACCGTGGTGATAGTTGCCCATGTTGCAATGGTGTTTCATTCCCAGCAAGCGTAGGGGCACGCCGTCGTCGCTTCAAGACCTTCGGTTGTGAAGCCGACATCACGATTGGCCTTTGACGATTGATGCGCAACTTGGGCGTTCCTCGTCGTGCAACAATGAGCACTGGCGGGAAGGAACCAAAGGTGATGGACGTCATGTTCGCTGTAGCAACCTCACCGGAGTTGATCTCTATCTTCCCTTGCTTTGCAAGCGCCATGATTCTCTCTTTGAAGACGAAGCACTTCTCGATGTGATGGCTAACCACCCGATGGTATTTGCAGAAGAGTGGGTCGTCAAATTTATTGGGGGAAGACATTCATATGATATAGATCACAAAATTGATGGCAAATTTAAGCCACAATTTAAACCAGGGCGATCTGGTGGGCTAAATGCCCCCCCCGCCCCCCCCCCCCCCCCCCCCCCCCCCCCCCCCAAACCCCCCCAAGATCAAGATTTTCATGCTCCTTGCTTTTAGGAACATGATTCTCACCAAGGTTAATCTCATGCGAAGAAATCATCCAGGGGTGACCTTTCCAATTTGTAGTCTCTGTGGGTTGTCGAATGAGACTATAAACCACTTGTTGTTGGGATGTGAGTTTTCCAAGCAGATGTGGACTCACTTCCTTATCCGACTGAACTGCCGATCGCCTCCAGTTTCCGTTGAACACCTGTGGGGGACCTGGAGGCGCAGGAAGTTCTGGGGAACATATCGCCTGGTCTGGAACATCCTAGCCATTGGGATCTCCTGGGTGATCTGGCTTGAGCGAAATCGGAGGACCTTTCAGGGGAAGAGCACCCCGGCGGAGTGTGTCATCTCCCAGATCAAATCTATAATCCACTCTTGGGCGTCCAGTACCACGGCAGGACCCCGGGGGTTCCTACTTGACCTTTGTAACTGAGTGTGTCGGGTTGATTTGTAATTTCATTCTTTTTCTATTAATAAACTGGTAGGGGTCTAGGCCGAACCCCCCCCCCCCCCCCCCCCCCCCCCCTCATTATCTGAGGGATTTCTCAAAAAAAAAATTCCCCCTATATCGTAAAAAAATCGAGTCCAATAAAAAAAAATCAAGTCCAAAAAAAAAAAAAATCATATGTACTCAAATATTTTCTTCTTTAATAATTTCGTAGGGGTCTAGGCCGAACCCCCCCCCCCCCCCCCCCCCCAATTCTCAAAGAGGGATTTCTCAAAAAATAAAAAAATACAGAGGATATGGAGGACTTTGATGCCATCCAAGGCCCCAAATGCGAAAGATTGGAAATAAATCATGGGTAGAAGTCGGACCCTGCTCTCTTGAATGATGCTCCATTTGGCACCACATGATGCAAAGGCTTCCATATAGCACCACACAATAACAGCCAAAAACAGCCATTCATTGAATCGAAGATCACTGACTATTATCAATCATTAATGCCACTTTCTAAAGCCATCCAAATAGGTGAATCGTAGTAAGCATGTACTTGCCCAATAATACAGCCTACTCATACGTGATCCACATATTGGAGAGGTGGGATCGAATGTGAGAGAACTTTTCCTTTCCCTCTCCTGACACCGCTGGACACTTAAAAAAAGTTAAAAAAGGAGGTGACTATGTGACACCAAAGGCCTGAGCTTTATGACTCGTGCAAACCACCAGGCAGGGCCGAGAGACCCCCCACACAAAAAAAAAAAAAAAAGAAAGAGAAAACGTTGAGAGAAAGAGAGACGAATTAACGGTTTCACAGAGAAGAGAACGCAAGCAGTTCCGCGGAGAGATGCTAGCGGTTTTGCAGAAAGAGGCTGCCACATGGTGCCCCTAAAAGGAGTAAGGAGGGGGGGTTTCTCATCAACCAGGGGTGCCACATATGGCCCTCCAGGCTTATATTATAGATAGATAGTATAGATAGGAGAGCATTTTTGCTACCCAATCTATTTGCTGCACTTTATATTTTTTTGGATGAACGCTCATAAGCCTTGGTTATATATTGATCATAGCATCATGTAATAGGACTGTTCTGGCCACCACTGGTACATAGATGGAAGTCCACTAATTGAAATTACAATTGAGTAGAGAGAAGTTGCAAGCGTATGCGCCGCTTTGTTGCCATCCCTGGAAGTAAAAGAAATTGTTGCAGTCGATTTAATCTTGGTGATGACTGTGATATCATTGAATCATTGATGATGGTAGTGATCTTCCAGGGGGGATCCGGGTGGTGTGGAGTGATGGTTTTGACAATATCAAGTAATTCCCCCTCCACTATGAATTGGTGGTTGAAGTTTAGTGCCATTGAGCATCCCGTCTTAAAAGCAAAAGCGTCAACCCAACACGCATTTCCGATAGGTACTTTAATTGATTTTGCAGAGATGAGGTCTTCTTTGTCGTTGCAGACAATGATCACCGCTGCTAAACTATTGTGTCCCACTGCGCCGTTGACGTTGATTTTCAGCTCATTAGAAGCCTATGGGATCCAAACTGCTGTGCTCCGCTATATGCCGACTGAAACAACTAGAGATTGCTGCTCCTACATATGTTGCTGGCCTTTAATCATCAATATAATCAGTATTTGTTGGGGAATCGATCCCACCACTGAGGCTCCACACGGAAAGAACGTTGAATGTGCGAAAAACCCTACTGATAGATGACGCACCACCAACGAGAAGAACGAACGATCAAAACACACCAAAGTACAAAACACAAGATGATATCCGGCAATCGATGATCAATAGATTCACTAGAAAATGAATACAAGGAGCACACGTATGTTTGCCCTCTAACCAATTGCTCTCCCAACCTACAAAGAGATAATCCCCCAAGGAACAAGAAGAGATACCGCAACCCCCTCACCCCAAGAACAAGAGAAACCCTCACTCTAACTCGATAATGACTACCCTCTCTTTAATCTCACAAGCCTTTAGATCCTTCATTGTTCTTTTTTCTTCATCCCTAGGGGTCCTTTTCATAGCCCTAAGTTCGTGCAAGACCTAGGAGAATAGATAAAGCCAAAACCCTATACGTTCTTTTGGAATTCTGTGCAAAATCGAGTCTATTCCGTGCACGTTTTGTGCCTGGAGCCCAGTGGCGCCCAAGTCACCAATGATCTCGAGGCCAAAAAATCACCGAACGCGAGACCCTTTTGGCGCCCAAGGCCCAACCCAAGGTGGCCCCCAATCCTAACGCCCGCCAGTGACCGGGAGCCGCACAGTTGGCGCCCAGGGCATCAATCCGCGCCCGGGTTCTCCGCGTTGAGTCTCATGTCGCACTCTATCCTTGCTCCTTTGTCGCTCTATCTTCTGCCGTCCCTCGTGCACAAACCTTGGACTTTGTAGAGGACTTGTTATCTTGGACAATCTCCACCTTTGGCTTCAAACAAGACAAGAGTAAAACATTGAACACGAACTCCATCTCTTTAAACTATGAATCCATCTCCTGATCGCCATCGCCCTCGCACTAGGAGCCCAATGACTAAGTTTGGTGATTGCCCAAGTCGTTAGACTTGGTCAATGGAACCCATCTCTTAATTTATCACCCTTGTCCTTGAGCGAGCTCCATTGACACCCTTGCTCGTCATCGAACACCGCGCCCGTACTGCTGTTTCATTGGCTAATCTGTATAGGCCTCTACTTAAAACCCCCCTCATGATCATGGACTTGCTGTCCCATACCTTCATAACTCCACGGCTTCTGATGAATTTATGCTCGAGAGAATCTGGTCTGGAAAGAGAAACTAAATTTGCTCGTCATCCCGGAACATAACGAACATCCTTGAGTATCTGTACTTGCTCATCAGACATCTCAAGTGAAATATCCCTGATTCCCCTGATCGACACCTTGAAGCCGTCACCAATTATCATCTTACCATCATCACACTCCACATACTTGTCGAACCATGCCATGCGCGAGCAGATATGATGTGTGGCCCCACTGTTGATTATCCAATCTTGATCTAATATAGCATCAGTAGTAGCCATCAAGAGCTCCATAACATTGATACTCACCGACAAGGCATAATCTACGGATTCATCATCTTGGACAACTACGTTGCTACTAGATGACCCTGAGCAATCCAGTCTTGCTCCACCTTTTCACTTGTACTCTGATTTGAAGTGCCTGGGTCTACTACACTTCCAGTATGAACCATGCTTGTTCTTCTTCTTTCCCCCCATTTGCACCGTCAACAATTGGGCCTGGGTGTCTGCAACTGCCCCCGCTTACCCCTTCAAACGAACTTTGTTTGAGAGAAGCATAGCCTTGACATCCTCCAACTTTATTGACTCCTTCCCGTAGAGCATCGCGACCTTCAAATGCTCATAGGACTGAGGTAATGAGCTAAGAAGAAGTAGCCCCTTGTCCATCTCCTTTATATCTTCATCGACATTGAGTAACTCTTTTGTTTATTAATTGAAGACCAAGAGATGCTCAACGATCCTTATACCTTTTGTCATATGAAAATTGTAGATCTTCTGCTTCAGGTACAACTGTTCGTGAGCGATTGGGTCATGTACATGCATTCTAGAGTTTCCCACAACTTTACCACAGAAACCTCCCTGGAGACATTCGTCAACACGACCTTCGCGAGACACATCTGAATCGCGCTCACCGCCTTCAAATCAAAGTCAATCACTCGTCATCCGTTATCTTGTCCATCTTGACGCCCTTCAAAGTTTGATTCAATCCATACTGGATCAATGCATCTCTGACTTGTATTTACCACAAGTCAAAGTTTATCTCACTATCGAACTTCTCGATCTCAAACTTCATGTTCGACCCGGAGAACACCATCTCTGATTTCTTCGTCTTCAACCTTGAGCCTCAAGAATCGCCCAACAAGAAGCTCAGATACCAGTTGTAGGGGAATCGATCCCACCATCGAGGCTCCGTGCAGCGAAAAGAACATCGAATGCGCGAAGAACCCCACCGATAGATGACGCACTGCCAACGAGAAGAACGAACAATCAAAACACACCAAAGTACAAAACACAAGATGATATCCGACAATCAACGATCAATGAATACATCAGAAAATAAATACAAGGAGCACATGTATGTTTGCCCTCCAACCAATCCCTTTCCCAAACCACAAAGAGATAAAACCCCAAGGAACAAGAAGAGATATCGTAGCCCCCTTATCCTAAGAACAAGAGAAACCCTCGCTCTAACCCGTTAATGGCTACCCTCTCTTTAATCTCACAAAGAGCCTTTAGATCCTTCCTTGTTCTTCTTTCTTCAGCCCTAGGGGTTCTTTTATAGCCCCAAGTTCATACAAGACCTAGGAGAACAGACAGAGCCAAAACCCTATATGTTCTCTTGGAATCTCATGCAAAATCGAGTCCAATGCGTGCACATTTTTATGCCTGGAACCCAGTGGCGCCTAGGGCGCCACTGGGCACCAATGACCTGGAGGCCAAAAAATCATCGGAGACGCGAGACCCTCGCCTAGGGCGCCAACCCGAGGCTGGCCCCAATCCTGGTGCCCGCTAGTGACCGAACGTCGCACAGTTGAACCCACGCGAAGGTCCTCTGCGTCGAGTCTCATATATCGCTCCGTCCTTGCTCCTTTGCCGCTCCGTCTTCTGCCATCCTTTGCACATGAACCATGGACATTGTAGAGGACTTGTTTCAAGCCAACATCCTCAAACAGTATGATGGTAGAGATAGGAGTCGCTCATTTTTTTTTTTTTTAAACAAGATTACATCACGCCTACCAGATATGCTGAAGTGTTATCGCAAAGCACGTGAAGTCTCAATTAAGTTTAGAATCCCCCTCACATTAATCCTTAATCCATTTCCTGTGGGATTGAATATTGTGCTTGGAATTGATAGGCATCGAACCTCCAAATAAAACGGTTCGGGCAAAGGGGCAAAGAAAGAATAGGTTGTTGTAAGTTTCCTCTTCTTGCTGGCACAATGGGCATTTCGATTCAATGCTAGGAATTCTTTTGGATAGGATGGACCTCGTGGGTAAACATTAATTTGTTGAGGAAGTCCACCAGTTAGTCCCACATTGGTAAAGGGGGCATCTATCACCCGCTTTATATACCCTTTGTGGACCTCCCCATAAAACCCAGGTTGTAAGGGTAGGTCCACATAGGGTATATAAAGTCGGTGATAGGTGTCTCCTTTACCGATATGGGACTATCCGGTGGACTTCCTCAACACTCCCCCTCAAGCAAAGCACGTGGAGTGAGGTACAATTGGAACGAGCCACATCCGGAGGGAGACGGTGAACCCAGCTTTGATACCATGTTAGATATGCCCTCATGCCCCAAAACCCGGGTTGTAAGGGGAGGTCCACATAGGGTATATAAAGCAAGTGATATGTGCCCCCTTTACCGATGTGGGGCTAACATGTGGACTTCCTCAACAACGCCAAATGAACATTGTGACTCGAGGGGCTAATCCTTTGAATTTGGATAGTTGTTTCCAAATGGTGTCATTGCGAGGATCCGAGTAGACCAAAAGGTGTCATTGCGAGGATCCGAGGAGGAAGAAGGTTCTCCGTTATGAACATACCTGATGGTTTGATATGCATATTTGGATTAGAAGGAGGCTTTCGGATGGTGGGTCCATAATAGATGATCTTTGTCAAAACTAGAGCTAGTTTTTGGATGGATCGGATTGGAATAGGGGTGTTCGGAAAATTTCAAAAAACTTTTGGAATTCCAAATGGTATTTCGATTCCGATTCCAAAATTTCAGAATTTCAAAATCCAATTCTGATTTGGAATTTTCGAAGTTATTAGAATTTTTGGAATTTTTCATAATGTTAAAATTTTAAAATTCTTCAATTTTGGTAGAATTTTGAAATTTTTTATAAACTTTTAATTTTGGTAGAATTTTGGAATTTTTGGAACTGCACAACACCTGTTGCTTCGGATGAGTCCGGGTTGGGTTGGGTCGGACAGAGGGTGGAGAGATTGGAGAGTAGGATCTGGTTGGGATTTAGGGTTTTTAAGTTTTATATGTGGTGCATCGTGGGTTATTGCCCGATTGAGTTGAGCGAAATCCGTTTTAAGTAAAAAAAAAATTGGTGCCCTGCACTTAGGTGAGGTCGAAAGCAACAGCTTTGATTATATTGCTCAAGGGCCGACACCGCACACCAACTGCTGCTTCAGATGGATATGTGTCGGGTCGGAATAAAACATCAGAATTTTTCGGATCGGATGTTTTCGGATTTTTCGAAATACTCAACACCCATCCAATGCCAATCCGATTTCTTTTAGAAATTTCCAAAAATTGAAATTTTGGAATCCAGATTAATAATATGGTGCCAAAATCGAAATTTTTCGGATCGATTTTGGGCGGAATCAAAATTTTCATTTCTAACTTGCACCCCTAGTAAGAACTTGGAGATCTCTCCATAAGGTTTGCTCCCACTAGTTGCAGAATCAGAGGGGCTATTCCAAGCCTGCTCACCCATGAGGATAAGGCCAGAAACCATCAAAACCGGATGTGATGGGTTCGACGCGGGCCCAAGACGCAAGGATAGGTCCGACAAAACCAAAGGTCACCAAATATGGGATGATGTCGCCTTCAGTTTTGACAACCAATACGATCCTTCCTTTAAATACTTGGATTTCAGAAAAAAAAAAAATTCTCGAGAAATCCCTCTCGGAGAATGAGGAGGCCGGGTCCGGCCTAGACCCCTACCAGTCTATTAAGAAGATAATTGAAGATACAAAGCATGTCGGAGAAAGGAGAGAGGGCTTTAAGAATATTGACTCATAGGGCTGATTAGGGTTGGCAATTTTGGACCCGACACGAAGTTAGCGGGTCTGGGTCAGGGCTAAAGCCTCGTAAACGGGTCGACACGATAGACCCGTTTAATAAATGGGTTGGGTCCGGGTTTAGGGTCTGGACTAGGGGTGGCAATGGGTCGGGTTGTGTCGTGTCTAGTCGGGTTCGTGTCCAAAAACCCCAGACCCAGACCCGACCCGTTTAACTAATCGTGTCTAGATCCTAAACCCGTACCCGACCCGCCAATAAACGGGTAGACCCGATAAGACCCGTTTATCACCCGGACTATTCAGTTGACCCGATCCGACCCAATCCGACTCGACCTGACCTGACCCGAAAGACCCGCTGGTATTATATATTATAGTATCGGATTGCGGGTAGACCCGACCCGATCCGTTGAATACTAAACGGGTCTTCCCGGGTCTACCGTGTCCATACCCTAAACCCGGACCCGACCCGTTTATTAAACGGGTCTATCGTGTCGACCCGTTTACGACCCGAACCCGTTTAGCCCTGACCCAGACCCGCTAACTTCGTGTCGGGTCGTGTCAAGTCTGCCGTGTTGGGTCCGAAATTGCCAGCCCTAGTCTGGACACGGTAGATCCGGAAAAGACCCGTTTAAAATTCACCGGGTCGTGTCAGGTCGGGTCGGATCTACCCGCAATCCGATACTATAATATATATAGTATCAGCATGTCTATTGGGTAATGTCAGGTTGAGTCGGATCGGGTCAACTGAATAAACCCGTGCGGTAAACTCGTCTAACGGATCTTATTAGGTCTACTCGTTTATAAACGGGTTGGGTACCGGTTTAGAATCTAGACACGAATAGTTAAACGGGTCAGGCCCGGGTCTAGGAGTTTTGGACACGACCCGAAACTAGACACGACACGAACCCGACCCGACACGACCCATTGCCACCCCTAGGGCTGATGGGTTCTCGAAAACATCTCCAAGCCAACTTGGTTAGGAGAGCTTGGTTGATCGCCTCTGCCTCCCGTATGCCCAAGCCGCCGTTCTCCTTAGTCATGTAGAAATCTTTCCAGGCTTTGAGGTAAAGACGGCGGGTTCCTTCACTAAAAACCAGAAAAATAAGGGTCCTCCCATGAATTTCTCATTGCAGGTCATAAGTGGAACTCCCAGGAGACTGATAATGTCCTCTATTATTGTACCAAGAGTATTGGGTAGGGCTGGCGATTTCGGATCCGACACGAAGTTAGCGGGTCTGGATCAGGGCTAAACGGGTTCGGGTTGTAAACGGATCGACATGATATACCCGTTTAATAAACGGGTCGGGTTTGAACACGGTAGACCCAGGAAGATCCGTTTACAATTCAACAGGTTGGGTCGGGTCGGGTCTACCCTCAATCCGATACTGTAATATATAGTATCAGCGGGTCTATCAGGTTAGGTCGGGTTGAGTCGGATTGGGTCAACTGAATAAACCTGTGTAGTAAATGGGTCTAACGGGTTTTATCGGGTCTACCCATTTATAAACGGGTTGGTATGGGTTTAGGATCTAGACACGATTAGTTAAACGGGGCAGTTCTGGGTCTAGGGGTTTTGGACACGACCCGAAACTAGACACAACAAGAACCCGACCCATTGCCACCCCCTTGTATTGGGGCTGGAGTAGATGGCAGACATGTCGTAGTTGATGACCTGGCGTTCCAAATAAATTGAGCGTGTCGTCGATGGCAGGCAAAAAAATCATCATCAAAAAGTGATATAACTTTAGTCTCAACCATCTGATTCAGACTTTTGGAGAGGGCTTCCATGCACAATATTCTCATATAGGGTGACAGAGGGCAACCTTGTCTAATACCTCGTGTTGCTTTAATGAACCCCTCTGGGTTGCCATTAATCAGGACCGAGAACGTAGCAGTAGAGATGCATTCCATGATTAGACCTCTAAGACGAGGAGGGATTCCCAAATTAAGGGATGAGCACCTTTGAGATGAAATTCCACTCGAGTCTGTCGTAGTCCTTTGACATGTCTAGCTTTAGTGCAAATAGGCCAGATGCACCCCTTTTAGTTGACATAGAATGGAGGTGCTCTTGTGCTATGATGGAATTATCAAAGATCTGCCTTTTAGCCACAAAAGCACTCTGATTAGGAAAAATAATCGAATTAAGATATGGTTTGAGTTTACTTGCAATAATTTTGCATATAATTTTATAGCAGATGTTGCATAGACTTATTGGCTTGAAATGAGAAAAGTATTTCGGAGTCTCTCTTTTTGGAATAAGAGCAATGAAGGTGTGGTTAGTTTTCGAATAAAGAATCCCGATTCGGAAAGCGTCTTGGACAAAGAGAACAACATCCCCTTGAATGGCCTCCCAGTACGCTTGATAGAAGAGTGGCTGGTAGTCGTCAAGATTCATACTTTTAAGAGGGCCCATATTCTTCACCGTATCGAAAATCTCATGTCTAGAAGGGAGAATGCACAAGGCTTTCTTGTCTTGGTCAGTGAAATATGGTATAGCTTCAAATAGGGACAGCAATGGTGCAGCTTTGGGCAAAACCGAAACTGCACTGCAACACTGAATTGCCACACTAAAACCGTACTGCACCGCGACGATGTACTATTATGTCAAACCGAAACCGTACCATGCGGTGTGGTGTGGTGTAGTGCACTACGGCTTATCATTATAATGACCTAAACGGTGCGGTTTTGGTCAAAACCGTTACATTGAAACCGAAAATCGAAACCATACCACACTGCGATGATTTTATATTTTGCAAACCAAAACCGCACCATGTGGTGCGGTTTACCACGGTTTTTTATTTTAAGCCGCACCACTGTCATCCCTAGCTTCAAAGATGTTATCCGGCACGGGGGGAGGGAAAGAAAATGTGAAAATATCATGAAAGTAAGATAAAAAGAAGGATCTTCTGATTTTACCATCTTCTACACAATCTCATGAAGGTAGGTGAATAATTTTTTTCCTTTGTTGTTGGAGAGTAGAGATATGGAAGCTCCTCGAGCCAAGTAATCTTAGCTCTTTGTTTTCAGAAAATCTCTTCCTTATGGATAAGGTCCTCGCACGAAGAGAGGAGTTTCTTTTCACGGACAATAGAAACTTCGGAAGGGGCCAAAGCTTGGACTTCAACAATTTGTTTTTTTAAAGATTCGATATCCTTGATGTTGGGCGGTTTTGATTTAACCTTCCATTCTCTGATATGAACTTTGAGTTTATCACATTTATTTTCCAAACCTGATTCTCCTTGCTTGGGATGAAGTCGGCTCTAGTTCTCATTGGATATATTTTTGAAACTCTCTTCTTTAGCCCACATAGCCTTGAAATGGAAAGTTCACTTATTGGGTGAAGGGATATGACAACAATTAAGGAGGATTGAACAATGGTCACTACGAATAGAGTGAACACCACAGGGGATCAACAAGGACACGATCAAGCCTTTCCCTTATACGAAAATGTATGCTCCTCTTATCGGATTAGGTGTAGGCTGGCCCCGAGTGGCCAAGATCTAGGAGCCCCGCACAATGGTTAAACTCTTTGAAATCTTTAGTAGAGCGACACTTACGGGTATTACCTCCCATCTTCTCATTTGGAGATTTGATAGCATTGAAGTCCTCTATGCAGCACCAGTCCCCAGTAAAATCCCTACAAGTCTTCTGCATGATCGGTTAGGTTCACCATAAATACAAACAATATTCCACGAACTTGTGAGATTAATGATAACATTTGCGACAATGAAAATTTTTGATTCCGAAATGACAGAAAGCCACACATAATTTTTTCATATACACCACAGTCCCCCAGAAAGCCCCTTAGTGGGAGCTACAAGGAAATTATGCACTCCAAGAGAATTAAGAGTGAGTGTAGAAGAATTAATACTGCATTTTTTTTGGGGGACTTAGTGATAGCTACCTGACAAAGGTATCAGCTTGCAATAAGCCCTTCTACAAGTCCAGTATTGCAATAGCTCCCTCTCGAAACCCTGCCGAACAAAATAGATAATAGGACAATAACGCCCAGCCCAAGTTCATTAAATTTATATTTTCTGCCATCAACTTAACATGAACCATTTTTGCATGAAAATCAATTGCAATCACTCCAAATTTGTCGATTTAAAACCACAAAACAATTTAAAATTTTTTTCCTGTATAAATTCATCAATTTTTTTTTTATTCTATCAATTGACCAAATAGTTACTCTTTTTTACCAATTGTTACTCTTTATGTGTGAAATTGAATTAGCTTGGTTTCGCAAAGTTAAAGGCATTTTTAATCATAAAAAAAAAATCATATTGTGACCAGATGAGCAGAAATACCGCTACAATCAATCGACAATTAAGATATTTTATCATATCAAATTGTTACTCTTTGCTAATGGATTGCTTTTCTTTGCCAATTGTTACACTTTATATGTAGGGCTAAAGTTGTTATTTAAAAAGTTCCGTTCTTACATGTGGGCGGCAGAAGGAGCCCGTGTTAGCCCATGCTAACGGATTTTTGCTCTTTATCAATTGTTACTCTTTTGCTACGATAGTTACAGTTTATATGTAGGGATAAAATTGTTATTTAAAAAATTCTGTTATTACATATGCACGGGAGAAAGAGCTTGTGTTCGCCAAAGTCCAACTATAGGGATTTAACGTTAAGTTCAAACTTTACGTATGCTTAACGTTAAACAAAAACATTGTTAAGGAGCTAATATTAATAGGGTTATTGTGACTTTGCCCCCCAAATTTTGCCTTGAATTAGACTTTACTCCCCATTTTTCATGAATTAGACTTTACCCCCCAAGACTAACTGTTTCGTCAGCTCACCTCACAAAACTTTATTTCTTTTATGTCAGCTCACCTTTCTCTTTGATGGTGAGCTGACGGAATAGTTGGTTTTGGAGGGTAAAGTCTAATTAAGGAAAATATGGGGGGAAAATTTGGACTTGATGAATTTTCCCAATACAAGGTATACACCCCAGTTAAAATTTTTGGGGTATGAATAAAATTTTTTGGGGTACCTTCATCTACCGGTCTTGATTATTCATACCCCAATACAAATTTTATTCATACCCCAAAAATCTGTAATTTGCCCCCATTTCCAACAAACTTGAACACACCCCTTTTTTTTTTTTCATACCCCATTCCTGTGCCAAAAATACCCCTTGCCCCTTACACCCCACCATCAATGCACCCCAGTTAAATGGCTCGCCCCAACTTGATTATACCCCAATCAAACACATACCTCCTTAAATATACCCCAATTATATGCACTCTTGAATACACCCCACTTTTAAGTAAACCCCATGCCGTTGACTGGTACTTGAAGGCACAGGTAGGACTGCAACTAGGGCTGGCAATTTCGGACCCGACAGGACCCGACACGGAGTTAGCGGGTCTGGGTCAGGGCTAAACGGGTTCGGGTCGTAAACGGGTCGACACGATAGACTCGTTTAATAAACGGGTCGGGTCCGGGTTTAGGGTCTGGACACGGTAGACCCGGGAAGACCCGTTTAGTATTCAACGGGTTGTGTCGTGTCGGGTCTACCAGCAATCCGATACTATAATATATAATACCAGCGGTCTTTCGGGTCAGGTCAGGTCGGGTCGAGTCGGATTGGGTCGGTTCGGGTCAATTGAATAGATCCGGGTGGTAAACGGGTCTTACCGGGTCTTATCGTGTCTACCCGTTTATTAGCGAGTCGGGTACGGGTTTAGGATCTAGACACGATTAGTTAAACAGGTTGGGTCCAGATCTAAAGATTTTGGACACGACACGAACCCGACACGACACTACCATTACCACCCCTAGATGCAATTGGGCATGCCAACCCGAACCCAACCCGACTTTGGGCGGGTTAACCCGAACCCACCCCGCACAACCCGGCCAACCCGACGGGTTGGGCTTGGGCTAAATTTAAACAAACCTTGGGTTGGGTTGGGGGTACAAAAGACAATAAGTAAGGGCTTTGGGGTACAAAAAAAAAGGGCATTGTTGGTATTAAAGAATTGTTGAGTAAGTTATTGAGATACGATAGGGAGCGGGGGTTAATTACAGATTTTTGGGGTATGAATAAAATTTCCCTATTAATAACCCATTATTTTTGGGGGATTATTAGCCTAAGACCCCTCTAATTAGGATAAATCCATCAAAACTTTTCACTTAAGCTTCAACCCCTCTAAACCAATCCAACTTTAACAAAAACCCTACCCAATTTCGTGCAAATCGGTACATTTGGCCTCAGACATGAATGTCGCATCAGGGCTTACTGATGTCAGAATAGCACCAAACACCACAACAGCACTTGCCACTCGCCACGTCGCTCGCCACGTCAGACATCTAAGTGTGGGAGGTGGGCCCCGGTGGGTCCCATTTCGGCTAGGAGGAGCCTAGTCAAAGTCAAACACTCGGGGGGTTCCACTTCCATCAGCTGCAGCTATAAATAGCTGTTTGCCGCTCATTCTCCTTCGAACTCTCCATTTCCTTTCTCTTCGAGTTTCCGCTTCAGCTCTCCGGGACGGCTGTGGAGGACGACGCCGATTTCTAGGGTTGCTTCGAGTTTCTTGGTGCTTCGATATCTCCTCGTCGAGATTTCTGGGAGCTAAGATCGTAATCGGAATCCAAACATCCCGGTATTACCCTAATCGGAGCATCATCATGAAATCCAAATCACGATTTTTTTTTTCTATGCAAAAAAGGAGAGATATTCATTATTAATTCGATAAATGCATAGATCTGATCATGATAGGGGGGTTTCTAGCTCTTCGGGCATCTCTTTAGGCATCGATTGGTGGAATTTGAACTGTTGTAGACCCTCTTTTATTTGGGGAAATCTTCGATCTTTGTAGAAATAAGCTGTTTTTTAGTTTTTCATAATATTTTTTTCTTTCGATTTCCAATTCATGATCATCTGATTTCCATTGTTTCAGTGAATCTGCCCTAAATGTTAACCCTTTCATTGGTTTTCTGCAGAGCGTAGAAAATGCTACTTGCTAACCCTAGTTTTTCTTGGATCAATAGCGGTACTTGCAATTCAACGTACCTAATCTCTTTCTGATCAGTAGTTGCACTCTGAGTGTTTGGGAAAGATTAATGATTGAGTTTAAATGGTTACAGGGTTTTTTTGGATCCGAGGTCCTTTCTTATTTGGGGATTTTCAGGATCTTTATAAGCTGAGATTTTTAATCTTAAGTAATTTCTTCTCTAAATTTCTGGTATGAGCATTTGATTTCCTTTCACACAATTTATGTAAATGTTTATAGATTATCTTCCCCAAATTTTATGTTTTTCCAAATTCTTTCCACATACCCTAGACAATGCTACTTGATATAACTGTAGACCTTTTAGGGATTGGTATTGGTATCTGCAATTAGCCTATCTATTTTTTTTTTCTGGTCTCAGAAATTCGTTAGTGGTTTTAACTCGAGAAACCTACTGTGTTGATTTACTCCCATATCTTAGCATAATAGAGAAAATCCTCTTTCGCCAAGTGTTGCTGAAAGAGGAAAGGTGAAATTCAAACTGTTATATATGGGTTTTCAATCTAGGATCCCCTAACATTTGGGGATTTCCGGATCTTCATAGGTATTAGCTGCATTTTCCGATTTTGTATTGATCATCTCGAAATATATGACGTATAAGCTTCTGTCGCTGTTTTCATGTAATCTGCCCTAAATTTTAATTTTTTTTCCACAGGATTCCTTTTATCTTTGAAAGTGCTACTGATATCCTGGTTTTTTTAGGTTTATGGCACTAATTTCTGCTTTTTAACCTATCCAATTCTTATTTTTCTGGCCTAAGAAGTTAGAACTTAGAAAGTGATTTTAACTTGAGAACTGTGATGCGTTGAAGGGCAATTGAGCAATAGGAACGGAGTGTGATGTAAGCAGTTTATTCGCAGTTTTATTTCTCTATATTTGTTTATTAAATGTTACGGATTCTTTGTGGGCTGGTCCAAGCATCAATTTACTAATTATAAGCTTCAGTTCTTTCCTGTTAATTAAGCTCTGTACTTTTGTTATTTTAGATAATAAATCATTTCACATAATTATTCAGGATATTTATACCCTTTTGTCTGTTATCTTCAGCATGTGACACCTAACCAATCTCCTGTGCTTGAGCCACCATGAAAATAAAGAAATAGAAGTTTTTTCTGTATTGTTGAATGTTGAAAGTTCTTTTGAAGTTCATGTAAATGAGCAGACTATTTTCTTACCATGTGCACAGTTGGTTTCATCAGCTCTCATAGGTCATGAAATTATCAGAAGGGTGAAATGAGGTGCAATGCCTGCTGGCGGGAGTTGGAAGGGAAAGCCATATCAACCACCTGTGGCCATCTCTTGTGTATCCAGATAGCAATTACATATGCTAATTACTGATTGTATTGATTCAAAGATTTATGATTCTTCTACATCTTACTTCCCTTAACCTATGAAAAAGGCACAGAAGACGCCAACAAGATACTCAGCAGTGATGCCGCCTGCCCAATATGCGATCAAGTGCTCTCCAGAAGGTACATTTCCTTTTATTTCTTGCAAGCTCAGGTGGTTTCGAATTCAGAGCTTTTCTTTCTTTCAAATTCCATGATAGCTTATGATGCTTTTGCCTGTCAGCCTCTTGAGACCGGTGGATATAAATCCTGGCGATGAATGGACAAATGTAAGAAAGAATTCCAATCACTTAGAGCTTGCCTCATTTGATCCCCCCCCCCCCCCCCCCCTCTCTCTCTCTCTCTCTCCGCTGGCTCATGTTTTGCTTCCCGTATTTTGTTGCAGATGGCGATGGCTGGAGTGTCTCCTCAGATACGTATCCTTTTGCCTTCTACGATATCTTGTAGATATAACCACTTCAATTCTCTCAGCTCCTATAAGTGATTTACGCTTGGCAAAAGATTTATGAAAGAGCATCATGCCCTCTGTATTTCCTTTGACACACTAAACTTACAGTCATGAAGAGTGCTTATCGAAGTGTGATGTTCTTCATTGGGCAAAAGGAACTGGAGATGCAATACAAAATGAACAAGATCGTTGGGCAATGCCGGCAGAAATGTGAGGCTATGCAGGAGAAGTTCACGGAGAAACTGGAACAGGTGCACACTGCATACCAGAAAATGGGCAACAGGTGCCAGATGATGGAGCAAGAGATTGAAACTTTGTCGAAAGACAAGCAAGAACTGCAAGAAAAATATGCTGAGAAATCAAGGTCAATCCTTTGGCACCGTAATTTTCGAAAGAATGATATCCCATCTTTTGCCTGCTACAACATATTCTGAATTCCATAGGAGGATCTCGTTTTAATGAGTTGTTTCCAAAACCAGGCAAAAGAGGAAACTTGATGAGATGTACGATCAGTTGAGAAGTGAGTATGAGTCGATGAAGCGCTCAGCAATCCAACCAGCGGGCAACTTCTTTCCAAGAGCTGAGCCGGACTTGTTTGCGAGCATGGGCAATATGATGGATACCAGGGACCCCCTCAGACAAGGTAACCACCCGGAACCATTTCGATCAAGATTGTAAAAATCGATTATTCAAGTTTTTAAACATTTGAAACCATTCTCCTCAAGTTTGTTTGGCACGAACTGGAGAGCTAACTGAATCTTTCTTTAAGCTCTCCCAAAAATACCAGTTGATTTATTTGTCGCAGATCGGTGTTTCACTCCTGATACTCCAGGGCAGAGAGAGGACATGTGGCCTTCAGCCAGACCGAAGAATTCCAACTCGGCCGCCTTTGACCTTTCCGGAGGATCACCAGCAAAGACCTCAGCAGGCCCTGTCGATGCTGGAGCCAGAAGACCGTCACGCCCTCCTTTTGGGGCTGGCATCAGCAATCCCGCTGCGACTTTGCGTAATCTCATAATTTCTCCCATGAAGCGACCGCAGCTATCACGAAGCCGCGCCCACCTGTTCACGTAATGCTCTTACCTCTTCTTGGTGTTCTTTTACCTGTTTGGATCATGTTCTGGCAGACAAACGCCTTCCAATTGTTCTATAGGAAGTAAGAACTGTTTCTTTTCTTTATTTTTTTTGTTTTTGGAGAAAAAGAAAGAACAGTTTCTGATTGATCTAAGTTTTTGTTCCAGGTTGTAGGATGGAAGGAGAGTGGAGTTTACTGTCGATAATCCGATGTTGTGAGAGATCTCTTCATTCTGTTTCTCAGTTTCTTTGCTATAATACTGGATGTTGAAATAGATGTCATCTAAAAGACAGCGGTTCTTATAAAGTGTTTCTGAAAAGAAGATTACCTGTGATTTACCTTCTAGCATTTTGACTAACGATTAGGGGGACTTCTCCTGCTTGGTTGGTCAAGTGAGGGAAAATAATCAGTGTTGAGAGAGTGGGAATTACAAAGATGAGAATCTCACAAGAGAAATTGAAATCGAGCAATTGCAATGCAAGGAATATGCATTCTTAGGGTTAATACTTACATGAAGCCCATGACATGCTTATGTCATATAAAGAAAGGCTAGAGTTTTGAATAGTCTATAACATTCTTAGCTTGTTTTAACTTCTGATTAGTAAGGCCATTTTGTTTAAGTCTTTAAGAAGCAATGATGATGCATGTTATGATCAGTGTTGTACTGCTACTGTTCAATCTTCTATGCCAAATTTATGATTCCTGGTTTTTTTTTTTCTAGTATTTTCATAACAATAATTCATTAACACTCACACATAGTGAACCATAAAGTATACTGATAAATTTTTTTTTTCTTTCAAAGCTATACATGCCATTTCAAACTTTTAATGGTTAATTTTATAATATGGGGACTCAGAGGTATATGTGAAATAACCAGTTTAAGCTTTCTCTATAGAACAATAAAAATTATAAATATTTGATGAATAATAGACTAATAGTTAGTGTGTATTGCTCATAGAACAATTATATCATACATGTCTCTTATTAAGAAAAGATTACAACAAGTTGATAATAGTTATTTATAAATTAGATTAACATATAGAAAACTACTATGTAACATTAGTTAAAACACATAAGAGTAGAGGTATGAAGTCTATAGTAAATTTTTTTTCTTCTATTGCTAGGTCTGAAAATACATAACATTTAGTAAAATGCGTCCATATAGACATATCTGTTAGATACCCTCATGCCCCAAAACCCAGGTAGTAAGGGGAGGTCCACAAAGGGTATATTATAAAGCGGATGTAATGGGCCCCCTTTACCGATGTGGGGCTAACCGGTGGACTTCCTCAACACTAGGGGTGGCAATGGGTCGGGTCGGGTCGGGTCGGGTTCGGGTCGGGTTGAGACATATGTATACGGGCAAAACACCCGACCCGTTTAATAAACGGGTCAAAAACTTAAACCCAAACCCGACCCGTCTAATAAACGGGTTGACCCGACCCGACCCGTTTAATCCGTTCACTAAACGGGTCGGGTCGAGTCGGGTCGGGTTGGCTCGGGTTGGGTCAATAGAACCCATGTAAACCTGTCGGGTTGGGTCAAAACAAGTCGGATTGGGTCGGGTCGGGTCGGGTCGGGTTGACACGACCCATTTGTTAAACGGGTCAAGTCGGGTCAATCAGGTTATAAGTAGAAACCCGAACCCGACCCATTAAATAAACGGGTCAATCGGGTCGACCCGTTTATGACCCAAACCCGTTTAGGCCAAACCCAAACCCGCTAACTTCGGGTCGGGTTCGGGTCGGGTTGGCGGGTCGGGTCAAGAATTGCCACCCCTACTCAACACCCCCCCTCAAGCGGAGCACGTGGAGCGAGGCACAATCGAAAGGGGCCGCACCCGGAGGGAGACGGTGAACCCAGCTCTGATACCATGTTAGATACCCTCACGCCCCAAAACCCTGGTCGTAAGGGGAGGTCCACAGAGGGTATATAAAGCAGACGTAAGGTGCCCCCTTTACCGATGTGGGACTAACCGGTGGACTTCCTCAACAATACCTATGTCCTAAAGCATCCCCTAACCATGAAGATCTTGTATGTTTTTATTTCTAAATTCGAATTAATTGAACGATCAACTGAAGGGTTGAGAAATAAAAATTTACCTTCTGTGTGTTTTCCATGAATACAAAGTGCAGAAGGAAAAATAGAAGCCCGACCAAAACTGCTTGATTCCTTGTAGCCTGTTATGCCAACTTCAGCTGGTTGTGTCAAACTCGAATGTTTCTGAACTTAGGTAATACTTAAGCAAGGCTGCTGCGCAGGCTGTGTGCGTGCCTAGTGCACCTGACTGCAGGGTACAAACCTTTCTGCAAGCTGGTGCACTGCACCCCATGCTAACAGTTGCCAGCCACATGCCCTGTTCTTCACAATAATGAGTCCAATCTAATTTAAGTTTGTCGTAAGGTTTGAACTAAAAAACAACCCGTCGGAATACTTAACGCGCAACAAAATTCAAACATATCAAGCTTAAGATCAAAGACTGGCGTAGGCATCATTTATTCAGTGTCAGAAGGACGAAGGAGACACTGTCAGCGGAGATTCTTTACTGGGATTCAAAGGAGGAAGATAAGGGGTGCCTAACACATGACGACCAACAGAGGAGGCAGCGGGTTATAGAAGAGCTGCAGAACACTCTATCTATTGAAGTGACCATGTGGAAACAACGAGCTAGGTACATATGGTTGAAGGAGGGTGACCTTAACACAAAATTCTTCCACTCCATGGCTAATGCGAGACACCATATCAATCAAATCCACTCCTTACAGCACCATTCGGTTGAAGTTAGCAATCAGTAAGCGATACATCAGATCTTCAACGGGCACTTCAAGAGCTTCTTTGCTACGAAGGACCTACCTGGTTTCAATATTAGATTGCAAGAGCTATACCCTAACCCCTTGGATGAGGATACACACCAAGAATTGGATGCACCATTCACAGAGGAAGAGGTAAGGCTGGCGGTAAAGGATCTGAGTGCAGACAAGGTACGACCTGATGGATTCTCTATGAGCTTCTATCATTCTTTTTGGGATACCATCAAATGTGATATACTGCAAATGATTGGGGTTTCCACATGGGAAAATCGATTGTAGATCATATCAATAACTCGATCATTGCTTTGATCCCCAAGAAGAAAGGTGCAAACCAAATAGGAGACTTCCGACCCATCAGCCTTATCAACGGGATCTTCAAGATCATCACTAAGACCCTGGTCAATAGACTAAGAAAGATCATCAAAAATTTTGTAGACATTCATCAGACAGCTTTTGTCGAGAACAGATCCATCCTGGATACTTTTGCTTGTGCACATGAAGTGGTCCATCGATGCAAAAAGATGCACTAGAGGCAATCCTTATTAAACAAGATTTCACCAAGGCTTTTGATTGTATTGACTCGAGCTTCCTCCACCAGTTCTACAACTGAGAGGGTTCAGCACAACCTGGATTTGATGGATTCTCATGTGCCTGGCGACCTCAAAATCGTCAGTCATCCTCAATTATGTCCTAGGCAAACCATTCAGAATGTTTATAGGACTAAGACGAGGAGACCCTCTGTCTCCCCTCTTGTTCATCTTGGTCACTGATGTACTAAGCCAAATTATTAGAATTTAGATGCAAGGTTTGTAGTTTCGGTTTCGGTCTGCCCATCAAGGATCGGTTTCGGAGTTTCAGTGGTTTTGGTTTCGTTTTTTAAATTAAAAACAATTAAATAATATAAAATAATTAGATCGGTACCCACTTCATAGTGGTCTTGTTTACAAAAGGGCGTGGCTTTTGCTTTACCCTGGCTTTTGCATCGAATTAGAGACCATCGATTACCTTTTTTTTTCTTTGCATAGTTGTCCATAGCATCTAGATGTGTTTTCTACTTTTTTTGGTCTTCAAGGCCCCCTCCCCCCTCCCCACTTCTATTGACGGTCTTTGGTCATTCTGGAGACAGGTTATGGTTCCACACAGTCATGTAACAACATGGAAGTATGGAACAGATGTGTGGCCAACTTTCTATGGACCTTGTGGCTTGAGAGGAATGCTAGGGTATTCCATCATAGCTACAGGACCTTGGACAATATTTTCATGGAGGCAGGGAGGATCACTTCTTTTTGGTTTGGATGTATACTTGGACCTCGAACGACCTAGGGGGTCCTCTTCTATTTTGTGCTTGTTTTGTGTTTTGAGTATGGCATGTATATGGTTTTTGTACTAGGATTCATGCTCTGAATCCATGGTTTTCAATTTCGGTTTCGTTTATGGTTTCGATTGACCAAAATCAAAATTTCGATTGAAATGGTGGGAAAATTTTAAAATGGTAAAAAAAAAAAGAGCTTTGATCTTGATTAAGTCTTTTTAAATTTAAGTCTTTTGTAGTTGTGTTGAACATATCTACATGAATTGTTTTTAGAAAACACACCAAAAAATAGTAAGCTTTAATGGACCATGATAAACAAGAAGGAATACCAATAAACTATAGAAAAAAACTTGTTAATTATTATATATGATATATTTACATATATTTTATTGTTTTGCTTAACATCATCGTCTCCACCTCGTCTTATTATTTAGCAGTTGACTTTGTCTTTCCCTCAATAGTCGTAGTTTATATATTTTCCTCCATCTTCCCGCTTCATTTATTAGTTGCCTCTCGACAACATAACATATATGTTCCTCAATACATCTCTCGTCAAACATCTCCATCCATATTCATCTAAAAATAAAGGAACCGGTCCTGACGTACATCATTACTCGCCATGTAACATTACGTTTCATCCCATTCCAAAAATATTTCGGGTCATCCTATGCAAATGAACTCTACTTGAAATTGACTACCTACGCCACCCACCGACCGACACTTTAACAGGAACGACATGTACATACTTATCCCACAACTCATATGCGGGTGAGAACACCAGTATGAAAGATGCTTGTCGAGACGACTGCATCGACGATGATAGTAGTGGCTGAGGCATCTGAGCCTACAAGGGTAGTGGTGGCGGAGGCAACTCCACCGATGAGGGCAGTGAGGATGATGACATCGGTCGAAATCCAAGCGAATCCAACGGCAAAATCTGACGACTCTGGTGGTGGTTCTAGCCAGTGTTCTAAAAAGTGGCCCAGGCGGCCGCCTAGGTGCTAGGCGATCCCCCACCGCCTCACTTAGGCCCTAGGCGCATAAAAAAAGCAGCCAAGCTCCCAGGCGGAGCTAGGCGGGGCAAGACGACCTCCTAGGCAGTATAGGCGGCCGCCTAGGCGGACTCAGGCTGGCCAGGCGGGATCAGGCTGGCCAGGCGAACCAGGCGGCCTGAGGCTGGTCAGGCAGGATAGGCGGGCTAGGCGGACCATGTTTGCTTTTGTTCTTCTTAATCACTCAATCTTGAATTATGGTTATATACTTGTTCTTTAAAATAATGGTTTGGGATAATCTTGAACTTATATTAATTTTTAAACATGTATATATTATATAATATCAAAATAATAATTAAAATAATTAAAAAAAGACAAAACGCCTAGGCGTCGCTTAGGCCCCGCCCCGCCTAGGCGCTAGGCGGCCCCCCACCGCCCGATTAGTGCCTAGTGCTTTTTAGAACCTTGGTTCTAGCAAAATCCGACAACGATTCCGACAAGATCTGGGGAAATTCAACGAATCTGGCAACGAGAACCGGCAAGATTCGGCGATTCGGTGAGATTTGACGAGATTGGCTAGATCTGGCAAGATTCTGTGATTCCGGTGTGATCCGATGTATTCGGGGGCAAGATCCGATGAGATTCGGGGGCAAGATCTGGCAAAATCCAGCGAGATCCAACTATTTTTGCAAAATCTGGTGAGATTCAACGGTGAATTCACTGAATTCTGACGAGATTCTGTGATTCCGGTGAGATCTTCTGGCGAAATGAGATTTTGATGAAATTCGACAAAATTTGGAGGCTTTCGATTGAAATCTCGGTGGCTGCGGTCAAAATCGATTGAAACTAGTCTCATTTAAAGCCCCATCCCACCTAAACAATCCTGTATGTTTCACGAAATCTGTGGATTAGTTTCATTTGAAATTACCGACAAGTCAACAAAATGATCAATTTCGCCACAATCAGGATCGAAATCGAGGGCAGCACGTGACTTCGGTTGGACCCCTTGCTTTTGGTCGGAATTTTGTCGAAACGGACGAACTGAGGTTGGTTTCGGTGGGCCCTCACCATTTCGTCCTAAATTGCGGTGTCCCCTCACCGTTTATGTCGAAATTCCCGCAATTGTCCCGAAATTCCGAAATTTCATTGAAATCAGAACGGGTCTGGGTTTTGAACCCCCATTTCGGTTCACCAGCAATCGAAACCAAAATATTTCGACAAAATTTCGACCGAAATTTCAAACCATGTCTGAATCCATCCTTATTATACTTGTGACAAACCCTAGGGGAAGAGAGGAAGAGAGAGAGAGAGAGAGAGAGAAGGAGAGCTAGGGTTTGGGGAGAGAATGGAATTAATCTCTCATTAGGCCAATTGCCCTTATATGGTGAATACATGTTAGTCATATATACACTGAGTGTATGTATATACACGAATACATCTTAACACCCTCCCTCAAACTCAGGGTGGATCATGCACCAAGAGTTTGGCAATCAAAGACCGAAAACGTGGTGTAGGATGTGACTTCGTGAAGAAGTCTGCTATCTGCTCTGCTGAGGGAATGAAAGGTAGTGAGATTGTCATGACCTCATACTCCTGTCGGACGAAGTGACAGTCAATCTCGATGTGCTTTGTCCTTTCATGAAAAACCGGGTTGCTGCTAGCAATCTGAATAGCACTCCAGTTATCACAGTGAAGTGGAGTAGGCTCGGAGAAAGCAACACCGAAATCACTGAGGAGACGTCGAAGGTGAACTATCTCCTTAGTCGTGGAGGCCATGGCCCTGTACTCAGTTTCAGTGCTAGAGAGAGACACCACTTTCTGCTTCTTGCTGCGCCAGGATATCAAAGAGTCGCCGAGAAACAAACAATAACCAGTAGTGGAGCGGCGTGTAGTCGGATCTCCAGCCCAGTCTACATCTGAGTAGGCTCGAAGTCTGAGAGAGGAGGACGACGACAGAAACAAAGAGCGAGTAACTGTCCCTCTGAGGTACCGGAGGATCCGAAGAAGAGCACCGTAGTGAACTGAGTGTAGAGCTGCAACAAACTGACTGACAATGCTGATAGCGTGAGCAATGTCAGGCCGAGTGATGCAGAGATAAACGAGCTGTCCCACAATCTGCCTCTACCGAGTGGGATCTGAAAGAGGAACTCTATCTGTAGGACGTAGCTTCGAGTGAAGCTCAAGAGGGGTGTCTACTGTGCGGTTATCTGTGAGGGCAGCACGACTAAGGATGTCTGAAAGGTACTTCTGCTGAGAGAGCAGAATGCCATCTGCACTGTATGCTACCTCAAGACCAAGAAAGTAGCGAAGCGTACCCAAATCCTTCGTCTGAAATTGGTTCCTCAAGTGCTGCTGAAGACTGGCAATCGCAGCAGAGTCATCTTCAGTGATGATCATGTCGTCCACGTATAACAGTAGAATCGCCCGGCCCTGCGGGGACGACCTAACAAACAGAGAGTGGTCCTGACTGCTCTTTGAGTAACCAAGTTCCCTGACAGTATGACGGAACCGCTCAAACCAGGCACGAGGAGCTTGCTTGAGCCCATAAATGGCCCGACGAAGACGACACACTTGCTGAGAAGGAACACGGAGACCAGGAGGAGGATCCATGTAGACAGTCTCAGACAGGTCACCGTGAAAAAAGGCATTTTTCACGTCCATCTGAAGAAGCGCCCAGCGATAAACAACTGCAACTGCCAGAAGAGTGCGAACGGTGGTCATCTGAGCCACCGGAGCAAAGGTCTCCTCATAGTCAACGCCATACTCTTGAGTAAAGCCACGAGCCACCACCCGAGCCTTGTGACGCTCAATGGATCCATCAGGGCGGTGCTTGACCTTATAAATCCACTTGCAGCTGACAAGCTCAACACCAGAGGGCAGAGGGACAACATCCCAGGTCTGAGTCTGCTGAAAGGCCTGAAACTCCTCATCCATAGCCTGACGCCACTGAGGAAACTGAACTGCCTCAGAGTAGGATCGGGGCTCCTGATCTGCGTGCACAGCAGTAAGAAAGGCAGTAAACTGGGGCGAGTAACTACAGACAGAGGCAAAACCAAAACGATCAGGAGGCCCAGTATCGTGGCTAAAACGGTCAGGCGGGTGATGCTGGCGCTGAGGGTAGCGAGGCGGGTCTGGATCCACGACTGGCAATGACGGAGCAGGCACAGGAGGTGAAAAACTAGGAGTAACCTCAATAGTAGGGGAGCCGGCATCCGCTGAGAAGGAAGGACACGGAGACACAGGGGTAAACCGGTGAGAGTAGACCTAAGGAAATGGACAGACAACTCGGGGAGGAGAGAGAGGCACGGGCATAGAGGAGGAAGCCTCGGAGGAGTCCCCTGGAGACGCTGGGGAAACAGCTGGCAAAGGAGCCAGTGGTGCCGAGAGAGCTGGTGGTGGGGAAGGAGCCGACGGAGCCGGGGGAACTAGAGAGGCCAACGAGGGAGGCATAGGTGTCGAGGATGGAGGAGAAGAAACCTCGAGAAAGGTGAGATCCTGAGCTTCAGGAGAGTAGTAGGGCGTATCCTCGACAAAGGAGACGTGTCGAGAGATACGCAAGCGACAAGCAACAGGGTCATAGCAGCGGTATCCCGTGTGTTCAGTGCTGATCCCAAGAAGGATGCACTTAGCTGCATGAGCAGACAGCTTTGTGCTCTCATGGAGAGGAAGAAGAACAAAACAGGTGCACCCAAAAGTGCGAAGAGGGTTGTAGTCAGGAGTGGTAGAGAGGAGACACTCATGAGGAGATAAGTCGTCCTGAAGAACTGACGAAGGAGTGATGTTAATGAGCTGGACTGAGGTGAGGAGAGCCTCAGCCCAGAAGCGCCGAGGAACAGAACCAGAAAGAAGGAGAGCACGAGTTGTCGCAAGAATATGGCGATGCTTGCGCTCAGCAACACCATTCTGCTCATGGATGTGAGGACACGAGTGTTGGAAAATAGTCCCATGGGACTGAATAAGGCTGCGCATAGCGGTTGATAGATACTCAAGGGCACAATCAGATCGAAAGATCTTGATGCACCGACTAAACTGTGTGTGAATCATGGAGGTGAAGTCCTTATAGACTTGGAGGATATCCGATCGACGGCGAAGAAGATAGACCCACGTGTAGCGACTGTAATCATCTACAAACGAGACATAATATAAATACCTAGTCATAGAGGGGAGAGGAGAGGGGCCCCAGATATCAGAGTGAACAAGATCAAAAGGAGCAGAGCTCTGAGAAGTACTTGATGAAAAAGGAAGGGCAGCAGCTTTTGCAAGCTTGTAGCCAGTACAAGTAGATAAAGATGAAAAAGGACCACGACCTAGAGCTCCAGAATGGAGTAATCTCTTAAGTCGCGGTTCCGACACATGACCTAGTCTCCTATGCCACAGGTCGGCATTAGGAGAGACAACTCCACAAAACCTAGATGATGACGGATCCAAAGAGTGAAGAAACTCCATCTGGTAGAGTCTGCCTGCCCTACGACCTGCTCCAATCGGTCGGCCAGTACGCAGATCCTGCACAGAACAAGAGGAAGGGGTAAATGTCACAGAGCAGCCAGAGTCACACAAAACACTAACAGAAATCAGGTGCATGTGAAGTGTGGGAGCATGAAGCACAGAGGATAAGGAGAGATGGCAAGCAAGGGTGGAGGCGGAAGTAATGGATCCAGACTGTGAGATGGCTAAGCGAGAACCATCTGCAGTGTGGATCGGTGGCAGGTGCGTCGCAGGCTGACAAGCAGTGAGCAGGGAGGCATCCGGAGTCATGTGGTGTGAGGCGTCCGAATCCAGTATCCAAACAATGGGACTACCAGGAGAGGCAGAGAAGGCTGAGGCGCTGGAAGATCCAGGAGTAGCGGCAGACTGCTGAGAGAGTCTAAGCTGAGCTAGTTCCTCACGAATAGACTGTAGCTCGCCAGCTGAGACGGAAGAGGCAGCAGCAGCAGTAGGAACAGGGCGACCACGACCTCGAGCTCGTCCTCGACCTCGATCTCTGTAGGTAGGACGCTTCTCTGGATGAAGTGAGAAGCAAGTGTCCATGAAGTGACCTGGTGTCTGACAATGAATGCAAAACGGTCTACCATGTGAGGCAGTAGCTGAGAGAGAAGACACAAAAGACACTGGGGGGCATGAGACTGGTGGCGGAGCAGCAGCAAGTACACCCGAAGACCAGATGGAGGTAAGGCCCTGGAGGCAAGAGTACGCAGATGAGTCTCCTCAGCGACCAGCTCGGCCACAGTCTCATCAAGACGAGGAAGACTGTCCCGGTGAAGAAGCTGACCGGCCAGAGCACTGAACTCTGGTCGTAGGGCAGCGAATAGCTGATAGAGTTGAAGACGCTCCCGGTAGAGCTGATACTCGACAGCACGGGACGGGTCAGGAACGGGAGCGAGATCCTGAAGATCACGCCAACAGGAGCGCATCTGACAATAAAACTGTTGGACCGTCAACTCTCCTTGCTGTGCCGACTGGGCCTGTGTGAGAAGCTGATACTCACGTGCTCCACTCTTTTCAACAAAGCGAGCAGTGAGATGACCCCAAATCGCTGCAGAAGTGGCAAGCCCAACCATGTCCCGGTGAAGAGAACGATCCACAGATGCAACAAGGTAGGTCTTGATGCGCTGATCGCGAAGGCGCTAGGGACCATATGCTGCATCGGAAGCAGAAAGCGTGGAAGAGCCATCAAGGTGTCCTCAAAGATTGTGACCCTCAAGGGTGGATTCCACCGTGGCGGACCATGCCGGCCAGTCGGTGGCCTCTTGGAGAAGAAAGTCGGTGGCGAGCTGGAGAAAATCCCGTGGAATCTCATAGGGAGTCACCGGAGGAGACGGCGGAGTCGTCATCGAGGAAGTCGAGGACATGTTTGTAGAGAGTGAATGCTCGAAGAGCTAGGGGAGTGAGCGCGTGAATGCGAGGTCGCAGAGACAGAGGCGCAGAGGCAGGGGCGCGAGGGGCTGGATCGCTGGAGCAGAGCGCGGGGTTGGAGCGGAGCGCGAGGTCGAGTGCGGGCTGGAGCGGATCGCGCGGCTGGAGCGCGAGGTCGAGCTACGGATCGTGCGCGGCAGTAGCGGGCTAGAGCGGGTCGCGTGGCAGTAGCAGAGCGGAGCGCGAGGTCGCTCGCGGATCGGGGATCTGCGGATCGGGGATCTGCGGATCGGGGATCGCGCGCAGGACGGGGAGCTGCTACGATCGCGCGGGGAGCTGCGATCGGGACGCGAGAAGCTGCGATCGTTGGATCAACGAAGACAAGGGAGCCGTTGACGACGCCGGCGATCAACCTTGCTCTGATACCATGTGACAAACCCTAGAGAAAGAGAGGAAGAGAGAGAGAGAGAGAGAAGGAGAGCTAGGGTTTGGGGAGAGAATGGAATTAATCTCTCATTAGGCCAATTGCCCTTATATGGTGAATACATGTTAGTCATATATACACTGAGTGTATGTATATACACGAATACATCTTAACAATACTATTAATCCACAGCTTGGGGGTCTGCCTAACCCCCTCACAATATAATGGATGCCATCTTACTCTCAAAAAAAAAAAGATCAGTCGATGGGTTGGATACGGAACGGATTAGGCATATCCTAATCTACCCGGTTAAGTAAATTCCCTAGTGGATTCGGACCGTTATCGGATCATCGGATTAAATAAGCCCATCCATATCCTTTTTTCTTTCGATCAGATCAAATCCGGTTGGTTGACAGATCTACATCGGACATGATGAAACTGTTAGCACCGAATGCGTAGTAGAGGAGTCAGCCCAGACTCGGGATCGGGAGGGCCAGGATAATATCTGAATCTCGATTGGGGCATCTTGAATATTTTTTTTTTATTTTGACCCTAAGTGCCTAAGATCTAAAGCAATCTAATCTAACGGTGGATAAAATCAAAAATATTTTATGTTCAATATACCTTGTCGGACCAGGCTTTTAACGGATTTGTTAAGTAAACGGGTTATCGGATTCAGACCGTTAGCAAATTATCGGATCACAAAACCCAACCATATATCCAACTTATGACCCAAATTAGATAGCCAATTATTTCAGATTATTCTCTCCTTTTCTTGTTGGGGGATTCGGGTACTGGGATTCAAGGTGTTATTGGCAATCATTACCTTCCACTGTATCATGTAAAATTAAACCCATCAGTCCTCTTACCTTCAACAAAAATATTGACTCCCCTTCAATAATAAGAAGAAAGAACCTGTACTACTTGGCGGCGGGAGGGGGGGGGGGGGGGATCAAAATTATCTCTACAGTGAAGCAGTTTCAGATTCTGTTTATTGCCCATAGATCTTGTAGTTTAGCAAGCCCAATGATGTTCACTAGCATAGTGAAAGTGAGAAACAATTTGGCCTTTGTTAGAATATTAGAATATTTATTCATGTAATTCATTAATTTCACGTTTAATATCATGTTGTGCCAATTTGTCTATATGACAGAGAGAGAATGTTGTACAGAGAATGTATCTTATAAAGAGAGGATGTTGTAGTGGGAAAATATGCGTTGTTGAGAGAGAAACTTGTATAAAGTTCATATTGTAGAATATATGTTGCAAAGAGAGTGTTGTATAGGTAGAGAATGTTGTAGATAGATTATAGAGAGATGATCGCAGAAACATGATCTAGTAGAGAGGGAATATCATAGAGAGACGGTGTGTTGTAAGAGAGAATGTTGTACAGTTGAAGACATAGAGAGTGATGTAGAGAGAGAAAATGTGTTCGAGAGAGAATATATGTTGTGGATAATATAGGTTCTAGAGAGACTATTAATTATAGAGAGAGAATGATGTAGAGAGACCTGTAGAGAGTGTGTTGTAGGTATTGATGTATTTTGCCTTTCATTGCATATTTCTTTATTTTTAAGTGGTAATTTCACTCATATGGGACCATATCTTTTCATTGCCATATCTGTATATTTGGCCCTTGTGCCCTAATACACTTGATGCAAAGATTTTACTTTCTCAAAGTCTCATGGACCTCATGGTATCAGAGTGATGGCTTGTAATTGTCGACGGTTCGCTAGCCTCCACACTGCTGACTCCTTCCTCCACTTATGGCCTCCTCCACCGTTGCTCCATCCTCGACATCGCTGGTCTCCTCGGTTATTGACGCCTGCTTCGCATGCGCTTACACCTAGTGCACCCAACACGCACCCCTCATGCCTGCACTATGGTGCCCTTGTGCACCTACGTGCCTCGAGCGCCCAGTGCCTCACTATGCTTGTGCATGTCTTACTCGCCTCAACTTCTATGTTGCCGAATTGTGGGCACTTCATCTTTGTTGGCTTAATTTGTGTGACCGAACCACTTGGCGAGAAAATACATGTAATCCTATTGTTATGCCGTGATCACACTTGCAACCCTGAAGAGCCTACAAGTCTGACATGATGCAGAAAGAACATTAGAAGGCTTGACATTCCATTAGTCGACTTTAAATACTCAGGGGGTGTTTGGTATCAATCTGGAACCGCCCGTTTCTAACGCTGGTTCCGGATTTTAAAAAGTAATGGCTAGTATTATTCCGACGGAATGAAAAGTTCATTCCTTGACTTTCTTCACTAACCACCCGCCGAGGGATCGAAAATAGGGCTGGCAATTTCGGACCCGACACGGCAGACCCGACACGAAGTTAGCGGGTCTGGGTCAGGGCTAAACGGGTACGGGTCGTAAACGGGTCGACACGATAGACCCGTTTAATAAACGGGTCGGGTCCGGGTTTAGGGTCTGGACACGGTAGACCCGGGAAGACCCGTTTAGTATTCAACGGGTCGTGTCAGGTCGGGTCGGGTCGGGTCTACCCGCAATCCGATACTATACTATATAATACCAGCGGGTCTTTCGGGTTAGGTTGGGACGAGTCGGATTGGGTCGGATCGGGTCAACTGAATAGTCCCGGGTGATAAACGGGTCTTACCGGGTCTTATCGGGTCTACCCGTTTATTAGTGGGTTGGGTATGAGTTTAGGATCTAGACACGATTAGTTAAACGGGTCGGGTCCGGGTCTGGGGTTTTTGGACACGAACCCGACTAGACACGACACGAACACGACACGACCCGACCCATTGCCACCCCTAATCGAAAATGTATTGAATTTGGCTATTGATGGGAATACCCCCTAGTGAATTTGGTTATTTGAGTGACGTGAGATGGGTAGGAGTAGTTGGGGTTGATTTGGTTTGTTCTGTCTGGATATTTGTGTGTTTTGATCGATTTCGTGTTACAGTTTTTGCGGAGCTGACTTGATTTTTAGATGGTTTTTATTTTAAGGACATGGGTTTTTAAATAAATTATTTATTCGTATCAGAAAATATTTTTGAAATTCAGATTTTAGGCTTTGGGTGGCCCAATACTTGGAATTCTTGGTGGAGCACATTAGTGTTCCGGACGGCCGTTAGGACCAGAAGGTCCTAGGGGTTCGGATCCCTAGTGGTAGGGCTCCAACTTGGGGTTGATTGGGGTTAACACAAACCCAACCCAAGTACTAGAACTCTCAACCCTAATCCAACCCTACCCAACCTCCCAACCGAGATGCCGATCCTAAGCCCAACCCAAGCACAAAATTTTAAGCTTGGGTTCGGCTCGGGTTAGCACAAATTGGTAGGACCGGTCAGGTTGTGCAGGTTCCGGTATACTTATATGAATGATTGTTTAAAATTTTGACACTTGAAGATAAAAAACTAAAAAGAACTTATACACTAGTATACAACTATCGCTGCATTTCTATTCGTACAATTTTTTTTTGGGTTCATTGGAATTGGGAGATCAAATGATCTTCGGGAGACGCCACAGCCTGGCGCAAGCCAAAGGGGGGTCACAATCGGACTCCCAGGAGAACCGCCACTCATCGACGGGAAACTATTCGCACAATTTACTAGATCATGCAATAATGTATTTATTTGATAAACAAGAAGCAAATAAATATTATGGGATTTGGTGAAACGGATGCCTGCGATCGTGACCCGTCAACATATGAGTACTCAAGATGGCTGTGATTGTTACCTATATTACATATATACATGAGTACTAGGATTTGGGTTGGGTTAGGTTGCCCGACCCCTTCCCGAATTCAACTCATGCTATATTTTTTCAACCCTAATCCAATCCAATCTTCAAATATATCAACCCAGACCCGTTGAAAACTTAGGTTAGGCCAGGTCCAACCCGCGCAAGTTACTGCCCTGTTGGGTTTGAGTGATCAGTTGGGGCTTACCCCAGGTATTTAAATGCCAATCCCAATTATGTTTGTGTGGAATTTTTGGAGAGAAATAGAAAGAGATCCTTGCTTGGGGCTCTCAAGTCCCCTTACTTTTCATCTATTTCCCTTCCTCCTTTGTGCTTCTAGTTTGTTTGTTGAATCATTTTCTTTGTTTGGCTTTGATTCAATTCGGTTTTTGTTTGTAGATTCTCATGTTATCCGTTTGTGTAGCTTTTGGTTTTTTGATTTGGTCCTTGCTTGCCTTAACTTGCAAATCCCATTGTAGTTGTGTTCCCCTGTCGTTGCGGGAGAGATGGTTGGTGTAGAGCTTGAGGTCTATCGAGTTTCAAGCATCAATTCCCTTAGGAGGGCCCCCCCGAGGACTACCAAGGGCATAATTTCTTTGGATATGTTAATAACCTCATCGGTGAACAAATTCCTTAATCGGTAGTTGTCGCGGTGGAGTGCGACAAGCCATTGGGTTTGCTCAGCCTTGTGAAGTGAGCGTTATTTTTATGGTCTCTTCTCCATTGCGGCCAGGGGATTCGTATTTTTCACGGATAAGCATCTAGAGCCGTTTGTGAGGAGTGCAGATGAAGGGCTCAATGGAAGTGCACTGGAGATATTGGATGTGGTGGATCATGCAGGGTTTACTCCGCTTGTTTAATGTCACAGTTGTTCATCTTACTTTCTACCTGAACCTTTTGCTAGTGGATTGCTTTCACCATCCAGCTTGCCAGCAAGGTTTTGCCCGGTTAGGACTTCTCGTAAAATATCATCGTGCGCTTTACTTTAACTTGCATGCGACGCCTTGTATGTTTGGTCTCTTATAAGTAGCATTAATCCATGGCCTTCATTGTTTGAACACAAGTGGAGAGAGAGAGAGAGAGAGAGAGAGAGAGAGAGAGAGAGAGAGAGAGAGAGAGAGTACCACACAACTACAGTTGTATACGAATTGTTAACCCCATTGTTTCCCTCCCATATGGTTGCATGATCGAATCCCATAAATGTCTTAAGAAGTTTGGTGTATAAATAAAGTAGTACATTTGTGGGCAGAAACAAAGCTCGATCTTTGGCGAGGCAAAAAATACTTTACACTCCTGCAGTTTGCAGGCTTCAAACCATGGTTTCTCTTGTGCAATGACACTTACAGACATCGCTCTATTAAGGACAAGTGTGGCCTCTTAAAAAAAATTTGTATTTCCCTAAATTATTCCCATGTTATCAAACAATGGTCGGATTATATGGACAAACAAGTTACGAAAAAAAACCAAGAAGTTTGTTTGTAAGAAAAAAATCTTCAAAAGGTTTATGTACATCATGGTCATGCTTCTCAAAAATTTTAGGTTTTTTACAAACCAACCCTCACAAGCTAACCTAATTTCATATTAACCCTAGAAACCTTATATTTTTGCATTGACCATCTAAAATATATTAAGTTGAGCAAATTCACTCATCCGTTACAATCCATCCATAGTAACTAACTTAAACATGGTGAGCTTCTAACCCGACGTCCAAGTAACAATTTTATCCATGATCAAAACGGTGGCTTGTTGGGTTTTGGCTCAACTGCACCCGTACCTAATCCTGTAGGATTAGTGTTGGAATCTTCTTACATGACTTACCACCTACATGCTAATTTCAGTTGTTTTTAGTATGAGTACCCTAACCCTAACTCCACTCCAGTCTTCCCTCGATGTTCGACCAGTCCTCCACGTTCGTCCGGCAACTCACCACGTTCATCCGGTAGGTCCGTCAACCCTCCTCGTTTACACCTAAAAGCCAACTGAGAAATATTTCGAGTATATTCATCCTTTAGAAGAGGTAGCTAATCGGAGGGGTGAATATCCACAACTTTATATGTTTTGAAAGGTTGATATCCAAATTTGAAGCTTCTAGGGGTTAATACTCAACAAGACTAATTTATAGGGGTTGATGTGCAAAAATACCTTTTTTTTTTATAGAGAAATGATATTTAGCCCGAAGATTTTCCCAATTCTGCTTGTACACTGCCACGTCAGTCGTACTGAGCGGAATCGAAAAATCCTTCGAGCTGGGTGTATTTCTCTTTTTTTGAACTAGATCTGGTTTTTTTTGGACAAATTTGACTCCCCCCTCCACCCCCCCCCCCCCCCCAAAAAAAAAAAAAATTATATGCTAATTAATAAGTCACATCCTTTTAATCATTATTAGACTTACCTCCCAATTTGACTTACACCCCCAAATATATGATACTTAGCCATAATGGGGGTATGCCTAAATATCATTTAATTATGAGGATGTATGACTAAATATCATATTGGTATGAGGGTATAGGTCTAATTTTTAGGGAGGGTAATTGAAAGTCTAATATTGATTAAAAGGGGGTGACTTACTAATTAGCATATAAGTTTGAGGGGGTAAGTCAAATTTGTCCAAACTCTGAAATTTTGCCGAATTATTTGTGATTGTAGAAAGTGGAATAAGTGGCCAGCCTTTGATTGGAGCACCTTGTGTTGGGTTCCACTTGGAAAGAGAGAGGAAACGAACAGCACTGGACCACTTGTAGTATGATCTTACAAATCTCTCTCTCTCTCTCTCTCTCTCTCTCTCTCTCTCTCTCTCTCTCTCTCTCTCTCTCTCCGGTCTATTCAGACGAGCTGTTCGAAAGCGAAAAGACGGGGAGAGGGTTTAAGCATGCCTTCCACCTAGCAGAGCTCAGATCTCCTCAAGTAGGTCTGCCCCGGGTCGGTGGGCCTAGCGTGCATAATAGCCGCATTCAGTCGGCTGGAGTACGATTCACTTTTGGATCCACCGATCGGGGCCAACTGACTGGAGGGGATCTGAACTCTTGACAGCAGCAACTGCTGCTGTCGTTCCGCCTCTTATGATAGGCCTCTTTGCGTGGAGGGATTAGTTCATCCAAGCACGATCCTCTCCATCCCGATTAGGTGCCGCGAGTCGGCATCGAAGATGGCCTCAATGTGCCCACTAGCATGAGGTTGTGATTCTATCACCGAGGAAATTAAATATTAGCATAGCTTCGCATGAAGATTTTTTTCGAACGGTTGTCAACCCTGTCAACCTTATAAGATAGGGATGGCAACGGTGCGGTTTAAAACCGTGAACCGCGGAAAATCGCACCGCATGGTGCGGTTTTGGTTTGCCAAAATATAAAACCGTCGCGGTGCGGTGCGGTTTCGGTTTTGGTGTTGCGGTGCGGTTTCGGTTTTACCCAAAACCGTAAAAAACCGTACCATTTAGACCATCATAATGTTAAACCGCACGCAGTGCACCGCACCGCATGGTGCGGTTTCGGTTTTACATATGGTACACCGTCACGGTACGGTGCGGTTTCGATATTGCGGTTCAGTGTTGCGGTGCGGTTTTGGTTTTGCCCAAAATCGCACAGAAACCACACCGTTGCCATCCCTACTATAAGATTAGGGTTTCAAATCTGACGAAAGGTAACTTGGCAAGAGAGGGACATGCTTAGAAACCAAAAAGGTCAGTTGATGAGAGGCGCGGCTTATCCAGCATGTTCGTTAACCAGGGAGTAACCATCCAAGGTTCCTCTGAACTAGAAAAAAGTTTATAGATAATGAGAGTAAAAGATAAGAATTAATAAAAAAAATTATATTTGTTTATGTGGTACAAATTATAATCTAAAGAGTTTGAAGTTTATAAACTTCTAATTATTTATAGGAAAGGATTTGGTGAACTTGAGTTTACAAATAAATGATGAAAAATGGTTTATATTGCGCCATGTGTTTACTGAAAAGACATAAAGCAAGTAAGAGATGATAGACATTTAAGAGGGTTAAACATTGAAAAGGCATAAAGCAAAAAAGTAAAATAGGGTTGAACACTTTCTTAGGACACGTGACAACTTCTCCATTCGAGTTCACTATTTGAATGATGAACTGGAGTTCAGCTTCTCGGACCCCATTATTTAAATCCTTTATGAGGGTAACATAATTCTCCACGGCAATTTCCTCTTCGATTCATTCTTTTGCTAACTTCCTCATTATAATGCAATATTATAGCTAGGATACTTATAATGAATTAGAGTGGAGCTGATCCAGTCCTTTAAAGAGTTCAAAACCAAGTGTATAGAAGTGTCTACCCATTCAAAGAATAAAATCTTCAAAGTCTAACATGATATGTGAATGAATAAAGGGGCACTTAACGTTAGGTTGCTGGCCAGAGATCCGTTTGGTGAAAAGGACAAACGACAAGATGGTTTCTTACCTTAAAATGATAAAATTGCCTATAATCCTAAAATCACATTGTAGAGTAACAATCATATAGAAGAATAACATTTATAGATTGTTACTCTTTATCTACAGTACTTTGCGGAATATTATTCTTTGCTACAGTGATTTCAATTTAGCAGATACAGTGGCTGCCAAAGAGTAACAATCTGCAAAGTACTGAAGTAAAGAATAATAATATACAAATATTTCTCTTTAGCTACAATATTTACAAAATGTTACTCTTTGCTACAAAGAAATCACTGTAGCAGTCACTGTATCTAATATAATGATATCACTGTAGCAAAGGGTAATATTCTACAGAGTAATGTAGCTAAAGAGTACCATTTGCATATTGTTACTATTTGCTACAATGAAATTGTTGTAGCGGTCACTGTGGCTGCTACAGTGAAAACATTGTAACAAAAAGTAACATTCTATAAAGTACTGTAGCTAAAGAGTAACATTTGCATATTATTACTATTTGCTACAATAAAATTACTATAACAGTCACTATGGCAACTACAATGAAATCATTGTAGCAGCTATAGTAAAATTTGATTTCAAAAAAATGTTACTTTTTATTACCGAAATGTTACTTTTCATGTAATTTTCCTGCACAGCTGCATGCAAGGGTAAAGTAGATATTTTTCAAGTGAAATGACCTAATACTAAAGCATTTCTTTACTTGCGCTTATTATTAAATGCGATATGGTTGAAGGACTGTAGAGCAATTTTCCCATGAATATATTATAAGAGTATCTTTTTTCAAATGTAGAGTGAAGTACAGAAATCCTAGAGGAAAAAAAAATCAATCTAAGAAGTGCTTGAAAGTCCAATAATGTTGGTATATGAAAACATCTGACTATATGGTGCATCCATCATATGGGCAAACAAATCCTTTTTTTTATACTATCACGGCATGGTGTCATGGTAAGCCACTAAATAATTTTAGATAATTTGAATTCAATAAATGGTAATGTACATTTTGATTTTGACGGTGGCCATACCCACGCTCCACTCAACCATAGAACATCGAATATATTCAACCATCTTATCTACCGGGCAACGTTGCTGGAGAAGATTCTAGCGTTATGCTCTCTCCACACATGCCAAACCAATGTAAGCATTGGAACATCCCACTCATCTCGAACATAGCTTTTGTGCCAAGAGGTCACAATGCCAAAGAAGATGGTGGTGGTCGCCCTCGCACACTGGCCGCTGCACAAACACGTCTCCACACCTCCCTCGCTAGCGGACATCGAATAACCAGATGAGAGACGGTCTCTCTCGAGCCAGAGTCACGACAAGAATAAGACGAAGCACAATACCTGGGTACCTGTGCCGTTGAAGATTGACCCACGTCAGAATACGGTCCATGAATGCTATCCACATAAAGATGCGAATATTCAACGGAACCATCACCTTTCACATATAGCTCGCCACTGGCTAACGAGGCCCCCATTGTTGATAAATTTGTAGAGTGAGCGAACTGAGAAGCTACCTACTTGGTTCCAACGCCAACAAACGAAATCCATCACATGCACTAGAGACCGAGAAATGCTCAAAATCGCATATAATTCTAACAACATCGGTTGAAAGAGTTGTGGGATCACCCTCCGGAAGGACACTCGCCAAGATGTAGAACCACCTCAAATGTTACACCAGGATTGGACAAAAGCGTCAGGAGCCCATGCCAACTCAAATAGGTCTAAGAACAACACACTGAGTGATAATTCTTGGATCTAACGATCCAGCAAAAATCTAATATCCTTGCCACCACATAGGAAAAATTGGCATCCACAATAGTAAACGTTGAAGGTCCATGATACCTTTGCCAAAACAAGAAACACGTACATATATCCTCCCCTGGGACTGCAGCTCCTGAACAATGGCACTCCAAGAGACTCCACAGTCAAACTAAAGTCGCCACCACCACTTTCCAAACATCGCCTTTTTGAAATCATAAAAATCTAGAACACCAATGCCTCCTTGCTATCTAGATTTGCATATTATCTTCCAGCTCACCAGATTATATGATTCGAATAACCTCTCTGCACCTCTCCAAAGGAAGTTCATCCAAGTACGATCAATGCTCTTGACTACCCAAGTTTCTCTTGGTGGCGGCTAGGGTTTCTCTTGACAGCCCTCCTCACGGCGCTCCATCCTATCCCTTCCCACTGGTGCTCCTCCTGTTCCTAGAGAGAGAAAGGTCGACTATGATTTTTTCCCCCCTAGGGGATCTCCCTCTTTGTGCTTCTACATCCATGGCCCTTTGCTAGCCATGTATATTGTTGATGGGGATGAGGAGGAGGTAGGGGTTTCTCCCTCCCCATGCTTCATATATAGTGGATTTTGTGGATCAAGCACTGTTGAGAGGCGGGGATTTGTCTCGAGACCATGGATCCAGATCTAGTATTCAAGGATCGGTGGCTGGATCTGGTGGTCGTGGTGCAGGTAGTTCATATGATGGATCCCAATCCCACCTGGCCAGTGATGTCTACAATCGGAGATGGCAAAGGGTGGGTTCCCACCCTTCCACCGCTCTGTCGAGAAGGAGGCTCCCAAACTGCTCGACATGGTGACACATAAAAACGAAGATAATGGTACATCCGCTCGGATTCACAAATATTGTTGTGCCAAACATCATTGTGGAGGGCTCAACCCATAGATCTACTCCAAGCAAATCTTGGAATGTCGTGTGTAGTGGTGCTCCCCCAAATTTCAACATTTTCCTTGAATTTATTACTCCTGAGGTTAAAGATGGTATCTGCATTGCTATTTGCTCTGCTAATGAAGTACAGAAAAACCTGGAGGGTTGGTTCATGTGTTGATCGGGTATGTCTTTGAGAGGAAACTGTACTTCATCAAATTTAAAGTATCATGGAGGAAGTGTGGAAGACCAAAGGATCATGTATGGGACCTCTTCTTGCGCGAGAACGATCATTTTTGATCTATTCAAGTTCAAGATAGATGATGATTGTTTGAAGGTTCTTGAAGGAGGAACTTGGTATTTTAAGGGGTGCCTTATGGTGCTCAAGCGTTGGCACAATGGGATGAAGTGCGAATGTGATGTGTTTGAAAACATACCATTGGGTTTGGAAGCTAGATTTTCTAGTGGAGTGTTGGTCTGGATGCTCCATTAGCTGAGTGATGAGCGTAGTGGGAAAACAACTCTACGTTGCCTTACCAATAGCGGCCTAAACACACAAGATATTGTTCGCTTTGCCCGTGCCCGCACGAGAGCTTCCCAGGGAGGTCACCCATCCTAGTACTACTCTCGTCCAAGCACACTTAACTATGGAGTTCTTACGAAATCCGTAGCGGCGCACGGTTTTAAAACACGTCTTTGCAGGAAAGGTGGTGAGCCCCCAAACACAAGATATTGTCCTCTATTGGTCTATTGGGTATCGAACCCTCAACCTCAAGGTTTTGCACTAGTATGGTTACCATCGAACCACCTAGAACGCGTCTTCTATGTTTGGGAGAGAAAATTATATAAGTAGCTCAGGATCTTCTTCTCTCCAAGTGATGTGGGGCTAACTCATGGCCTTGTATACCTCACATCATCCATTGTGGCATCTAAGCCTCAGGATTCTTGGCTCTTGGCCTATTGGATCTTGGTCGTGATAATCCACCCCCCTTAGGGCTATACGTCCTCGTGTAGGGTTAGACCTCCCCATTGCGAGGAGAACCGGCTCTGATACCAAATGTCATGCCCCGTACTCTGAGTAGTCCCAAAATTGAATAGAACAGCTCAGAATAGGGGACATGAAGGGTGGTATTTTTTTTTTTTGAATTATCCTAAGTAAATCCCATAGAGATAAAAGAGATAGTAATGACAACACAAACTAAATCAAAGACTACAAAACTCAGATTCCAGAAAACTAATTGTTATCCAACAAAAATAATGTAAGTTTCAATAAAATTACTCCAAGCATAGTCCACTACTAGCGGAAGAAAGAAAACGAGAGAAATGTCAAGTGTCATTGACTGCTTATTGACGCTCCAACACACTCACACTGCTGCACCGACACTGACTGCTATCGAACTGAAGATCTACTGCTGCTACTAACCTGCACCCAAATATGGATGTCAATCACAATGATAACCCACAGTTAATAGAAGATATTTATCTACTTATAACTTTCAAAGATAAATTGATAATTTACAAGATAACTAATCGACTTCTAAGCCCAATAATTCGCACATCTCACTAAAATATATAAAACTATAAGTTATTTAGAAATGTGAATTATTCGGTTAACCAAATTGGTTAGCCTATTGAATGGACCGTCGGTTTTGTCCCTGAAGACCGCAGACCGACAACACGTTACTAAGGGGTGATTTTCACACCGGTTTACCCAAACACCTCCTTGGTCCTACATCGGCCCAAGTAACCACTTTTTCTAGTTGGCCAAACTAAGATTTTCCCATCTCTCACGGAGGAGCACCGAGCCCAACTTGCTAACATTTCTTCGGTTACCACTAGGTGGCTTCCAGGAAGATGGTATCCACCATTTTGTAACATCCGCCCCAAACACACAAGATATTGTTCACTTTGCCCATGCCCGCACGAGAGCTTCCCAGGGAGGTCACCCATCCTGGTACTACTCTCGTCCGAGCACGCTTAACTATGGAGTTCTTATGAAATCCGTAACGACGCACGGTTTTAAAACGCGTCTTTGCTGGAAAGGTGGTGAGCCCCCAAACACATGATATTGTCCTCTATTGGTCTATTGGGTATCGAACCCTCAACCTCAAGGTTTTGCACTAGCATGGTTACCATCGAACCACCTAGAACGCGTCTTCTATTTTTTCGGAGGGAAAATTATATAAGTAGCTCAGGATCTCCTTCCCTCCAGGCGATGTGGGGCTAACTCGTGGCCTTGTACGCCTCACCTCACCTCACCTCATCCATCTTGGCATCTCAGCCTCAGGAGTTTTGGCTCTTGGCCTATTGGCTCTTGGTCATCACAATTACCCAATCCCTCAAGTATGAATGGAAGACGTCGAAATGAGACTCTTGTAAAGTTTTCAGGCATTCATCAAATGATTTCTCAATTAAGGCTTCAGCCCAACCTTCAAAGTTTTTGGCCATACCTAAGTCCAAGTGGATACTAAAGTCCTTACTAGGCAGCCTCTAGTGGTTCCAACTAAAGCTATATTAGAGTTATCGGAGAAGCTTGCTGGTGAGGAACACTGGATTGCAGTCGTAAGATCAAGAAGAGTTAAGGAGCCTCTACACTCTCCTAATCATATCATAGTCTTAGAGTCTAGATTCCTTATCCTTGATAAGGAAGACAGTGTTGGATTATTGGATGAAGCTAACAAAGAACGTCAGTATGTTGCTACATCTATGGTAGTAGAGGAGAATCATATGTATGCAGAGTCAATGTAGGACGGTGATACAGTTCCATATTCACATCAATTTGGTGAGCCTTCGGCTCACCTCAAGGTGAGCAAGATAGTCATGAGGGATAGAAGATGGTTGAGATGCACTCTTCAGTGGAGGCCACTTTAACTCCCTCATTTGAGGGTTTAGGGGTGTATTTTAACAAAGATATTGATGGGACAATTGGGTGGCTTCTGGATAAAGGAGTGGAGGCAAGCCGGGTGCTGCTCAGACACTACAAGGGTTGATTTTCTCAGAGTACAAGAGGATGGAGAGCATCCGACTTCCCCCCTCGAAATGTGTAGACCACAACAAAAGTTAGTTCGAAGGAGAGCACAACAATTAATTAGAACTTTTGACGATTCAGATCATTTTCTCCAGAATCCCTCCAGGGGCAGATCGATGTTAGTTTTTGATGATGAAAAGAAGACTCTCCCAAATCGCCCTACGGTTTTTCTTCCTCTTAATAAATCTCTCTCAAATTCATCGTCTTAAGTTTGACCTCAAACTCTTTACATAGGATATGGGTTACATAGCATAAAAGACCAAAACCCGAAAGAAAACAGATTTCCGAAACAAACAAACCATCGGTTGGCCATAAGTTCCTATCTATCGGTTTGGCTCGACCTAGAAGAATAATCATCATCGCAAGTAATTCCAAGACTTGTTGGAATTTATTTATTTATCTTTTTAAAATAAAATATAGCGAAAGCTATTTTCCAAGACTTCCAAAAGTTGCTAGCTAGATACTAATTCTAGTCAATTACAAATAAACCAATTAGGTCTTTATAGAGATAATTGTTATCAGTCAACTGACAATCAGTTATCTTTGACACGAATATGAGTTGATTATTGGGATCATGAATAGAAAAGAAGGTTTCTCAAGTCAGATTAAAAAAAGGTGTATGATAAGGTTAGATGGGATTACCAAGGGGTGCAACTCGGATCGGGTTGGTTTGGGTTTGGGCTAAATCAGAACCAAACCGATCTAGTTCGGTTATACCAAATCTAAACCCGACCCTACACAACTTATGCATTGTGCAGTATGTACTAAATAGTCGATATACAGTGTGCTATATATGCTGCCTACTACAAAGTATATATAATGACATTAGTTATGTTATTTTATAAAAAAAAATAAGTATACAACCTATAAAATTTGTTATATAAGGGTAATGTTCTTTGGTTAGTTCGAGTTTACCCAAGCCAAGCCTGAGTTTAATCGGGTCCAGAAAAATGAGAACTACACCTAGCTACCTGGCCGGGTTTGCAAAATACTCAAATTAACTTGACCCATTTAGGTCAGGTTGGTTCGGTTCTTGGGTTTACCTGACCCAAGTTGCACCCGGAGGATTACCTGCTTAAAGGAGAACATGCTCTAGGTTTTAGTAGCATAAAAGATAGACTGCGTAACTAATTGCATTGACAAAAAGGGCTCACTTTCTAGTTATTATAAGAAAGGAGTTGGATTTTCGTTTGGAAGGGCATAAGATAGACCAAGGATTGAAACTCCCCACAAGGGCAAAAGAAATGCCCCAATTTTAACCCCACAAGATGGAAAGCTCGCTCTTAGAGCAGAAGAAATTACACGTACAAGAAGGATTCTTATCAAACTTGCTCTTAGATGGAAGAGCAAAATTACATTGCGAAAAGTTGGAAGTTGAATTGCATACTTGAGAAAGCAAACTCGGTAAGAGGTAAGCCTCTTTAGATATATAGGGAAGATGATTGAACTTTTGGGATCCTTTAGGTTGTTGAAATCATACGTACAATACGGGCTCTTATGAACTGTTGAAGTGGCTCCAAACAAGCTGCATACAAATTCCAAGGTTCGTGCACGAAGAAAAGATGAAAAACAGAGCACAAGTGGTGAAAGACACGGCGAACCACAATCGTGCGCACGACCTCCCTGGTCATACACATGAGTGGCATCGGCATAAAAGTTGGGCGTGAGAATAGGTTGAGTCTTGTGCACACGACTTGATATGGCAGCTCGCAAGAGATGTGGTTTGGGCTGCATTTTCTCGTGTGACTCCTTCTCCAAGTCTGATACGAATATAAGGTTATAAAAGGATGATCCTAGGACGAACCTAGGAGATCATGGTGGTACAAGAGCAATCAAAAGGAGAGATTAGAAGGTACTCATCATCAAGGGAGAGAGAGAAGGTAGCCATCATCAAGGGATAGGGAAGGGAATCCATTGGAGACCGGAGGTCTTGGGGAGGGTTTTCTTCGGTGTTCTTCGGGGTGCAAGGCTGAGGGATCTTTTCTCTCAAGGGGGGTATCTCTTTATGGGTGTATGAGGGATTGGTTAGAGATAGTTATAATTGTACTCAAGTTTTTTCCATACTAGTAAATTCATCGATCGATCGTTATCAGAATTTTCTTGGGTGTTTTGCTTGTGTTTATTCTATTCATCGGTCTTGTCGGTGGTTGTCTCTACCGTGATACTTCTACATGTACACGTGTCGTGTTCCACTGCGCGAGGGACTCAGATTGAAACAAATTGATATCATAGCTTCTTGTTGATGATTCAAGAAGGCTCTAGTTCGATAGCGTTGATCGAGGTAGACCGGGGAAAGGGGGCAGAGACGTATGGGCGGTACGCAGTGTGATGGAGGACCCGGGAGAGACACTCAAGAAGGAAGCCGGAGGCCCGGGGAAAGGTTGCGGGATAGCACCTCCCCCCCGGGAGGCTTGTTGCAATGACGACCGACGCTCTAGGCGAAGGACACGCCGAGGAGAGGCACATCCCACTGCTCTCTAGGAGGTTCAGGTCTTAGAAGGAGTCTTTAAAGGGGAGGTTACGGTTGATTGCCTCCTCCCTCAGAGCGGTTTAAGACACAAGAGACATTAGCCGGGAGGAGGGTGCGGTCTTGGCACCTACTCCCTGGCTTGATGGATCATTGCAGTAAGTCATGATGGCACGGTATGTGCGGGTGCCTGGATCGAGGGCGAGTACATCGATGACATGGGAGTCTTCGACGGTACCGTGTTCAGCCGCTGATGAGCTGACTAATGTGGGTTGTCGACGAGTGATGAGTGACTGGTAGAGGTACCGACGGGCATCGGTGTGGATCGCCAACAGGGGATGTGGCACAGATAAGCACGGTAGCGGCAAGTACGGCTACGGGCACACCTGCGGGCTAGCAGGGTGCCGTGGCTATCGACGGACGATGGGCAAAAGGCGACAACGATCGTAGTAGCGGCGGACTCAACTGTGGACACACCTATGGTACAGCAGGGTGAGGGAGATGTTCAAGCGTTGGTTGACGGGCAATAACTTGGGAGCAGTGGGCGTGAGCAGCCTTGCTAAGCAAATCAAGGGTTGTGGTCTACGACAGGATCAGCGACGAGCAATGGTAGGGGCTTCCATGATCATGACGGTAGCCGGAAGAGTGGCGACACATGTATGGTGTTCGGTGAAGAATAAGGGTGCAGGTGGAGCACGCTTAGGGGTGTGTTGATCGAGAGGTAGGCTAAGTCTAATGACTTAGACAATCACCAAGTTTGGTGATTGGACTCCCGGTACAGGGGCAAAGGCGACGACGACGATCGGGAGATGGATTTACAGTTTAACGAGATTGTGATTTGGTTCGAGGAAGTTCTTATGTCTTGTTATGAAGCCAAGATAGAGATTATTGAAGATGTGGCTCCAAACAAGCCGCATACAAACTCCAAGGTTCATGCACGAAGAAAATATGAAAGACATAGCATAAGGGCGAAAGACTCGGCTAACCACAGTCATGCGCACGACCTCTCAGGTCATGCGCACGAGTGGCATTGGCATAAAAGTCAAGCGAGAGAATATGGTCAAGTCGTGCGCATGACTTGATATGGCAGCACACAGGAGATGTTGTTCGGGCTGTGTTTTTTCGTGGGACTCATTCTCTAAGTTGGATACAAATGTAAGGTTATAAAAGGGTAATCCTAGAACGAACCTAAGAGATCATGGTGGCACAAGAGCAATCCAAAGGAGAGATTAAAAGGTAGCCATCATCAAGGGAGAGGGAAGAGAATCCATTGGAGATCGAAGGTCTCGAGGAGGGTTCTTTGGTGTTCTTCGGAGTGTACGGCTACGGGATCTTTTCTCTCAAGAGGGGTATCTCTTTATAGGTGTATGGGGGATTGGTTAATGACAATTGTAATTGTACTCGGGTTTTTTTCATACTAGTAAATCTATCGATCGATCATTGCCAAATTTTTTTGGATGTTTTGCTTATGCTTTTATATTCCCTCGGTCTTGTCGGTGGTTGTCTCCACCGTGGTGCTTCTACACATGTCGTGTTCCGTTGCATGAGGGTCTCGGATGGCAACATGAATGAGCTCAAAGTCATATTTGGTGACATAGTGTTACCATGAACCCTAACAAATACATACATGGAGCATTTATCCCTACATGTTCGGTAGAATGGACATAGTTAAATGCTCTTGCATGTGTGCTACTTTGATGGTGGTAAATGCTTCGTACATGCAAAGAGGTTTTCCTTTTATAAATATTGGGGGAAACCTATCGTAAGTACAACTTGAGAATTCTCTCTCATGTCTTCTCCTGCCAAATTTCCCCAATGTGCATGATTTGCTCTTCCATCTAAGAGCAAGTTTCATGGTGTGAGATTATTCTGAAGTTTCTATTTGTAAAGTTAACTCAAGTCTCTATCAGTTATGTTAGCGCATCTAGCCATTTGTGTGTTTTGGCACAACTTGGCTGATTGGACAACTTAGACAAAGTGTTGTAAGTATCGAATTATAAGTACGTCTTGAGTATTTGTCCCTGAATGTCAGAAAATAAGTCCAAGTGAAGCTTCAGAGAAAGATACAGATAAAAAACTCCATGCACAAGTTTTATCATGCCTATCAGAACATCCTTTAATGATAAAAGGTAAATGACTTAGCGACTTAGATAGCCCTTGATGTATTTGCTCCATATAGACATTAGGGCTAACTGAGGTGTACTATGTGCCATAGGTCGAACCATCGTGCGCTATGCACACGGGGGGACGAGCTCCCCGATAAGCTCGTGCGGGTCCATGGGGGTTCGGGGGCAACACTCCTAGAACCTAATTAAGATTTAGATTTCAAACTTGAATGATTTCATCGATTATGTGTGTAGTAGATCAATTGATCATACTTTTATTATGTTTTGTGCATTTCAATGTTTAGGGTTAGTTGGAGCTGGTGGACCAATATCATGGGCAATTTTCACTTAGAAATCTCTAAGTGCATAAATTATCACAAAGCCGTCTAAACGGATGTTTAGACTAAGTCTTGAGGCAGTCCGAACGAGTGTTCGAACCAGGTTCTAAGGTCGTTTGAACAAGCGCTCAAACCTCTTGTGTCATTTCAAATGAGTTATAGTGGTCCGGACGAATAATGCTGGTTTCTACAGAGCGTTGGAATGACTATGCAGACCACCAAGAGCTGAGAGAAGACTTTCTGAGTCTATAATCTGAACAATCGTTCAGACTCCCAAGCTTAATAGTCCAAATGAGTGTTCTGATGACGTCGGGCCAGATCGAGAGTACAATAGTCTTCTATAAATAGGTTGTTTTGTCTCTTTGGGCTAACCCTTTTTTGGTGGAATTTTTGGGAAAGACTTTTTGCATCTTCCAAAGGATGAGAGAGATGCGAAATCCCATATTGGGGTGCATTCTTCAAGAGGAAAACCTAGATCTCCATGTAGGATTTTTATGATTTTTTCTTTCAGTCTCTCATGATTTTTTTTTACTGATTTCTTTAGAGAGATTCGTCTAGGGCTTTCTTATTGCAAGCATTTTTTTCATCTATAGAAAACTTTAGGACCTATCATCTTCTATATTGAGGATGTTCGACTGCTTGGAGGGCGGAGCCTCCTTTGAGAGAGAGATTGAACTGTCAGGTTTGTGACATCCGATCCGTGTGTCGGATTGGATTGAAGTCAAGAAACTGAAACCGTTTTTATTGAGAGGAGGGAGCGGCCCAAGCCATTGGGTCATCGGCACGAGTATGAGGAGCAACAAAAAACTACTCAGAGAATCGAAGCCTCTAGGTACTAGTGGAGATCAGGCAACATATCCAAGGAAAGGCAATGCAATGTGAGGCTACACAATCGTTTGGTTGGGTGAGTCAAGTACGTCCTATAATTTCTTACCTCACATAGTGCATAAGCCTAGCAATGGATAGGGGTACTGCGGTCCCGAACCACCTAAAGATCTCTTGTGCAATTCTAAATGCTTTTTTAATTGTTGCTCTATATTTGAATTTTGTTTTAGGATTATGTTGTAGAAACTCACAAGGGCATGAAAAGATTATTGTATGGTTAGCCCACATTAGTAAGGGGAGCGGGGTGGCCTATCTTAATATACATGATGTGCTCGATCTCCACTCTTCAAGAGGCCAGCCTTTTGGAGCACTTGGGTGTTGTCACATTGTATCAGATATGGACCCATTTCGGGAGCGTCTTTCTAATGGACATGTCGCATCTTCTAACGTTGAAACACATTCTGCATGCGGGCGGGTGATGAATGGTTAGTACCACACATAATTGGTAAGGGGAGTTGGGTGGCCTCTCTTAATATACTTGTTGTGCTCTCCTCCTTTCAAGAGTCGATCAGCCTTTTGGATCACTCGGGCGTTGTCACTGTATTATATTCTTCGCCATATCACCTCCGCGATTTCAGGTTCCCTCGAAAAGTAAAAAAGTGACTAGTAATAATGGCCTTTGTTTACGCCTTGCATGCCCAACACATAGATTATAGTTTTTGGTCCATCGAAAGTAACGAAAAATACATTTGAAGTAAGTTCATTTTCTTTCTCCTACTTGAACCAAAGTACTCGTCCCAAGAGTTACAATAAAGCAATATCTGGTCGCATGCATGACATATCATACATGATAAAGCTAGCAATAATGGCATAGGGCACATGGTATTCTCTCCTTTTAAAGTGATGATAAGTACATGATGGGTCCAACAAAAAATAAATAAATAATTAGTACAGGTCCACAGTAACATTTTTGTTTGATAAAGAGGACTACTTCGTTTGTTTGTTTATAATAGGTCCACGTGCTATAGTTAATTTTAAAGGTGATCATCTCCCACATTTTTTAAACGTAAGAGAACATTTTCTAACCGTTTTGGACGATATTTTTCTTAAAATACAAAAAATACTCATGAGATCCTCCTACGTTAATTCACAGTAAATGCTACTATGCCACGGGTTGCTACAATGATTAATTTACAGTAGCTGCTATAGTGTCACGGGTTGCTATAATGATTTTACTATAACTGCTACAATGATTTCATGATAGCAGCTACTATGATTTCATCGTGGTTGCTCAGGAAATTTCGACGTGGTTGCTACAGTGAAATCATTATAGAACTGATTAGCATTCTGAAAATTTGAGTACCACTTAAAATCGTTGTAGGAGCTACAATGAAATCACTGTAACAGCTACGATAATTATCGTGGTTGTTACAGAGATTTCGACGTGACCGCTACAGTAAAATCACTGTACCACTGAGTACCATTTTGTGTATTTGAGTACCATTTAAAGTCACTATAGCAGCTATATTGAAATTATCGTAGTTGCTACAGTGATTTCATTGTAGAAAATTGAATATCATTTTGTTTATCTGAGTACCATTTAAAACCACTGTAAGGAATTAAGTATCATTTTATATATCCGAGTATCATTTTAAATCACTGTAGCACCTACAATGAAATCATTGTAGCAGCTATATTGAAATTATCGTACATGTTATAGTGTTGTCATTATAGTTGCTACAGTGATTGATTTAAAATGATCTTTAGATATAGTAAATGGTACTCAATACTATAGTGATTTCATTGTAGTAGCTACAGTGAAATCACTGTAGTAGCATAGTGATTCCAATATCGGTGTCGAAACGTATAGTTTCATGGGGGGGAGTGGCATCTTTTGTTAACAAAAGGGTAATTTGTTAAATTTGATAGCATTTTCATGGACAAATGTGTCTTTTTGACAGCCGATAGACTTGATACAACTTGATCATTAAAATTAGATCTTTAACGACAAACCTTTTTTTGTTGGGACCTACAGTTAATAGAATGTTGCTATTTGGGACCTAACACTAAGTTCCCCAAAATAAAATAAATGCATGCATGGTTCAAGAAAGCCTTGTAGATTTATCTGGTAGAGTTAGGGGTGCAAGTTGGAACGAAAATTCCAATTCCGTTCGAAATCGATTTTCGATTTTGGCACCATATAATTAATCTGAATTCTGATTTCTGAAATTTTCGAAAAAAAATTGGATTGGAATTGGAAGGGTGTTGAGTATTCCAAAAATTCTTATTTCTGATCCGAAAATTCCAAAAACATCCGATTCGAAAAAAATCCAAAAAAATTCTGATGTTTTATTCCGACTTGGACTCATCCGAAGCTGCATGTGCCGTGCAGTGCCGATCCTTGGGCAAAGCCACCAAAGTCATTTGTTTTGGGCCTTACTCAAGAGCAGGGCACCATAATTTTTTTAAACATAAAACGTCCAACCCAATAACAACAGGCAATAGCCCACGATGCACTGCATATAAAACTTAAAAGCCCTAAAACGGAACCAAATCCTACTCTCCTATCTCCACCTTTTGCCCGACCCGACCCGAACCCATGCGAAGTAGCAAGTGCTGTGCAATTCCAAAAATTCTAAAATTCTGCCAAAATTTGGAAATTTCTAAAAAATCTAAAATCCTGCTAAAATTGGATAATTCCAAAATTTTCCACAAATTTAACATTCCAAAAAATTTTGAAAATTCCGAATCGGAATTGGATTTTGAAATTCTGAAATTTCGATCAGAATCGTAATCGGAATGCCATTTGGAATTCCAAAATTTTTTGAAAATTTTCCGAACATACCGTACCTATTCCAATCCAATCCGATCCATCCAAAAAGCAATCCTAACTAGAGTATTAGTTGCCTTATAATTTTCTAATTGGAATTGTTGTGGAATTCTTTTAATATTGGTCATGAGAAACAATATAAGAAAAGTTTTTGAGCAATTCCTACAAACCTGATCCAAGAACATAACCCACATTGACCATGTCCTTCATGTCAAAATTATCATACAACCATGCAAGAATTTGTGGCTCCAAGCTAAGTCTTTCCTAACTAGTAGGATGCCATCAACCTACAAGGATAGGAACACCAAACTCTTCCTTGGTATATAAAACCAATGATTTTCCTTGGTATGAAATTAGAAATAGTAGTGGCAAGATGATTTCTTGAGTTTACAAACCTTCTACTCTTGTCATGGAATAGCCAAACCATCTAAGCCGCTACATATAAGGCTACATATAAGTCACCTAACCGTGATTGTATTTTTTTTTTGGAAGGGACCACGTGGTTAGTATATCGTGCACCTATTAGTATGCCAACACAAGATAGACAAAGTATCAAAACTCGCCACAAGACCGAGAGAAATGCCCTGGTTTTTAATAACCCCACAGGCTGAAAGGCTCGCAAATAAAGCGAGAGGGAGACACGTACCTAGCTACAGAGCGGGAGGAAATATGTCATAGCTTTTATTCGAACCCTTGACCAAGGCCACGGGCTGCGCAAGTCTTACCAACTAAGCTATCAGGTCTCTGAGACACCGAGATTGCATTGAGGAAGGTAGTTTTCGCATCCATTTAGAATAACTGCAAAAATTCAAGAATACGCCAATGGATTAAATCAAACAAACTGATGCAAACTTCACAACAAGGGAAATGGTAATTCACTTTCTAAGCCTCAGATAATTCCTTTCCCATGTTAATGTATAGAGATGGGTCGGGTTATATGTACAGTCGGGTCGGGTTGTGTGTGTATACATGTACATGTATATTGGGCTTCAGTCCCTCAATGAGATGAATTCCATTCTCTCCAAACCCTAGCCGTCATCTCCTAACATGGTATCAGAGCTCTAAGGTTTCTCGCGGTGAAGGCGACTCCTCTGTCATCTCCTCCTCCAACACCAGCCTCCTCCTCCTCCGGCCTTCCCCTCCTGCACCCCACCCTGCCTACACCTCCTCCTCCTCCTCCTCCGGCCTTCCAGCAGCTCCTCCCGCCCCGGCAGCCCCTCCAGCACTCCGACAGCCCCTCCAGCACCCGATTTCTCCTTCCGACAGCCCCTCCAGCACCCAATTTCTCCCCTCCGGCACCCTTTCCAGCACTCCGGCAACCCCTCTAGCCCCCTCCTGCACCCTATTCCCTTCTCACCCGCATCGGCAGGCCCTCCAGCCCCCTCCTACACCTGATTCTCCCCTTCAGCAGCCCTCAAGCACCCTCCTACACTTGATTTCCCCCGTCGGCAGCCCCTCCAGTACTCTAGCAGCCTCGCCGCCCCCTCCTGCACCTTCTGAAGCCCCCCTACATCTCCTGAAGCCCCCACCGCCTCCCTCCTGCAACTCTCGCCGCCCCCTCCTGCACCCGATTCCCCCCGTCGGCAGCCCCTTCAGCACTCCGGCAGTCTCGCCGCCCCCTCCTGCACCTTCTGAAGCCTCCCATTCACCTCCTGAAGCCCCCACCGCCCCCCTCTTGCAACCCCCCCCCCCCGACTTTCTCCTCCACCGTAGGCCCCCTTCCGGCTCGTCTCCTCTGTACCGGACTCTCCAGGACCTCCCCTGTGCTGGCTCACCCCTATACTTCAGGGGTATGACTTCCTACAGTATCTCTCGGCTCTCGTACTGCTTGCACACAGTACCTGTTCGAGTCCCTCTATCTTCTCGTTTTGATGGTATTCTCTGGTCACGTCCCTCCACCACGTCAGTCGACTGTGGACGTCGTCAGGGTCCCCTCCGCCATGATGGCGGAACTGCTGCTGCCGCTGATCTCCCTACTCCAGCACCGCCTGTCGCCACTTTTGCTCAGTCTCGGTCTTACTCTGACCGCCTCCAGCGCTTTGAGGAGTTACTGTTTCGATACCTCGCCTCCACCAGATCTTCGACAGATCACAGTCTCTCTGCCACTTCGGGTACTACTGCTCATAGATCTTTGACTCTGGTGCTTCCTGCCACCTTACCTCCGATCCTTCTGTACTCACGGACTGTAGTCCTGCTCCCACCCACCTAGGGATCCACACTGCTGACGGGACTCGTGTACCCATTTTGCAGTATGGATCCATCACCCCTGCCTTTGATCCCACTGGTCGCCTAACCTTACCTCGTGTTTACCTTGCTCACCGTTTAAACATTAACTTAATATCTGTTAGTTCTCTTTCTGACTCGGGTCTGATCGTTACATTCACTTCTTCTTCTTGTTTGGTGCAGGATCTGCGGACGGGTCAGAAAGTTGGGCTGGGTCGTAGAGCAGGGGTACTCTATCAGTTGGATCACCTTCAGGTTTCCACTTCCACTTCGTCAGCTCTGTCTGTTACCTCTGATGTCGATTTGTGGCACAGAAGGTTAGGTCACATATCCAGTGATCGACTCTAAAGTATTTTTCGCTCTAGCGCTTTGAGTCGGGTGTCCTTCTCCTCTCTCTCTGTCTGCACTGGTGTCGATTAGCAAAGCACATTGCTTTTTTTTTTTCTACTAGTGTTTTCTTTTCTAGCACCTTTTTTGATCTCGTGCACTCTGACGTGTGGGGTCCTACTCCAGTTACCTCTTTTACTGGTTTTTTATATTATGTGAGCTTCATAGATGATTACTCATGCTGCACCTGGGTCTATCTCATGCGTTGCCGCTCTGAGATTTCTCATATTTACAGGACCTTCACTACTATGCTTCACACCCAGTTTGGTCGGCACATTAAGGCTTTTGGGTCTGATTGTGCCCAGGAGTATCTTTCCTCTGAGATGCGTGAGATCCTTCAGACTCACGACACTCTTCACCAATAGTCGTGTCCCCATACCCATGAACAAAACGGAGTCGTCGAGCGTAAACATCGACATGTCCTCGAGACAGCACGAGCTTTACTTCTATCTGCTTCTGTTCCACATTCCTATTGGGCTGAAGCTGTCCTGATCGTTGTTCACCTCATTAACATCACTTCGTCCTCCTTCCTCTCTGGTATTTCCCGTACGAGCAGTTTTACTCCACATCTCCTGACTACTCTCTTCTTCATATTTGGATGCATGTGTTTTGTCCTCCTCCCTCCCCATGAGCGTACCAAACTCTCTACTAGGTCTGTTAGGTATATTCACTTAGGACTCAGTCGGAAGCACAAGGGATATCGGTGCTATGATCCCTTAGTTTGTCGGATCCATGTCTCTCGTCATGTCTCCTTTGTAGAGGATGTCCCGTACTTTTCCACTAAGTTCCAAGATCTTCCCTCACCACATACGTCATCTTCTATGCCGTCACCCCCTCTCACCGTCCCCTTTTTACCTCTGTATCATGCTCATACGCCCACCTTTCTGGTTGAGCCTCCTCTACCTTCTTTGCCTCCCCTATCTCCACGATCTCCACCTCTACCTCCACCTCCCTCGTCTTCACCACATCCCCCGTCACGTTCCTCTCCCCCGGCTCCCCTGTCACCTCCACCACCACCTGTCACGCGTGTCTACGTTCGTCGCTCCATAGTTCCTCCCATCAAGACTGTCTCTACTGGTACTACTTTGCCTGCAGATGCTCTTACCTCTCCGACCGTGAATCCTGGGCCTGTTCGGTGCTACCCTTTGTGCAAACATCACCCTCCTAACAGATATGACTACTCCCCTGACAGGTTTGGTTACTCTGTGTTTACTCATGTTTCTCCTGATACTTTTGGATACTCTGTTGTTGCCTCCTACTTTCCATCCTACCAGGCCTTTCTTAAAGCTCTTCACACCCACCGGGAGCCCTAGTCATATCGTGAGGCAGTTGTACATCCAAAGTGGTGATAGACCATGACAGACAAACTTGAGGCCTTTCAGCGAACTCAGACGTGGGATTTGGTTCCTTGTCCCACTAGCGTGGTTCCTGTTAGCTGCAAATGGATCTTCAAGATCAAGACTCGACCTGATGGGTCCATTAAGCGGCATAAGGCACGCCTTGTTGCTCGTGGTTTCTTCTAGGAGTATGGGATTGACTACGAGGAGACGTTTGCTCCAGTAGCTCGGATGACTACCGTTCATACCCTCTTAGCCGTGGTAGTTGCTCTAGGGTGGCCTCTACATCAGATGGATGTGACCAACGTATTTCTCCACAATAATCTCTTAGAGGAAGTATACATGGCTCCTCCATCAGACGTCCCTACTCCTTTAGGTCACGTCTGTTGTTTGTGCCGAGCCATCTATGGGCTCAAGCAGGCCCCTCGTGCCTGGTTTGATCGATTCCACACTACAGTATTGGCCACTGGGTTTATTGAGCATCACTCTGACTATGCCCTGTTCACGTCGCTCCTCTAGTCACGGTATTGCAGTTCTTCTTCTCTATGTGGATGATATGAACATCGCCGGGGATGACAGTGCCACTATAGCGTCCCTTCAGTGCAACCTCTAGAGTCAGTTTGAGATGAAAGATCTGGGCCCTCTTCGCTACTTTTTGGGCCTTGAGATTGCCCGATCAGCTCGTGGTTTGTTGGTCTTCCAGCAAAAGTACATCTCCGATATCTTTGATAATGCTGCTCTTACCGAGTCTCGCACTACTGACACATCCATGGAGCTCAATTTGAAGCTTCTTTCTACAGATGGTGAGCCACTCCAGGATATCTCCCGTTACCAGAGACTGGTTGGGATGCTCGTCTACCTCACTATGACCCGGCCAGACATTGCCCATACTATTGGTATTGTCAGTCAATTCGTTCAGGCTCATCGTTCGATTTACTATGCAGCAATCCTTCGGATTATCCGCTACCTCCAAGGCACCATCACCCGCTCACTACTTTTTCCCTCTACCTCTCCGTTGGTGCTGCGTTCCTACTCCGATGCAGATTGGGTAGGAGATGTAGCCACTCGCTGTTCTACTACCGGATACTGTGTGTTCCTTGGTGGTTCTCTTATTTCTTGGCAAAGCAAGAAATAGGAGTCTGTTGCTCGCTCCAGTATCGAAGCTGAATACAGGGCTATGGCTTCAACCACCGTAGAGATTGTCTGGCTTCGCCGCCTTCTACTCGACCTGGGAGTTGTGATATCTAAGCCCACGCCTCTCTTCTGTGACAACCGGAGTGCTATTCAAATTGCTAGTAACCCGGTCTTCCACGAGCGGACAAAATATATTGAGGTTGATTGTCACTATGTTCGCCAGGAGTTTTTTGACCACACCATCTTCTTGCCATTCATTCCATCGTCAGAGTAGATTGCTGATTTTCTGACAAAGCCCCTTACGATTGCTCGTTTTCGGTATTTTATCAGCAAACTCTCGGTCCATGTTCCACCATGAGTTTGAGGGGGAGTGTTAATGTATAGAGATGGGCCGGGTTATATGTACAATCGAGTCGGGTTGTGTGTGTATACATGTACATATATATTGGGCTTTAGTCCCTCAATGAAATGAACTCCATTCTTTCCAAACCCTAGCCGTCATCTCCTAACACCCCGAAGCCTTATAGTATACTTCTCAGCGGTTCCATCGGAATTCCTCTTTATTTTGAAGAACCATATGTTTCCAAAATTAGTTTTTAATCCACAAGTTTGCGGACTTGGTCTTTAATCATGGAACAAAGACATTCTCCATGGAACACCAAAAATTGGCCGGTGATTACAATACTTCCTAATAGGATTCAGGTTCGTCCTAATTAGCGACTAAAACATTTATATGACTTTTTCTTATTCATTAAAGAATTTCTTAGAGAGCATTTTTGCTACTCGATTGATTTGTTGCACTTGCTTATGGCCCAATAATAGCGTGCCACATTGTCCATTTAAAAGGGAACAATTGGAAAGAGGGGGGGGGGGGGGGGTAAGCGTAGATTACATCCGATAGCAAGTGTACTTCCCGTTGTGTCCTTTTAATGGATAATGTGGTACACTGTGATTGGGCCATAAGCAAGTGCAACAAATCAATCAGGTAGCAAAAAAGCTCTCAATTTATTGCAAATCAGGTATTGTGCATCATTTCAAGTGATTACATGTGCCCTTAATTCCGCAAGGAGAACATCTCAAATATGTTTTGTCGATCTTACGTGTGAAGCAAAAAACTAGGATTTTGAGGGCTAAATTGGACAAATCAAATTGGAGAAACTAAAAGATGTCATAGTATTTTGTTCTTATATTTGGAAGTCCTATACTAATCTTCTAAAGAGTCATAGTGAGCATCTCTTTTTTTTCTTCTAAATGTTTCAGATTTTGATATATTCATATTCATATTTGGTTTCTTTTCACCATTAATCTTATTTTATCCATAAAATGATTCATGCGCTTAGTTTCAAATTCAATTTACTTTTTTCTTATTAGTGTTATCAAAAAATATCCCCCCCCCCCCCCCCCCCCCCCCCCAAAAGAAAATGAGAACATTAAGGTAAAGCAATTAACTAATGCTTGGGTGAGGAGGTTGTGGGTTCAATTCCTCCCCCCATTGAGTAACCGATGAATGCGAAGGGAAACTTCTGAGTGGGTACTGCACATTCCCTGAGGGATTAGTGCAAGCTCGAAATGGGTCCCTTGCTTGAAAGGTTTCAGGACACCCGCCAATCTCGAAAAAAAGAAAATCTTTCTACCCACTAGGGGATAGGGGAGTTGGCAAAGCAATTGATGCTTGGGTGAGGAGGTTTGGGGTCCAATTACACCCCCCTCGAGTTACCCAAGAGAACATATATATATATATATATATATATATATATATATATATATATATATATATATATATATATATATATATATAGGAAAACTTTCCGGTGTGTGTAAGTGCGCATGATGGAGGGATTAGTCACTCTTGAGGAGAAGCATTATACTCACGTCTAAACAACACCCCATTTTTCCAAAGGCAACCTCTGTCTAAAGCCACCCCTCTTTTGGCTCTGATGTGTGCATGCAAACCGTTGCACACTGTCGCTGGCAATCCACCACCACCGGACCGTCTTCTTCCTCCTCCTCCTTCTCATTCCCTTCTTCTTCCTCCTTCTTTTTCCTCCTCTTCATATTCTTCCTCCTCCTCCTTTTTCCTCCCCTTCTTCTTTCTCCTCCTCCTCTTTCCCTCCTTCTCCTCTCCTTGGAATCGTGACACTCGGCCACACCAGAACCGATCTCAAAAAAAAAGAAGAATTTTCTAGATGTGCCAGTAATTAATGGGCTCAGTCACTCTTGAGGAGAAGCATTATGAATATTTGCTTTTTCGAAACTAGCTAGATATTGCATCAAAACCATACAAATAAAATGAAGATAGTTTTCATGAGTGATACTCAAATTTAGATAACTAGAAAAGAAGAGGTAATGCATGATGAAAAGGGTCCATTAATTGTTGAGTATGACTCAATTTTCTGAGCACCATTTTCTAGAAGAACCCTCAAAAGAAGCTGTGTTCAGAGGAGCAAGCACCACATTATTACTAGGCAGCTGCCTAGTAGATGGTGTGTACCTAGGTGCGCACCACCTGCTCCCAGGTTTTTCTGAAAATCTAATTTCGGCTCTGTAAAGGTGGTGTTGGGTAGTGGTGAGCACCACCCATCGCCATGGCTCAGGTTTGACTTATTTTCAAGTTTATTTTGGCCCGTTGGATGAAAAATTTGATGGGGATTAAGTAAGAGACTTTTCCTACTATTTAAATAGGTGTTTTCATTGTATAACACACAAGAGAGGAGATTCATTGTGAGTTCTCTAGAAAGACTTGGTGAGATTTCTTAAGAGAAAAAGGTGCCCTAGGTTAAGAGGGTCTTCTTGCTGAAGTTAAGCATTGCTTGTAACTTCTTGGTTTCTCAAATATAGTGGATTGGTTAAGCGTCTTCACTCGTTGTTTTCTCTCGCAAGGGTTTTCATTCATTGGATTTTTTTTCTATTTAAGATTGCTATATATACTGCTTATGTAGTTATTATTTATGTTTGATCCATCGGAGCATCATTTTGTAATTTGATCTCTGTGACCCATCACAGTCGTAACGAATTGGTATCAAGTCATAGCAACTTGGTACGTCGACCCTAACAAACTGGTATCAAAGCTCGGATTTTCATCATTGGCCATATTGCAATGGAAACCAATATCTCAAAAGTGTCGAACCACAAGCTCGACATGGAGAAGTTCGATGGAAAATCCAATTTTGACTTATAGCAAGTAAGCATAAGGGATCTGTTGATTCACCAAGATCTACAAAAAACTTTGCACGGTCTGAAAGTAAACATGTACAGATATATCATCTGTGGATTGGGAAGAGTACGATCTTCAGACATGCATTATAATCAGATCATTTTGGTGAAGGAGATCAAGTACACCGTCATGTATGAAAAATCGATAGTGATGAATTGGCCAAAGCTTCAAAGCCAACACATAACAAAGTCTTTGATAAAACGGTTATTTTTGAAGCATCAACTTTATACGTTTTGCATGAAGGAAGGTACATCTATCCACCAACATCTTAATAAGTTTAGTCAGATTAATTTTGAGTTGTTGAATATCAAAATAAAAATAGAAGACGAAGACAAAGTTCTTATTCTTCTGACATCTTTACTTGATTGTTTTAAGCAAATGGTTACTATTTTACTCTATAGGAAGGATACCATTGTATTTGAAGAAATTACTACAACTTTTCTATCTAATGAGTTTAGAAAAAAGGTTTCGGGTTCAGATTCTCAAGCAGGAAGCTTTGGCTTGTTTGTGGAAAGAGGGATGACAAAAATTAAAAAATTATCAAAAGGAAGACCTAGATCCAAGTCCAGGGTCAAGAAAACGGTGAAGTGCTATTATTGTCACAAGAAGGGTTATATTAATTAAGAACGATAATCCTAAGCTACAGACAAAGAATAATAAGTCTGGAAAGGGTGCTCAGTTTGAAACATTATCGGTGGTGGGTCACATAGCGGATAATCTATCATATCTGAATCCTAGATTCTATCTTCTCTTACCACATGTCTCCCAATCGAGATCGGTTCACTTCGTATCATGAGGTAAATGATGGTATAGTATTGATGGGTAATAATATCGCCTGTAAGACAGTTAGAAATGGAAAAATATGGATCTGTATGCATAATGACATTGTGAAGAATCGGATTGATATTCAGTACGTTATAGAGTTGAAAAAGAATTTGATCTCTCTTGTTATCTTGGGTTCATTAGGTTATAAATTCACCCCTTAAGTGGAGTACGTCCTAAAGGTGTCTCGGTGGAGTGTGATCGTTATGAAGGGTGATAAAGTTTGGAGCCTTTATTTTCTTTTGGGAGTACAATTTCATGCAATGCGGCTATCTCTACTTCATCGAAAGATTAGGAGGCAATCTCGTCACAGTTGTGGCATATGCGTCTAAGTCAAATGAGTGAGAGAGGTCTATCTTAGTTGAGTAAGCATGATTTATTCTAAGGTGTAGTGTGAAGAATGTAAAACTTGGCTTTTGTGAATATTGTATATTTGGGAAGCAACATCGAGTCAAGTTTGATTCTGCAGCCTATCGCACGAAGGGAACATATATTAGATTATATTCATGCAAATATTTGTGATCCTTCAAAAGTTACTTCTAAGGGAGGATCATAGTATTTTTTGTGTCCTTTATAGATGGCTATTCCACGAAGGTCGAGATCTATATATTGATATCCAAAATTATATATTTGAGACGTTTAAGCGATTAAAGACTTTAGTGGAGAAGCAGACTAGTAGGAGGCATAAGTGTCTCTATAGTAACAATTTAAAAGAATTTATATCTAAGGAATTCCAGAAGTACTGTGAGGATGAAGGCATTGCCAGACATTTCATAGTTAAAGAGATATCACAGCATAATGACACCATTGAAAGGATGAACCATACCTTAGCGAGCATACTGTATGTTTTATGAGTAACGCTTGGGTAATGAATTTTGGACAGGGGTTGTTAATATAGTAAGTCATTTAGGAAGAAGACTGATAGGAAGCTTAAGTGTCTCTATAGTTGTAGGAGAAATTTCTAAGCCGCCTTGATCGAGAAACCCACCCACAACCTCGATAGAATATGGATGGTTTGTATGCAATAGAGATGGAGATTAGGTAGTAGAGAGAGAGATGACACGAGGAGCTGTTGTCAAAGTTCGGCCTTACGACCTACGTCTCCAGGCGAGAGGTGCCACCTGATCTTCACTATAATTCATGAACAAGGGAGGGTTGAGCGTTCTCTCGCAGGCCGAGAGAAGCTTGGTACAACGGGGTTGCACAGAGCAACTAGAAGAAAGAAGAGAGCTCTGACACTAGCTCTGGAATCTTCTTTCTTCCGGTGATTAATCCTCCCGACCCTTTTTCTGAATACAATAGGTGTCATTTTATAGCTGAAGTTTGTGCTGATATGACAATGATAAAGTGGCATTGGACTTGGGCCTTCACGTGGGCCATTGTCCTGGTCTCCTAGATGGGGCCCTATTGGACTGTTGTTCGGGTCCAATAAAGAGGGGAATTGATTCGCAGGCCCTGTAGAGAAGGTCAATGGGCCTGGACTTGCCTACTTGGGCCGTTACGTGGGCTCATATGGGTCTGGTCGGGTCTAGTATAATTTTTGCACCCACAGTTACCCCCTTTCAGTTGGGTCAAGACCCCTGGGTCGGTTGGGATGGTACAAATATCTTTGAATTCTGGTATGGTTGGCTAGAGCCATCGGAGTTGCAGTTTAGGTTAGCGGAGTTGTGGCATGGCTTGGGTCCCGAGCCAAGCCAACGTGCCCGTGTTTGATTCTTGTATCGATTCTATATTTACTGGTACGGACTGAAAAGTCTCGATTTTATAAGGGGTGTTCTCGGAGAATTAGTACGTTTCTCGATCGAGGCTCCCTTTCTTGTCGTTGCCTCTCGAGGGCTGAAAAGACCGATAGGCGGCTACTGCAAAAATCGAGACCCCCACTCTCAGTTTTTGATGAAACAGATGGGGGGTCGCTATAGAAACTGAGACTCCCCCTCTTGGTTTTGACAAAACATAAGGGGGGCTGCTGTAGAAACCGAGACCCCCACTCTAGATCTTTGATGAAATCGAGGGGGGCGTTGCTGTAAAAACTGAGACTCTCCTCTCGGTTTTTGACGAAACCGAGGGGGGCTGCTGTAGAAACCGAGACCCCTACTCTCGGTCTTTGATAAAAAAGGGGGGGCATTATTGTAGAAACCGAGACTCCCCCTTTCGATTTTTGACGAAACAAATCGAGAGGGGCTGTTGTAGAAACCGAGATCCCCACTCTCGGTCTTTGACGAAACCGAGGGGGCGTTGCTATAGAAACCGAGACTTCGATCCCCTCTCAGTTTTTGATAAAACTGAAGGGGGGCTGCTATAGAAATCGAAACCCCCACTCTCAGTCTTTGACGAAACCAAGGGGTGGCATTGTTGAAGATACAGAGACTCTCCCTCTCTCGGTTTTTGACAAAATCATAAGGGAGCTACTGTAGAAACCAAAACTCCCCCTCTCGGTTTTTGACAAAACCAAGGGGAGCTACTGTAGAAACCGAGACCCCTACTCTCGGTGTTTGACAAAACAAAGGGAGGGCGTTGGTATAGAAACTATGACCCCTACTCTCAGTCTTTGAGAAAACTGTGGGGGGGGCGTTACTGTAGAAACTGGGACCCCCCCCCCCCCCCTCTTAGTTTTTGATGAAACCAAGGGGGGCACTGTAGAAATTGAGACTCCTCCACTTGGTTTTTGACGAAACCGAAGGGGGGCTGTTGTAGAAACCAAGACCCCCCTCTCGATTTTTATCAAAACCGAGGGGGGAGGTTGTTGTAGAATTTACATCAAAGGAATTTGCATCATAGAATTCAGAAGTACTGTAAGGATAAAGGCATTAATTGTCAGACATTTCACAGTTAGAGAGACACCATAGCAGATTGACGCCATTGAAAGGATGAACCATACCTTATTTGAGCGAGCAAGCTGCAAATTTTTTGAGTGAGGCTTGTGTAAGAATTTAGGCAAGGGTTGTTAATATAGCATGTCATTTAGTGAATATGTTATTGACTACTATAATTGATTTGACAACTCCAGAAGAGGTTAGGTTAGGCAAACCAATGGATTATTTAATTTTATAAGTGTTTGGATGTCCAACTTACGATCATGTCAAAGATAGCAAGCTAGATATTATATTAAAGAAAGTTATATTCTTGGGGTATATTTCAGGAGTTAAGAGCTACAAATTATGGTGCCCGAAATTATAATCGTTCATTACTAGTAAAGTTGTAACTTTTGATGAGACTTTGTTACTTATGAAGCAGAGGGTTGAGATCGATCTTGAGGGTGAAGGTCATGATGATCCTGTGCAGCTGGAGTTATTGTCTTCTAGGGCATCTGCAGGTGTAAAGCAGACTACTTCATCGGAATAGAATACTTTGGAGGAGATAATTCAGGTTCTAGAGAAGTAGCCAATTGCAGTCGGTGGAGTGAGAAGGACTATCAAAGCACCAATCAGATTTAGTTACGAGGAGTTTGTAGCGCATATACTAACTTTAAGTGTTGGTGGTGAGCCAACTACTTACAGAGAGGTATAGTTTAGGATAATGACTATATTCAGTGGGGAATAAATATTAATGAAGAGATTGAATCTCTTTATAAGAATTAGACTTGAAAGCTTGTTGCATGACCCAGAGGGTAGTATTGATGGAGAAAGACTACTTATAATAAAGTGTTTTCACCTGTAGTGAAGTACATATGCTTCTTGTTGGCCATGGTTGTGTTATTGTATCTTGAACTGGAGTAGCTCAATATGAAGACAATATTCTTGTATGATGATTTGGAGGAGCATGTCTATATATAATGGTCTAAGGTATAAACGGTAGAAGACAATGAGGGCTATGTGTACATGTTAAGGAAATCCTTGTACGGGCTCAAGCGATCGTCGAGATAGTGGTATAAGAGATTAATTTGATATATTCATGGTAGATCAGGTGTGTGTCAGACGTGAATGCGATCACTATGTCTACTCCAGAAAGATTCGTGATGGTTCTATGGTATACCTTCTTTTATATATAGATGATATACTGGTTGTTGCAAAGAGCATGTCGGATATTGACATTCTGAAATCTTAGTTGAGTGATGAGTTTGAGATGAAGAACTTAGTCTGTGCTAATAAAATTTTGGGCATAGAGATCAATTATTAGGTATTAGAAGGTTAGTACAGTTCATTGGACACAAATGAGCTATATATCTGGAGAAGGTGGCTTTTATTATGGTATGAGTGGTGCTAAACCAATTAGCATCTCTTTTGTTGCACACTTTAGACTTTTAGACACGTGATCTCTTAGCACCGATGATGAGTATGCTTATATGGCTCGTGTGCCGTATGCTAGTGCAATCGACAGTTAAATGTATGCAATGGTGTGAAAATGTTCAGATATCGTACATATAGTCACTATAGTCAGTCGTTATATGATTGATCCGAGGAAGGATATATATTGGCAGGCCGTGAAGTGAATATTAGGGTATTTGCAGGCCGGGTACATTGGAAATTGGGTTATTATTTTAGCGAGATGATTATGCATTCATAGATACAATGTGATATATTGATGCAGATTTTATATTAGTGATCTTGATAGACGAAGGCCTATGACAAGTTGCATGTTTACACTAGCAGGATGTCTAATGAGTTGGAAATTCTTCGTATAAGACACATATGTACTGTCAATGATAGAGGCAGAATACATGGCTAAATTGGAGGCGACCAATGAGGAGATTTGGCTCTGAGGAATTATGGGTGAATTTCGTCTGTTGCAACCCAGCATGGTGGTATTTTATAATAGCTAGAGCGATATCCATTTGGCAAACAATGATCATGCTCATCACTTATGGACGAAGTATATTGATATCTGATATCACTTTATTTAGAAAATTATAAAAAAAATATGGTTATTTTTATTAAGAAGATTCATATGTAGGAGAATCGGACCATCTAATATGTTGATGAAGCCAATTTCAGTGATTAAGTTTAAGCATTGATTGAACTTCGTCAAAATGATTTGAGAAATTTTGCACCTTCAGGGTGCTTGCACCATCAGGTTATATTAGAGAATTGTTGAGTACAACTCAATTTCCTAGGCACAACTCCTTAGAAGAAGCAGCATGCAAAGTAGCAAGCGTCGTGTCATTATTGGGTAACTTCTCGGTAGGTGGTGCACACGTGCACACTACCTGTTGTCAGGTTTACCTGAAAACCCAGTTTTGGTTCTGTCAATGTGATGATGGGTAGTGGTTCGCACCACCCAATGTCCTGACTCGGGTTTGACTTGTTTTTAGGTTTATTTTTGGCTCATTGGATGGGGGTCAAGTAAGATACTTATCCTCTTATTTAAAGGAGTGTTTAGGGCTTTACTGTATAACACACAAGACAAGAGATTTATTGCGAGTTATTTAGAGAGCCTTGGTGATATTTCTTGAGAGGATAAGGTGCATGTCCTAGGTGAATAGGGTCTTCTCGTTGAAATTGAGCATTGCTTGTAACTTCTTGATTTCTCCATTATAGTGGATCGTCTTCGCCCGTGGTTTTATCCCACAAGATTTTCCATGTACGTATAATTTTTGTCCTTTCTTTGTGTTCGCTTTGTTTTTATTATGTCATTGGATTTTTTTCCTGATTTATGATTTCTTTTGTGTTCGTGTTTGATCGATCTGTTGGATGATCGTTTTGCAATTTTGATCTCTGTGACCCATCGTTGTCATAAGAAATTGGTATCAAGTCTTAACAACTAATTGGTATGTGACCCTAACACATTTAAAGAACATAATCATCAAGATCGATCATAAGTGCCAACTAGGTGAGTTGGCATGGTAATTAAAGTCTCGGGAGTTTGATACTAGAGACGTGGGATCGATTCCTTCTTGCGTCGTATTAATAACCGATAGGGCTGCCTTAACCCTCCATCAAATGAGACGTTGGGGGGTTCTAAAAATAATAATGTGGGGTGTTATATACTTGGCTTTGCATATACTTAGATAGATGTGGGGAGTTATTGTTCTTTTCTCTCTTTTCGAGAAGTTACATACATAGTGTATGTAAACTACGTACATACGCTTACAAAACTTTAATTAACATTGGGAATGTTGTAGCCTTTGGCTTCTAGTTTGTGCCACTAATAAATAAAGTTTATATGGTAAACATTGTACTTTAGAGGCTCTTTCCTAATCTAGGAAAATATTGGAGGGTTCTCCCTAGTTGGGTAAAATTTTGGATGCAACCTTTGCATTGCATATGCACTGGGTACAACCAATTCGCACGTTGGACAGATCGTGAAGCTAGTGCAGGAGCCCGCTCTGGCTATGTGCTTGGGCGTGCTCTATCAAGCACACTGATTGGATGGGCTCAATGTGTGTGCACTGTGTCAAAAGTTTCTCCCCTGGTTGCATAAGCTTAAATTATGTAAACAAATAGATATGCCTCCATACTCTCCATTTGACCTTAATTAATTTAGGTTTCTTGGTATGTCCTTATCTACCCTAGTTTGCCTTGGTCAAGTTTTCGACACCAATCTTAGAGGGTTTACGCTAGGTTGACAACCATCCAAAAAATTTGTGTCAATCTTCCATAATCGCTGACCAACCCTCATCTTGATGGGATAAAACTTGGATAATACCATGATGAATTGACATCACTAATCCTCTCTTCGGAGATCCTTAAATTAGAATGATAGACATGATTCTACCACATGGTCCTCTCCAGTAGCCCCTCAATCATGGCGGGCCAAAGATTTTTATATCGCTATGAAATCATATTTCCATGAATAATGTAACTGGTGGCCACTGGAAATATGGAGCGACGGGTACCGGTTTATGTAAGCATGAGTAGGACCGCGTCTAAAGCCATGTGGGAACATATAAAGATATGAAAGGGAAAGGATTTGAGATTAATTCTGAATTCAACAACAACTTTCCTAGTGTGTTTGAAGTTTTCGAACACATGATGTCGTCGGGAGCCATTGTATGGGGGGACGATGGATCTAATTCATTTGTTTAATTAGCCAAGAAGAATGTTGGTAGGTGAAATAGAGAGGGTTAAGGAAAGAGTGTGGCAATGTACAATGCTTTTCTTGTGCCCATGCCGTGGGCCTCCAACAGCGACATGCCATCGCCATCGCTTCAACCGATTTCGGCCAGCCATTGAAAGCTCAATGGTCACCAATGGTGTGCATCGACCTTAATTAGGTCATTTGAGATTAAGTTGTGAGATCACAAAGGTAGGCATCTATCGGGTGTCGGTGAAGGCGAACCTTACTACAAGCAAGTCAGCTAAGGAACCCTAGCCAACCCCGCCGCCGTCACATGGATGAGTGGTGATCGAGCCGCACATCGACATCACGCCAAGACGAGATAGGGTCCATGATTTCAAAAGAGGGGGGTGAATTAAATGGGCACCTTAGAACACCTAGTGGTGACCTCCCAACATCCAAATAAATGAGGCAAGGAATGGGGGGAGTTGAAGGGCAGTGGGTCACATGGGGGGTCACCTTCTATGATCATAAGGTTCAATAACCATCTGTGATATGGCATACAAAGGCAGGAGAGAGAGAGAGAGAGAGAGAGAGAGAGAGAGAGAGAGAGAGAGAGAGAGAGAGAGAGAGCGATGGGATGCTAATTCCCACTAACAACAAGATAAGAAGCCTAAATTGCAGTTAAAGTAAGAAATGAAAAGCAAGGGGGGAAGAACTGAAAAAGTACAATGGAGCCCCCATCTCTGCCTCTTCTTTCAGAGTGCAACTCAACCCAACGTCGTATTCAACAACCCCATTAATAATCACTTTCTCAAAGTCCCTTTCCCTCTCTCTCTCTAGTCCCCCACCCATCATCCTGCTCTTGAAGCTGATAGCAATGGTTGCTTGAGCTAAGAACCAGTCCTTTGCATCTGTATCAGAGAGAGAGAAAGAGCGAGCCAGAGAGAGAGAGAGAGAGAGAGAGAGAGAGAGAGGTGGAAGGAAGGGGTGGTGTTGGTTCTAAGTCTATAAATAACCCACCCATCTCCTACGGCTGCAGAGGGAAAGATAGGAAATTAAGGGCAGACTCCAGATCGAATAGTAACTCTTTCTTCTCTCAGTTTTTCTTCATCAATCCTCGCCGCCACCACCCCATTTCCAATCTCGGGCTGGTAAGCACAACCACCCCCAAAACCAACCATTTCACCCCTCAAATCCCAATTCCGGGGCTTACCCATTTGCCCATAGAGGCCGTATACCCCTTAAAGGAACCAATCTCATCCCAAATTCCCGCTGTTCCTTTCTCTCCTGATCCTTCAGGTAGCGAGAGAGAGAGAGAGAGAGAGAGAGAGAGAGCTGGAGCGCGAGGAGAAAATGGGCCGGGGCAAGATAGAGATCAAGCGGATCGAGAACACCACGAACCGGCAGGTGACCTTCTGCAAGCGCCGCAACGGGCTCCTCAAGAAGGCCTACGAGCTCTCCGTGCTGTGCGACGCCGAGGTCGCCCTCGTCGTCTTCTCCAGCCGCGGCCGCCTCTACGAGTACGCCAACAGCAGGCATGTCCCTTCTCTCTCTCTCTCTCTCTCTCTCTCTCTCTCTCTCTCTCTCTAGCTAGCTTGTTGGGTGTTGAGATTTACTGGTCCTTTGGTTGCTAAAACAACCGGAACCCTTTTTACTGGTTAGATTGCTACATGGGTTGCTCTCCTTTTTGTTTATTTCCCTTTTGTGATGTTCTTTATAGCCTCTGAAGCAAGAATCTGAGGTGTTCTTAGTTGGATTCAGTACAGCCGAGCTTAAATTTGCTTGCCCTGGTGGTCCTAGATTGCCCTTTCTTTCTCTCTTTATGCTGCTCCCTCCCTCCTCTCTGATGGGTGGTGGTTGTCGTTTGAGCTTCTGTTTTAGGATTATAAAATCCTTTCTCTCTCTAACTCTCTCTCTCTCTCTCTCTCTCTCTTATTTCTCTCTCTCTCTAGATGTCTTTCTCTCTCTCTTTGTTTCTTTTCAGTTGCTTTGTTGGGTAGAAGAAGCATAGATCTGTTGAGGCAGCAGCATTTAGGGTGATGGGTATGAAGGTTTTGAGGTGGGAAATGGAGTCCCAACAAACCCCTCTTTTAGATTGCAACGTTGCCATTTCCTCTCTCTTTTCTCTCGTTCCCCTTCTTTTATTCCTCCTACTACTCCCCTCTCTCTCTCTCTCTCTCTTACCTGCTCTCTCTCTCTCCTCTTGCTCTTCACGTCACCCTTCACTGTAAGAAAACCTGCTGTCACGCTCTCATTAGCCCGTTCCTAAACCAAAGTACCCTCCTGCTTCACACACGTCACGCCTTCACCGCAGAACCATCAGACCCATCAGCAGCTAGGGTTAGGGTTTTGCTTACGTTCTCTCTCTCTCTCGCTGTTCTCTCTCCTACCTCATGTTCTCACACTACCGTCTCTCTCTTAACCACATGTATCCAACATCCATCTACGTATGCTTCGTTCCACCACGAATCTTAGAGCCACACTCACGAGATTTTTCCAGTTCTCCCGTCTGACACCACCCCTCTTCACTTTTCTCTTTCGAGCACCCCTCTGCCTCTCTCTCTCTGCAAAAATCTTGAGAGGGTGTAGAGAGAGGAGAGAGAAGAGAGTACGGACCGGGGGGACGGGTCTGGGGAGCCAATGGGGTGGTTGTCCTGGGGGCGTTGGGAGTCGACAAGCTTACAAAGCAACAGGAGTCGACCCGGCCAAAAAGGACAGAGGGTGGGATCGAGGCGGGTAAAGGAGGGAAAGAGGCGCTGGTTTGCACCGCGGGTAACCGGACCCGCGGCCACAGCGTGGGTCTCTAGGGGGGGCGAAGGGCTCCGGCCAATCATGTGTGGGATCGCGCGCCAGCGTGGCAGGGGGAGCCAATCGGATCCTCGAGGAAACTAAGGTAGCAGGGGGGGTGGGTGTGAAGGAGAGAGAAGAAAAGACGGGGCTTTGAAAACTGGTCTATTTATTATTATTATTTATTTCCATTTATTTATTATTGCCTTATTATTTGCAGGTGACAACAACCTTTGATCCTTAGGTATTATTATATATTTATGTTTATTAATTTTTAAAAAGAAAATTCCAGAGATTAGGTCAAACAGGGAACCATGTTAGAACTGGGTATGGACTTTGGACCAGTGATTGTTCTTTGGGAGTGAGTAATCAATCATATCCACTGACTTGATGGGTCCTTGAGGGTAGTTGAGTATGAGATCTTATGCTTCATGCTTTATAAGCTTATCATAGTTTCTTGTAGATTATGTCCAAGGATCTAAGTGAGTACAAGGGCCTAAATGGTGATTTTATTAAGAAGATAGCTACATTTATTATTTTGATTTTTAATCAAACGACAATCTTTCTCTACTCAAATTGTTTATTGAGAAATCTTTAGTATAAGAGCACTACATTATGCACCCCCCCCCCCCCCCCTCCCCCCCCCCCACCCACACACACACACACTCACTGGTCCGTCTATTTGCACGTACTCATGTAATTGGTGATGATATCTAAATCTTTCTTGGCTCCCAACCCGTTTTGGTATGTTGCCTTGGCACATATAGTAAACCCCAAAATGCCTCCCCCCACCCACCCTTGATTCCGCCCCCTGCCGTCATCGTCCATGTCCGACTCCCCACCCCTCGGGAACTTACCTCAAAAAACAAAAATCAATATGATGCTGGTTCCAGCATTTTTAAAGACATAATCAAGAACCTTGTGCATATAAATCAAAGTATTTATTAAGGCATTCTTTTGATCTTTTTGACATGTGTTCTTGGAGTGCTACTATAACCCTAGTGTTCGACAAAAAACAACATCAATGCAAGTTCTGTGAATTAAGCATAAATTTAAATAGATACCATAACTTTTCAGACAAGTGCATAGCTTTTTATATCATGTGAAAATTTGGAAGGCTTGCTACTAGTTTAATACTAAAAAGGTTTCTACCTATGTGTTAAGGTAACCTCACTTCAAAAAATAATTTATTAACCTACATATTCTAAAGGAAAATTGATAAATCTTAACGTTCACCCATGTTAGTAGTAAAAGTTGATTTTTTGGATCATGGGAAAATTTGGAAGGCTTACTAATAGTTTAGTACTAAAACGGTTTCTACCTATTTGCTAAGTTAACCTCATTTAGAAAATAGTTTATTTACTTTAAATTCTAAAGAAAAATGATAAATCATAATGTTAACCCAGCTTAGTAGTAATAGTCATAATAAGTGGATTCAAATGATTGTGACACAAATGTGTGACATCCCACATAGAATTTTATTAAGCCTTTTTATTTATTTATTTTCTCTGAACTATCCTATTATTAATAATTCTTCTACTTGATTTATCTCCTATTGTATTCATAACCTAGCTATACAGTTTGGAAAAGTAGTTTTTCCTCGGGGCATGTTATTTCCTTTGGTAAACAATTATTAGAAACTAGGGGTTGTGAAATATTGCATTTCCTTTATTTTATCCCACCGGAATAGGCCTAAATCGGTAAGGGGAGCGGGGTGGTCGGCCTCTCTTAATATACCCACTATGTTTTCCTCCCTTCAAGAGGTTGGCCCTTTGGAGTACTTAATTGGGTGTTGTCACATGATATCAGAGCTGGGCCCGCTCCTGGAGCATAGCCCGATTGTGCTTTGCCACGCATGATATGCATGAGGGGGTGTGGACTATCCCACTGGAATAGTCACACAAAGATAAGGGGAGCGGCCTCTCTTAATATACATGTTGTGCTCTCCTTTCAAGAGATCGGCCTTTTGGATCACGAGGGTGTTGTCACATGATAATTATAAGAGCTAATAAATTTTTCTAATGATTCTTCCTGCCTATTGAGATCAAAGCCTTATGTTCTCCTACTCTACCTTCATTGCTATGCAAACAGTGGTGTTTGTGCAATTTTTTTCATCTTATTACTTGGAATCCTTGTGCAGTTTGTGCATTGCCAAGAATATGGAATTCATTCTTTTCTCCCTTTTATCTAGAGATAAAGCAGTTCATCCATTTCTTTATTGATTCTTCGACCTTCATGAACCAACTAGTCTATGTCTTCCTGAATGTGTCTTATTGTTTGTGCTGAAAATAGTGCTAAGGTACGTAATGTTGATGAGGACTTGGCACATTTGGCATTTTCTATTTTTTATAGCATAGAGATCGAATTTTTTGTTGGCACATTTTAAAATTTGTTCAAAGGAAGAAAAAAAATATGGTGTATTAGAATAGTCATCACTATTGATAAAATGAGGAGAATGAGGGTGGAGTTCTCTAATGATAAAACATGCATCTTTTTTTTTTTGAGAAAAGCCCCCAAATTGGGGAGGATGTGGGGTTTGTAAATGACCCAAGTCTTCTATATTAATATGCAAAAAGGAATATTTAACGTTATATCCTAGTAACGGATTACCCGAGAAGGAAGTGGACCAAAGCTTCATAGTATCTAGAATGCATTAACCACTAAAGTGGGTTTTGAAAGGCATGGCCGAAAGTCTTCTTGTTCCTCTCAATCCATAACTTCCAAGAGAAGATAATGACAAAAACGTTCCAAAGCTTTCTCTTATGTGGTGGAATTTTAATCTTCCTTCAAATTGTCCAAAGCGCAACCAAGGACATCAGAGTTGAAGAAATATTGAATGTACGTCCTCTTAAAGAAGAGGCAAACCTCCTTGAAAAAAAGGCAATCAATAAGGAGATGATTAGCTGCTTCCTTTGCGCCATAAGGGCAATTGACATCTATATGACCTGGAAATTAAGTTCCTCTTCTGCAGGTTCAACTTTGTGAGAATCTTGTTGTTCATTATAAGCCACATGAATATCCTTGTCATGAGAGGTGTATGTTTTTGCTTTCCATACACCATTGGCTATAAGTAATGCAAAATTACTAAGGAGTTAATCGTGAATTTACCCGAAGAAGATAGTTGTCAAGAAGAGGAATCACCTACATTAAAGATAGAAGGAATAAAGGATAGCCATCAAATCCTGAAGTTGAGATGAGAGAATATCTACAACGCTAGCTCCTGCAAAAGGATGGTTTCAACCTTGTGCAAGCTCCCCGTACACTCTTTAATTTAGAGTCTTCAAAAGGGCCTGAAATAGAGTTGGGTTCCACTAATCTAGAAAAATAAAATTTCTTCTAATTTAAATCAAATAGAGGTGGATGGTTGTCTTTGAAGGACTTTTGAAGAACGAGCTCGGCTCTAGAAGGATGGAATTCTGAGAATCTATAACAACTCCATTAATGGACACTTGAGAAATATAGTTATTTCTCTTCCTCCCATTAACAATGTTGTAAAAATAAGATGTGTGGGAATATCCAAGAGTCACCCATTTCTCTCTAGATTTTTGTTTACCCATAGTCTCCTCTTTAAAAAGTAGACCTTGAAGCTGAAAAATCAGATTAGCCAAAGAAGATGCATCATCCTTGGAGATCGGAGAAGTCTAAGCTCGATCTAACTTTCAGAATCTAAATATGGTAGAAAGCAAAGAAGATTTGCATCTGGCTATGCTTCCAAACTGGGAAGCCATGCACCACTTCCTTGGATGGAGATGGCGAAATTTGGAGATAATGTTGAGTGTCGAAGTAACTGCAACATAAGCTTTCTTCCGGCACCATAGCTCTATAAGAGAGTCAAAGACTTCCTACATGCACCTCATTTTCTCTAAGTAAAAAAATTGGAGTTGAAGTCCGTATCGAATAGGTGTCTAGAAGAATAGGGACATGATTTGGTAGGCAAGATGAGAATGTCATTTGCGTAGACCCCAGGAAGAAAGAATTCTATTCAGATGGGATAAGGAATCTATCTAGTCTAGCAATGCACCTAGAGTTTGACTAAGGGAATTATCGACCTCTCAACGAGAGATCAAAAAGGTGATTTTCTTTGACAAAAGAAGATAAAATTTTCATAACTTTAAAGTTGGTTGAGATTGTCGGCCTTTCTGAGGAAAAGCAAATCATATTATAGTCACCACCCAGAATCTGATTGCCTTGAAGTGAGGATCTGATAAGGAAAGCTCCCGCCAAAAAAATTTGCATCGAGAGTTCTCATTGGAGTCGTAGACTGAAGAAATCAGAAAAATGGAGCTATCTAGCTAGATGGACAGAACCATATATGGAGAACTTTCCTATTGATTTGTTTAACATATCAAACAAATTTCCTTCCCATCCAATGAAAATTCCACCAACTGATTCCACTGAGTCCTTCGCCTCCCAAGAATTAATTCTTTGAGAACCTAGTTAATTAAGAAATTGTAGAATCGGATTAGCAGTTTTAGTTTTCTATAAACAAAAAATGTCAACATGAAATAATAAGGTGAATTAGACTAGTTGCCTTACGTACGCTTCTCAATCTTCTTTAACAATCCTCTAACGTTTCGAGTTATGAGTTTCATATGAACTGACAAAATTTCCATAATTCACTATCATAGAGTGCAGTTAGATATATAAACAGTTAATTAAGCATAGTCACAAAACCAATAACCATCAAGTCTAAAATCATCAGGAGAAGCAGTCCCATAATTACAAACAATACAATAAAAAAGCAGAATATTCTTCTGATCCAACAAAAAAACATCCAAGATAACACAGAATAACATTAAGTGCAATTCTTCCCCTATCACTCTAGGTTCTTGATAGTTGTGATGAATCACTTGCCTCCGGCTACATCCATACTGAAGTGCATTCCAATGCCATCTGTAAGATCATTGAGTCATCCAAAGTGTTAAGATTAGGCCTGTCAACAGGTCGGATTCGAGCCAGATCAGGATATATTCAAATATGATCCGAATAGGAATCCGCCTAATCTGATATTCGATAGATATTATAATCTTTGGTTTGAGTCTGAATCCGTCGGATAATCCGAGATCCGAATTCGAATCCGAATTAATATCCGTATAGAATAAGAATAGTTATTAAACCATCCTTAAATTATGGATTCAAAACAAGTTATTTTTATTTTTCTTTTCAATGCAAATAATAAAATAGAAAGTTTGGTAAAGAGGACACTTGTCAAAGTTTATATAATAGAGAGGTTAGGTTTTAAATCTAAGTCCTTGATAGGCATAATGCCTAGATCCAAAGGTGGTTGTTCAATGATTATGTTAGATAGTGTCAGATCGGATTTAATCAAATTGGATCAGGGTAAACCCAGATCTGATCTGATTATATTTCAGATCGGATCATTTTTAATCGGATATTGGATCAAAAAATTATTACCAGATCTCAGCTATTCGGATCGGATTCGGATCAAAATCCGCTCCATTGACAGGCCTAGTTAAGATCCATGGCTAGCTCTTCTTCAAGGACTTATTCCAGAGCTATAGAAGTTGGCTCTTCAAAAGTTGTTAGGTAGCTGGCGTACTCATGTTGTCTTCAAAACTTGTGGTAAGCTTCTCCTTGCCACAATTCCCTTGGGAACTTATGGGATTCGCCTCGTCAGCTAAGGCTGCTTCAGAATCTACAAGTTGACCGACTACTTCTTAGAGAATACTAGTTAACGTAAAACTAGTATAGAAGAGGATGTCGCCATTACCCTAGGAGAGATAGAGAGAGGTTAGGTTTTGGGGGAGAAGAAAATTCACTTCTCATTAGAGCAATGGCCCTATATATATAGGCGAGTGGGTATAGTCACATACAATGATCGAAATGATGTATATGCTAATACATACAAGTATCTCTAACAGTCTTTGTCAAACTCAAGTTGCATCATGCACCATGAGTTTGCCAAGTAGAAATTGGAAGCGCAACCCCTAAAAAAAAAAACTGAAAGCGCATTGCTGTGTATGATTTCATAAAGAAGTCAGCGATTTGCTCTCCAAAGAAAACATAAGGGAGAGAGATAGTTCGAGTGTTATACTGCTCTCGAGAGAAGTAGCATTCGAGCCCAATGTGCTTCATCCTCTCGTGAAAGATCGGGCTATTGACGATCTGTATGCCATGCTGGTTGTCACAGTGAAAAGTTCTAGGCCTAAAAATCTCAACCCTTAGATCCCCAAATATACATCTTACAGGTAAATAATCTCCTTGGTGGTGGAGGCCATGGCTCGAAACTATGCCTCGATACTGGAGAGAGAAAAAACTACCTACTTTTTGCTATGCCATGAGATAAGAGTCTCTAAGAAATAGATAATAACCTGTGGTCGAGTAACGAGTAGTCGGGTCTCCGACCCACTCAGCATCAGAATAGGTACGTTAGGACCAGAGGTGAAGTCGAGGACATGAAGAGCAATCGAGTGATGGTGCATGCCTTGAAGGTAGCAAAGAATTCCCAAAAGAGCAGAGCGAATTGGGGGCCTCACCGAACTAGCTGGCGATGATAACTGTGTGGGAAATGTCGAGCCTAGTGATGCAGAGGCAAACCAACTAACCAATGATCTGTCTATAGCGAGTAGGATTTAAGAGAGGTTCGTCATCTATAGGTCGGAGCTTTACGTAAAGTTCAAGTGAAGTAGCAGCGGAGTGATCGTTGAAAAAATGAGCTCGACTAATGATGTCGGCGGTGTACTTATACTGGGAGAGCAGAATCCCATGCTTATTGTGGCCGGTCTCAAGCTCAAGAAAGTAGCTAAGAGGACCTATGTTCTACATCTTGAAATGGCGCTAGAGGTGATACTGAAGAGAGGTGATCGCAGTAGAGTCATCACATATGATGATCATGCCATCAATATACAGCAGGAGAATCATCTGGCCTTGAGGCGAGGATCGTGCAAACAGAGAATAGTCCTGCAAGCTCTTAACGAAACTTATCTCGATGACTGCCCTCTAGAAGCACTCAAACCAGGCACGAAAGGCTTGCTTTTGCCCGTAGTGGATCGACAAAGACGGCAAACATATGAGGAAGAGTGTGCAAGCCAGGAGGAGGCTACATGTAGACAACGAATGCTGCTTTTGGCACACCAATATTTGCTCTCCAAACACCGTTTGATTTTTTTTTATTACAAAATTACCCCCAAGTAAAATGACCAAAACATCCAGTTTTTTTTACAGTTCGAGACGTACGAGTATGGTTAACCATATATGGTCGAACAACGTACAATATGTTCAACCGATCAGAGCCAAACATTGTATAGTATGTTTGGTCGACCACGACTAAACATATTGTACCATGTTTGGGCGACCGAACGTATTGTACCATGTTCGGTCAAGGTCAGCTGAACGTACAGTATAATGTTCGGCTCTGGTCGGTCGAACGTAAGGTTTCAATGTCGGTAAACTACGACGGAGAGAAAATCAATAGGAAGAGGAACCTATAGCACCTAGCTAGGTGGGAGAGCTCGGGGAGGGGCGAAGAGCGAAGAGGAGCTCGTCGGAGCGGTTGATAGAAGAGGTAAGGTGGACGAAGAGAAAATCGACGGGGGGAGAAACCTATGGCGCCTGGGTAGACGAGCAATATCCGTCATGGGTTGCCACCATTGAGGGGACTAGATGGCCTTTCGGTACGACTGAGGCACCTGGTCAAGTGAAGGGTAGTAAGAACAACGATCAGTTGGGGCGAGTATGAGGTGACAGTGGCAGAGCCAAAGCAGTCAGGTAGCCCAGAGCCAAAGCTAAAGCGATCAGATAGACAGTGCTCTCTTTGAGGGTAGCGGGGCAACAAGCAAGGATCCTCGACTGGCGAAGACTGGCTAGGTGTAGTAGACGAAGTACTATAGGTGTCAAGAGCACTAGGAGTGCCAAAGGAACCAAAATGTATCGAAGGAGAGATATTACGCCACAGGCGAGCAAGCCGCGAGTACCGGAGGCACGAGCAAGGGCCTCAGGCGTGGTCGGCCACGGGTGGGCAAGTCATGGGTGCAGGAGATGTGGGCGGGTGGCCGGTCGTAAGCCGGGTCAGCCGCGGGCACGGATGGAAGCCGTGGGTGATCGGCCGTGGGGTCAGACCACAAGCACGTTGGAGGTACCGCAAGACATATACGGAGTGTGGGTCCAATCGTGGGGTGTCACTAGCTCGGGTGCAGCTCACCTTCAAAACAAAGAAGATGGTGATGATCATGAGCTCACTCGTTGTTGAAGACAATCGGTAGATCAAAACGTAATGGAGATTCCGGCCTTGGCCCGATGTCTCTCACCTCAAAGGAACAGTTCTTCTCAAAAAAACCCTAGATGAAGTTCTTCAATCATTCATTCAGCATAAGAGTTGATGGCTACAAGGTTTTATACAGACTCAACCCAAACCCTAATGACTCTAGGGACTCAAAATGACTAAAAACGTCCTCATAGATCGGGTTTACAAATTATACTAATAAATGTCTCAAAAATAATTATTTAATCCTAATAAACGATACGAGTCACCATGCGGACCCCAATGAGGCTGGTCCATCCATTGTCAAGTATCTCCCAGCCACAGGCCACGTAGCATGCGGTCGTCCTCCTCCATTTATGTGTGTAGACTCGTGTCAGCTCCGATCGAACTGGATCAGTGTCCCCACCAAAATGGTTTATTAATAAAGCTTCCATATTCATCTATACTTGATCAGGCTTCTTTACAAGAAATCTCTGTGGGTATCATTTATTTGTAAAACCCATGCAACAAGCAACTAGATTTTGAAGCTCAACATACTTTTTTTTATATAGATGTTAGAGCTTCAACATACTTTTTTTTTTATATAGATGTTAGAGCTTCAACATACTTTTTTTTATCAAACTTTGAGTCTCAAATATAATCAAAGAACTATATGATAAATCTAAACAGTATAAAGATATTATTTATGCACTGTTAGGAGATGACGGCTAGGGTTTGGAGAGAAAAGCAATGCTCCCTATTGAGGGACTCAAGCTCATATATATGTACATGTATGACCATACAACCCGACCCGACTGTACATGTAAAACCGACCCATCTATATACATTAACACTCCCCCTCAAACTCACGGTGGATCATGAACCGAGAGTTTGCCAATAAAATGCCAGAAGCGAGCAGCCGTAAGGGGCTTTGTCAGAAAATCAGCAGTCTGCTCCGATGATGAAATGTATGGCAGGGAGATGGTGTGGTCGAGAAACTCCTGGCGAACATAATGATAGTCAACTTCAATATGTTTTGTTCACTCATGGAATACCGGGTTGCTAGCAATCTGAATAGCACTCCGGTTGTCACAGAAGAGAGGGGTGGGCCCGGATATCACAACTCCCAAGTCGAGCATAAGGCGGCGAAGCCAAACAATCTCGGCAGTGGTGGAAGTCATAGCCCTGTATTCGGCTTCAGTGCTGAAGCGAGCAACAGACTCCTGCTTTTTGCTGCGTCACGAAATCAGTGAATCACCCAGAAACACACAGTAACCTGTAGTAGAGCGGCGAGTGGCTGCATCTCCTGCCCAATCTGCATCGGAGTAGGCACGCAGCACCAACGGAGAGGTGGAGGGAAACAGTAGTGAACGGGTGATGGTACCCCGGAGGTAGCGGATAATCCGAAGAACAGCTGCATAGTGAACTGACCGTGGAGCCTGAACAAACTGACTGACAATGGCAACAGCATGGGCAATGTCTGGCCGGGTCATAGTGAGATAGACGAGCATCCTAACCAGCCTCTAGTAACGGGAGACATCATGGAGCGGCTCACCATCGGTAGCTAGAAGCTTCAAATTGAGCTCCATGGGTGTATCAACAGTGCGAGTGTCAGTAATAGCAGCATCAGCAAGGATGTCAGAGATGTACTTCTGCTGGGAGACCAACAGACCACGAGCTGACCGGGCAATCTCAAGGCCCAAAAAGTAGCGAAGAGAGCCCAGATCTTTTATCTCAAACTGACTCTGGAGGTGCCGCTGGAGAGATGCGATGGTGGCACTGTCATCCCCAATGATGATCATATCATCCACATAGAGGAGAAGAACTGTAATGCCCTGACTGGAGGAGCGAGTGAACAAGGCATAGTCCGAGTGACGCTCAATAAACCCAGCGGCCAGGACTGCACGGCGAAATCGCTCAAACCAGGCACGAGGGGCCTGCTTGAGCCTATAGATGGCTCGGCGCAAACGACACATGTGCCCTGGAGGAACTGAAATGCCCGGAGGAGGAGCCATGTAGACTTCCTCGGAGAGATCACCGTGAAGGAACGCATTGGTGACATCCATCTGATGGAGAGGCCACCCTCGAGCAGCTGCCACAGCTAAGAGGGTGCGCACAGTAGTCATCCGAGCAACTGGAGCAAACGTCTCCTCGTAATTAATCCCATACTCCTGGGAGAAGCCACGAGCAACGAGGCGAGTATTGTGGCGCTCAATGGATCCGTCAGGTCGAGTCTTGACCTTGAATATCCACTTGCAGCTAACAGGCACCACTCCGGAGGGATAAGGCACCAAATCCCATGTCTGGGTCCGCTGAAAAGCCTCAAGCTCAACTGACATGGCCTGTCGCCACTCTGGATGTAAAGCTGCCTCACAGTACGATTGGGGCTCCCGATGGGTGTGTATAGCAATAAGAAAAGCCTGAAAAGATGGTGAATAGGAGGCACTGGCAGAGTAGCCAGAGGAGTCAGGAGAGTCAGAAGGAAAGGCAGAGTAGCCAAACCTGTCAGGAGAGTAGTCATATCTGTCAGGAGGGTGATGTTTGCGCGCTGGGTAGCGCCGAACAGGAGCACGATCCACGACCGGGGAGGAGGGGGCGGCAGCATCAGGCGAGGGAGTACCAGTGGGAGCCAACTCTGGAGGAGGAGTTACAGACCGACAAACATATACACGAGTAACAGGTGGTGGTGGAGGTGTCGAGGAAGACGGAGGAGGTGGTGGTGGTGGTGATGGTGGTGGTGGAGGTGGCGGGGAAGATGGAGAAGGAGTAGGCATGGATGGGACAACAGAAACCGGGGGTAGAATAGGGATGTGGAGATGTGAGGAAGGCGAGAAGGGTGACGCAGGAGGCAAGGAAAGATCCCGAGACTCATGTGAAAAGTACGGGACATCCTCAACAAAGGAAACGTGATGGGAGACACGGATCCGGCGAGCCAAGGGATCGTAGCACCGATACCCCTTGTGCTCCCGACTGAGCCCCAAGTGAACACACCTAACAGACCTCGCAGAGAGTTTGGTGCGCTCTTGGGGAGGAAGAAGAACGAAGCACGTGCAGCCAAACGTGCGAAGAAGAGAGTAGTCAGGTGGGCTGGAGTGAAGGCGCTCATATGGGGTAGCACCAGACAGAGCAGACGACGGAGTGATATTGATGAGGTGGACAGCCGTCATGACAGCTTCAGCCCAGTAGGAGTGAGGAACAGACGCAGAGAGAAGCAAGGCTCGTGCAGTCTCAAGGACATGACGATGCTTGCGTTTGGCAACGCCGTTCTGCTCATGGGTGTGGGGACAGTACTGCTGGTGAAGAGTGCCGTGAGACTGAAGAATCTCATGCATCTCAGAGGAGAGATACTCCTTGGCACAATCAGACCGAAAGGTCTTGATGCGCCGACCAAACTGAGTGTGTATCATAGTGGTGAATCTCCTAAAGATGTGAGGTACTTCAGATCGATGACGCATGAGATAAACCAAGGTGCACCTAGAATAGTCATCAATAAAGCACACATAATATATGTAACCCGATAGAGATGCAACAGGAGCAGGACCCCAAATATCCGAATGGACTAAATCAAATAAAGCATCAGACTGGAAAGCACTAGCAGAGAATGGAAGAGTTAGATGCTTTGCCAGTCTACAACCCGTACAAACAGAGAGGGGGGAGAAAGACGCTCGACCCAAAGCGCCCGAACGGAATACGCTTTTGAGTCGATCACTCGATATATGACCTAACCTTCTGTGCCACAGGTCGGCATCAGAGGTGACAGACATGACAGATGCAACAGGAACGGAAGATACATATAGATGGTCCAACTGGTAAAGTCCTCATGCCCTACGGCCCAGCCCAATCCTCTGACCCGTCCGCGAATCCTGTACAACACAAACAGAAGGGGTGAAGGTGACAATTAGGCCAGAGTCGCAAAAAGAACTGATAGAGATCAGATTAATATTAAGACGGGGGGCATGATGGACATGGGGTAGGGTCAGGCGACCAGAAGGGTCAGAGGTGGTAGTGATGGAGCCACATTACGGAATAGGGATGAGAGTCTCATCCGTAGTGCGAACCTCCTGGTGGATGGTAGTGGGAGAACAGTCCGTGAGGACAATGGAGTCAAAGGTAAGGTGACAGGAGGCACCCGAATCGAAGATCTATGGAGTAGTAGTACCAGAGGTGGCAGACAAGCCGTGCGCAGTCGCGGAGCCGGTGGAAGCTAGGTGGCGAAGAAGGAGCTCCTCGAGGTGCTGAAGATGGTCCGGCTCAGGTTGAGAAGGTGTTGTAGTAGCAGTGGGGAGCGTCGATGCCTCTACAGTAGCCGCAGTACCACCAAAGTGGCGGAAGGAAGACGAACCACGTCTACGGCTCCGTCCACCTCGACCGCCGCGTCGATCGTCGTGGAAAGTCGAAGCCCAGCGTGGGGCTCTCTCATCCGGACCCCAACGGGGGTTGCGTGGAGGACGTGTAGGGCATTCACGCTTCATGTGACCGGGCTCTTTGCAGTAGTGACAGAAGACAGCCTCATCGGAGAACCCGGCTGCCAGGACAGTGTCGGAGCTAGGAGCAAGTGGAGGAGGACGAGCACCCTGAGTCTGAAGGCGGGTCTTCTCGTCGACCAAGGCGAGTAGAGCATCCTCTAGCCGAGGGAGTGGCTCACGGTACAGGAGCTGGGCAGCTATGAGAGCAAAGTCCGGCCGAAGCGCTGCCAGGAACTGGTGCAGGTGGCCCTTATCGAGGTAGCGCTGGAAATCCTGGGAGCGGGGGCAGGCACACCGCTCCAGGATCAGTGAGTCCAGCTCATGCCAATAGGCACTCATCTGACTGAAGAAGTCCTAAATGGTGCGCTCCCCCTGACGGGCAGACTGTGAGTCACAGATGAGCTAATGCCGGCGTGCACCTCCGCGCGGGAGAAAACAGACCCGGAGATACTCCCACATCGCGCGCGCTGTCGGAAGGCGACCGATGGAAGCAAGGAGCGGACGAGCAACAGAGTCCAGAAGGTACGCCCGGATGGCCTGATCGTGGCGGCGCCACGTAAGAGCAGCAACCGTGGTTGCCGTGGTAGCAGTCGCAGCAGAAGATGCGGCACTGCCGGTGACAGAGGAGGAACCGGAGTAGTCAGTGGAAGGAGGATCATCGTCGGTGATGTGACCCCACAGATCATGACTGGAGAGCGTGGCCTCGACGGTGAGGAACCAATCAGGCCAGTCGCTGGCCGATGATAACTGAAAGGCGATCGCTTTTAGCGGTGGAGAGATCGCAACGACAGACGGTACAGTAGGAGAAGCCATGGAGAAGGCTCAACAGAGGGGCCGGGGGTGCTGAGGGAAGGGGTGAGAGGGTCGGGGGGGTGGAGGAAGGGGCCGGGGGGTGCTGGGGAGGTGTCGGGTGGGGTCGGGTGGGCTATCGGGGCAGAGGAAGGGGGGCGGGGGGGGGGGCTGGGAGGTGTCGGGTGGGCTGCCGGAGCAGAGGAAGAGGCCGGAGGGGGGCAGAGGAAGGGGGGCGGAGTGTGCTGGGGAGGGTGCGGGTGGTGCCGGGTGGGCTGTCGGGGCAGAGGAAGGGGGGCGGGGGGGGGCTGGGAGGTGTCGGGTGGGCTGCCGGAGCAGAGGAAGAGGCCGGAGGTGCTGCCGGAGTGGAGGAGAGGCCGGAGGTGCTGCCGTCGCGCGAGAAACCCTAGAGCTCTGATACCATGTTAGGAGATGACGGCTAGGGTTTGGAGAGAAAAGCAATGCTCTCTATTGAGGGACTCAAGCCCATATATATGTACATGTATGACCATACAACCCGACCCGACTGTACATGTAAAACCGACCCATCTATATACATTAACATGCATTTAGTATGGCGTGTATGACTTTCCAACAATTCTCATGACAATATATGGTCAGTCTTCTCTAATTCAATATCTGCTAATTAGTTTCCAATTGGAATGAGTTAACCACGGTATTTACTATTTATACCCAGCACAGCAATTGAGTTTGTCTCAACTTTTCAACATTGTTTTCTTTCTTTAATTCAGTTGAAAATGAGATGAAGTTCTTACCTTTCTCGAACTATTTAAGGATAGCTTATATGGCATGAGTATTGTTCTAGAAACAAAAAGTTATCATAAAAGCAAATTAGGAGTGGGAATTGATTTAAGGCTTTTTTGCATATAACCCCCTAAGAAATAAGGATATTAGGAATAACCCTCACTTTTAAGTTTTAAGAATAACGCCCTCACATATTCTAACATATAATAAAATCCCCCCACAGCTACCTTTTTGTTCCTAATCACTTTTTAAATTTTATTCATTTAACTTGTGGGGAAAAAGTTAACATCGGCGGGGATTTTATTAAGAGAAATGTTATTCAGCCCGAAGGTTTGTCCAGATTTCGCCGGCCCGATTGAAGTGGCAACGTACAACTAGTGGCTGAAACCCACTAGTGGTTTTAAAATCTTTAACAGCACCAGTTGCACGCTGCCACATCAATCGGGCCGGCGAAATCGGGAAAACCTTCGGGCTGAATAGCATCTCTCTTTTATTAAATGTCAGAATATGTGACGCGGTTATTCATAAATTTAAAAGATGATGAGGTTATTTGTAATATCAATATTTGTTAAGGGGTCATATGCAAAAATCCTTTATTTTAAGATGATCTCCATAATCAAATAATTTGTTGTGTATCATTTTCAAACAGTACCAATGGGCTCTTGGCCTGGTGGTACTTCCTCTCTCCCAAGTTGGAGAAGTTCCATGTTCGACTCTCGGTATGGACACCGTGGAGCAAACTTTCCCCCAAGACCGTTGTGCCTTGTTTGCGGGTGTGAATCCTGGCCAGTGATACCATGTCTTGGGATTATGGAATTATTAAATAGTTATTGCTGCCTCCCCCATTTCGATCTTCAGACCTCTTTGAGTCATTGCTCTAGAACCTTATCATCTGACTGCCTAACCGGTCCAACAACAAAAAAAAAATGTTTTTAGACAGGGAAGCATGCATGTTTTACTACCATTGCAATTAAGTTCTGCGAGGCTATCTTTCGAGTATGCTATAAGAGTGATGCTCAACCTTTGCTTAATATATTGACCCATAAATTTTCTTCGTGAAATCTATGTTGGAAAAACAATCAAAAATACGGTTTGTAAGAACATTTATGGTATGTGGAATTAGTTCATGTACATGTCATTTTGAATTTTTATGCATGACATCTCTTAGTATCCCATCCATACATGTATTGTTTACAAGTGTGGATGTTGTTGTCAGTAGTCAGTGATGTAGAGGAATATATGAAGGGTGATATTGAATACAAAAAGGCTTACAGTTGATTTAGGTTGCATCCCAGTGTCAAAGTGCCTGCTCCCGACCCATCCGGAAGTCCCGAAAATGTTAATATTATATCTTGCTTGATCACAAGTCATGTAATCGAATCTTGTGGGCTTCCTCTTGTTTTTGTGGTGGGTTTATCTCTCGTCTTTGTGGCAGGTTTATTCGTGCTCCTATGTGACAATATTACAAGCAAGGGTAAGATTCAAATTAACCTTGATCTATCTTGCACTCTAAGCACTAAGAAACAATGTACGGACCGTGAGGTTCCTCAAAAAAAAGAAGGGACTTCTAGTGAATTATGTTACAAGTCAAGTGAAATAAAGCAAAGTTGATTGAATATTTGGTTCTTTATCTTCTATCCCACATGTCTCCTATTCTAGGATTCAACTACTAGCTAGTTTCAACAAAAGTACAGTGTTTGAGCTACAAAATCATGTAAAATCAAAGTCAAGGAGCTTCAGGTTCATGGCAAAGGATGTGAAAGATCGATCTCTTGTAGATCAACTCAAAAGTCGAGAACCATTAAGAAAAATTATGGGTGGCTAACAAGTGCTACCAAAGGAAAAAAAACAAAAAAAAGATGTTAAAGACGTGATGGATTTCTCTAAAAGATTATAATAAAGAAAATTTATTTTCTAACTTCACTGGAGTATTGAAACTCCCAACTGTTTTAATATGGGATTTATTGGATGTTTATCATGTTTTCAAAAAAGAATCATTATCAAGAAGGAAAGAAAAAGAGCATTGAAGTTTTTGAAGCAGACTGCACACCTGAAATTTCGGAAAGATGTCAAAGTTTTAAAATCCTTTAGAATTATGGATCAAGGTCTAAATCATCGTCTGATTAATCTTGAAGGTCAAATATTACTAGCAAAAAAATATTTAAGCAAGATTATCAGGAAGATTTGTCCTGTGAGGAAAATACTGATAGAAAAGGGTATGAAAAATGAATAAATATTTTGAAAGAGAAACAAAATGTCAATTTTGATTTGTCCATCTTTCGTCCACCAAAATACTATCCGAGCTGTCAAAGCTTATTGTGACCAGTGTCCTTGTGAATTAGATGGCATGATTTTGCAAGCTTTAGAGCAAATGGTTATTGATCAAATGGTTTAAATGGATCGAATGCCAGTTATTTATTGAGTTGCTTCATAATGCCGTAAATTTTTTTTTGATAATATTCGAAAGGTCATCATGTATTCTTATGGAAAAGGCTCACAATGTTCTGTGATCTACTTCGTATTTTCACAGTTATTGGAGCCAGGCATTCATTGTTGAACCATGCATTGAGGAGAAATTGGATAAAATGATGAGTGAGTCGGAGTGACCCACTGAATTAAGCAGTTAATGAATGTCAATGCATTAGGTTACAGACTTTGTTTAAAGAAAAGCCTAGTTAAAGTGTGTTAGTCATATGTATAGCTTGTTCACATTACTTTCCATTGTGTATGAGCCTCACATGGTGACACATATGTACTCTATATATATTGGCCCATTGACCCTAATGAGAAATGCAATTCATTCTCTCCCAAAACCCTAGCCTCCATCTCTCAAGGTGACAAAGTGACAGTTCTATTGCAAAATGTTTGTATTTGAAGTTCCACTATGATACCCCATTTAGCACAGCGCTTCACTTAAATGGTAGGAAAGCTCCAAATAATTTTCCGTTGGTTGATAATCTACCTCTTCTACAATTGCAGTGTCAAAGGAACTATCGACCGTTACAAAAAAGCTTGCACGGGTGGCCCAAATGCTGGAACCGTCTCCGAAGCTAATGCTCAGGTGACACTTGCTCCCTTTCCTCTCATGTGACCTTACTAGCTTATACTCGTCGTGAAACGGTGCTTTTATCAACATAAACCATTATTTCATAAAGACAATCATCCTTATATTTATGACTCAATGTACTGTGCTTTGAGCTATATGGCTGGTCAGTATTTCTTATTTATAATTGTAATTGTCGGTTGGCTGCTTAGTACCCTTCTTCATGGGAAGTATTTGTGTTCTACAGATGCTTCCAATATCTCATCAAACATGCACCATATCAGTCATGGAAATATTTTGTTAAATAACCATTTTATATCTCTGTCTACTTGAACATTAAAGATTATAAAAAGACTCCATTACCTAATTTACCTTCCTAACCGTGTCATCGATAACGGGTGATTCAATATATATGCATACAAAACTTGGATTTCTTTTTTCTTTTTAACCGATAGTTTAGAATGTAACTGTTAGGAGATGACGGCTAGGGTTTGGAGAGGAATAGAATGCATTCCATTAAGGGACTCAAGCCCAATATATGTACATGTATCACTATACAATCCGACCCGACTGTACAGTAAACCCGACCCATCTATATATACATTAACACTCCCCCTCAAACTCACGGTGGATCATGAACCGAGAGTTTGCCTAGAAAATGCCGGAAGCGAGCAATCGTCAGGGGCTTCGTCAGAAAATCAGCAGTCTGCTCCGATGAGGGAATGAAGGGCAGGGAGATGGTGTGATCGATAAATGCCTGGCGAACATAATGACAATCAACTTCAATATGCTTTGTTCGCTCATGGAAGACCGGATTGCTAGCAATCTGAATAGCACTCCGGTTGTCACAGAAGAGAGGAGTGGGCCCGGATATCACCACTCCCAAGTCAAGCAGAAGACGGCGAAGCCAGACAACCTCGGCGGTGGTGGAAGCCATAGCCCTGTATTCGGCTTCGGTGCTGGAGCGAGCAACAGACTCCTGCTTCTTGCTGCGCCACGAAATCAGTGAGTCACCCAGAAACACACAGTATCCTGTAGTAGATCGACGAGTGTCTGCATCTCCTGCCCAATCTGTATCTGAGTAGGCACGCAGCACCAACGGAGAGGTGGAGGAAAACAGGAGGGAACGGGTGATGGTGGCCCGGAGGTAGCGGATAATCCGAAGAACAGCTGCATAGTGTACTGACCGTGGCGCCTGAACAAACTGACTGACAATGCCAACAGCATGGGCAATGTCTGGCCGGGTCATGGTGAGGTAGACAAGCATCCCAACCAACCTCTGGTAGCGGGAGACATCCTGGAGCGGCTCACCATCTGTAGCGAGAAGCTTCAAATTAAGCTCCATGGGTGTATCAGCAGTACGTGTGTCAGTAAGGGCAGCATCAGTAAGAATGTCGGAGATGTACTTCTGCTGGGAGACCAACAGACCACGAGCTGACCTGGCAATCTCAAGGCCTAGGAAGTAGCGAAGAGAGCCCAGGTCTTTCATCTCAAACTGACTCTGGAGGTGCCGCTGGAGAGAGGCGATGGTGGCACTGTCATCCCCAGTGATGATCATATCATCCACATAGAGGAGAAGGACTGCAATGCCCTGACTGGAGGAGCGAGTGAACAAGGCATAGTCGGAGTGACGCTCAACAAACCCGGCGGCCAGAACTGCACTGCGAAATCGCTCAAACCAGGCACGAGGGGCCTGCTTGAGCCCATAGATGGCTCGGCGCAACCGACACACGTGCCCTGGAGGAACGGAAGTGCCCGGAGGAGGAGCCATGTAGACTTCCTCGGAGAGATCACCGGGGAGAAACGCATTGGTGACTGTAGACACACGAATTTCGTCGGACCCGAACCCGACTCACGTGTGCCAACGCGGATGCAAACCCGACACACGGACCCAACTCGCGCGCACCGACATGGATTCAAACCCGACTCGCGCGCGCCGATGCGGACCCGGACCCCATGCGCCAAGGGGGGGGGCCGGCCCCTACTAGGGTCCGAACCCCATGGGGGCCGGTCCCTACTAGGACCCGAGCCACATGGGGCCGGCCCTAGTAGGACCCGAACCCCATGGGGGGCCGGCCGGCCCTGCAAGGAAAGGGGAGAAAAAGAAAGAAAAGAAAAAAAGGAAAGAAAAGAAAGGAAAGAAAAGAAAAGGAAAGAAAAGAAAAGGAAAGAAAAGAAAGAAAAGGAAAGAATACCGCCATGCGCGGGGGGAGGTAGCGTATGACGTCTGCACACACGCGGATCTGCGCCGATCCCTCGATCCGACGCACAAGACGAAGCGCCCGATCGCCATCGATTTCGTGCGCAAAATCCAGCCATAATTGCACCCGCCAGAAAAGGAAAACAATTAAATGTTATTCCCTTCATCAATGGATGAATAAAATCCGGGTAATTATGAGAGAGATACAAAAGGGATTTAAAATTAAAAAGTTTCCATATCTCTCTCCCCACCTCTTTGCCTATAAATAGAGGGGGTGGGGGAAGGGAAAAATGGTCGAGAAATTGAAGACGAAGCGCCAGAGCTCTGCAGAAGAGAGCACGCTTCTTCATCGACCCAAGGCTTCACGAGGCACAGTCAAGCCTGTCCCGAGGGATCGGCTTACTGAAAGTCCTCATCAACGTGAAGACCCTTGCGCACGACGATCACCCCTTCGACTCCGTTCACGAAGAAGAAAGCTCGGAGAAGAAGAACCCTTCGACTCCGAGGACGCCAGAAGCAAAGGCCGGAGAAGAAGAGGAGCGGCACTACCCCGTCGTCTCCAACAAGCTTCGACTCCGATCAAGCCCAAAAGCCCGGAGAAGAAGAGGAGCGGCACTACCCCGTCGTCTCCAACAAGCTTCGACTCCGATCAAGCCCAAAAGCCCGGAGAAGAAGAGGAGCGGCACTACCCCGTCGTCTCCAACAAGCTTCGACTCCGATCAAGCCCAAAAGCCCGGAGAAGAAGAGGAGCGGCACTACCCCGTCGTCTCCAACAAGTCCTCGATCCCGATCAAGCCCCAAAGCCCGGAGGAGAGAAGCGAAGCGTCATCACCACGTCGTCTTCGACAAACATCTGCACCATCCACGAAGAAGAAAGGCTGGAACAGATCATCTGAAGCGTCACTACCCCGTCGTCTTCATCAACAAAAGCCGACGCTACAACCGTCGCACGGAGATCGGTGCTACCCCCACCATCTTCGAAAGCATTCTTCGACCCCGATCACGCCAAAGAAGCCCGGAGAAGAAGAGAAGTCCCGTTGACACGCAAACCGTCGAAGCACCGGAGAAGTAGCCCACGTCGTTCGAAGAAGAAGATCGAGTAAACGCCAAAGCTAAAGCAACGCAAGAAGCCAAAGCAAAGCCCCAGTAAAGCCCGCGCCAAAGCAAAGCAAGTGCCAAAGCCAAGCGACTACGCCGGCCACGAGCAAAAGCACCGCACGTTCTAGCCGATACGACGCGAAGTCCGGAAGAACGAAAGCATCGCAAGTCTCTCCCAGCTACGTCCAAGTGCAAGCGCCGAAGCAAAGCAAAAGCCAGAGCCACGCCGGAGCCAAGCCAAAGCCAAAAAGCCAAAGCCAAAGCCAACGCCAAAAGCTCGATCGACGCCGCGAACCGACGATCAAGGACACCGAGGTCAAGCAAGGAACGAGGAAGACGCGAAGACCGAGGAACGAAGCCGAAAACCCCCTAGCCGAGAAAGCGCGAAGCACGGAAGGGACAAAGCAACGGTGGACATTCCTTAGCCTCTCCAAAACCCTCTCCCTGTAAAGACCCCTGTCCTGGGCAACTCCTTCAGAGCTCTCGCACGAACACCACGTGGAGACGCGGATCAAAGGGATCCCCCAGAAGATCTTTCCCACAATCCCCTGATCAAAACTCACCGCAACCCGGACTCGCTACACCCGAGCAACCCGGGTCCCGGCCACAATTGTAATCTCGTTTTGTGCAATAAAGCCGACCCGTACCTTTTTTGCGCATACAGATTTCTGGCACGCCCGGTGGGACCTCTTCTCCTTTCATCCGTACGATTGAAGAAGCTGCTTGAAGTTTGCAATGGCCGGAACGAACAACGATGCGTTTGCTCCAAGCCTCTCACCAATCGCCGAGTCTCCTCTACTCCGCCACGGTGATCCAGTAAATCCGGAGGGTGATCCTCCTCCGATGGTGCGCGTCTACACTCGGCGTACACGGACTCTTGCGGACGTCTTCGTGCCAGAAGCTACTACCGAAGATGCTCGCCAAAGCGCCGACGAGGCCTTGGTGCTTGAAGAAACGAGCCTCGATCCTGGAGCCCATGTCCAGAAGTTTGGGGAGGACCAGCCCCAATCCCGAACCCGTTCGGGTTCTCCAGCAGACGTCGCACCTCCTCTGCAGGGGGCAAACATCAATCATCAGCCAGAAGCAAGTCGGCGTAACTACGTCTCCGATGATGATGGCGAGGATGCGAACATGCAACACCGAGACGTTCTCCGTCACCACCCTCCGTCCGCTCTTCAACTCCAAGTCATGCAGATGAGCGAGCATATGGCGCAGATTACTCGACTTATGGAGGAGAAGGATCGTCACATCAACACTCTGCTCCAAAAGCTAAGCGCAAAGGACGCTGCACCAGTCGGCCAACCCGTCGCTTCTCCAGTAGCCGCTCCAGTTCCGTCTTCAACTCCCGCTCCTACAGAGGTTGTTCCGACGATTCAAGCAGTTACTCCAGCGCTCTCCTCGGCTCCCATCCCAGTGGAAGTCGTCTCCCCAATGCCAGCCTCGGTGGCCACACAACCTCCGGCAGCGGCTGCGATGAGTGCTCAGCAAGTCCAAGCATTGATAGCCGACATGATGCGATCCCACGGCAGTAGCCTTCCTCCGATCACGGCGGCATACTCGAAGCCCTACACTACGAGGATCCAGCAGCTACGCTTCCCAGTCGGATTCCAGCCGCCAAAGTTTCAGCACTTCGACGGAAAGGGAAATCCGAGACAGCACGTTGCCCACTTCATCGAGACCTGCAATAATGCCGGCACATATGGCGACGAGATGGTGAAGCAATTCGTCCGCACCCTCAAAGGCAACGCGTTCGACTGGTACGTTGATCTTCCTGCAGGAACCATTGACAGCTGGGATCAGATGGAGAGGGAGTTCCTCAATCGCTTCTACAGCACCAGACGAACCGTCAGCATGATCGAGCTCACCGCCGTCAAGCAAAGGAAAGACGAGCCAGTGATCGACTACATCGACAGGTGGAGAAACCTCGCGCTGAATTCACGAGACCGCTTGTCTGAAGACTCGGCCATCGAGATGTGCACCCAAGGCATGCACTGGGGTCTGCTCTACATCCTCAAAGGTATCAAGCCTCGGTCTTTCGAAGAACTCGCAACTCGGGCTCATGACATGGAACTCAGCCTAGCAAACCGCGGGGACTCGAAGAACAAGGACTTCTTGAAGATAGAGAAGAAGGACAAGCCACCGGCAACGAAACCGAAACAAGTCAATGTTGCCGACGTCGCTTCGACCTCCAAACCGCTCAAGATCGTTGGCAAGCCGGATCAGAAGAAGGGAGTCGCCATACCACCGCCTCCGCCGCCAAGACAAAGGATGACTCTCGAGGAGCTCGAAGCAAAGGAGTACCCCTTCCCAGACTCGGAAGTCTCCTCCATGTTCGACCAACTGCTGCAAGAGAAGATGATAGAGCTTCCTCCTTCAAAGAGGCCCGAGCAGATGCATCGCGTCGACGACCCTCTCTTCTGCAAATACCACCGGGTGGTGAGTCATCCCATCGAAAGATGTTTCGTCTTCAAGGAAAGAATCATGGCACTCGCCAAGCAAGGGAAGATAGAGATCGACTCCGGGGAGGTTGCTACGACCAACATGACGTCCATCACCTTCGGCTCCTTCTCGCCGGTACTCGTTGCCGCTCGACGAAGCATGCCCAAATTGCGCCTCAATCGTCAAGCGTCAATCGCTAAGTCGACTTCCCAGTCGAAAATCTCGAAGCGACGTCAACGTACTCCTGCGTTCTCCGAGGAGGAAACACCGCTGCCCTGGGGGCAATCATCGCTCACGCCAGCACCTTTTCCAGGCAATACTGCATCCCAACGAACGCTCCAAAGGAGATACGAGCAAGGAGACCCAGAAGTCGGCCTGCTGGGCCAGCCGTCGGGGAAGTTTGACTATTACGTCCTCTACTCAAGGCCTCCATCCGTTCCAATCGTAGAAATCAAGCCCACCGGCTGGGGATCGGGAGAAGAGCCAGTGGAACCTCGAGAAGAGCAAGTCCCTTCCAGCCAAGCTATGTCCCAACGCGCTCTTAGAGAAAGATACGAGCAGGGAGACCCAGAAGTCGGTCTGCTGGGCCAGCCATCAGGGAAGTTTGACTATTACGTCCTCTACTCAAGGCCTCCATCCGTTCCAATCGAAGAAATCAAGCCCACCGGCTGGGGATCGGAAGATGAGCAAGTAGAGCCTCCGGAAGAACAAGTGTCATCAAAGAAGCCAGTTGCTGCTGACGACCATCATCCTAGCGAAGGGGAATCTACCGACGAAGAAGCATGGGTCATGCTACCGCGGCGGCGAAAGCCTTGGCAAGAAAAGAAGCTCAAGCAAGACCGTGTGATGAGGGGATTCACCAAGCGGAAGACCTACAAGAAGAAAAGCAAGACTCCAGGAAGGAAGGCGTTCAAAGTACCGCCAGCGAGCCGAGACGATATCCTTCAGCAGAGTCTTCCAGAGCCGACAACTTTGCAAGAGTTCTTCCCGGATCACTTCCTCCCGGTGGACCAACACGTCAAGGTGTCTTGTTGCATGGTCGAAGTCCATGAAGTGTCGGAAAGAAAGAACGAAGGCGAAACTTCTGAAGAAGGCGACTCCACCGATGAGGGGGACGACTCCAACGATGGGGGCACCGCCGCTCACGACGAAGCAATCTTGCACATGCCGCTCGTAGAGGCTTTGCATCTTCCGAAGAAGGCTCGCCTGGCAATGGCGGCGGCCTTGGCCGATCCAGATAGCTACAAGAGAAAAAGGAAGGATGACCAGAAGGGCAAAGCTGTAGCCTCGTGTGATGCAATGATAACCTTTTCAGACGAGGACCTGCAACTCGGGACGCGATTGCACAACCGGCCTCTTTACGTTTCGGGATACATCAAGGAGAAGCCAGTGAACCGAATCTTATTGGACTGTGGCTCCGCTGTCAACATCATGCCCATCCAGACGATGCGGCAACTCGGCATTACCGACGACCAGCTCTCACCAAGTCAGTTGGTCATTCAAGGCTTCAACCAAGGCGGACAGTCCACCGTTGGAATCATTCGTCTGAAGCTTTCCATCGGCCCGCTAGATACGACGGTCCTCTTCCACATCATCGACTGCCGGACATCATATCGTCTCCTGCTAGGAAGACCATGGCTGCACGAGAACGGCATCATAGTATCCACCTGGCATCAATGCCTCAAGTACTACGAAGAAGGCGTGGAGAGGTGCATAGTTGCGGACGACAAGCCATTCAACGAGGCCGAGGCACACCTGGCCGACGCTAAATTCTACCAAGCAAAGGGCCTGGTCGCGGAAGTTCTGCCGGCTAAAACCCCTCGAGCTCAAAAGATTGAAGAAGTAAATAAGGAAAAGACTCCTCTTCCCGGGAATCCAGTGCCATCTTCGGACGAGGCGAGACCCAAGGTCCAAGGAACGCCGAAACCTGGACAAAGGATGCGCATCAGCTTCAAGCCAAGAGCAATGCAACATACCCCGTTGCCAATCCAAACGGCGCCTGTCCTGCGTCTCGCGCCTCAGTGGCTCCGCAAATCCGAGCGATCGCCTTCTACTCCGACAAGGAAGCTGGCCCCAACGTTATCTCAGGCCAATGTCATCACTCTGCAAGAAATGACGGTGCCACTACCTAGTCTGGCAGAAGCTCCGAACCCAAGCAGACCCGTCGAATCGGCAGACCTCGAGCCACTCGGATTCAAACCGGAAGGGAGTTGGGGGCAAAATGCTGCCAAATTGCTGTTTAGAGCTGGCTATAACGAGGAAAGCGCCATGGGCACACTCCCACCAGCAGCAACTCCGTATGGGATGACAAGAACTCAAGCTCGGCTGTTTCAAAACGGCGAGCAAATTCCCCCAAACCGCCGAGGCATCGGCTCCAGTCAAGCTCCATTGGTCATCAGAACCACAGCAAAGAAGACCTTCACCTCGAACTACATCGAGGCGAGGATGGTAGATGAAGCAGCTGAAGGATCGACAGTCTCCGATGCACTCTCTACCTACCTCAGCCATCCAGACAGCAGGAGAAGACGACGACGGGCTCGATGCCAAGCCTTGTTTCGGAAGCAAACCAGAGGTGGTAAAGACTGGTCGAATCGAAAACGCACATCCGTGTTCGAGAGGCTCGGGCCAGTCAAACATTCAAAGAAGAAGTCAGTGTTCGATCGCCTGGAAATGCCTATCGAGGACTTCGTCTCAACACCCACCCACCCACCCATGGCTGCCGTCCATCATATCTCCATTACGGGGCCCGACAACGGTGAAACTTCTACGTCGGACGACGAGTTGCCCGACGCCCCGCCAGTCCTCGAAGAAGGGGGGCAGTCCACCGTTGATGACTTGAAGGAAATCAACTTGGGCACGGAGACGGAGCCTCGGCCTACATTCGTCAGCACGCTCTTAACCCCGGAGGAAGAAGCTGCATACATCAAACTGCTTAAAGAATACAGAGACGTCTTCGCATGGTCCTACAAGGAGATATCGATGCCGGGCCTCGATCCAAAAATCGCAGTGCACCAGCTCAGCGTCAAACACGGAGCCAGCGCTATCAAGCAAGGACAAAGACGCTACCGGCCAGAACTGATACCCCAAATAGAAGGCGAAGTCAACAAATTGATCGAAGCCGGCTTCATTCGAGAGGTCAAGTACCCGACATGGATCTCTAGCGTCGTCCCCGTCAAAAAGAAGAACGGCCAAATCCGAGTGTGCGTGGACTTCAGAGACTTGAACAACGCATGTCCAAAGGACGACTTCCCCTTGCTAATCACGGAGCTAATGGTTGATGCGACGACTGGTCACGAGGTGCTCACTTTCATGGATGGATCATCGGGCTATAACCAGATTCGGATGGCACCCAAGGACGAGGAGCTCACGGCATTCCGCACACCGAAAGGAATTTACTGCTACAAGGTAATGTCGTTCGGCTTGAAGAACGCGGGAGCCACCTACCAGCGAGCTATGCAGAAGATCTTTGACGACATTCTTCATCAAAACGTGGAGTGTTATGTCGACGACCTCGTGGTGAAATCCAAGAAGAAATCGGCACATCTACAAGATCTTGAGCTAATCTTCAGACGACTTCGAAGGTACCAACTCCGCATGAATCCGCTCAAGTGCGCGTTCGGAGTCTCCTCGGGCAAATTCCTCGGCTTCGTCGTCCGACATCGTGGCATTGAGATAGATCAATCCAAAATTGATGCTATCGTCAACATGCCCGTACCAAAGACAGTGCGAGACCTCAGAGGCCTCCAGGGACACTTGGCGTATATCCGGAGATTCATCGCCAACCTGGCTGGAAAATGCCACCCTTTTAGTCGCCTCATGAAGAAAGGAGCGCCGTTCACATGGGATGAAGCGTGCCAAGAAGCACTCCAAAACATCAAAGCATATCTACTGAAGCCGCCAGTCCTATCAGCACCGGTTCAAGGGAGGCCGCTCATCCTCTACATCGCCGCCCAAGAGCAATCCTTGGGGGCACTCCTGGCCCAGAACAATGAACTTGGCGTGGAAACAGCTTGCTACTACTTAAGCCGCACTCTCGTCGGCGCAGAGCTGAATTACTCCCCAATCGAGAAGGTCTGCCTAGCACTCATCTTCGCCACGAAAAAGCTGCGACACTACATGCTCGCTCACACCATCAGACTCGTCTCGAAGGCTGACCCACTCAAATATATCATGTCGAGACCAGTGCTTTCCGGACGTCTAGCCAAGTGGGCCCTGCTGCTACTTGAATTCGACATCACCTTCGTGCCACAGAAAGCGGTTAAAGGACAGGCCCTCGCGGACTTCCTCGCAGAATATCCTCTCCCGGCAGAATGGGAGTTATCAGAAGATCTCCCAGATGAAGAAGTATTCTCTGTTGACATCGCCCCGTCCTGGAAAATGTTCTTCGACGGCGCAGCTAGGCAAGACATAGCGGGAGCCGGAGTCATCTTTGTCACTCCGGACAACGAAATACTCCCCTTCTCATTCCTGCTCTCGGAAGCATGTTCCAACAACGTGGCAGAATATCAAGCCCTACTCATTGGTCTCGAACTGGCCGACGAAATGAACCTTCAAGGACTAGAGATCTTTGGCGACTCTCAACTCGTGATCCAGCAAGTCCTGGGGGCATACGAAGTCAATAAAGAAGACCTGGTACCGTTACATGCGCAAGCCGTAAAGCTCCTCGAAAAACTCAAGGCTGTTTCCATCCAATACGTTTCCAGAAACCTCAACCAGCAGGCTGACGCACTCGCAAATCTGGCGGCTACACTCCCGTTCCCAGATGAGCGTTCACTCGTCGTCCCCGTCTGCAGGAGATTCGTGGTCATCGAAAAAGAAGGTCCGCCCGAGGTACCAGTTCAAACCAACGCGGTGCATGTCCTCGAGATTAAAGAACAAGACTGGAGGCAACCGTTGGTGGAGTACCTTGTTCATGGTAAACTCCCCGAAGATCCGAAGCGCAAAAGTGACATCCGTCGACGATCTCTAAGGTTCTACCACTTCAACGGCGAACTGTACCGACGAAGCTATGACGGCACACTCCTGAGGTGCCTCGCAAAAGAGGAAGCAGAAGCCGCACTCGAAGAAGTACACGCTGGAATCTGTGGATCACACCAGTCCGGTCCGAAGCTTCACTTCCGCGTCAGAAGGATGGGATACTACTGGCCTACCATGATCAAGGACAACTTGGAGTACGCGAGAAGATGTCAAGCTTGCCAAATGCACGGGGACTACATTCGTCAACCTCCGGAGCCTTTACACCCAACAATCGCGTCTTGGCCCTTCGACGGATGGGGTCTTGACATCGTCGGTCCTCTGCCCAAATCATCCAAGCAACATCTCTACATCTTGGCGGCAACGGACTACTTCTCCAAGTGGGCTGAAGCGATACTGTTGAGGGAAGTTACAAAGTACTCCGTCATCAGCTTTATCCAGAACGACATCATCTTCCGCTATGGAGTCCCCCGCTACATCGTAACAGATAACGGGAAGCAGTTCAAGAATGCTGCCGTCAGCCAGTTCTGCGCATTGTACAACATTAAGCAGAATTGTTCGACAATGTACAACGCTCCAGCCAACGGTCTAGCAGAAGCCTTCAACAAAACTCTGTGCAAGCTGCTGGAGAAAACCATCTCGAAGACAAAGAAAGATTGGCACGAACGCATGGGCGAAGCACTATGGGCTTACCGAACATCCTTCCGCACGCCGACACAAGCAACGCCGTATTCCCTCGTCTATGGCGTGGAAGCCGTTCTTCCGCTCGAACTCCAGATCCCGTCACTCAGGATAGCAGTCCAGGAAGGCCTCACCAGCGATGACAACGCCCAGCTCCGCCTAGCAGAATTGGAAGCACTGGATGAAAGACGCCTCGAATCTCAACAGCGTCTGGAGTGTTATCAGGCCAGGCTCTCTCGCGCCTTCAACAAGAAGATTCGTCCTCGATCATTCCAGATAGGGGAACTGGTGCTGGCGGTCAAACGCCCCATCATTCTCTCGCATCGAGGAGGGAAGAAATTTGATGCCAAATGGGATGGCCCGCATTCCGTCAAGGAAGTCTACTCCAACGGTGCTTATCTCCTCACCACGCCAGAAGGGCTGACACTCGGCCCTATCAACGGCAAGTACCTCAAAAGGTACTATGCCTAAAGCAAGGCCATACCCCTTGTTCAAAAAAAAAAAAAAAGAACTACGTGCGACTTGATCCCCCTTAGGGGGGTACGTAGGCAGCCTGAGAAGTTACTTCAGGTTCAGTCCGACCAAAAAGACAACAAAGTTCCATGGAAAGGGTGTGGCAAAATGAGGCGATATTATTAATAAAGCAAAGACAGTACACTGCATAAGTCCCGAAAAGGAAGCCACAATGGAACAAGGAATAACTAAAAGAAGGTGTCCAGAGCTTGAAGACGACGCAGCAGCTCCTCCCTAGTTGCCTCCACTCTCTGAAGCTCCACGGGACGAGCGACCAGAAGCTCGCGACGGGTTGCCAAGTCCGACTGCTGCCTCAAATGACTCGCCTTCAAAGTGCTCTCCGCAGCCTCAGCCCGCTCCAAACGGGACTCCGCCTTCTGAAGTGAGGCGCGCGCAGATTCCACCTTCCTCTGGGCCTTCGATAGGCTGGACGTAGCCTCCGCAAGTTGATGCCCGGACTGACTTAGACTCGCCTCAGCGGCCTCCAGCTCAGAAGGGGAGCTCCCCTCCAGCAAAGCCCGCCGGGATCGATAAGCCTCGCTCTCGGTCACAAGCTGGTCCATTTGAGCGACGAAAAGAGAGCTGTCAACTTTGAACTCCGCCAGGCTCGCGCAAAACTCCGCACCATCTGCCGACCACCAGTCCTGGAGGGCGCCAAGACCGGCAGTTTGGAAAGGCTCCAACGTCGACTTGATGTACTGCCGGCAGCTCGAAAGAAGGAACTCTGAGACCCTGCTCCTCGGCCTTAAAACTGGACGAGGCGCCTCGGAGTAAGTAGGCAAGACCCTCCCTGCCGCTGCAACTGCCGCAGGAGCCGCCCGCGCCAACAAGGGTGGTGGAACCGGAGAAACCTCCGCTGCCGCTGCGGCCGCAACAGGAGCCGCCTGCGCCAACAAGGGTGGCGGAACTGGAGAAACCGCCGCTACCGCTGCAACAACCGTCTCCACCAAAGGACACGAGGGCACAGTCATCGGGGAACGCCGCTTGTCGATGCTCGAGACTTCAGCCTCCTCGCCAAAAGACAAGGCGTCGACATCGATGTCGTCCAGGTTAATGTCGCCCCTAGAGAAGTTCTCCCCGCAAAGTCCGAGGAGATCTAGATCATCCGGAGGGATATCTAGCCCGCAGGGTTCGGGCACTTCCTGTGCGGCACCGGTGGACGAATGCCCAAGAGGCACCTTTGAAGAGCTCGCTCCACGCTCTACCACTATAACAGAATCTGGTCAAAAGAAAGAAACGGTGCTCAGCGTGATAAAGCTTCCTGAACGTAGAGGACAAATAAAATGAAGAGAGTTCCATACCTGTGTGGTCGGACGAAGCGGTCCGGGAAGGAGGAATCACTTCATCTTTCAGAAGTCCAGGCTCCTCGGCATCCTCCGTCAGACAAGGGACTCTCGGGACCATCCCGCGAGGAATGCACATTTTTCTCTTGGGAGGGGCACCCTCAACTTCGGCCTTCGGGAAACAGAATACCCCAGGGGCACTAGTAAGCTCGACATCCAGCACCGGAACGGAAGAAGGGACACAACGAGCGCTGGAAAGACGACTACCGCTCCTCTGCGCCCGCCGAAGTCCCAGTTGGAGGCGGCGGTCCTCTACTCCCGCAGAATGATCAAAGCAGAAATTCCTGAACCCGCTACTCACCAAGACGTCGACTGGAAAACTCGCAAGTAAAGGGGAAACTCGCCCTTTAACCCACTGGCAGTATTCCGGGGTGGCGGCGTCCCGAAGCCCGGATTTGGCCCCAGGGAAGAAACTACTGCCAGTAAAGCGAGCGTAGAGGGAAGCCCACAGACGGTAACCCTCCTGCGGACTGAAACGCCCCTGCAACTGCTGAGGCGTGCCAGGGACTTCCTGTCGAAAACCCTGCTGACGGGCAAAGCGATGGGGGGAGTACTGCTCCACCTCCACCACATCTCCTTTGCGCCAGACTAAGTAGCCAGGGCGGCAGCTGACCATATTCCAGTAAAGACTATCCGGGAGCCCGTCGTTGTCATACACGGTCGACCTCTCCAAAGGCAGCACCGAATGCTCCGACAGAAATTCAAAATCGACGCTCCCCATCCTCCTCAAAAGGGTACGAGCACACTCTTTCGGACGCTCCCAACTGATAAAGGCGTTCAAAATCCCTCCTACCCCTGGGAGGAAAGGTAACTCGGCTGGATGCCCGCGCCTGGCAAAGATCCCCTTCGGGAAATGCAGAGCTATCCAGCCGTACAAATAATGCAAGGGTCCGAAAGCAGCCGACCGGCCGAGCTCCTCCTTGGCCTTATCTGAGCCAGACAAGTCCCAGTAAGTCCCGCTGAGAGCCCGATACAAGGCGCATAGTATGGCTGGGGCTAGATTGAAGAGCTCGCCCCTCTCCATCCTGGAAGCAGCAAGGAAGGTCCCCGGACGAATGGCCTCCCCAGAACACGGAAGCACGAACCGGCAAAGAAAGATGACCAGCCCGGCGGCTCGGTAAACCGATCGCCACTCCTCGCTGTCCCGTTTCAGGCCAAGGAGTTCCCAGGGGCACTGCTTCCCCTCCATTGAGTGCTTCTCTCGAGCCAAGGAATCGATAGGCCTCACAAAGGAGCGAAGCGGAGGTCTCTGCATCTGAGCGATCTTCCACATCGGGTGAGCTGAGGGCGCTGGAGCTCTATACTCGCCTCTGAACCAAAAATCGACCCAAGAAGAAGGACGCACTCGATCTGATTGGTCCCTCGCCGCAATGATAGCATATGCCTTGAACAGAAGGAGGCAAGAACTCGGAGCGTAGCTGCTGTCCAGCAGATCCTTCAAGGCAGGCACCTCCTCTTGGTAGTAGTTCCGTACCTCGGGGCACCCCGAAACGATATGGACATCACGAAGCGAGATGCCTATCTCCCCCGCCCCAGTAAGGAAGGTGTTAGTCTCCGGACACCAAAGCTCACAAAGCGCACGGTACATCCCCTCAGGACGACTGTACTCCCGACGAGCCGGCGCCAGAAATTTGGCCAATAAGTTCATCTCAGGTTCCGCGCCAAAGACCTCGTAGAGCTCGTCCATCCACTCGCGAAAGCCGCAAAGGTACTGGACGTCGCCCCGAGGCCAAGAATCGGGGCCCCATCGGGTCAGCCTAGCACATATCTTCGAGGCAACAACTGGCGTAGGCACGAACTCTTCACCGCAATGATGGAACGGAAGACTCAAACTCGGCCGCAGAAGCTTCATGGAGATCCCTTCGTCAGTATGGATCTTCTCGCTTAATTTCAGCATCCCGCAAGTCGCATCCGCGACTCCATCTTCCGTGATGCGCTCGTGCACAAAGACACGGAGCAACGACAGAAGGTCTTCCCGCCTTGAGCTGCGGTGACGGCGCACACGAGTGAAAGGAAAGCAAAGGCATCTCCTCCCGTCGAAGAAATCCTCGTCTATCCAGCCCGAGGAAGTCAAACTCTCGAAGACGCGGGCCCTGGAGGACCATGAAAGGAGGCAAGTCAAGACAAGCGCACCAAAAAAAAAAAAAAAAGGGCCTGCACCCCTGTCGAGAGGATTGCCCGATTCAAGATTACTCTCCAGCCAGCCCACACCCGTATCGTGACCCGTGCGCCACGAGCCGACACTGGTATCATCGGCGCCTTCGAAGTTCAAAAAAAAAAAAAAAAAAAAAAAAAAAAAACGAGAAATCAACAAGTGGGGGGGCCCACGGGCCCCTCGCCCCCTTCCAATTGGAGAGCAACAACAAAGAAGGAAAGGGGGGGACCCGCACCCCCCTCCTTCTCCTTCTTCTTCGCCTGCAGCCCGACCAAACCGCCACGCCCGCCGGACCCGGCCCCCGAGCCCGACCCACTCGGTCCCGCAGCCGCCGGACCCGGCCCCCGCGCCCGATCCGCTCGCGCCCGCCACCCTGCACGCCGGCCCCCGCGCCCGATCCGCTCGCGCCCGCCACCCTGCACGCCGGCCGCCGCGCGCGCCGCGCGCCGTAGCCGCCTCCCGCGCGCCACCGCACGCTGCGACCCCGCGCGCCGCCGGCCCCGCCGCGCCCCGCGCCGGTGCTGCTGCCGCTGCTGCCCGTGCAGCCCGGAACCGAACCGAAGAAGAAGAAGAAAGAAAAAAAAAAAAAAAAAAAAAAAAAAAAAAAAAAAAAAAAAAAGAAAAAGAAAAAGGAAAAGAAAAGAAAAGAAAAAGAAAAAGAAAAGAAGAAGAAGAAGAAGAAGGAGGAAGAGAGAGGCGGCGAAGGCGACCCGCACCTCAGCCGCGCTCCTCCATCCTCCCCGCCTCGAGCCTCGTCGCATCGTCGCTTCGAACCCGCCTTCGCAACGACCGCGAAATCGCGCACCATCGCCGCCGACGAAAGAAGCGACACCGGGAAGACGGAGCGAGTCGCGTGCAACCCCAGGCAGCTCTCTTCCGACTACGGTCTTCAGAAGCCGGCAGAACCGTCGCGCAAAAGCACAAGGCCGACGAAAAAGGCGACACCGGGAAGACGGAGCAAGTCTCGTGCAACCCCAGGCAGCTCTCTTCAGATCTTCAGAAGCCGGCGGAACCTTCGCAGAGAAACGCAATGACGGAAGAAGGGGGTAGGGGTCCTTAAATAGACCTCCAACCCCGCCCACAAAAGGAATCAAGGACAAACGCTCTACGATTCCTACGTGTCCAAACCCGACACGCTCTCACCGACGCACTCGTCCTTGAGGGGGCATTTGTAGACACACGAATTTCGTCGGACCCGAACCCGACTCACGTGTGCCAACGCGGATGCAAACCCGACACACGGACCCAACTCGCGCGCACCGACATGGATTCAAACCCGACTCGCGCGCGCCGATGCGGACCCGGACCCCATGCGCCAAGGGGGGGGCCGGCCCCTACTAGGGTCCGAACCCCATGGGGGCCGGTCCCTACTAGGACCCGAGCCACATGGGGCCGGCCCTAGTAGGACCCGAACCCCATGGGGGGCCGGCCGGCCCTGCAAGGAAAGGGGAGAAAAAGAAAGAAAAGAAAAAAAGGAAAGAAAAGAAAGGAAAGAAAAGAAAAGGAAAGAAAAGAAAAGGAAAGAAAAGAAAGAAAAGGAAAGAATACCGCCATGCGCGGGGGGAGGTAGCGTATGACGTCTGCACACACGCGGATCTGCGCCGATCCCTCGATCCGACGCACAAGACGAAGCGCCCGATCGCCATCGATTTCGTGCGCAAAATCCAGCCATAATTGCACCCGCCAGAAAAGGAAAACAATTAAATGTTATTCCCTTCATCAATGGATGAATAAAATCCGGGTAATTATGAGAGAGATACAAAAGGGATTTAAAATTAAAAAGTTTCCATATCTCTCTCCCCACCTCTTTGCCTATAAATAGAGGGGGTGGGGGAAGGGAAAAATGGTCGAGAAATTGAAGACGAAGCGCCAGAGCTCTGCAGAAGAGAGCACGCTTCTTCATCGACCCAAGGCTTCACGAGGCACAGTCAAGCCTGTCCCGAGGGATCGGCTTACTGAAAGTCCTCATCAACGTGAAGACCCTTGCGCACGACGATCACCCCTTCGACTCCGTTCACGAAGAAGAAAGCTCGGAGAAGAAGAACCCTTCGACTCCGAGGACGCCAGAAGCAAAGGCCGGAGAAGAAGAGGAGCGGCACTACCCCGTCGTCTCCAACAAGCTTCGACTCCGATCAAGCCCAAAAGCCCGGAGAAGAAGAGGAGCGGCACTACCCCGTCGTCTCCAACAAGCTTCGACTCCGATCAAGCCCAAAAGCCCGGAGAAGAAGAGGAGCGGCACTACCCCGTCGTCTCCAACAAGCTTCGACTCCGATCAAGCCCAAAAGCCCGGAGAAGAAGAGGAGCGGCACTACCCCGTCGTCTCCAACAAGTCCTCGATCCCGATCAAGCCCCAAAGCCCGGAGGAGAGAAGCGAAGCGTCATCACCACGTCGTCTTCGACAAACATCTGCACCATCCACGAAGAAGAAAGGCTGGAACAGATCATCTGAAGCGTCACTACCCCGTCGTCTTCATCAACAAAAGCCGACGCTACAACCGTCGCACGGAGATCGGTGCTACCCCCACCATCTTCGAAAGCATTCTTCGACCACGATCACGCCAAAGAAGCCCGGAGAAGAAGAGAAGTCCCGTTGACACGCAAACCGTCGAAGCACCGGAGAAGTAGCCCACGTCGTTCGAAGAAGAAGATCGAGTAAACGCCAAAGCTAAAGCAACGCAAGAAGCCAAAGCAAAGCCCCAGTAAAGCCCGCGCCAAAGCAAAGCAAGTGCCAAAGCCAAGCGACTACGCCGGCCACGAGCAAAAGCACCGCACGTTCTAGCCGATACGACGCGAAGTCCGGAAGAACGAAAGCATCGCAAGTCTCTCCCAGCTACGTCCAAGTGCAAGCGCCGAAGCAAAGCAAAAGCCAGAGCCACGCCGGAGCCAAGCCAAAGCCAAAAAGCCAAAGCCAAAGCCAACGCCAAAAGCTCGATCGACGCCGCGAACCGACGATCAAGGACACCGAGGTCAAGCAAGGAACGAGGAAGACGCGAAGACCGAGAAACGAAGCCGAAAACCCCCTAGCCGAGAAAGCGCGAAGCACGGAAGGGACAAAGCAACGGTGGACATTCCTTAGCCTCTCCAAAACCCTCTCCCTGTAAAGACCCCTGTCCTGGGCAACTCCTTCAGAGCTCTCGCACGAACACCACATGGAGACACGGATCAAAGGGATCCCCCAGAAGATCTTTCCCACAATCCCCTGATCAAAACTCGCCGCAACCCGGACTCGCTACACCCGAGCAACCCGGGTCCCGGCCACAATTGTAATCTCGTTTTGTGCAATAAAGCCGACCCGTACCTTTTTTGCGCATACAGTGACATCCATCTGATGAAGAGGCCACCCTCTAGCAGCTGCCACAGCTAAGAGGGTGCGCACAGTAGTCATCCGAGCAACTGGAGCAAACGTCTCCTCGTAGTCAATCCCATACTCCTGGGAGAAGCCACGAGCAACGAGGCGAGCCTTGTGCCGCTCAATGGATCCGTCAGGTCGAGTCTTGACCTTGAATATCCACTTGCAACTAACAGGCACCACACCTGAGGGACAAGGCACCAAATCCCATGTCTGGGTCCGCTGAAAAGCCTCAAGCTCAACTGACATGGCCTGCCGCCACTCTGGGTGTAAAGCTGCCTCACGGTACGACTGGGGCTCCCGGTGGGTGTGGATAGCAGTAAGAAAAGCCTGAAAAGATGGCGAATAGGAGGCACTGGCAGAGTAGCCAGAGGAGTCAGGAGAGTCAGAGGGAAAGGCAGAGTAGCCAAACCTGTCAGGAGAGTAGTCATATCTGTCAGGAGGGTGATGTTCGCGCGCTGGGTAGCGCCGAACAGGAGCAGGATCCACGACCGAGGAGGAGGGGGCAGCAGCGTCAGGCGAGGGAGTACCAGTGAGAACCGACTCTGGAGGAGGAGCTGCAGACCGACGAACATAGACACGAGTAACAGGTGGTGGTGGAGGTGTCGAGGAAGACGAAGGAGGTGGTGGCGGTGGTGATGGTGGAGAGGGAGGTGGCGGGGGAGGTGGTGGAGACGAGGGAGGTGGAGGTGGAGGTGGTGGAGAAGACTCAACTGGAGAGGCAGGCGTAGGAGCAGGATACGAAGGTAGGAAGGGGATGTGGAGAGGGGGTGACGACATAGAAGATGACGTAAGTGGTGAGGGAAGATCCCTACACTCAGTGGAAAAGTACGGGACATCCTCTACAAAGGAGACGTGGCGAGAGACACGGATCCGGCGAGCCAAGGGATCGTAGCACCGATAGCCCTTGTGCTCCCGACTGAGTCCTAAGTGAACACACCTAACAGACCTAGCAGAGAGTTTGGTGCGCTCATGGGGAGGGAGTAGGACGAAACACGTGCACCCAAAGGTACGAAGAAGAGAGTAGTCAGGAGGTGTGGAGTAAAGCTGCTCGTACGGGGAAACACCAGAGAGGGATGAGGACGGAGTGATGTTGATAAGGTGAACAGCGGTCAGGACAGCTTCAGCCCAGTAGGAGTGTGGAACAGAAGCGGACAGAAGGAGAGCTCGTGCTGTCTCGAGGACATGACGATGTTTGCGCTCGGCGACTCCGTTTTGTTCATGGGTGTGAGGACACGACTGTTGGTGAAGAGTGCCGTGAGTCTGAAGGATCTCACGCATCTCAGAGGAGAGATACTCCTGGGCACAATCAGACCGAAAAGTCTTAATGCGCCGACCAAACTGGGTGTGAAGCATAGTAGTGAAGGTCCTGTAAATATGAGGAATCTCGGAGCGGCGACGCATGAGATAGACCCAGGTGCAGCGGGAGTAATCATCTATGAAGCTCACATAATACAAAAAACCAGTAAAAGAGGCAACTGGAGCAGGACCCCATACGTCAGAGTGCACGAGATCAAAAGGGGCGCTGGAACGGGAAACACTAGTAGAAAAAGGAAGAGCAAGGTGCTTTGCTAATCGACACCCAGTACAGACAGAGAGAGGGGAGAAGGACACCCGACCCAAAGCGCCAGAGCGAAAAACGCTTTGGAGTCGATTACTGGATATGTGACCTAACCTTCTGTGCCACAAATCGGCATCAGAGGTAACAGACAGAGCCGACGGAGTGGAAGTGGGAACCTGAAGATGATCCAACTGATATAGTCCCCCTGCTCGACGACCCAGCCCAACTCTCTGACCCGTCCGCGGATCCTGCACAGAACAAGAAGAAGAAGTAAATGTAACGATCAGGCCCGAGTCACAAAGAGAACTAACAGATATTAAGTTAATGTTTAAGCGGGGAGCAAGGTGAACACGAGGTAAGGTCAGGCGACCAGTGGGATCGGAGGCAGGGGTGATGGATCCACACTGCGAAATAGGTAGACGAGTCCCGTCAGCAGTGTGGATTCCCATGTGGGTAGGAGCAGGGCTACAGTCCGTGAGGACAGAAGGATCGGAGGTAAGGTGGCAGGAGGCACCCGAGTCGAAGATCCATGGAGCAGTAGTACCCGGAGTGGCAGAGAGACTGTGAGCTGTCGAAGAGCTGGTGGAGGCGAGGTATCGAAACAGTAGCTCCTCAAAGCGCTGGAGGCGGTCGGAGTAAGACCGAGACTGAGCAGAAGTACCCGGAGTGGCAGAGGGACTGTAGCTGGTGGAGGCGAGGTACCGCAACAGTAACTCCTCAAAGTGCTGGAGGCGGTCGGAGTAAGACCAAGACGGAGCAGGAGTGGTGGCAGGCGGTGCTGGAGTAGGGAGATCAACAGTAGCAGCAGTCTCGCCATCATGGCGGAGGAGACCCTGACGACGTCCACAGGCGACTGTCGTGGTGGAGGGACGTGGCCCGAGAATACCATCAAAACGATGAGACGGAGGGACCCGACGATCAGCGACGGTGTGCAGGCAGTATGGGAGCCGAGAGATGCTGTAGGAAGCCATACCCCTGAAGTACGGGGGCGAACCGGCACAAGGAAGATCTGAAGAAGTCCGTACAGAGGAGACGGGCAGTTCGGTACAGAGGAGAAGGGGGCGGTGGGGCTTCAGGGGGTGCAGGAGGGGGCAGAGTGCAGGGGAGGGTGGAGGGGGGGGGCCGGTCGGGTGGAGGAGGGGGGGCGGGGGGTTGGTCGGGTGGAGAAAGGGGGTTCGGGGGGTGGAGGAGGGGGGTCGGGGGCTGTCGGGCGGCGGAAGGAGGGTCGGGGGGTGGAGGAGGGGGGGGCGGGGGGGCTGTCGGGCGGCGAAAGGGGGGCCGGGGGCTGTCGGGCGGCGAAAAGGGGGGACCGGGCGACTGTCGGGTGGAGGAAGAGGGGTCCGGCGGGGTTCTGTAGGGCGGAGGAGGGGGGGACGGTGGGTGTATAGGGTGGTCGGGGGCAGTAGGTGGGCGGAGGAGGGGGGCGGGGGCTGTAGAGGGGTCGGCAGGGGGTCGGAGGGTGTTGGGGGGTGTCGGGGGGGGAGGGGGGGGGGCTGTAGGGGGTCCGGGGTGGGTTGGGGGGGGCTGTAGGGGGTTCGGGGGGGGGGGGGGGGGGGTGGGGCTGCCGGCGGGTGAGGAGGAAGGGCGGGGGATTGCCGGCGGGTGAGGAGGAGGGGCGGGAGGCTGCCGGCGGGTGCGGAGAAGGGGCGGGGGGGCTGCCGGCGGGTGAGGAGGAGGGGCGGGGGGGCTGCCGGCGGGTGAGGAGGACACCGGAGGGGAGGAGCTCGCCGGAAGGGGAGACCGTCGTCGTCGCCGTCGCACAGGAGAACCCTAGAGCTCTGATACCATGTTAGGAGATGACGGCTAGGGTTTGGAGAGGAATAGAATGCATTCCATTAAGGGACTCAAGCCCAATATATGTACATGTATCACTATACAATCCGATCCGACTGTACAGTAAACCCGACCCATCTATATATACATTAACAGTAACGAAGTAGTTTCTATAGTTACGCATCAAGCTAGTAAATGAAACAAATAGTTTCCATGAAGAATGCTTGTGACTCGATCGTTTGCACGTGTAGACAACTAGACATGAACATCTAAATATATTTAGTTTTTCCTAGTATTTTCACATGTCTTTATCACATTGGTTTTACCTTATAGAATGAAACATGGCCTTCAATTAGGAGACTTGCACTAAACTGATCTTACTTTTGATGTAAAAAAAAAAGGTTCAGCTTATTTTTTCCATAACTGCTCTTTTTCTTTGTTGAAATGATAAATTAAGTATATTGTCATATCAAGGGTGCTAGCTAGGTTTGATGATAAAGTCTCTTGGTTGTTGTACTAGAGACCTAGGATTGAATCCTGCTATTAAAGAATACATAATTGGTAGGGGTCCAGGCCTTGATATATTAGAAATGGGTTAAGGGATTGGAGGACGGTGGACACTTGATGAAAAATTATGGTTATATAGTAGCAATTGGTTAAGGATATCGATCGAACCGATACTTACAACTTCTCAAGCTAGAGCATCTTAAGAAATAGGTTACCACTGTTGTAATTGCATACTTAGGGGGTGTTTGGCTTAGCAGTTGCTCCTCGATGCTGCTGCTTGTCACTTAAGCAGGCCGTGATTTTTACCTTTTCCGGTTTAGACGGAGCAGCAACGCTGGGCTACCCAGCTAATATGCGATGAGCCAGCGTGCATTTTCTACTTTATTGTTGCTTTTCAGATCGCAGGGTGAGCCTGCATTTTTTATCTCTCTCCTCGATCAGCTCCCCAAGCACGGGGGCTAAAGGGCTGCTCAACCTCGATTCACAATTTCGGGTCCGCCTTAACCACTTGGATTTTATCTCAAAAAAATAGAAGATAAAAAATTTATACTCAGTGTCGGAGATAAAAAAAAAATTAGTGTTGGTATAATATTCACCGGTCGAATAAAAATAGGTTGTCATCTTTGCCTCTAGGGCACTAAACGCAATCCAAGAGAAGTCCCTAGCCGCGTTTGAAACCAATTTTAAAACCGAGGCCTCCCCGGAATCAAGTAACTTCATGTAGGATAAACTACCTCATTCCGATGACTGACTAACCGAACATTCTTGCGAGGAAACACAGCTAATCGGTTAGGGTTGAGGGCCACATCAAACTATTTGACCCTCCAAATATTGGACTAATATCCGACGACGAGCCTCCAAATTAATTAATTAAACATAAGCCGCGAGCCATGATGATTGAGGGGAAATGTTGGAAGCTATACCAAATCTCATGAGAACAAGAAAGAAGCATGCACACACACAGACATACATAAGCATAGGGTGCATAAGACTGAACATTGGCATGCACTTGCTCATGGTCTACTGCTTTGTGGTCAGATTATTGATCAGAACTTTTGACTGCGTAGCCGAGAAATCTCATCCTATGTAGACAAAGCATTCAAAAAAAATTTAAATCCTGTGTAAATTTTGTTTTTGGATGAAATTTTGTGTAAATTGTTGGTTCACAAATTATTAGTATGAATTCGTATTCATAGAAAGCTTACAAAGAATGCCGCCAAGTATATCATGGCAGCAGTCTTAACTCATTTCAAACCCACATTTCTGACCAGTGATTCAATACAACAGATTGAAACTGCTCATTATTGTCAATTTGCCAAGAATTTTGCCATTTCAATATTAGGGCAATTTGTGTTTGTCATCTTCATTCACTTATGATAAGATCGATGCCCTAAAATCGAACTTTCTAACCGTACTGATCAACCTCCACAATTTAGTACTACCAACAAGAAGCTACGAAGTTGCGCCATCAAATCGCCAGCGTACAGAGTTCAAACAGGTACTCGTGCTCATATGACAGCGGCTTGTGGTGTTTTCTCAATCGGAGCTGCGGTTCTTATGAAATCTTTGATTTGTAGGCAGCTGATGGGCGAAGACCTCAGCGCCATGACTCCTAGGGACCTGAAACAACTTGAGAATAAGCTTGAGAAAAGCATCAACAAGATAAGAATTAAGAAGGTAGGTTCATCCCTCCTTAACTGATTTTTAGATCTAAGTGGGACTTAATTTTTTTTGTCAAACCGGTTTTCAATTGGATCAATGTTGTTGTTGATCAACTTTGTTTCTCGCCCCTCCCCCCCTCCATCAGAATGAGTTGCTATTTGCCGAGATCGATTACATGCAGAAAAGGGTAAGCTTGGAGTCTCATCCAATTTGATCACATTAGCACTCCTGCTATCACTAACATTTATTCTTGCATTCTCCACAGGATGTCGAGTTGCAGAACGATAATATGTACCTCCGGAATAAGGTCTCTCTATCTCTCTCTCTTCTTAATTCCTCAAGAGGTTATATGAGACTTTCTTGCACAAGTTATAATATATGGTAAATTACACATAGACCCCCTGTAGTTTGACCGATTATCACTTACACAAAAGCCCCCTATAGTTTGAAGAACATATCACTTTCATCCACACCCAAGGGGGTGTCTGTGCAAGAAAATAGAAACTACAGGGGGGGCATTTCTACGGTTTTAAACTTGAGGGGGTGAACGTGATAATCGGTCAAACTACAAGGGGCCTATGTTTAATTTTCCACATAATATAAAGAGATGAAATGAAACCATATCCACGAAAAGTATCTATACTTCAGACTCAAATTGGCTTACAACACTGGTAAGTGTGAGAGTTTGTAGCTCATCTCCCTTGTATGTATCCAGGTGTACTTACATTTCTGCATAACCTTTAACCCATCTCTTTTATAAATCGATCACAGCCTATTTCATTATTGGACTTGATAATCTAACGAGCGGCTTGCGTGAACTAGATCGTCGAGAACGAGAGAGCGCAGCAACACATGAACATGTTGCCCCCAACAAGCGAGTACGAGGTCATGCCTCCATTCGATTCGCGCAACTTCCTACCCGTCAACTTACTGGATCCCAATCACCACTACTCTCGTCAGCAGCAGACCGCCCTCCAACTCGGGTACCGACATCCTCCTGGTTCACCAACATTGACCTCGAACCCACCACCGCGATCCATTTACTCCAATCCACTCGTTTATTTGTTCGATCCATGTAGTCATTACATCTGATGAATTAATTCCACTTATCTTGTAGATAGCTTGACAAGTGATTGAAGGCGATGCAGCTCAGGCCTCGAGAAGTAGTGGTCTAGTGCTCGAGAGTAGCGGCAGATGACATCTGTTGAAAAACCGATGGTAGAGATTGCCTGAGTTGCGATCTTAGCTCTCTCTCTCTCTCTCTCTCTCTCTCTCTCTCTCTCTCTCTCTCTCTCTCTCTCTCTCTCTCTCTCTCTCTATTTGTCTGACAAAATTGTAGTCTGATGACATATGAACCATTCCAACCTGTGGTTTGTTGCAGCTATATATATATACCTTATATTACTATATAATGAGTGTTCTATTTCCTGTAGGTATGCATACATGGGTAAAGCCTGGGGGGTTTGGTACCCAAGACCTGGGATCGATTCCTGCTTGCATCAAATTTTTGAGGGGTTTCTGAAATTAAGTAATATATTATTGGAAAATTCTAGGGTACCCACTTCGGTGTCGTACCGAAAATCATAGGGTCCATAGGATGGCCTTGTGTTGGATCTCAGGCATCCACCTAAACCGTGCTAGGATGCAAGAAAAATGAGATAGATGGTGGAGATGGTTATGTATGGTACTGAATTTTACAATTCGTTACCGAAGCGGAGCCCTTATTTTAATTTCGCTCTTTATAATTTTTCTTTTAGAATACTTCATTTTTTATCTTTCACTACTCACACTGCTTGGCCAATCATGCATGGCCTTTAAACTCGAATTCAAGATCTCCTTTCTATAATAATTGATCTCATGCCTCTCCATTCTTTAGAAGTGCAATAACTTTGTTTCCGGGTCTATAACCAACATATCATACATATTGTAACATTGGTTATGAGCATCACATGTATCGGTGGGAATTGGCTTGTAAAAGCCTGACCCAAAGGGCAGAACCTCTAGAAGATTCGCCCGAGCACCCAACATCTTTGCTTGGCCGCCTCGGGGGCTGGGCGTGCAATCATGCCAAGCAAGAAACCCTTGATTTCTCCTGTGTACCTAGATGAAGGCCAAGTCATGCAAGACCCTGCCACAATAGGACTCCTATCGTCCTATGAATCATATTGGTGACTCTGGTATCACAATATATAAAAGTTGAGTTTGTCTACCAGATAAGACGGGAGAGAGAGAGAGAGAGAGAGAGAGAGAGAGAGAGAGAGAGAGAAGAAGAAGAAGAAGAAGAAGAAGAAGAAGAAGATGATGAAGAAGAAGAAGAACTCGGTACTAGGGTTTCTTCTGGACGTGAAAGAGAAGAGAAGGAAGGAAGGGAGAGAGAGAAAGAGAAGGAAGAAAGAAGATCGAGGAATGATGAATAAGAAAGATTAGAGAGAGGTTTATCTCCGGATCTCACTTCGGTTTTTCTTCAGTTCATCTCTGAGTTTCTTGGCATGTCTACCTCTGGTATTACTCTTGATCTTTTGTGGCGTTGATATATACTCTGTGTTTCTTTGATTATTATGCGAGAGGAATATCGAGAGAAGGTTGCGGAGTTCTAACAAACGATGTACGACTGCTAGGTGTAATCTCTTGATGAGTGATAATCCAAATCCTTGATTGCCGGTTATTTTTGTTGTTCGTACTATTGTATGTGTTGAGAGGGGGGGGAGGGACTTCGAATTCTTTGTGTCTATGTTTGGGTGTGATCTTTGCAGGGGTTCAATCCTCGATCATAAGCATGACGCTTCCGATTATACACGGCGGATGGCTGGGTTGTGTGTGCACCAATTGGTATCTAAGCGGCCAATTGTGCAATATAGGGGTCTACACCTTAACCCTCCCTCAGATGAGATGCTGAGGGGTTCTCAATAAAAAAAAGTTCTTGATTCCTAGTTAACAGATGCCACAATTAAAAAGTCTTAAAGTTTTCTACTAGGCCAGGGCTATTCTTGAAAGGCTGCGGTCCCTATTACTGTGACTCTGTCATAGTGGAGGGGGACAGTCATGTCCTCATTGACCTCCTTACAGATGCATCTCTCCTATTTATATCTGACTGCAAGTTTCTTTCTCGTGGATTCACCTCTTGCAGGCTCCCTCATGCAGAAGGAATCAGAATGCCTGTGTGGACACCTTGGCCAAACACACGCTGCAGGTGCGGGATTCCTTCTCCTATTTTTTTGCTCCCAATTCTCTTTAGTCCCAAATGAGAAGGAGAAACTAAATAATTGTACTAGCATTTCCACTTCTAGGCCTGGGGTGCCATGAATAGCATGCTCATAGTTCCTACCTAAAACAAGTTTTGTACTAGGCAACTGAGAAAAAGAAAAATATGCCAAAAGTAAAGACAAGGTTTTAAAAGTACATAAATTGCTTGAAACATGAACGTAATTGAAATTACACAGGCAATAACGAGAAATTAGCATGACCCTTGATAAATAAAGAACAAAATGTGAAAAATAAAGTTATTTGCATTAAATGAAAATTTTATATCAATTAGAAAATACAAATGTTACCATGCATGTAAGAAAAAAAAGCATAACTAATGACATTGGCTGATTATATAAAGAAAGAGATATTTTGATTGTGGCAAGGGACCTTTTGAATAGTTGGCCTATTGCTCTATTTAGTCTTTAGGAGCAATTATGGATAGTTTTAGTCGGTTGTGGCTTGCCTGCTTTCGCTCCGCGTGTCCATTATAGTGTGTTGCCACTATGTCCACTTTCGAGGTTGTACTGAGCCATTGTTTGAATTGAATCATTTTATCAGAGTCGCAGCGGAAGCAAAAGATCAATATATCCGAGGATCTCATGGTGTATGTTTTATTACTATCAATTTCATAAAGCAATCTACATGCAAATCTATGAACCTAATATATATGCGAACACCCTAGAGGCATACTATGATCTACGAAAGATGTGCATACATCTAGTTAAGTGTTTAGAATTATCATACCTTATAGATCTTTGATCCGAAAAGAACTGGACAATCGTTAATGATAAATCACACGTAAACCGATAGAAAAGCTGTCAGATAGCACCTTATCCTTTGCGATGGAAGGAACCAACGGTGCTCCATCTCTGAGTGTAAGAACAACGCGCCGACGGAGGACGACACGTAGTGAATAAGATGACACGCCTTAAAGACCTTTTCTTCTCTTTCTTTCTTCTTCTTCCTTCTATTTCCTTCCTCCTTCTTCTTTCTTCTTTTGCCTCTTTCTTTCTTGGTCAAAACCAAAAAGAGAGAGAGAAGAGAAGGGGTTTGGATTTAACAAGAGAGAGGGAGAGACATTAGGGTTTTTTCCTCTTCCTTTCCTTGTGCCTTTATAGATCGGTCACCAAGTGGCTTGTGCTAGCGCAAACTACTTGTGGCCGGCACTATGATGGTCAAAAGATAGGGGGGGCGGATTTCTCCAAGAGGATAAAACTATGGGTTAGGGTTTCCCTTATCTCCATGACACATTGGACGAAAACGCTCTTTTGTCGGGATACTACTGATAGAGAGATAAAGAGATGTACGTTTATCGAAATCAAGTTATGTCAGTGTCTATGAGCTCCTAAAATTATTTTGCTCATTTTAATATCTATATTCAATATGTTCTATATTTTAGTATTTATCAAAATACCCTTATAGCCCCTTAACATATGTAAATTAGGTTCTTAGGCTTCGGGCTTGTGCTCTATCATGCTACTTCGCATCTAACGTGTTCAACTGGGTTGAGGAACAGTTCCTATATGCAATGACAGGGTGGAACCTTCAAGGTTCAGGATCTCTAGCTTCAACCGGATCCCTGATTAACTGTTCCGGTGACACACCAAAAGTTTCACTAATCACTATAATCCGATTAACTCGCATAGCCATCTAGAGTACGACGCGAGTTGAACTCTAGTGATCCTAAACTTTTGCTATTCATTCGTAACCATGTCCTTTACTATACTTTGATAATCTCTAGTCCCTTCTATTACTGGTGTCATGATTCGACTTGGGCGGTGGGGAGCATTATCAGATCCCGATCGATCATATGACTAGGATTTGATGACTTGTCATCTATAACACCATACACCTTCCGGTGTTATATCTAGTATTCAAAATATCGTCAGTCATACTAACAACCACCAAGTCTGGATTAATTATGTGGACGGATTGACTCATCAAAATGCACCCATCCAACTTTGGACATCGGATAACCTGTAGGGGTTGTATATCACTTTAGCGCCAGCTGAGTAACCCAACGTATGTGGTATTGGATTATGGTCGATCCGTACACGTTGCTACATCAAAGCACCACATAAATAGTTGGCTCAGTATACATGATCCCTCAAAGTTAAGGACAGATTATCTGCAGTAGTAAAACAATTTATGCACCAGTATCTGAATCACAGATATGTGCACTATCTTGGTTCATGTTCAACTCGATCATCATGCTTGGTGAGGTGAATGAGAATCCAACATTTTCTAGGTGGAGACTTTACCACATTCTCTACCTGCCAATAGCTTATTCCCGGTGAAACGATCAGCATCACTAAAGCTGTGAAATCAGTTCTAGGTCTACACAGAACCGTTTCACTAGGTCTCCCAAGCATGGATCCACTATACACCTTAGTGGCCTACTGTATTTCTTATGATCCTTTATTATATATGAATTAACATATACCAAAGCAATATTCTAATTAAAGCAATAACCAAAGTCATCTTTATTAATGTTAATACAGAAAATCCACACTCAAAACACCCGAGTTACAACAGCCATGTAACATCCGCCCCAAACATACAAGATACTGTCCACTTTGCCTGTGCCCGAACGAGAACTTCCCAGGGTGGTCATCCATCCTAGTACTACACTCGCCCGAGCACACTTAACTACGAAGTTCTAACAAAATCCGTAGTGACGCACAGTTTTAAAACGCGTCTTCTATATTTGGGAGGGAAAATTATATAAGTAACTCAGGATCTCCTTCTCTCCAAACGATGTGGGGCTAACTCATGGCCTTGTACACCTCACCTCATCTCACCTTATCCATCTTGGCATCCCAGCCTCAGGAGTCTTGGCTCTTGGCTACTGACCTATTGGATCTCGATCGTCACAATCCACCCCCCTTACGGCTATACGTCCTCGTGTAGGGTTAGACCCCCCATCCCGAGGAGAACCAGCTCTGATACCATTTTGTAACATCCTCCCCAAACACACAAGATATTATCCGCTTTGCCTGTGCCCGCACGAGAACTTCCCAGGGTGGTCACCCATCCTAGTACTACTCTCGCCCGAGCATGCTTAACACGGAGTTCTTACGAAATCCGTAGCGGTGCACGATTTTAAAACGCGTCTTCTATGTTTGGGAGGGGAAATTATATAAGTTGCTCAAGATCTCATTCTCTTCAGGCGATGTGGGGCTAACTCATGGCCTTGTACACCTCACTTCATCCATCTTGGCATCCCAGCCTCATGAGTCTTGGCTCTTGGCTATTGGCCTATTGGATCTCGGTCGTCATACAAGATATTGTTAGCTTTGCCCGTGCCCACCCAAGGACTTCTCAGGAGTTCACTTATCCTAGTACTACTCTTGCCCGAGCACGCTTAACTATGGAGTTCTTATGGGATCCGTAGCGACACACTATTTTAAAACGTGTCTTCTATGTTTGGGGAGGAGAAATTATATAAGCAGCTCAGGATCTTCTATCAAAGTGATGTGGGGCAACTCATGATCTCACCTCATCCATCTTGGCATCACAGTCTCAAGAGTCTTGGCTATTAGCTATTGACTATTGGATCTTGGTCGTCACAACAGTCCTCAACTAATATCATCTTTTTTTTAAATCTCTTCTCAAAGGTCCTCAGATTCTCATCGGGCCATCTTTACCTAGAAAAGAGTTGAAGCGTTTTTCTTAGACCTCACATTGCTAAGGTACTAAAAGACAAAAACTCGGCACAAAACTTGAAAACTCAAGATATCTCTCGGCAATTGATGGAACTACCTTAGAGCTACCCCTTGTAGCTTTGAAGGGAAGACATTGCACATCAGAGATTTATTTCCCGCATACATATACATCATCTATTGAAAATGGATGATATGATCTAAGGGGTTGGTGGCCCCATTGAACATCTTGAACTTTGGTATGCTAAATTTCCTCAAAACATCCACCGACCAGATCTGGTCTGAAAGGGATGAACTTTGCATTTGAGGATGTTAAAGACATCCTTGCTCCCATCATGCCATGGATTCTCGGCGGCTTTCATTTTCCGTGAACTGCATGTTTTTTGGAAGAATGGGTCCATATATTATTCTCGCATTTGAGGTGAAGGCTGTTTCTCATCCCCATAGAGGGTTATCATAGGGGATTTATCCACCCCCTTTCCTTCTCCATATATCTTCTTATAAACGATCACTGAACTGGATGATATGATTCCGCTGTATGCTGGGAGGCGGTAGGATTCATCAGGTCCTTCTGGATCATCTCTCTTACGGCCTGGACGGCTACGACATACACCTCCATTGTTCTCAAGTACTCCTCTTCAAAGGAGTGGTTTCTCTCGTCGCTTGACTGCTAAAGCACTGTGATCGCCTCCAGAAATCTTGCCATAGTGGGTTCCGGTAGATCACTAGTCACACCGTCACTGGACGTGGCCCTAGCATTTGTCATTAGTCCATTGGTGTTCTTCAAAACTGGTGCCATTCTCAACAAGCTTTGGGAATGAATTCCAAGAAGAAAGTATGCTAGAATAGAGATCAAGACCTTCCGATGAGGATCCGATCATGAAAACTAAATGAAATCAAGAACTCGAGCATGATCTTGGAAACAAATTGAGACAGCACCGCTAAAATCAGATCAAAGGATAAATCTTATAGAAATAACCAAGAAGATAATTCACGCGACAATCAACAAAAAGATTGAGTGAAGCTCTCAAACCGGCCAGAATTGGTGACATTAGATCACTTTGACAAATTGAATAGGAATTCTCGATAGTCGTCAGAGATCTAGAAGGTTTTTGTGGAGGTCGAAGATCAACACAAATTTCTTGATTGTCGATCTACACAAAACACACAAGAGAATGCCAAAGAATTGGTCTCTCAGATCCCTCCTCCAACGCTCAAGTTGGTTATCTCCTAAGAAAAAGAAAAAACTTGAAGAAAAAGTTTGTTGGGTTATATTCTAGTAGCATATAGTGGAGAGAACAACAATTCTAGCTAAGGCTATCTGCAGAGATGCAAAAATTAGGAAAGAGAGAATGTGAATTGATAGACTTATTGGTCGTGTCGAGGATTGTGCAGGCTAGCACATTGCTCTTAAAAGTAATTTTTCTGCCTCTATGGTGCTTGAAGGCCTCTAGTGATAGTTTCTCCGGGTACAATGACTCGGACTCCTCCTCAGCACTGAAGGAAACCCGTGGAACTCTCAACGTACTCCAGATGAAAGCAGATTAAAAAGAAGAAGATAGAAGAATGTTGTAACAGACAAAAATCTTAATTAATAATTAGGTTAGCTAGTTAAGATAAAGTTGTCGACAAATTTGACGGTTTAAATTATATATATATATATATATATATATATATATATATATATATATATATATATATATATATATAAACTTTAGCTTTACCATATCTCTTCTTGTTTCACTCTCTTTCCTTCACTCTCTTTTCTCTCTTTCTTCTTCCTCACTACATCACCAACAATTCACCGATCCCTAACAGCCACCTCACCAACCCCACATGCACCTAACAGTCACATGCCTCTTTTATTCTCCATGTGAAAGTACTCTCTCTCTCTCTAAACCATATGCTCATCATATTATATTGTTTTCTCTCTCTTGTACCGACTTAGCAGCACTCACCGGCCTTCATTGCCATCTCAACCCACACCATTGCCCACCTTCTCCTCTCATATTTCCCCAAGTGCCCTTATCTCTCTCTCCCTCTTTTTCTCACGTCTCCAATCTGATAACTCATCAGCACCACCTTCTCCCCTCATTACAATCTCACAACAACACCACCACTTCTTAACCGTCTCTCTCTTTCTGCACAAACCCATCACCAAAACCTTCAGCAACTTTTCATCACCACTACTCCACAAGCCACCACTAACATAATTCCATCACCAGTCAATCATCACCTTTCGACTTCACCCTGGCTGCCACTTCGGCCGCTCAAAATAGATCCCCGGCCCTCTTCACTTCCTTTTCACATGTACCATTGATTCTACCATCACACACACCACCTCCTTTTCACCATCTCTCACCTCTGACCCCGGTGGCTACATCCGCTTCGGCATCACTACAATTATCTAACCACCTTCACGTCCATCCTCTTCACCATACCCACCACAGAATTTAATTAGTGAGTACTTCACTAAATTAGGTATTTTATTTATGTAGGTTGACATAGCATATCTGTACGTTGCATCCCTGTAATGTATTTAATTGGTGTGCTTGTTTTACTTGATATTTATTTGATTGTTCTAGGTATTATTTAAAAGTTCAGTTTATGTTTAGATGCTTTAATTTAGTATTAATTACAAGATTGAGAGTTATGGAAGTTATTTGGTTGCATGGCAATACATAGCATTTGCATATGTGGAAAGGAAATAAATTTTTGGTCCTTTGTACGTGCACATCTTCGGAAGTGAACCCCGGGTTGTGGCACTGGACCGAAAATGAGTAGGTCTTGGATTTCAGAGGATCTGCATGGGGCTATGGCTATAGAATGAAAAGAAAAATAAAATTGTGATGAACTGTTGATAGACAGCCTAGCCCTGGGGACCTTTGCCCCTGAAGAAAAGCAAGAAGGGCTCGGAGCCTTGGGGTGAAAAGTCTCGACCCTCACTTGGCCATTTGGGATAATTGCTCTACACAAAGAGGTTCTCGTGTAGGGATTGTAATGGTCGGCAAGTGCGAAATTTCGGCCCAATAGTAATATTTCTGGAACAGGTTAAAAAATCAAATGGTTCCCATAGGCAGGCATGGATTGGTATCCTTGACACACCAAAGTTACTTAACTATTATTTAGTTACTTATTTTTATAAAAAAAAACTGGATATTTGGTTTGGTATTTTTTTTATAAATCGTTCTACAGCTACTTCATTTGTTTTTTTTACAATCTTCATTAGTTTAAATATACCACTAGATGCATACACTCACCTCTAGTTTAGAAATTACTCACTCAGTCGGTTGGACTGACAACATTTTTATGAGACAAACTTTACAGAGCTGACGACAGTTAGGAGCATAGGAGTTCCTGGACTAGCACCTTCTCTCCTGGCCTCCGGCCACCAGTGGTAGCTAATTACTTTTTTTTGTTCCTTGTGTAGGATCGGATTAAAAAAAAGTTAATCTTTCTTGATCATGCATGGTTATTCGGATGAGAACCGTACCTTCGGGTGATCAGCCCTTTGTAGATCCAGTCAGTAGAACGGACATAAGTTTTTCCTCCGATCTTTGATTACTCTAAAATTTTACGAGCACGTAGCTTTTTTCCGAAAATCCTCAAAATAGAATGGAGTCAATCCGATCTGTAGATCTCCCAAAATAATTCCGACAATGCAGCAGTTCTGCTGTAGATTCTGCGCGAAAGTTTCTACGCGTTGGCAATCAACCTCCTCTCAATCTTCAACCACGTATTCTTCGCGTCGCCCGAGAATATATCGGCCCGGTGGGAGGTCTTGCTTGAGTCCTGAGAGAGATCCAAGAGCATCCTTGGATGAGGGATGATCTCCAAGATCAAAATCTCGCACACACGAGAGAGAACAAAAGAGGAGATAAAGGGGGCGGCTAGGGTTTGCACATGCATCATTAGGCCGGCCCCCTCTCTCTATCTTCTTTGTATTGGACAGCTAAACAAAGGGGGGCAGTTAGGGTTTTGACCCGATCAAGGCTGGCCCCCTTTCTCTCTCTCTTTGTTATGATGACACATGTCCGAAGTGCCCCGGGCACCCCCACATTCAATTAATCCAATATTCTATTATTATTAAAACCCATGTATATCTCATATATATAATTAATAATAATTCGCTCATGATCGCATACTAGTCTAGAGTCGCTTTGGACCGTAGTTGGGATCACCTGGGATCTTCTAACGCGGCTCCAATCTAAATACAAATATGCCGACTAAACTCTTTAGCCATATTTACATCTTAGATTAATCATTACTAATTCCACTATATAGTAATGATTGCACTCTAGATCAGAAAGACAATCTCTAGTCTTACAGATTACGATATTGTCCCTCTACCTTAATACATTCGTAGTCACCACCGGTTCATTTTTAGTGAGTTGTTTAACCAGTCTGTACTACATCTTATAATCCATTATACATGATCTTCCTATTTGATCATCCCTTTTATCAGTGAACTCTTCACAGCTGAGAACTGTGTAGTTTTACCGATGAACAAACTTGAGATCAACTAATGGAGTATATATATATATATATATATATATATATATATATATATGGGGCAAGGTAGCCTACTCCATGGAGTAGGTAACTTATCTACTCCATGGGTTAAATGGATGCCATGTGGCACTTTTTAACCGGAGATAAGACTTTATCAACTTAGGTTCATCCCTCCCAATAATTGTCAAGAAAAAAATTTGAGAAAAACACATGCCAAATAGCATTTTTAGCATGCAAAAAAAAAAAGTTTTTACGATGCATAATTTATCGTTAAATTTGTTACAACTTGATCGAGTTGATTGAGATTTTTTTCTTCGGATTTTTTTTCATAATCCTAATCTATCCATTTTGGATTGATCATACATCAACAAAATACCCGATTTAAAAGTGTCATGTGGTGTCTATTTAGGCCATGGAGTAGATAAGTTACCTACTCCATGGAGTAGGCTACCCTTTCCCTATATATATATATATATATATATATATATATATATATATATATATATATGTCTCCTTTATAGGAGGGTGGATTCCTGCATCTTGAGATCTAGAGTTCCTCGTAACTCTAACTCAGTCACCCAAGATATCCAAGTGTTAGTCTTTAGGACCTCACTGATCAATAAGTCAAAGTAACTAGGCCAAAGCTCGAAGTTCGCTAGTCTCTCAGGATTGAGAGAAAGTTGACTTGTGTAAATAGTGAGAACCCATATGATCATGATAGTACAAAGGTGTCACTGGGTTTACTCATGATCCATCAATGCATCTTATGCATTAGCATCTTTGACTTGGAATCATACATTCTAATGGCCAGAGATTCACCATCCGTGTCAGAGTCAAAGATGCTACAATTTACCTAATGAGGTATCCACTCTCATGCATTATAAGCTATGATTCATTTCAAGTGATTAGTACATATGGCTCATATATCTCTTTGTATGAATCTCATCCATATAAATGAGTCACACCTTTAATCACTTACGGACTACCTGCTAAACCATTCATCTCATGAACATATTCATAATGCCATATCATTTAATAAATGACTAAGAAGAAACATAAACCATTGTTTGAGGGCATACAACCCTAACACCTTGTACTATATCGTGGACAAGTGCTTGTTTATATTTGGGTCTCTCTTTTGTGTAGCTTATGTAAATATAAAAAGAAGGTGCTAGTTGTTTGCTCCTAGCTGAATATGGGTATATTCTGTTGTGGCATGATTCCATTTGTTTATACAAACATATCATGTATACCCCTCAGTATAGGCATCGAAGAGATTGTCGGATTGCAACATATTTATAACAAATTCTTTTGTTTAGTGTGGACTCTCATCTTTCCTTAATCTTAACCCTGAACCTTACCTTAAACCCCACCTGTCAGAGTTATAGATCTGTGGAAATTCTCCATCCTCTACAGATCGAGAAACCATAGCTAGTATGCTTGAGGCTCTAAGAGGAATGACCGAGACAGTGCATAAGCAGGCTCGCTTGGCTCAAACTCAGACTCGTATCTCTCTGATAACATCATTTGAACAGAGGTCTGAGGGGAGCATGTTGAGCGGCCAATTTGTGCGAATTATCCTATTATTCTCAAGCATATATCGTCAGTTTGCTACGTAAAACTTTCATACTACACGTAAACTGCATGATTATCTTTGCACCACTGCTTAGTAGACTTTCATACGAACACAGTGATATATTGGTTTGCTCTCATACACATCATGCATGATAATTATACTGTCTGATAATCCAAATTATCCTTTTATCGATTAATACCCCGGAACCTTATGGACGTCATTTTATGTGTATTTTCAGGGAATTGGAGCTTGCTTTCAACGCACATGGCTACAATGGAGCAAAACTTTGTAGATGGTTTCGGCACAGGGACGAAGACTACACACGCGCAAATGAATGGATAATGGAATTGAAGTCTGGATGGTCGTCGTCCTCTTCCTGCCATATTTTATCTCTCTTCTATTTTCATCCTTCTATTTTACATCTCAATCCATTTACATCAAACCAATCACAACCATCCACTGCATGAGCCCCATTAAGCCAACGACCCAGCCGAGCCATGCACGTCCCATACCCAACTTCTCTCTCTCCCATTACTCACAGCCGTCCGTCTTACCCGGCCAGCACCACCTGATCCGCACCTCACCCCATCGAGACATGATCATGATCGCAGCCGTCCCTTAGAGCTAATGCACCCATGCAAACCGGAACTCAGTCGATACACATTCTCTCACCAAACTTCTCTCTCTCTATTCTTTTCTTTCTCTCTCTACAGCTAAAATCGGACGCCCCCAGCCGAACTTCTTTCCCTCTCTCCGGGATTCTCTCTCTAACCCAACCGCACATCTCTCTAGATTAAACCCAGCCCCGATATCTCTCTTTCCTTAACCGTACCGACTTTACTCTCTCTTTATCTCCTTCCATAACAAACCAAGCCAAACTTCTCTCTCTCCCCTTGATTCTCTCTCTAATTACCTCTCTTTCCTTATCTCTCTAACCGTCCAAATATCAGCCCCTACCCGATCGGCCCGAGATATGCACGTTCCCCACCGAACTTACCTCTCTCCCACGTTTCTCTCACACTCGATCACAACCGTTCCTTGGCCCGAAGCATGCACGTCCGGATTCTCTCTCTCTCCTCTCGTCTCTCTATATATTTCCACCATCCGAAACCTAGGGGGGAGGAGGACGACCCAAAGGCTGCCATCTGACCACCATACACCTCCCACCACCTTCCACTTACGACTAAACCCGGGGGCTTCTACGGTATCATCTCCATCTTCACGTACCATATCCGAGCCACGTCCACCGCTCTCGAAGTCGCATGTCGCCATCATCGCCGGGTTAGTCATCAAGAAGAAGGAAGCATCCATCGTCAACGCTCGCATGACCATGCGAGGCTAACCACCCTATTCTAAGACCTGGATGAAGCCCTGTAGTTAGATCTAAACTCTGTTTTTATGTGCTATTTCCATATTTCCGTTCGTTCAATGAAATATTGTGATCTTATTTATCTCATTAAAGCTTGATAGGAATTGCATGCAGTAAGTCCGACTTATTCTCTGTATTATCAGGGTTTTACAGAAGTCGATTTCATAGTTTTATTCTTCGTTATTACGGAAAGTTTTACGGGGAATTATTACATAGTCTTGGCTTTTGTTATCACTACGAATTTTATGGAGGATTGCTTTATCTTATTCCTATGAAGCGAGAAAGATCGCTACATTAGTTTATCATAATTGTGCTTCTTATTGAATACCTTCCGCGGAGAAAGATTGACTTCGCATCTCCGTGAGAATCCTGGAAATCATATAAAAGTATAGTTTAGATCGCTACTTGTGCAGATTCTAGGGCTTAGAATATCGCATCCATATCTAAACTTCCACACTGCACCGTATTACCTTAATTAGTTAATCTGCATGCTTTAATCTTGATTAGTTTACTTTTTCACAATCTCATAGAACCAAATCAACAACATTGCTTATTAAGTAACTTAGGTAGATAGATTAATAACCTTAGATTAGATAGTTCCCTCATTAGCAATCCCTGTGGGATCGACCTCGTAATACGTACCGCTCCTACAAAGCGATTCGTGCACTTGCGAGTTATAATTTAGATCAAATTAACCCCTTAATTTAGGATTAGTTTAGATCGCATCAAGTTCTTGGCGCCGTTGCCGGGGATTGCAACGGAGCTTTCGAATTTAGGTTATTCTTTACTTGCCTTAGTTAGTTTTATCAGTTTTGTTAGATTAATTTTTAGAGTATATCAGTTTCTTAATCTTTAACCAAAATGACTAACCAAACAATGACCCTAAAAGAATATATGAACCTTACAAGGTCGACAAAATATCACGATCCATCTTCAACAGTAATGACCAACTCACATTCACCCCAAGCAATGACCCTAGAAGAGTATATGAACCAAACAAGAACCACTAGATATCAGGATTATACAAACTTTTCAACTGAAATAGAATATTCTGAAAGAAATTCACTGATTAGGAGTTTACATGGCCATATACAATATAATTCACCATGCTATGACACACATGATTCTATATGGCAAAATTATCAGGATCCCAGATGGCAAAATTTTCAAGATCCAAGTAGGCAATATTATCAAAATTCTAGTTGGCAAAATCATCACGACTATATTTGGAAAAATGAATCATCTGCAAATAATTTTCAAGACCCTTATGATTATATGCTATCAAATGAGAAGACTCTTGAAGATATACTACAAATGTCTATGCGCAATCAGCTTATGCAGAACTATCAAAGCAATATACAAGAGCAAATAAACGCTTTCGAAAGAATTGAATCACATTTTAATGTTATTAAGGAAGCAATACTTCGAGATCAACTTCAACCTGAATCTAACTCTGATGAAGATTATGAGGATTATGAGAATATAATTAGCATCTCAGTAGATAATGGAGCTTATGAGGAGACCAAGATGGACATCCCTATAAAAGATGAACTTGTCGAATCTGGTTTTCTTAATCCTTTGGAAGATTGTCCGAGCAATATTGAAGACATTAATACGGATATGATTTTCAAGGATACTAATGATCTTTCATCCAATATTGACATCATCAATGATGACATTATAGATAGTATAATTGATGAAGAAGCCTATGCTCCCCCCTATGACGATGATGAAAGTAATGTTCTCCCTTCCAGTTTAAATGTTAAAATCTATGAGATGAATATGATCGATAATCTTATGGAGAACAAGATTCTTCAATCATCTTTTAATGATCCATTGGAGGCATGCTTAAAAAATTGTGGTGACCCGAACTATGATCTGACCAATATTACATTTGATGACACCCATGATCTTCCTTATAACATTGATGATGATATGTTTGCTAAAAAAACCAATGCTCTATCAATGAATCTTGAAATAAATGATATCATGATTGTTTATCCATCCATTATTGAAAAATCATACAGTGACCTACAAATTCTGCCATCTGAGTTTCAACATACATATTTGGGTGATGCACATATATTTTCTGATTTAATTTTTCCTCAGTACATCCAAAATCAGAAAATCCAATTATGCGAACTTCTCAAAGATAATATAGATGATACATTACAGAATATGGAGTATAATAATGAATCTTATATTGTTCAATTTGAAAAGAAAAATCATGAAGAACAATATAGGATGAATCCTAATAGAAGAATAGATAGTCATGCAGAAACATGCCCAAAATATACTATAGAATATAATTTCTCAATTGATGACTACTCTCTTTTTTTTAAAAAAATTCCATCTGCTGAAAAACATATTTGTATTATAGCAGTTATTTTTTTCTTTATTTATTAGCATATGCTCCTCTTTATTAGTCTGTTTAGTCGCTTTTTTTTTTTCTTTGTGGCACTGACATTTTGCAGGAAGCTATCATACAAAGCACTTTTAAGGTATTATCCATCCTTAAAATTTCGTACTTTCATTTTATATATATGTCCTTCAAAAATGCTTTCATATAATGCTATCATTTTATTCCTGAGCATGTATAATTCATACATTGAGGACAATGTCTAATTTAAGTTTGGGGGTGTGATGTATATTTTTATAAAATCTTGTATGCATCTAATTTCTACAAAATTTTTCTGTTCTTATTTTGAATTTAAAAAAAAAGAAAACCAAAAAAAAAAGCATCAACTCAAGCTGTAGTAGGACAGCTCGGCGTATACGTCTTGGCGTATGTGTGTCTCGTCTGTAGTCCCCTACCAAGACTACAGCGTTCGTATAGAAATCGATAGGAATTTGCATTCGCATGTTTTTATTTTCTTTTTCATATTTTAGTTTCTTATCGTATTACTTTTGCCTTCCGCTTCGTTATTTTCAAAAAAAAAAAAAAAATCTATATCTATTTCACCTTTATTTCAGGTTTTGTAATATAATTCGATTATACTCGAATAGGACTATAAGGCACCTGGTAATCAAGGTATAAAGTCCAAGGATCAGCTAGAAAAAGTATGTCTAATATGGTTCTGACCCTTAGTAACCTTTTAGAGATTGTCAAAACAATCTAGACTTGACCTTTCACTTCACATCTGGCTTACACCTCTAGGGTCTAGATTCAAAGCTTTCATATCACCTAATAGTCAACTAGAGTCCTGATGAACCATACGGATCTGGTTCACTTGGTAAAAAAAAAATACTATTATAGATCACCAGTGAATTCTAAGGTATAGCGGAAAGGGCTACCTATTAGCATGGTCTATAAACTAATTATATAAAAGTCTTAACCTGTATGCCCGAGTATGAGTGAAGCCTGGTCGATAGGGTTATGAGAATGATCCTATGGATGCAGAGTGAATCAAATATAAAGGCAACATGAGGATGGCTACCTAACTCATGAGAGCGTTGACAGCGTGTCATGGGCATAGAGTGCAGCTGGCATGGTACAAGTTAGGAAGGGATATATAATTAGAGCAAAAAAAAATAAGATCGAAAAAAAAAAAAAAAAAAAAGAAAAAGAAAAGAAAATAGTGTGAAAGCCGTCGTTATAAACAATGTGGGGAAACTGGAATATCACATATAAAGCCGAAAGGTATTAAGGTGAATATCCACAACTCTCACTAGCCTGTCTAGATTAGCTGGTTTTGACTCAGGTTCTAAGGCCGACTTTGACCGTTCTAGGAGACTGTTAGAATGTTATGAATGTAGAGAACCAAACCCCCAGTTGTGTTTTGCCCAGACAGCACCGTGCACTCGAGCATAGTTGACCTTGATCTTTTCTAATGGGAAACTAATAGTTAGAACCTAAAGTGCTTACTTCGAAAGCCGAAGCTTGGGCTAAATACCTTGTGAGTCTTGTGCCTTAGAAATTCTATTTTTGAGTACTTTTTAATTATTCTACGAAACCGATTTTTTTTATTTCTTATTTATATTAAAAATAAAAAAATAAACAAAAAAAAAAGTTTGAATTTTGTGGGTAGATTCACTGCAAACCCTCACGAGACAAAACTCGTCCACTGGGGTAACCCAGGGGTTTAACGGCTTGTTGCACGTGCTAAGTGCAGTCGCGATTCCTGCGAAAGTGAGTTAGGAGTTTTTATTTTGTCATTTACTTTGTTTATTTCTCTTTTCTTACTCGAGGGCGAGCAAGATTTAGGTTTGGGGGTATGTTGAGCGGCCAATTTGTGCGAATTATCCTATTATTCTCAAGCATATATCGTCAGTTTGCTACGTAAAACTTTCATACTACACGTAAACTGCATGATTATCTTTGCACCACTGCTTAGTAGACTTTCATACGAACACAGTGATATATTGGTTTGCTCTCATACACATCATGCATGATAGTTATACTGTCTGATAATCCAAATTATCCTTTTATCGGTTAATGCCCCGGAACCTTATGGACGTCATTTTATGTGTATTTTCAGGGAATTGGAGCTTGCTTTCAACGCACATGGCTACAATGGAGCAAAACTTTGTAGATGGTTTCGGCACAGGGACGAAGACTACACACGCGCAAATGAATGGATAATGGAATTGAAGTCTGGATGGTCGTCGTCCTCTTCCTGCCACATTTTATCTCTCTTCTATTTTCATCCTTCTATTTTACATCTCAATCCATTTACATCAAACCAATCACAACCATCCACTGCATGAGCCCCATTAAGCCAACGACCCAACCGAGCCATGCACGTCCCATACCCAACTTCTCTCTCTCCCATTACTCACAGTCGTCCGTCTTACCCGGCCAGCACCACCTGATCCGCACCTCACCCCATCGAGACATAATCATGATCGCAGCCGTCCCTTAGAGCTAATGCACCCATGCAAACCGGAACTCAGCCGATACACATTCTCTCACCAAACTTCTCTCTCTATATTCTTTCCTTTCTCTCTCTACAGCTAAAACCGGACGCCCCCAGCCGAACTTCTTTCCCTCTCTCCGGGATTCTCTCTCTAACCCAATCGCACATCTCTCTAGATCTAAACCCAGCCCCGATATCTCTCTTTCCTTAACCGTCCCGACTTTACTCTCTCTCTATCTCCTTCCATAACAAACCAAGCCAAACTTCTCTCTCTCTCCCTTGATTCTCTCTCTAATTACCTCTCTTTCCTTATCTCTCTAACCGTCCAAATATCAGCCCCTACCCGATCGGCCCGAGATATGCACGTTCCCCACCGAACTTACCTCTCTCCCACGTTTCTCTCACACTCGATCACAGCCGTTCCTTGGCCCGAAGCATGCACGTCCAGATTCTCTCTCTCTCCTCTCGTCTCTCTATATATTTCCACCATCCGAAACCTAGGGGGGAGGAGGATGACCCAAAGGCTGCCATCTGACCACCATACACCTCCCACCACCTTCCACTTACGACTAAACCTGGGGGCTTCTACGGCATCATCTCCATCTTCACGTACCATATCTGAGCCACGTCCACCGCTCTCGAAGTCGCACGTCGCCATCATCGCCGGGTTAGTCATCAAGAAGAAGGAAGCATCCATCGTCAACGCTCGCATGACCATGCGAGGCTAACCACCCTATTCTAAGACCTGGATGAAGCCCTGTAGTTAGATCTAAACTCTGTTTTTATGTGCTATTTCCATATTTCCGTTCGTTCAATGAAATATTGTGATCTTATTTATCTCATTAAAGCTTGATAGGAATTGCATGCAGTAAGTCCGACTTATTCTCTGTATTATCAGGGTTTTACAGAAGTCGATTTCATAGTTTTATTCTTCGTTATTACGGAAAGTTTTACGGGGAATTATTACATAGTCTTGGCTTTTGTTATCACTACGAATTTTATGGAGGATTGCTTTATCTTATTCCTATGAAGCGAGAAAGATCGCTACATTAGTTTATCATAATTGTGCTTCTTATTGAATACCTTCCGCGGAGAAAGATTGACTTCGCATCTCCGTGAGAATCCTGGAAATCATATAAAAGTATAGTTTAGATCGCTACTTGTGCAGATTCTAGGGCTTAGAATATCGCATCCATATCTAAACTTCCACACTGCACCGTATTACCTTAATTAGTTAATCTGCATGCTTTAATCTTGATTAGTTTACTTTTTCACAATCTCATAGAACCAAATCAACAACATTGCTTATTAAGTAACTTAGGTAGATAGATTAATAACCTTAGATTAGATAGTTCCCTCATTAGCAATCCCTCTGGGATCGACCTCGTAATACGTACCGCTCCTACAAAGCGATTCGTGCACTTGCGAGTTATAATTTAGATCAAATTAACCCCTTAATTTAGGATTAGTTTAGATCGCATCAAGTTCTTGGCGCCGTTGCCGGGGATTGCAACGGAGCTTTCGAATTTAGGTTATTCTTTACTTGCCTTAGTTAGTTTTATCAGTTTTGTTAGATTAATTTTTAGAGTATATCAGTTTCTTAATCTTTAACCAAAATGACTAACCAAACAATGACCCTAAAAGAATATATGAACCTTACAAGGTCGACAAAATATCACGATCCATCTTCAACAGTAATGACCAACTCACATTCACCCCAAGCAATGACCCTAGAAGAGTATATGAACCAAACAAGAACCACTAGATATCAGGATTGTACAAACTTTTCAACTGAAATAGAATATTCTGAAAGAAATTCACTGATTAGGAGTTTACATGGCCATATACAATATAATTCACCATGCTATGACACACATGATTCTATATGGCAAAATTATCAGGATCCCAGATGGCAAAATTTTCAAGATCCAAGTAGGCAATATTATCAAAATTCTAGTTGGCAAAATCATCACGACTATATTTGGAAAAATGAATCATCTGTAAATAATTTTCAAGACCCTTATGATTATATGCTATCAAATGAGAAGACTCTTGAAGATATACTACAAATGTCTATGCGTAATCAGCTTATGCAGAACTATCAAAGCAATATACAAGAGCAAATAAACGCTTTCGAAAGAATTGAATCACATTTTAATGTTATTAAGGAAGCAATACTTCGAGATCAACTTCAACCTGAATCTAACTCTGATGAAGATTATGAGGATTATGAGAATATAATTAGCATCTCAGTAGATAATGGAGCTTATGAGGAGACCAAGATGGACATCCCTATAAAAGATGAACTTGTCGAATCTGGTTTTCTTAATCCTTTGGAAGATTGTCCGAGCAATATTGATGACATTAATACGGATATGATTTTCAAGGATACTAATGATCTTTCATCCAATATTGACGTCATCAATGATGACATTATAGATAGTATAATTGATGAAGAAGCCTATGCTCCCCCCTATGACGATGATGAAAGTAATGTTCTCCCTTCCAGTTTAAATGTTACTAATGATAATAAAATCTATGAGATGAATATGATCGATAATCTTATGAAGAACAAGATTCTTCAATCATCTTTTAATGATCCATTGGAGGCATGCTTAAAAAATTGTGGTGACCCGAACTATGATCTGACCAATATTACATTTGATGACACCCATGATCTTCCTTATAACATTGATGATGATATGTTTGCTAAAGAAACCAATGCTCTATCAATGAATCTTGAAATAAATGATATCATGATTGTTTATCCATCCATTATTGAAAAATCATACAGTGACCTACAAATTCTGCCATCTGAGTTTCAACATACATATTTGGGTGATGCACATATATTTTCTGATTTAATTTTTCCTCAGTACATCCAAAATCAGAAAATCCAATTATGCGAACTTCTCAAAGATAATATAGATGATACATTGCAGAATATGGAGTATAATAATGAATCTTATATTGTTCAATTTGAAAAGAAAAATCATGAAGAACAATATAGGATGAATCCTAATAAAAGAATGGATAGTCATGCAGAAACATGCCCAAAATATACTATAGAATATAATTTCTCAATTGATGACTACTCTCTTTTCTTTTTAAAAATTCCATCTGCTGAAAAACATATTTGTATTATAGCAGTTATTTTTTTCTTTATTTATTAGCATATGCTCCTCTTTATTAGTCTGTTTAGTCGCTTTTTTTTTTTCTTTGTGGCACTGACATTTTGCAGGAAGCTATCATACAAAGCACTTTTAAGGTATTATCCATCCTTAAAATTTCGTACTTTCATTTTATATATATGTCCTTCAAAAATGCTTTCATATAATGCTATCATCTCATTCCTGAGCATGTATAATTCATACATTGAGGACAATGTCTAATTAAAGTTTGGGGGTGTGATGTATATTTTTGTAAAATCTTGTATGCATCTAATTTCTACAAAATTTTTCTATTCTTATTTTGAATTTAAAAAAAAAGAAAACCAAAAAAAAAAGCATCAACTCAAGCTGTAGTAGGACAGCTCGGCGTATACGTCTTGGCGTATGTGTGTCTCGTCTGTAGTCCCCTACCAAGACTACAGTGTTCGTATAGAAATCGATAGGAATTTGCATTCGCATGTTTTTATTTTCTTTTTTATATTTTAGTTTCTTATCGTATTACTTTTGCCTTCCGCTTCGTTATTTTCAAAAAAAAAAAAAAAAATCTATATCTATTTCACCTTTATTTCAGGTTTTGTAATATAATTCGATTGTACTCGAATAGGACTATAAGGCACCTGGTAATCAAGGTATAAAGTCCAAGGATCAGCTAGAAAAAGTATGTCTAATATGGTTCTGACCCTTAGTAACCTTTTAGAGATTGTCAAAACAAACTAGACTTGACCTTTCACTTCACATCTGGCTTACACCTCTAGGGTCTAGATTCAAAGCTTTCATATCACCTAATAGTCAACTAGAGTCCTGATGAACCATACGGATCTGGTTCACTTGGTAAAAAAAAAATACTATTATAGATCACCAGTGAATTCTAAGGTATAGCGGAAAGGGCTACCTATTAGCATGGTCTAGAAACTAATTATATAAAAGTCTTAACCTGTATGCCCGAGTATGAGTGAAGCCTGGTCGATAGGGTTATGAGAATGATCCTATGGATGCAGAGTGAATCAAATATAAAGGCAACATGAGGATGGCTACCTAACTCATGAGAGTGTTGACAGCGTGTCATGGGCATAGAGTGCAGCTGGCATGGTACAAGTTAGGAAGGGATATATAATTAGAGCAAAAAAAAAATAAGACCGAAAAAAAAAAAAAAAGAAAAAGAAAAGAAAATAGTGTGAAAGCCGTCGTTATAAACAATGTGGGGAAACTGGAATATCACATATAAAGCCGAAAGGTATTAAGGTGAATATCCACAACTCTCACTAGCCTGTCTAGATTAGCTGGTTTTGACTCAGGTTCTAAGGTCGACTTTGACCGTTCTAGGAGACTGTTAGAATGTTATGAATGTAGAGAACCAAACCCCCAGTTGTGTTTTGCCCAGACAGCACCGTGCACTCGAGCATAGTTGACCTTGATCTTTTCTAATAGGAAACTAATAGTTAGAACCTAAAGTGCTTACTTCGAAAGCCGAAGCTTGGGCTAAATACCTTGTGAGTCTTGTGCCTTAGAAATTCTATTTTTGAGTACTTTTTAATTATTCTACGAAACCGATTTTTTTTATTTCTTATTTATATTAAAAATAAAAAAATAAACAAAAAAAAAAATTTGAATTTTGTGGGTAGATTCACTGCAAACCCTCACGAGACAAAACTCGTCCACTGGGGTAACCCAGGGGTTTAACGGCTTGTTGCACGTGCTAAGTGCAGTCGCGATTCCTGCGAAAGTGAGTTAGGAGTTTTTATTTTGTCATTTACTTTGTTTATTTCTCTTTTCTTACTCGAGGGCGAGCAAGATTTAGGTTTGGGGGTGTGTTGAGCGGCCAATTTGTGCGAATTATCCTATTATTCTCAAGCATATATCGTCAGTTTGCTACGTAAAACTTTCATACTACACGTAAACTGCATGATTATCTTTGCACCACTGCTTAGTAGACTTTCATACGAACACAGTGATATATTGGTTTGCTCTCATACACATCATGCATGATAGTTATACTGTCTGATAATCCAAATTATCCTTTTATCGATTAATGCCCCGGAACCTTATGGACGTCATTTTATGTATATTTTCAGGGAATTGGAGCTTGCTTTCAACGCACATGGCTACAATGGAGCAAAACTTTATAGATGGTTTCGGCACAGGGACGAAGACTACACACGCGCAAATGAATGGATAATGGAATTGAAGTCTGGATGGTCGTCGTCCTCTTCCTGCCACATTTTATCTCTCTTCTATTTTCATCCTTCTATTTTACATCTCAATCCATTTACATCAAACCAATCACAACCATCCACTGCATGAGCCCCATTAAGCCAACGACCCAGCCGAGCCATGCACGTCCCATACCCAACTTCTCTCTCTCCCATTACTCACAGCCGTCCGTCTTACCCGGCCAGCACCACCTGATCCGCACCTCACCCCATCGAGACATAATCATGATCGCAACCGTCCCTTAGAGCTAATGCACCCATGCAAACCGGAACTCAGCCGATACACATTCTCTCACCAAACTTCTCTCTCTATATTCTTTCCTTTCTCTCTCTACAGCTAAAACCGGACGCCCCCAGCCGAACTTCTTTCCCTCTCTCCGGGATTCTCTCTCTAACCCAACCGCACATCTCTCTAGATCTAAACCCAGCCCCGATATCTCTCTTTCCTTAACCGTCCCGACTTTACTCTCTCTCTATCTCCTTCCATAACAAACCAAGCCAAACTTCTCTCTCTCTCCCCTTGATTCTCTCTCTAATTACCTCTCTTTCCTTATCTCTCTAACCGTCCAAATATCAGCCCCTACCCGATCGGCCCGAGATATGCACGTTCCCCACCGAACTTACCTCTCTCCCATGTTTCTCTCACACTCGATCACAGCCGTTCCTTGGCCCGAAGCATGCACGTCCGGATTCTCTCTCTCTCCTCTCGTCTCTCTATATATTTCCACCATCCGAAACCTAGGGGGGAGGAGGACGACCCAAAGGCTGCCATCTGACCACCATACACCTCCCACCACCTTCCACTTACGACTAAACCCGGGGGCTTCTACGGCATCATCTCCATCTTCACGTACCATATCTGAGCCACGTCCACCGCTCTCGAAGTCGCACGTCGCCATCATCGCCGGGTTAGTCATCAAGAAGAAGGAAGCATCCATCGTCAACGCTCGCATGACCATGCGAGGCTAACCACCCTATTCTAAGACCTGGATGAAGCCCTGTAGTTAGATCTAAACTCTGTTTTTATGTGCTATTTCCATATTTCCGTTCGTTCAATGAAATATTGTGATCTTATTTATCTCATTAAAGCTTGATAGGAATTGCATGCAGTAAGTCCGACTTATTCTCTGTATTATCAGGGTTTTACAGAAGTCGATTTCATAGTTTTATTCTTCGTTATTACGGAAAGTTTTACGGGGAATTATTACATAGTCTTGGCTTTTGTTATCACTACGAATTTTATGGAGGATTGCTTTATCTTATTCCTATGAAGCGAGAAAGATCGCTACATTAGTTTATCATAATTGTGCTTCTTATTGAATACCTTCCGCGGAGAAAGATTGACTTCGCATCTCCGTGAGAATCCTGTAAATCATATAAAAGTATAGTTTAGATCGCTACTTGTGCGGATTCTAGGGCTTAGAATATCGCATCCATATCTAAACTTCCACACTGCACCGTATTACCTTAATTAGTTAATCTGCATGCTTTAATCTTGATTAGTTTACTTTTTCACAATCTCATAGAACCAAATCAACAACATTGCTCATTAAGTAACTTAGGTAGATAGATTAATAACCTTAGATTAGATAGTTCCCTCATTAGCAATCCCTCTGGGATCGACCTCGTAATACGTACCGCTCCTACAAAGCGATTCGTGCACTTGCGAGTTATAATTTAGATCAAATTAACCCCTTAATTTAGGATTAGTTTAGATCGCATCAGAGCAGAACGGGAGACCTGATGAAGGAGTTTCGGGGAATGAAACCCCTAATATTTTAAGGAGATCCAGACCCTATGAAAACCGATAGACGGCTAAAGTAGATCAACAAAGTTTTAGATGTTTTGAGAGGTTCTGTTGAGCAGCGGGTTACCTTAGCGACATATATGTTTGAGGGTGAGGCAGATTATTGGTGGGATATGATGAAACGATCCTAACAAACCGATTTAATAGGTCTTACATGTGCAATGTTTGATGTGCTTTTTCTTGAAAATTACTTTCCAAAATCTGTTTGTGATAGGATGATAATAGAGTTTGCACAATTGTATCAGGGGACTTATACATTAGCTTAGTATGAGGCAAAGTTTACATAGTTGTCTCATTTTGCACCTCATCTGATAGCTACTATATTGAGACTTTGAAGGCCAAGAAGTTTGAAGAAGGGTTGAATCTTTCCATTAGGAGTAGGGTGTCGGTGTTGAAAATCTGTATCTACAGGAAACTTGTTGAGAGGACACTGATTGCAGAGAGTGATATAGAGGAGAGCAAGAAAATTCTGGATAGAGGTAGTATCAGTCGTGAAGGGCAGCATCAATATTAGCATATTGGTAAAAAAATCAAAATCCATGGAGTTTGGGAAGCAACAACCATCTCATGGTCCAGAGATAGGGCGGCCACCAAGATCTTTTGCTTGTTTCTTATGTGGTTCTCCACACTATATGAAGAGGAATTGTCCTCAGACTAGAGTAGTTCAGCAGTATCCACCATAGCAGTTTCAACCGCAATAATTCATTCCACACAACATCAATATAGATTCCCTCAGGAGCCACCTTTTCGTCCGCAGTATCAATACCAACAATCTCGCCTCCCTCAGCCTCAGTCCTCTAGTCCACCACAATAACTGAAAGGACAAGTCACCTCGAACCCCGTTGTATCTAAGGCCTCCGGTGAGGCATGAAAGTAGAGGACTACACACTCAAGGTAGAGCTTATACATTAGTGGAGTAGGATGCAAGAGCTTATAACCCAATTGTTGAAGGTACTCTTCCTATCTTTGGTTCCTTAGCTCATATTATGATGGATCCTGGTTCGACACATTCACCTATCACACCACATTTTGCATCTATATTGGGCTTGGAGTCAGAACTATTGGGATATATCTTATCTATTATCTCACCCCTTAGTTCCAATATAACCAAAGTCTATATAGATTGTGTAAATTTGATCGAGGATCATGAGTTGCTAGTAGACCTGATCTTATTGGACATAGTTGACTTTGATATTTTGTTGGGAATGGACTGGTTAGCCACACACCATGCTCCTATGGATTGGTTTTTTAAGAAAGTGATGTTTCATCCACCCGATGATAAAGAGTTTTACTTTTTGGGAGATAAAATTGCTACCTTGTGTCTGTCACTTAGGCAACGTCTCAGCTTTAGTTTTCTTGCCCAACTGTCAAGCGAAGTGAATAATGCTTTGTTGGATCCAAGCCCAATTGTGTGTGAGTTTTCAGATGTATTTCCAGAGGAGTTACCATGATTGCATTCTACGTAGGAGTTAGATTTTTCTATCAACTTGCTTCCGGGCACATCTCCAATGTCTATTACTCCCCATAGAATGGTGCATGTAGAGCAAAAGGAGTTGAAAGTCAAGTTGTAAGAATTATTAGAGAAGGGTTTTATTCGTTCCAGTGTTTCACCATGGGGTGCACCAATTCTTCTCGCACCAAAGAAGGATGAAACCAAGAGATTATGTATCAATTATCAAAAATTGAATAGCATCACAGTGAAGAATAAGTATCCTCTATTCCGGATAGATGATTTATTTAATCGATTGAAGGGAACTCAATTTTTCACTAAGATTGATTTACGATCAAGGAACCATCGGCTTAGAGTGGAGGAGGATGACATTCCCAAAATAACTTTTCAAACTAGATACGAGCACTATGAGTTTCTGGTAATGTCATTTGGCCTTACAAATGCCCCATCGACATTTATGGATTTGATGAACCAAGTATTTAAAAAGTATTTGGATGATCAGTTTATAATGATATTTGTGGATGACATCCCCATCTATTCCATGTTCAAGTCGAAGAACATGAGGAACGTTTGAGGATAACATTGCAGACACTAAGAGAACATCAATTATTTGCTAAATTGAGTAAATATGAATTTTGGATGCCAGAAGTGAAGTTTCTTGGGCACGTTGTCTCTAAGGAAGGAGTGGCTGTAGATTTGACTGAAATTGAGGCAGTATTAAATTGGGAACAACCTAGAAGTGTTTTGAGATTTGGAGTTTCTTGGGATTGGCGGGATATTTCCGGAGGTTTGTAGAAGGATTTTCTCGATTGGCAGCCCCTGACCTTTGACTCATTTGACAAAGAAAGGCATCATGTTTGAGTGGTCAAACGAATATAGTGAATTATCTTTTTAGGAATTAAAGAAACAACTCACTTCTGCACAAGTACTTACTATTCCAGTTTGTGGACAAGCCTGTATTCTATACACTGATGCTTCACTGTTAGGATTGGGATGCATGCTGATACAAGAAGATCAAGTAGTGGCATATGGTTCTAGGCAACTAAAACTTCATGAGAAGAGCTATCTTACACATGATTTAAAGTTAGCTGCAGTGGTATTTGCTTTAAAATTTTGGAGGCACTATCTTTATGGAGAGAGTTTTGAGATATTGTGTGATCACAAGAGTTTCAAATATGTTTCCTCACAAAAAGATTTGAATCTACGACAAAAAAGATGGATTGAGGTACTAAAAGACTTTGATTTTACTCTACTGTACCATCTAGGTAAGGCGAATATTATCACAGATGCCTTGAGTAGAAAGTCTCGAAGCACTTTAGCACATCTAAAGTAGACCGAAGGGACTGGATTGTGACAATCAAAGGTTTTGATTTAATTATTAAAGTGGAGCCGACCAGGACTATGTTATGTAGCATTCAGGTACAACCAACTTTGTTCCAAAAGGCGATTGAGGCTCAGAGGGAATATATATAGATGGAGAATATTTGATTCAAATTAGTCGAGGAGAACATGTTGAGGAATGGTCAATTGATTCTAATGGTGGCTTGAGATTTAGGCCCCGTTTGGTATTCGAAAAATTTCATTAAAGGAAAGGAAAGTCTTTCCTCTCCCAAGGGGAAAGTCTTTCCTCCCAGGAGTGGGAGGAAAGAGAATCCCCACACTTTCCCCCCGATTACACTAACATAGGGATACTTTAGGTATAAATGTATTATGATTCTTGTTCACTTTTCCGACTACCAAACCCGTCTAATATCACTTAAGGGGGGGAATTCTCTCCCTTTCCCATCACTTTCCGACTAACAAACGCGGCCTTAAGGGAAGATTGTGTCTTCAAAATATTCTCGAGATCAGAATAGAGGTATTGGGAGAAGCCCATCAGTCAAAGTTCACAATACATCCCGGTAGTACCAAGATGTATCGTGACATGAAGATGCAATTTTGGTGGCATGGTATGAAGAAGGAAATTGCATAATTTGTTTCAAAGTGTTTTACTTGTCAGCAAGTAAAGACTGAGAATCAAAAACCAGCCAGTCCTTTACAACCATTACCAGTAGCACAGTGGAAATGGGAGCAGACAATGTGACCATGGACTTTGTTTTAGGTCTGCCTCTAACAAGGATAAAGCATGATTCAGTTTGGATATTAGTTGACAATCTGATAAAAACATCTCATTTTCTTCCTGTACGTATAATAACACCCATGTGGGAGTTAGATAGCATCTATATGCGGGAGATTGTCAAACTACACTGCTTACCAATGTCTATTGTATTTGATAGAGATTCTCGTTTTAGATCGTAATTTTGGGATAGCTTGCAAGCAGCCTTAAGAACTCAATTGCACTTCAGCACGACTTTCCACCCGCAAACAGATGCATGGACAATTAGAGCGAGTCATTCAGTTTCTTGAGGATATGTTAAGATAGTGTGTATTAGACTTTGACAATAATTTGGACAATCACCTACCCTTAATAGAGTTTGCATATAACAATAGCGCTTCCAATCGAGTATCGGTATGGCTTCATTTGAAGCTCTGTACGGAAGGCCATGTCAATCACCTATTTGTTGGGCCGAGATTAGTGAGCAAAGTTTAGTGGGACTAGGAATAATACAAGAGACTACAAAAAAGATTCAGCAGATTTGAGAGAACCTTCACATAGAGCAGAGTAGACAAATGAGTTATGTAGACAAATACTGTAGACCGTTAGAGTTTATGGTGGACGATCATGTTTTCCTACAAGCATCCCCACATAGAGGCATTATGAGATTTGGGAAGAAAGGAAAACTAGCGTCAAGGTTTATTAGACCATTTGAGATTCGAGAGCAAGTCGGTGCAGTGGCCGACTTATCGTTTAGCTTTACCTTTATCCCTCTCCGGTATCCATGATGTTTTTTATGTGTCGATGCTTTAGAAGTACGAATCGGATCCATTGCATGTGTTGGATTGGCATGACTTGAGTCTTCGTGAAGATGTATTGTTTGAAGAGCAACCAATACGAATCCTCGATAGTAAAGAAAAGGTGTTACGCACCAAGGTCATTCCGATCGTTAAAGTATTGTGGAAGCATCCCGGAGATGAGAAGGCAACTTGGGAACTGGAGAGCGAGATGCGCTCTCGATATCCCCACCTATTCCTGACTTCAAGTAAGTGAATTTCAAATATGAAATACTTTTTCTTAGAGGGTTAGAATGTAACAGCCAAAAAATTTATTTAATAATTAGGTTAGCTAAGATAAAGTTTATCGACAAATTTGATGGTTTAAGTTTGATATAATAAGAAGCCCCTCAGCTTTACCTCTCTTCTTGTTTCACTCTCTTTCCTTCTCTCTCTCTTCTCTCTTTCTTTCTTCCTCACCACATCACCAATAATTCACCTATCCCAAATAGCCACCTCACCAACCCCCACATGCACCTAACAGTCACATGCACTATTCCTCTTCTATTCTCTACGTGAAAGTACTCTCTCTCTCTCTAAACCACATGCTCATCATATTATATTATTTTCTCTCTCTTATACCGACTTAGCAGCACTCACCAGCCTTCACTACCACCTTAACCCACACCACCGCCCACCTTCCCCTCTCATGTTTCCCCAAGTGTCTTTATTTCTCTCTTCCTCTTTTTCTCATGTCCCCAATCTGATAACTCATCAGCACCACCTTCCCCTCTCATTACAATCTCACAACACTACTACTACTTCCTAACCTTCTCTCTCTTTCTGCACAAACCCATCATGAAAAAACCTCTACCACCTTTTCATCGATCACCACTACTCCACAGACCACCACCAACATAATTTTATCACCAGTCAATCATCACCTTTCGACTCCACCCCAGCTACCACTCCGGCCACTCAAAATACATCCCCCTCTTTACTTCTTTTTCACATATACCATTGATCCCACCATCACACACACCACCTCCTCTTCACCACCTCTCACCTCCAACCATCAACCCGGTGGCTGCATCCACATCGGCACCACTACAATCATCTAACCACCTTCATGTCCATCCCCTTCACCATACCCACCACATAATTTAATTAGTAAGTACTTCACTGAATTAGAGATTCTATTTATGTAGGTTGACATAGCATATTTGTACGTTGCATCCCTGTATTGTATTTAGTTGGTATGCTTGTTCTACTTGATATTCATTTGATTGTTCTAAGTATTATTTAAAACTTCAATGTATGTTTAGATGCTTCAATTAATTAATATTAATTACAAGGTTGAAAGTTATGAAAGTTATTTGATTGCATGGCATGACATGGCATTTGCATATGTGGAATGGAAATAAAAATTTGATCCTTCGTGCACATCTTCGGAGTTGTGGCACGGGACTGAAGATAAGTAGGTCTTGAATTTTAGAGGATCATGGGGCTAGGCTATAGAATGAAAAGAAAAATAAAATTGTGATGAATTGTTGATAGACAACCTAGTCCTGGGGACCTTTGCCCCCGAAGAAAAGCAAAAAAGGCTCGGAGCCTTGGGGTGAAAAGCCTCGACCCTCAATTGGCCATTTGGGATAATTGTTCTACACGAAGAGGTTCCCGTGTAGGGATTGAAGTGGTCGAGAGGTGTAAAATTACGACCCAATAGTAATGTTTCCAAAACATGTTGAAAAACCAGATGGTTCACATAGGTAGGCATGGATTGGTATGCCTGATACACCAAAATTACTTGACAGTCATATAGTTACTTAAAAAAAAAACTGCATATTTGGTTTGGTATTTTTTTTATAAATCGCTCTACAACTACTTCATTTGTTTTTTTTACAATCTCCGTTACTTTAAATATACCACTAGATGCATACACTCACCTCTAGTTTAGGAATTGCTCACTCTCAGTCGGTTGGACTAACCCCATTTTTATGTGAGAGACTTTATAGAGCTAACGACTTAGTTGGGAGTACCGGAGTTCTTGGACTTGCACTTTCTCTCCTGACCTCCACCAATAGTAGTTACTGTCTTTTGTTCCTTGTATATATACGAACTTGTACTATACTGTGGACAAGTGCCTGTATATATTTGGGTCTCTCTTTTGTATAGTATATGTAAATATAAAAAGAAGGTGTTAGTTGTTTACTCCTAGCTGAATATGGGTATATTCTGATGTGGTATGATTCCATTTGTTTATACAAACCCTATCTTGTTTATCCCTCAGTAAATGTATTTAAGAGATTGCTAGACTGCACCATATTTATAACAAATTCTTTTGTTTAGTGTGGACTCTCATCTTTCCTTAATAGTAACGTTGAATCTTAACTTAAACACCACTTGTCACACCCTAGAGTTGGATTAGGACCGGTTAATGATTAATCCGGTTAAGGGGTGTGACAAATGTTGTTGTGTTTTTCCTGGACCCTCTTATATAGGCGTCCTCTAACAACTGTTATGAGAGAGTAAAGCAGTGAGTTAATGTAGACGTTACTCCTCAACTCGGGTAACTAAAAACAGAATAGAAAGATAAAATATTCTCAAAAAGTATTCCTAGGCTCGAAGCTCATTCATGTCCACATGGCTTACGAGTTGCAACTGCGGCCCAATCAAGTGCTCGGCTCGACCGGCCCAGTGCGCGCGCATGGGGTGAGCTAGGTTGTGGTTCTTATGAAGATACAAGGCCCTAATTGGGGAGTTCTATTAAATATTGAACTCTAGTTCTCCCTCGAAACAATATGAGACTAAACTCAAATTCATGTAGACTGAACTCTTGGTTTGCCTTTAGTAAGTTTTTAGTAACAATATTTGTACTTGTTTCATTCTCAAATTAAAAACTTAAGTTTTTAGTAACAATATATGATCTTGTACTTTATTTTCTTCTAGTAAATGATCTCTCTGGCTATCCCCGTAGTGTAGGCAAAATTATAAATTCATGCAAATATGTATGTCTCTTGGTTGGCCTTTAGTTATTTTTTTGTTTATGTGATTTCTTCTGGCCTATTGTAGATTGCATGTTGTTTTGTGTGTGCCATATTGGTGATTCAACAATCTAGACAACAAAATTTAATAGGAGTTAGCAACCAACAAAAAATGTTAGGCATTTTAGACCTTGGTCAAGCGTAATTGGGGCAATCTTCTACTTGCATCAGATTATTATTGACCCACTTGAACTTCTGCTGTAAATGATGTGGTGCAGTGAAATCAATTTCTACTCTGTTTTGTGGGTTCTCCCGAAACGAGTTTCACTTTTTCTTACTTGAAATATAGTTTTGACTATAAGTTACCATATAAGATTTTTCTTGAAAATTATATATTTTTATCTACACAGTGTTTTAAAAATTGGACCGACCACGAAACTAAAAGCCTAAAATGTGCTCGCAATCATATTAAAACCGAATAACAACAATTTAGTAAGGTTAACCGATCAAAGCATGATACATATATTTGTACACGTGTCGAATAAATTAATATATATATATATATATATATATATATATATATATATATATATATATATATATATATATATATATATATATATATATAATCAATCACTTTTTATTAGGAAATGTTGAGCCTACCATTTGGTGCACTATATGTAATGTGTTTGTGATATGGTGTTCAGATGTTTGAATCTTAATTATTGTGATGTAATTATTAAGATTTAATTTAAGCATCTGTCTAGTGGTCACATTATGAATTAATTAACCGACTCATTTTAAAGTAGTATTGAGCGATCTAACCAACTTAGCGTTGAGCCACTGATTCGTATGAGTTAAAGAAACTTTGGATACACAAAACCAAACCAAAAAGTGTTGCTGGTTCAACCCAATCAAGTCGGACTAGCTTAGAGTGATTCGGATTTTATAACATGGGCTATAAAAGCACCTTTCCATTTTATAAGGACCACTTGAGTGGTTAGTACAACACCTATTAATGCGCTCGCACAAGATGGACCAAGGATCAAAAGGCGCCACAAGAGCAATAGAAATGTCTTGATTTTTAATAACTCCACAGATAGAAAAGTTCACAACTAAGGCAAGAGGGAAGCCCGCCACAATAGAACGAGAGGAAATATGCTGTAGCACTTATTCGAACCTTAACCAAGGCCACGGGTTGCATGTCTTACCAACTGAGCTATCAATTGAAGATAAAAAAAACTTTTTTAAAAATTAATATTAAAAATATATTTAAGAAGTGGTAGAAAGTAGAAACTTCAAACTAGAAAGATTATGAAACGACAAGAATTTTGCAAGATTTATCATGAGCTATTAATCGCAGAAAGAAAAGAAAATAAATTAAGGGTTTGTTCTTTTTGTGAGAAACTTTTTTGGTAAATAGATTTCTCGAGTAAATAAGTTTTTCCTGTGTTCTTTTAATTGTATTAAGGAGAAATTAGTTGGCTATGGAATTAATTTAACCGGTTTTGTGGGAAAACTTTTCCTCAACTTAATAGGTGCGACTTTAAAGTGTCGTGGTCTCTGGAAAAATAAACAAAAGCCACGATTGTTCGCGACTGCTCTCCTTTGAGGGACGTCTGCCCCTTCTCGACCTTCCGGCCACCCAAAGGTTCCATCAGGTTCTCTCTCTCTCTCTCTGGGCTTTGGGGTTGGCGGGCCCTGTGTGCGTGTATGTCTCCGTTTGATCTACGCGGGGATCCTCCGGTTGTCGAGATCCACACGGTCTGAGGCACCGCCTGATTCCTTCTGATCATACCGCGCCACCGCCCAATACCGTCTGCTCATCCTGTGCCACCACCCCATGCCCTCTGATCAACTGTGACGGCATGTTGCCGGTAGCTGTGCGCCACCCCGTGCATCTCTTGTGGTCGTCGCTATTGACGAGCGACGACGAATCAACTCCTAAATGGATTGTCGGTTGTTGAGAGGTGCGGATCTGGGAAGGTTAGCGTCAATCTAGGATCAGGAAAAGCAGATCGAGGTCGCGCGGAGGTTGGGGTGGCCGATAGGGTCTGGCCACACACTGGATAGGCGCTCCGGTGTCTTCGAATAACCCCAGCTGGTCCTATACTATCTTCCGCCCCTCCTCTGTATTTTCTTTTCGTTTTTTATTTTATTTCTGTGCATCAGTGATGGTGTAAAGAGTTCAGATCTCCTCGAGTCAGCTTCTGTGATGGTGTAAAGAGTTCAGATCTCAGTGTGTTATATCTCAGGGATCTATGTGAAATGACTATCATAGAAAAGGCCCTACCCAACATCTCAGGGATCTATGTGTTAGTACTACATGAAGTGAATCTCGACTATTGCCATGGTTTGGATTTTTTTTTTTTTTAATGTACAGCGTTGGTAGATGTTGTGTTAGTACTACATGAAGTAAGTCTTTAATCTTGCCATTGTTTGATTTCTTTTTCCTTATGAACAGGGTATGTTGCTTGAAAGCCGTGAATCTCGACTATTTCAATTTGTAAACAGTGATTGCATTTTCACTAACGAATTGATAGCCCCCATTGTTGAGATGTGCACATTCTAGTAGGCTGGGGCTGTTAAGATTGATGTGTTCTAAGCTTGTAAAACTTTATGTTTTTGGTCTAATAAAGATTGATAGTTATTATTATATGAGATGCATATAGGTGCATAAAATAGTTACGTGTTCTTTTTAAAACAGAGAGCCATGGTTATATGGTAGTCCACTAAGATGAAGACTGAGTGGATTGGTCCCATATAATCTAAATTAGTTCGCAGCTATGATCAGGTTGGTCGCCTCATCATGTTAAGCTGTTGGCGATGACAGTTCATGGGAAGTCTTCACCATGGTCATCACCAGGCACAGTGTCTGTGGCTGAACGGAACTAACACGGTGTACAGATCAGTGAGCAGACACTGGTACACTAAGCCGTGTTTCTGCTTAGGGTAAAACGGTCCTAAACCCTGAGGAACCACGTCTGATGGACTAACCAGTTGCGTGGTGCTTTGACGCACTAATGTGTGAGGATCCATATACAGTGATCCAAAACCACGGTGTACTGGGTTACCCGGCTGGCGTTGCATTAGCGTATTACTCCTGCAGGCCATCCACACCCCTGAAGGGAGGTGCGTTCCTTGGTGTGACTTACACTGTACCAAACCCAGGCCTGGTGGTCACCAATTTAACTGTTGACCGGGTTCGATTACTCGACGGGATAATCAGAGGTACGATGTATAGGTCAACCTGGAAGGAACCAAGTCATATGATCATTCGAGTCTGACGGTAGTCTTCACCGCTCGAAGTGAATCATGGCATCAAGTGGAGGGACAGCGGGTTTACCACTACTAAGCGGAGAGCAGGGGTTTGATGGAGAACATAGTAAGTCTGGGTGAATTGGAGTGCAGCCTGCGTCGCACTCTGGGTGGCTACGCAGGTTAACTCGAGCTCAGAGGATCGATGGTACACTCGGGTAGTATGTCGATCGAGCTTGAGTTGGAAGCCATGAACCCCGGTCCCTGATGGTTCCACCTTATCAACATTATGTACGGTTCTTGAACCGTCTCCTCGGAACACCATAAGCATGAGAAAGAAAGAAGTATACGCTCCGTGTGTGCTTGGCACTAGAGCACGGTAGATGCGTAACTACATACGAGTACTAAGGGTTGAGCCCGAGACTAGTGCAGAGTCGCATGTAGTAATCCCTAGCCATAAGTGAACTTCGCTGCATAGGTGCGATGCATCGGGGTATGTTGCGAGTTGACTAGTTGACTTTGCTAGAGGCACCCTCCGGTGGCCTCAGTTAATAGTAGGTAACTAGTAAAGATCACTTAAGAAGTGGCCGCTAGGTATCGCACGCTAGAAATGGTCAAAATGAGGCGTCGGGGCGATTTGGTAAAAACCTCACTCTGCCGGACCTCACTGTTGGCCGACCCTAGTAGTGAGGCACCTTGCTAGGGCCGGACCTATGATGTAGGGATAAGAATCCCTCATCTATAGGGCCGGCCATATAGATAGGGTTAGGGTGATAAAACGGTTAAGATCGAGCCCTAAAAAGTGGGAAAACGGATAAATACAACGAGAGATAAAAAGGAGATAATGGAGAGATAATAAGAGGGGCTCATTATCCCCTTGGATCCTTATCCAAGGGGGTTGGCCGGCCCTATAAAAGGGCCTATGGGGCGCCGGCCCTATGGTCCAGAAAATCAGAACCCCCCCCCCCTCTCTCATCTCTCTAGTTCTCTCCCGATTTATCTCCCATTTCCCGCTTGCAACTTCGTCTTCCTCGCGTGGAGTTCTGAAGAAGGAGAAGGGTCGTTCTTCAGAGGCACTCAGAGATCCAAGAGCGACGTTCCGTGCATCGTGTGAGATCGGGTAAACAAGAAGGCAACATCTCCATTCGTACCATCGGCATCTTCGCGAATGATCTTCCGTCTCCATCGACAAAGAAGACAATTCTCCGCGGTTAAAAGATCCGTACGAAAGGTATGTGTAATCTAACATGTAGATCTAGCGAGCATTATGATTTGCATTCATGCTAATTAATCATTACGCTAGATTGCCGTTAGGGGTTTTCGATTCACGTGCATACACATGCACACATATGTAGATTAGTTTCGATGAAAGTTTAAATCGTGTAACGTGCACCATGAATGGTCTTTCGATCGCCAAATCGCTTCCGCTGTGAGCCTCTGACCTGGATTAACTTCCAACAATTGGTATCAGAGCCGCATTAGTGGTGTGCGTTTCACGTTTTTTCATGAAACCAACATGTGTGCGCATGATGAATGCGTGAATTCATCGGGGTTCTTACGCTTAAATCATGCATATGTATAGATTGTGCTTGTTCTATTAATCATTCTTGCAGGGCGCCGCTATAAAAAATCTAGATCTATGCTTTGTGCTTGCTACCGGGGGTCGGACCCTGAGTTAGCAATTGTCTGGATTTGCTTTCTATGTGTGGATTTGTAATTGAGCCTTAGATTGGGCGAGTGATGGGGGTTGACCATCCTCGGTTTCCCATGGCCTTTTCCTAGGTGTGTTTTCTTTTCTTTCTAGGAAATTGTGTACGAGCGAGCACTTGCTCGAAGCGTACTAGACTTTTTCAGTTACAGATCGAGAAGAAAGGTGTGCCAAAGAAATCCACCATCGGGAGCGGAAGCGGAACCCTGGAGGATGAAGACGATCCGGCAAAGTGTTCGCGAGTGCGACGAAGGAGCCGGACCGAGGAACCTTGCGAAGAAAGCTAGAGGCCTGCGCTGTGCTAATTAGGTTCAGGGGTCGGACCCTGAACTTAATTCAGTTTTAATGGTTGCTTTCTTTAATTAGTTCTTTATGCTTCATATCGAACCCCGATGAGATAATATGATTATCTGTTATCAGAGGGATGCCTTTCCCCTCCGGTCCAAGCGACTGTTTGAGGATAGGATCCCGCTAGATGACGCCTATTATTTAGTTGATTTTTGATGTTAGTGCGATCCCATCACATATGGTTATGCCACCATTAGGTTAGCACCCGACTAGTCGGGTGTGCCTATTTGGCCAGCATCGAAATCAAAGATGAGATGGAGATCCATTGAACATCAATTGTCAAATCTATAAGCGAGGCGCTATGACTAGTGGGAGTCCTTTCCAGTGAGTCTGACTCTAAGATTAGCTCCAGAGCATTAGCGTGATAACCAATTTTGCAAAGCATCGATATTCTTGGAATATGTAATGTGACCCTTGAATGGAGAAATCCACTTGAGGCAGGGACTATGATATTCCGAGAGTGATTAATGCTATGCGAAGGGCTTGAACGCTAGTGGGAGCACGGTGTGACCAGGGTCTAGAATTTAGGAGGTCGCTACCTTTGCATTTGCATAAATTCATACTCGCAAAATAACCCTCATATATTTATAAGGGATATAATAGAGGACTTTTAGAGATCCTCTGGCCTCCACAGCTAATCACTTCGTACTTGGATGGAAGCGCATAACTCAACAACCCCCTCGGGTGAGAGCTGTGTTTTTTCTATGCCAAGCTACTTAGTGATCTCCTTCGGGATATGGCAGTTACGGTGCCAAGTGTTCAGGCTTTACTCACCCTCGTGGGGGCCGTTAGAATTCCCGTGCCGTAATTGCATAAGCTCGTGGGTAAGCATCCTAAGTACGCGTGAGGTATTCGTTGTGAAGACAACGGTGATCACGTGGTACTGTCCAAAAGATAACCATGGTCCATCAAAGCCCATAGTTGGTAGATTTGGATAGGGTCAAGGGAAAGACCCGTGTAAGCGGAAGACCTACACACTGCCCCCTCGGACAGGTGTAGCCTACTCCGAGATCTTACATACATGGTTAATTAATCCATAGAGATGGCTTCGCTTGAGGGTAGCGTTGTCATATGGATATAATTAGCTTGTTTTAAAAAATCCATAAAATAAGTTTTCATGCATTCTCATAATTCAGTCTTTTATTTTCAGATGACCAAGTTAGACCCCCTGTCCGCTATCCTAAATGACCACAAACTTACCGGTCCCAACTATGAGGACTGGAAGCGCAACCTATATCTGGTCTTAAGAATTGGTAAACACGTGACAGCCCTCAATGACCCTGAGCCGGATTTACCAGGACCCAATGCCATAGAGGCACAGTTAAAGGCTTTTACCGACTGAAAGGAATCTAATGAAATATGTAAATGCTATATTATAGCATCCTTGCAAACAACTCTGCAGAAGCAAGTCGAGGAGATGCCCGACGCTTCTGACATGATGTTGTACTTGAAGGAGATGTTTGAAGGTCACAATCGCGTTACGCGATACCTTACCATCAAGAAACTCGTCGGCACTAAGATGTCCAATGGGACGCTAGTTCGGGAACACATGATGAAAATGTTTGGGTTCCAGAACGAACTAGCTACCATGGACATTGTGCTAGAAGGCGAGGTGATGACAGACATCTTCCTCTCGTCACTGTCTGGAGCCTTTGAAGGCTTTGTCACCAACTTTAACTTAAACAATATGGCTATGACAAATGCAGAGCTTCTGGGAGCTCTCCAGGCAGCTGAGGATGGCTTCAAGCAGAAGGGCGAAGCACTTCATGTGCAGCGCAGATCCTTCAAGAAGTCTGGTAAACCTCAGGGCAAGAGACATAAGAAGAAACCTAAGTCTGAGCCTGTGCAGGACTCTGCTGGGGCCTCTGGGTCTGGAGAATCAAAGAAGCCGGGCACGAAGTGTTTCCGGTGTGGCCAGAAGGGTCATTGGAAGAAGGACTGCAAGAAGCCTCAGAATGCTAGAGAAGGTAATCTACAACTCTTAGTTGTTGAATCATTTCTTTCAAGTAATAGTTCTTTTGCTAGTTGGATTGTGGATTCAGGATCCACTAACCATGCCTGTAACTCTCTTCAGGGGTTTCGGAAAAGCAGAAGGTTGCTTGATGGAGAAGTGACCTTGAGCATGGGAACTGAGGCCGTGGCTGCTGCTGAAGCTATAGGAGATGTTACTCTTAGTTTTTCGAATAATAAGACTTTGACTCTTAGAGATGTCTTTTATGTACCGTCCTTGAGACGTAACTTAATTTCTATTTCTTCTTTAGTTAATGAAGGTTATTCAGTTTATTTTGATACTTCTGGTGTGTCTTTTAAACTGAATGGAACTTTTATAATAAGAGGAATGGTTCAGAATCATCTCTATATTGTCAGTCCTAAATTTGAGAAATATAACATAATAACTTCAGCATTTAATGTTAATTCATCTAAGCGTAAGAAACCTTCGGAGAATTTAACCCAATTGTGGTACTTACGGCTTAGGCATATTGCCTTAGATAGGATCCATAGGTTGGTAAAGGCCGGGCTTCTGGAAACAGATCCTACGGAGATCCTTCCCACCTGTGAATCCTGCCTGGAAGGCAAGATGACCAAGAGGGCCTTCAAAGGCCAAGGAGTGAGAGCTACTGAGGTATTGGAGTTAATACATTCAGATGTATGTGGACCCATGAGCGTCAAGGAGATAGGAGGCCATGAGTACTTCATCACTTTTACTGATGATTACTCAAGATATGGTTACGTTTACCTTATGCATCGGAAGTCGGAATCCTTTGATATGTTCAAAGAGTTCAGGGCTGAAGTAGAAAAGCAGACAGGTAAATGTATAAAAACCCTTCGATCTGATCGAGGAGGTGAATACCTATCTGACGAGTTCCTTGGGTATTTGGTGGAGCATGGGATAACATCCCAGTTAACTGCTCCAGGTATCCCATAACAGAATGGAGTCTCTAAGAGAAGGAATCGAACCTTGTTGGACATGGTTCGAAGCATGATGAGTTATGCCTGTTTACCAACAACCTTTTGGAGATATGCCCTTCAGACAGCAGTATATGTTCTGAACCACGTTCCGTCTAAATCAGTGCCTCAGACCCCTAGAGAACTGTGGTCAAGGCAAAAGCCAACACTACAGCATTTCAGAATATGGGGATGTCCTGCACATGTGCGGGTAGACAAGAGGAAAAAGATGGAGCCAAAGTCCAAAGCATGTCTGTTTGTAGGATATCCCAAAGAGACTAAAGGTGGACTATTTTATGATCCTGTGGAAAAGAAGGTAATCGTTTCAACGAATGCCATTTTCCTAGAACATGATTATATTATGGACCACAAGCCTGCTAGTAAGGTAGTTCTGGATGAGCTACTGGGTACTAGATCAGAGAGCGCATCCGAAAGCATAATGGGAGCTGACATTACAGACACTAATATACCAGAAACTGTAGAACCTATTCATCCTGTAACACCACCACCACCTCGTCGCAGTGGGAGAAGCATCAGAGCTCCTGACAGATACTATGGAGAGACCTTATTGGTTGATCCAGAGGGTCAGGAGGATGACCCACTGAGCTACGATGAGGCAGTGGGAGCTTCTGACAGCTCAGACTGGCAAAAAGCTATGGAGGCAGAAATTGCATCAATATCCCATAACGCAGTCTGGACTCTTGTTACACCATCATCCAATATTAAACCTATTGGGTGTAAGTGGGTGTATAAGAAGAAGAGAGGATCCGATGGTACAATCGAGACTTATAAAGCTAGATTAATTGCCAAGGGTTATACCCAGAGAGAAGGAATCGACTTTGACGAAACCTTCTCGCCGGTAGCTATGATAAAGTCTATTCGGATCCTCCTATCCATTGCAGCCCATTATAACTGGGAGATCTGGCAAATGGATGTCAAGACAGCATTCCTCAACGAGAATTTGGAAGAAGACATATATATATGATACAACCACCAGGTTTTGAGTCAGAGGGTCAGGAACATCTAGTTTGCAAGTTGCAGAAGTCCATTTATGGACTTAAGCAAGTATCTAGAAGTTGGAACATCCGTTTTGATCAGGCAATCCAGTCATATGGATTTACTCAAAACGAGGATGAGCCATGTGTATATAAGAGGAGTGATAAGACTACAGTGGTATATTTGATACTTTACGTAGACGATATTCTACTCATTGGGAATGATGTTGGAACATTGTCAACGGTAAAAGTCTGGTTGTCAACACAGTTCGATATGAAAGACCTAGGTGAAGCGAGTTATGTTTTGGGGATCAAGGTAACACGTGATCGCCAGAACATGATTCTCTCGCTGTCACAGGCCGCGTATATAGATAAGGTTATGGCTAGGTTTGACATGCAAGACTCCAAGAAGGGTTTTGTGCCATTTAAACATGGCGTAAAACTGTCTAAGGATCAGTGTCCTAAGACACCTGAGGAGAGAGCAGAAATGCAGAAGATCCCTTATGCCTCGGCATTAGGTAGTCTAATGTATGCTATGCATTGTACAAGGCCAGATATCTGTTTCGCAGTAGGCATGATGGGTCGGTTTTAGTCGAATCCGGGTCCAGATCACTGGACTGCAGTGAAGTGTATACTCAAGTACCTTCGTAGAACAAGGGACTATGAGTTGGTTTACACTGCACAAGAACTGACACCAATTGGATACACAGATTCTGACTTTATGTCAGATTTGGAATCCAGAAAATCGATATCAGGTTTTGTGTTTATGTTAGGAGGAGCAACGGTTAGTTGGCAGAGTGTGAAGCAGAAATGCATCGCAGACTCTACCACAGAGGCTGAGTACGTTACAGCGTGCGAAGCAGCCAATGAGGCAGTATGGCTCAAGAAATTCCTTACGGATTTGGGGTGCGTACCAGAGGCCCAGTTACCTATTGTGCTTTACTGCGACAATAGTGGGGCGGTAGCACAAGCTAAGGAGCCAAGACATCACCAAAAGGGGAAGCACATCGAGCGCAAGTTCCACTTGATTCGGCAGTTTCAAAAGCAAGGGCGAGTAGCGGTGACACAGATTGCATCTTCAAAAATAATGTTGCTGATCCTTTCACAAAGGCAATACCTACCAAGGCATTCGAGCGACATGTGGACGCGATGGGAGTCAAAACCGTTTTGCTTCGCTAGACCAAGTAGGAGATTGGTAGGATTGATGTGTTCTAATCTTGTAAAACTTTATATTTTTGGTCTAATAAAGATTGATAGTTATTATTATATGAGATGCATATAGGTGCGTAACATAGTTACGTGTTCTTTTTAGAACAGAGAGCCATGGTTATATGGTAGTCCACTGAGATGAAGACTGAGTGGATTGGTCCCATATAATCTAAATTAGTTCGCAGCTATGATCAGGTTGGTCGCCTCATCATGTTAAGCTGTTGGCGATGACAGTTCATGGGAAGTCTTCACCATGGTCATCACCAGGCACAGTGTCTGTGGCTGAACGGAACTAACACGGTGTACAGATCAGTGAGCAGACACTGGTACACTAAGCCGTGTTTCTGCTTAGGGTAAAACGGTCCTAAATCCTGAGGAACCACGTCTGATGGACTAACCAGTTGTGTGGTGCTTTGGCGCACCAATGTGTGAGGATCCATATACAGTGATCCAAAACCACGGTGTACTGGGTTACCCGGCTGGCGTTGCATTAGCGTGTTACTCCTGCAGGCCATCCACACCCCTGAAGGGAGGTGCGTTCCTTGGTGTGACTTACACTGTACCAAACCCAGGCCTGGTGGTCACCAGTTTAACTGTTGACCGGGTTCGATTACTCGACGGGGTAATCAGAAGTACGATGTATAGGTCAACCTGGAAGGAACCAAGTCATATGATCATTCGAGTCTGACGGTAGTCTTCACCGCTCGAAGTGAATCATGGTATCAAGTGGAGGGACAGCGGGTTTACCACTACTAAGCGGAGAGCAGGGGTATGATGGAGAACATAGTAAGTCTGGGTGAATTGGAGTGCAGCCTGCGTCGCACTCTGGGTGGCTACGCAGGTTAACTCGAGCTCAGAGGATCGATGGTACACTCGGGTAGTGTGTCGATCGAGCTTGAGTTGGAAGCCATGAACCCCGGTCCCTGATGGTTCCACCTTATCAACATTATGTACGGTTCTTGAACCGTCTCCTCGGAACACCATAAGCATGAGGAAGAAAGAAGTATATGCTCCGTGTATGCTTGGCACTAGAGCACGGTAGATGCGTAACTACATACGAGTACTAAGGGTTGAGCCCGAGACTAGTGCAGAGTCGCATGTAGTAATCCCTAGCCATAAGTGAACTTTGCTGCATAGGTGCGATGCACCGGGGTATGTTGCGAGTTGACTAGTTGACTTTGCTAGAGGCACCCTCCGGTGGCCTCAGTTAATAGTAGGTAACTAGTAAAGATCACTTAAGAAGTGGCCGCTAGGTATCGCACGCTAGAAATGGTCAAAATGAGGCGTCGGGGCGATTTGGTAAAAACCTCACTCTGCCGGACCTCACTGTTGGCCGACCCTAGTAGTGAGGCACCTTGCTAGGGCCGACCCTGTGATGTAGGGATGAGAATCCCTCATCTATAGGGCCGGCCATATAGATAGGGATATGGCGATAAAATGGTTAAGATCGAGCCCTAAAAAGTGGGAAAATGGATAAATACAACGAAAGATAAAAAGGAGATAATGGAGAGATAATAAGAGGGGGTCATTATCCCCTTGGATCCTTATCCAAGGGGGTTGGCCGGCCCTATAAAAGGGCCTATGGGGCGCCGGCCCTATGGTCCAGAAAATCGGAACCCCCCCTCTCTCATCTCTCTAGTTCTCTCCCGATTTATCTCCCGTTTCTTGCTTGCAACTTCGTCTTCCTCGCGTGGAGTTCTGAAGAAGGAGAAGGGTCGTTCTTCGGAGGCACTCAGAGATCTGAGAGCGACGTTCCGTGCATCGTGTGAGATCGGGTGAACAAGAAGGCAACATCTCCATTCGTACCATCGGCATCTTCGCGAACGATCTTCCGTCTCCATCGACAAAGAAGACAATTCTCCGCGGTTAAAAGATCCGTACGAAAGGTATGTGTAATCTAACATGTAGATCTAGCGAGCATTATGATTTGCATTCATGCTAGTTAATCATTACGCTAGATTGCCGTTAGAGGTTTTCGATTCACGTGCATACACATGCACACATATGTAGATTAGTTTCGATGAAAGTTTAAATCGTGTAACGTGCACCATGAATGGTCTTTCGACCGCCAAATCGCTTCCGCTGCGAGCCTCTGACCCGGATTAACTTCCTACAGGGGCAACAAAAATGCTCCCATCCTATCACCACCATAAAGTAACTTGATAGTCCCATTGTTGAACTAAAGTGTGCAAATTGTTTGCAAAACTTCTAATTGAGACCCACCATTTCAGTTCTTATGTCACACACATGGAGAGAGAGAGAGAGAGAGAGAGAGAGAGAGAGAGAGAGAGAGAGAGAGAGAGAGAGAGAGAGAGAGAGAGAGCAACAAAAATATTAACTTTACCAGGATAAAAAAGAACACTGTAAATTGATGTCATAGAAAAAAGTGTTAGGATTTCTTTAGTTTAAAAGAACAGTGGAAATTTTTTTTCCTAGGATATTAATTTCTTGCGTAATCTGTTACCAGAAAAATTGTTTTCCTAGGTAATTTTTTTCTAACGAAAAGGATAATTAGGAAATAATTTGCGTATCGGATTTCGGGTCGGATCTTTGATTGAATAAGACCGAATCCGACACGTTGCATCCCTATCAGGTCTCGAGGTAATTTGCTTCACTGTCCCGCGGAGCTGTTGGCCGACAGAATATAGGTTGGCGGCCAGAAAATCTCGCCCTGCCACCCTTGTCCTCCCTTTATCCTCCTCACCTGAGAAAAAAAGGCAGTGAGCTCTGTACCGGAACCCTAATACTCGAAGCCCTAACCCCTTCGATCTAAGGCGACACCGCTCCACTTCACACCTCAACCCTAGGCCCCCTTCTTCTCCCCCGCCTCATTCCTCTCTTCAATCCCTTCCCCCTTATCGCCGCGGAGATGTCTATCCAATCCCCTGAGTTCAAGTGCATCACGGAGGATTGCTTGCAGGAATGGAAGGCCTCGAACAGCAATTTCAAGCTGCCGGATCCGGTCCCGATGTCCCGATTCCTCTACGAGCTCTGCTGGGCGATCGTGAGCTCCCATGTCCTAGGGTTTCCATTTTTGTATAGATTTGAGCACTAACGGCAGCTCTCTCCGGTAACCCCTCACAGATTCGCGGAGATTTGCCGGTCCAGAAGTGTAGAGCAGCTATTGACTCCGCGGTGTTCTCGGATGAGCAGGGCAAGGAGGAGATGGGTTCTGTCTTTGCGGACATCGTTGCTCATATGGGGCAAGATGTGAGTTTTTGCTTATTTGCTTTTGTCCTTCCCTTACAGTCATCATTGGAGTAATTTAGAGTCCCTGATGTGGTTGCTACTGGATAGTAGCCTGGACCTTTCTGATTAGCAATGCTTGGATATTTGCTTCTTATTAGTTCAGTCAAAGTAAAATTTTACTTCCGCTATTGTTGGTAAAACTACGTAAATGGTTTCAGATCACGACACAGAAAAGATCGAACTAGATAAGCGAAATGGTTTCAGAAAACTTAGAACAGTAACCTGAAGATGATGATGAAGGAAGTACATGTCTGAGACCCGTAGCAACTGACTTTAGGAATATATATTCCATCCTCTATGCACTCTGTTTACTGGCAATCCGTTCCCAAGATTGAACGGAACAGTGAATGGTTAAGCATGCTCTGCAATAATCTTTCGCCAAACTCAACTTCAGAGAACACACTGTTGGCCAGACAAAGAGGAACAAGGAGAACTCGTAGGCACATAAAAGGCAGGGCAAACTCTCGAGAAAAGCTATGAAAACCAGACAACATTCGTTAATTTAAGATTTTCTAACGGTCACTAGGGGACCGATAACAAAGGTTCAAAGAGACCCGGATTTTTTTTGGAAACATTGCTTTAAAATACAAATTAAACATTAAAATAATCCGTCAACAAAATTTAGAGAGAGAGGAAAAATGCTCGGTCACACACACGCACATCGGCTATATTCGACGTGCGCGCTGTAAATAAATTTCCTCCAAGCCAACCCATACTATCTTCTTCTCTTCATGATCCCCAAACATCTTATTCCCAACCTTGCTTATATACTAGAGTAAGCCCCTCGTCACTAGCGATGTGGGACTAAAGGGAATTATTGCAATGTTACAGCTTATGGGTTCTCCCTCTAAACTATGAAAATTTTGTATCATCTTTGTTTTTTGAATTTTGGTGGGAAATTCCAAAGTTTACTTTTGCATTAAAAAGAATCAAACTTTTGGGCCCCAAAAGTCATCCCAAACCAATGTCTCTTGGGCATCCAAAAGCTGTCACAAAATCAATATTTTCCACACGATTCAAAATTTCATGAAGACATAAGAAGAGGCACATTAGATAACAACATACCATGGTTTCGATGTAGGTGTATTTAGGACATGAACCTACATCTAGTTGGTATACTTCCATCCATATAAGTTCAATGCAATCGAAGTCTTGGATTTGGACCTATGTACACTGAGTTCTATCTGGGTTTCATGTTACAACCATGTGATAGTATCTTGTTATTCATGAGCGATCTAGAGAACAAGCCTCACCAATTCTCAGACTACGACCTCATGGTCACACTCATATAAGTGATGATCTCTAAGGGTATCCTAACATATCCTACCTTATAGATCTTGACCTTATTAAGATATATGTCCTCCTTAATACTTTCATGCAAATGCTTTCATCTTGGAGATGGTGTAAAAGTTTACCATATACTATAGTATTCCGGAACAATCTACCAATTAGTTTATTTTCCCCTTGAAGCTTGTCCTAAAATCTTGAAACTTGTCCTAGAACCTTTATTCAGAAAGTTTGGATTGCTGCTAATAGTGATTCATGAATCATGATAGGGGCTTTAGTCCCACGAGAGCAACTTTGTTCACCCAGGGTGAAGAAAATTGCTCTCTTAGTTCCACCCCCTAGATGAATGAAGGATTGTCGTCTCAACAAACTTTTTGTTAGATGATAATCTATTTTCTCTTCCAACCTAATATTACTTGGTGTTAGTTTTAGATGATTTTATACCTGAACTCAATATGTATTGAAGTCCTTGAATTGCAATTCTTGTTCTTCACCTTTGCAAGAATTGCTTGCTTGCCACAATATATAGGATATTAGGTAGTGACCTACTACAATAGGTAGCTCGGACAGTATTCCCTTAAGCCATTCTGTTTCCCTTAAGCCATTCTGTTTCATTCCTAGCGAATTCTATGATTACCAATTCCACATCCATGGTAGACCTTTTAATCAAGGTCTTGAGGATCTCCAAGCCACTACTGCACATCCTAACGTGAATACAAATCCACTAGTGGTCTTGGTATCGTTAGAATCAGAAATCCAATTCGCATCACTATCCCCCTCCTCAAGTACAGTCGGATGTTGAATATACACGATAGTCCTATACTAGAATATATGAAACCCTTAAGATAACTTTACTTGTGAATAACTGTAGCCCATGAGAATTGTCAGGGTAACTCGTACATCTACTCTATCTCCCCACAACATAGGAAATGTCTGACCTACTCAATTGGCTTGATACATCAGCATCATGCAATTTGAGAATATTTAATTGAAATATACCTTCCCCATAATTTTTCTTCAATTTCATACTTGGGTAATAAGGAATTACCTACTAATTGTACACTCTTTATATTGGGAACCTGCTGCTTTAGTGGTATGGCAACCATCTTTGATCAATGATCATGGGACCTAACCCTGAGGGTTGATATAGATGGAAATTGTACTTCAATCATTAGCTTTACTCATTACTGTGTAGCCTCCAATATTTTTTCGTAACTATTTACAATTTACAATATGCTATTTTTGCTTTTTTCTAGTATACTGTGCTTTATGTTTTGTCTTGATTATTTGTTGGGCAATTTTAGCATAAACTTTTATGGAGTTGTACTTCTTTTGAATGGTAAAGTACCAATCATAAATGGGATTTTTTTTTTATTGTTTATGCTTATAATCTTATATTGCAGCTTACAATGCCTGGGGAGTACCGTACTCGCCTCGTCAAAATGGTAATGACTTGTTTTTTCAGATTGTTTAATTTCTGAATACATGTGTTGATTTTCAAAGTAGGGTATCTGTTGTTTCTCTGGACCATGACATGTACTTGGTTAATAGCTGTTGTTCTATAAATATAGATGCTAACTGTCTTGGAAAACCCAATGCTAAATATTTTGAATTTTGTCTCATCTTATGAAATTTTGTCCAATATTTTGTTCAGCATATTTTGTGGAACGGCTAAAAGATAGCTTTCTCATATCTGCATTTGCATCATTCCTTCAACTTATATAGCTATAAAGTGTTATCCACGACATTTCTTTAACTTTTACCTTGATGGTCTCTTCTTACCACCTTGATTAGTAGCACAAAGATATGTTCTTTGTAAGTTATAACCGAGAAGAAGCTAAAGCTTCATATGAAACTGGCTTAAAGCCTCAGTGTTCTAAAAAGCGGCCTAGGCGGCCGCCTAGGCGCTAGAAGGCCCCCCACCGCCTAGCCTAGTCCTAGGCAGTGCAGAAAAGCGGCACATGCCTCCAGGCAGGGCTAGGTGGCCGCCTAGGAGGTCCTAGGCGGTCCCAGGCGGGGCTAGGCGGCCGCCTAGGCATTAGAACGTGTATAGATGCTATTCTATTATTGGTAATCATAAATTTATGGTTTGGAATGTACTAAAATTATGGATATTATGATATTATCTGAGATAATATCATGCTTGCTTTTGTTCTTGTTAATCTTGAGTTTATGGTTATGTAAATGATACATGCTCTTTAAAATAATAGTTGGGATAATCTTGAATTTATAGTAAGTTAAAAATTATATATTATATATAATATCAAAATAATTAAAAAAAAGCAAAAACACCTAGGCGCTAGAAGGTCCCCCACTACCCGACTAGCGCCTAGCGCTTTTTAGAACATTGTCCATGCTTCATGTAAGATACATTGACACTGATTTTTAATGGGTTTTGACAAGGTTTTGAATGCAAGTCCTTAACATTGAGAAGACATTCACTAACGGATAGTCAGATGGTATATACCTTTTAAGGTTACGTTGCAAGGAATATGTACATTGCGAGGGAAAGATACACTTTCATTTCCTATAATTATATTGTTAAATCGGTATTAAAAATATAGTGAGCCACAATGTTGAATTGTTGAATTTTCCCGTTTCTTATAGGTTTTAAATAATCCTTGTCGGATTTAGTCCCATAAACACTTAGGAAAGCACATATGTGATCTACTCGAACTACACACAAAGTTTTCTTGTAGATGAAGGTGCAATGTTGCGTTATTGAATATGTAATTCAACTTGGACTTTGAGAATAATATCCTCTTATTGGTTTAGTCAGGCTTAGATAATTGTTTTTTGATAGCTAAGATTTAAAATTTTGTATCTTCAGTGTTGTATACAGTTACTGCTAGAGTTCACCTTGTTTTTTGAACTTATGATGATTCCTCCAATGTAGGTAAAATGGCTTGTGGATTCTTCACTAGTTCCGTCTAGACTTTTGCAGGAGCGTTGTGAGGTGAAACTTGATCTTCGTTTTGATCAAATTATCACATTTTATTTTTTGGCATCACTTGGTTTTTTTTGTTTCTGAAGTCCTAATGTAATGCTCCACATTTTAGGAGGAATTTTTGTGGGAGTATGAATTAACTAAGATAAAAGCTCAAGATTTAAAGGCTAAAGAGGTATGCACATTTCTTTCAGTTTGAGTTAAATTATATTTTACTTTTCATATAAACAAAATTGAGTTAATAAATGTAGCATAATCAAGCTTCACTATTCATCTTCCGAATAGATCCCTATCCTCGTCTCCCTCTCTTATCACCAGATTGGAAGGAAAAAAGAAACTTCATCTTCATTTGCAACAACAATTTGATAGGAAATTGCTCAAGTATGTTTTATTCTTTTATCAATCCTTAAGTTGAGTTCCAATCGATGTCTTTTGGACTTATAGTAGTTGTTTGTGTTAAGTTTAGTAGTAATTTGGGATATCTAGGCTGGGGTTATAATGCATGCTTTTCTGTGGAATAGGATTTGTACATAATGCATGGATACTGCTTGTCTATGTGAAACCAATGCAGGCAGCATGGAGGGAAGTCATGCGCTTTGTGGGAAGTAAATCACGAGAAGGCAGGATAAGGAAAGAAGCCAAAGGGACTGTTGCTGGGATTTTGATCCTCTTGGCCTTGTAGTGATGTCGTTGGTTCCAGTCAATCCCTTGGTTTTCTTATATTGTGGTCTATAAATGGATGGGCCCTTATCGGCTTTGGCAAGTTATTCTTGTTTATGACCGGAGGAACACAAGAAGCTGATATTTGTTGTGAAACTTTCCATGGAGAGTTATGATTTATCTTGGTGCGTGTTTGGTCACTTTGACTTTTTCTGGAATTGTTATAATAAATTGAAGGTTGGTGATGAGAGTATCAGCTAGTTGAAGCTTTCAGTGAGTCCATAAATTGGACAACTTAGTTAGATCTCCTTAGGTCCATCGTGTTCTCTGTCATTGATAGATTCTTGTTCCTTTTACTTGGGCCATGGATTTGTTGGAGTATTCTAACCTGGGATACACCGATACTTCAAAACAGGTGCCGTACCCGTATCGGATACTTCCCGATACTCCGATATGGCCCGATACGGCGGGATACGTATCCAATATGGCTACGAAGTATCGGAATTAAAAAAAAAAATCCGATACGGCGGGGATACGGGCCCGATACGGCGGGGATATGGCCCGATACGCCAGGGATACGGCTCGATACGTCGGGGATACGACCCGATACGTCGGGGATACATATTGGGTCTAAATATATAATATTATACATATATATTATATAGGATAAATTACACATAGACCCCTTGTATTATGACCGATGATCACTTACACCCCCTATAGTTTGAAAACCCAAAATTGAACCAGGAGGGGGTGCAAATGATGTGTTTTTCAAAATAAAGGGGGGGGGGGGATTTGTAGGGTTTTAAACATGAGGGGGGTGTAAGTGATAATGGGTCAAACCCATCTGGTGAATCGCACTAATTGGATGCCACGTCAACTGGTGTAACGGACGGCTGTGATTTTTTTTAGGTTATAACTTAACCTCAGATCGCTCAGATTGAGATCCCGTGGCCGATCTTGTTGGAGAGCGAGAGAGGGGGAGCGACCAGGCGACGACGAGGCGGCAACCACACCGACCAGGCGACGACGACGAGGCGGCGACGACACCGACCAGGTGACGACGACGAGGCGACGACCACTCCGACCAGGCGACGACGACCAGTGCTTAGGTTTTTTTTTTTCTTCTCATCTCCTTTTCTTCTTTTTTGCTGGACGGACTGAGTTTCGCTCGGATTGTTAAGGTTTCGGCCGCCGAATCTTGCCGATTTCGGCCGAAACCCACCTTTCCGGTCTTCTGTTGGACGGATTGAAGGGCAAAGTTGCTTTTCTGGGGTTTTTTTTTTCAAATCACATTATTGAAGGCATGATCGAAGTTTTTTTTTCAAAAATCCAAAGCCTCGAGTGAGTTTCGCTCGGATTGTTAGGGTTTCGGCCGAAACCCTAACAATTAGGCTGAAACCACCTTGCCGGTCTTCTGCTGGACGGACTGAAGGCACAATTACTTTTTCTGTTTTTTTTTTTTCAAATCACATGATTGAAGGTATGATCGAAGGTTTTTTTTAAAAATCCAAAGTCTCGAGTGAGATTCGCTCGGATTGTTAGGGTTTCAGTCGTTGAAACCTTGACGGTTTCGGCCGAAACCCTAACACTATTACTGAAATCCACATTGTTGTTCTTCTGCTGGACGGATTGAAGGTACAATTGTTTTCAAACTATTTACTATTCATATTCTAGCACAAAAATTATTCATTATATATATATATATATATATATATATATATATATATATATATATATATATATATATATATATATATATATATATATATATATAAAATTACAAACGTATCCCCGCCGTACCGCCGCTACCGCGTATCCTAGTTTTTTAAAAATCCCCGTATCCCCGTATCCGTATCGGTGCTTCCTAGATTCTAACTGAGATGTTGCTAAACTACTCTCTTAGCATTATACTTCTATTCTGGTAGATAAAATTAACTTGGGACCATCACCTTTTGAATGGAGATGATGTAAATTGGCTTCAGATATTGATGATCTAGTGATGGCTTGTGTAAATGCTTTTACGTCGTTGACTTGGTGTCTATATCCATCATATTCCAAACTGAAACTCATCACGGTGCATTTGGTTGGCGTATTTTGAATTACAGTTCTAGGTGTAATTACAATTATCTATTATTCCAACTACTGCAATGTAAAATCCATCTGTTTGGTTTGCTGTAATTGGAAGTCCATAAATGAGAATCCAACGTTTGTTTTGTTGTAGTTGTACTAGTGTGTTTCCAATTATGTAGTTTGAATGATGAAGTTACCTTCCTCACAAAGTCAATAGACATGGCCTAGCTGATTAAGTTATTTGACTTGGTCTATCTGGCCAAGTCTATTGAGCCGGACTATCTGACTAAGCCGATTACGATGAATTATCTTCTAGATCCTACTGACTTGAAGTAAATTAACCAAGCCAGTTGACTTGAACTAACCAAGCCAATTGGTGTGAGATATCAAGCTGTGCCAGTTGAGTTGAACTATCTGACCATGTCCTTTGACTTGAACTAGCTAACCGTGTTTATTGTCCTAAAGTAACTGCCAAAGTCAATTGACCTGAACTAGGTTACCATGCAAGTTGATTTGTACTATCTGACGGACTCTACCGATCTGAACTAGTTTACATGATCGGAGGTATGCAAGTATTCACATGAGATTACACATTTTGATTCTTGTAAAAGAGTATATATCAATACACTGATCTCAACTCTAATCTGAAATACAAATCCTCCTAGTAGAACTCTAAACTGGTGTTTTCAGTCTAGTGGTTGAGAAAATCATCAGTAGTAAGTAATGCATAAGTAAAACTATTGACAAAAAACAATGAATTATGAAGTAGAAACCGCATATTCAAAGTAAATTACATATGTAGCAATGTAGAAAGAAATTAAAACTGAAATGGGCAGCAATCTCAAATCCATTACCTTGATGACGATAACGGGGGCTATCATTTGTTGGTGATTGACAACGGGCACATGATTGATGGTTGCAGATTGTGGGGAAGATGCCGTGGGACGAAGGCGCTAAGGAAGATGCTGCCGTACGTAGGGATCTGTGGCGAATTAGGCTTTGGGAATAAGTTGCCTTAGCATGTGGGGGGTCGGGGGTGGAGGTTGGAGAGAGGAAGAGGGGATGATTGCAAAAGTAACCCTAGTATACACAGAAACGCACAACTTGTAACAATATGCTAATGATTGAATCAATATTTCTCTTGGAGATTGAGTCCAAAGATAGATTCTATTCCAAACACCCATTTTTCCAAACTTCCATTTATTCAAACATTTGCAATGTTAGAAGTTTACAAGCTCAACTCCCATCTATCCAAACACATAAAAAACTATATTACAAACACATATTTTTCTCAACTTTTTCTCACTTTCTATTTTTCCCAACTCCATCTGCATTAACTTGTTTTGATTTTGTAACTCGGAAACCTTCCGACACATAATCAATCCAAAGACTTTTCCCCTGAACAGTAGGAGGATCGACTCATTCAAGAATCTACATGCATCATTTGACTTATAGTTTGCACAACCATGAAAATGCCTTACACGATTAGCTTCAATGAACGAGTATTCAATCAGTGTTTTTAATACGCACCAGCAAATCACACTTGATTTTCTATGACATTGTTGATTTGACGAACTAGATTCCATCTACAATATAGAATATACGAGGATAAGGAATTCTGGAAGCAAATATTAGGAGAATGGAAGAGAAAAACCTATAAATGAAGTGAAAATTCATACCTTAATGTCTGTTGACAGTTTGCCCTCCTAATAAGTTTCTGCTTTAGGCTGTGAGGTAGTGGACCTGAGGAGAAAGGGGCCCTATATAGCCGTTGGTGCTAAAAGAGCCATTTATGGAGGGTAAAATGGGCTAACTGTAGTCATAAGGGCAACATCGACCTAAACCGTTGTTCTGGAACCCACATGAAATATCCACATCACTTTATATTAAAATGATGTAACAGGGAGTTAATAGATGGGGTTTAATTGATTTTTGATCTATGTATCTAACTATGGGCACCAGTTTGGCACACAAAACTATAGGGGGTTAAGTGATTTTGGGTGTAACTACTGGAGTGTGTGTGTGTGGAATGCAATTTACCCTTTTTAAATTGGTGGCTTAAATATGAATTTCAGGTGCACACCCGTCTTCTAGAAATGGTCAAAGGCTTAATGTATTAATGCCTTGCATTAGTCATTTTTTTGTTCCTTTTGACTTAGTTCTAATTCAGCAACTTTTGCTTTTTTCCTTCCATTATCAGATAAAAATAATTTAGTATTATTTTGAAGTTGTTTAAGAAAGGAAAAAGATTTATGGGGAGTGTGACAGTGTATGGATTAATGGTGCCGACTGCCGAAACATGTTTCCACCTCTGATTATGTACGTATCTCTCTACCCTTGCCATAGATTATGTGATTTTAGGTATTGAAGCAGCCCACCTCTGCTTAGTTACATCTCCCTTTACACTTGCCTTAGATGAAGTGATTTTAGGCGTTTTTACATATTTTCTTTGCTGATCATGTAGTGCTAATTGATGGAATGGGATGTGCTGCATGTGCATAATTGTTAAATCTATATTATGCGAGTGTTTGTAATGGTCTTGAAATCAGCTCAATGAATATTGATGTCCGAATGCAGTTTTGGTTTAATTCAAATTTGGAAACGGCCTGTATCAAGTTGGTGGCAAGACATGTTTTTTGTGGATTACTACTGGATTCATCTTATTGATGTAAATCTAGAGGATCTAACAGATAGTATTTGTGGTGTCTAAACAGCAGGGCCATCGGCCACATCGTTTTGTGATTGATAACTGCAAACCTGATCAAATCACAAAATTTTGTAAGACGTGGAAAATGGATAAGCTTTGCAAATAAGGAAAACACACTAGGATTGGTAGGGTTAGAAATATGAAATACTGGAAGCATGAAAGTTTCATTGATAGTGGATAAATTGATGAATAACATATTAAGATGATATTATTTATGTGGGGAAACAACTAGGGTGGTTCCATGGATGAAGCCTGCCCAGTTTTGTGTATCATTGAGGATTGAAAAGCCTGACAAGATTAGAGTTGTATAAATTATGTATAGATACTTGTACTGAGGAGAATGCAACCTTTTTAAGCGAGAAGTGGTTGAGAAGGATTATAAAGGCCACCTAATTGGATGGAATATAAGGTTGGTGTGCTATTGTTACCGAGTTTTCTAATTTGGCTTCTCAGATCAAATATTTACATAAAAGTGCAATTTTCATTGTTATAGTTTGTTGAAAACACATCTTAGCAGCTAGGTAGGGAGGCGGCCAAGGAGATATGAGAGAGGAGCAGAGGAAAAGGAGAGGGAGGAAGGGGAGAAACATATTTTTTAATCATAAATTCGTAATCCATCATTCTAGCATCATTTAACAATTAAAAGTTAACATCATACTTGATACTCTGAACAAAATATCACAATGATGACAAAATTGCAAAAAATCCCCATTTTTTTTATAAAATAATTATTGACCCCTCTTGTGTCCAAATAGTATCCGCGCCATATCCAAGGAGTATCCACGGTATATCCAAAAAGTATCCAAATAAAAATATATATTAAAATATTGGGATACGTATGGACGCATATCTGATATGTATCCAAGGAGTATCCGTGTATCGAAGTATCCGATACGTATTGGATATTTGGATACTGGTACGGCACATGTAGGGAAGTATTCGTGCTTCCTAGACTGGAGCTGGAAGTGAGTTCCTTCACTTCATTCAGCTGTTGCATGCTGTCAGCTATGCTTTGTAATTATGCATCTCCATAGTCAAGGAAAATATGATCATGAGTGCACTATTCTGGTGTTAGAAGTTTATACAGACCTTGTAACTTATTATATACGTTCTAAATGTCCGAGAATCTAGAGCTTTCATGATTTGTCTAATTTGTAGAAGTTGATTATTAATCTTTAACTCTTTCCCTTTTTTTTTTTTGTCTGTTTATCCTATATTTGGATGTTTGGTTTATGTCAGCTATCATTGTATAATCAAGGTTGCTTCCTTTTTTTGTCATTCCTGATTTGCAGGTTAGAGTGAACACCCGTCTTCTTTATCAGCAAACAAAATTCAATCTTCTTCGGGAAGAGAGTGAGGGCTATGCAAAACTGGTGGGCAATCTGTTCTTGGTTATGTTTTTTAATTAAATTGTGTGATAAGGGGAACTACGCTTAAGAATATTCTTTCACTTGTTCCAAGGGACCTGTGCATTGATACTAAAACTACACAATTTTCTAAAGTATATGATTCATTATGCTAGTAACAATAATGCTGCATCTGTTCTGTTTTTTCCCCCTTCTTTTACCGAATTGTCCTCATCTATATCGGATTTTCTTTATCGTCCCGATGAACCACAAATGGTACCAAGTTTTACCCTCCTTATAGTGTCAGATTTTTGAACTCTTCACCATTCATCCATATCGAGGGCATTTGTCCTCTTTTAAGAGACCGGTCAAGACCATATATCCCGTTATATGTGACATTTTTGAATTTTGATTAAAACAATACGTCATAGCATCACAGAAAGATCTGGAATCTGTGACAAGCTATTTGTAGGTGAGTCTAGCTGATTTAGCTTTGAAAGTTGCCAGAGAACTCATGACTTGTAGATAAGGTTTTTTCTACTGGCATGTTTAATTCTGAAATAACTTTTATGGGTGTTGCATGTAGCACAATGAAAAAGATGTAAGGTTAGGCGTTAGAACCAGATATGATATTGAAGAGATACTGGACAATTAATTATTCTTTCAGTGAAGCACCCAAAAGTAGGAAAACATTAATAAATTTAAAAGTATTGTACCACAAGAAATCAAAGCATTCTATATCACAAATCACACAACCTCTGTATATATATATATAGAGGACAGGGAGCCTGGACCTCAGGTGTAGCGTGAACGCTGCACCCGTGCCTTGCGCACGCGCCACGTGTCCCAAATTCGACGCCAGATTAGAAGCGGCGCGGGAGTCCCGGATGGAGAAAGCCACAAAAAACGACAGCCGCCCGATTGATCGATCCAACAATTTGGATTCCCCCGGACCGGATTCGCAGCTGTTACTGTGGCGGCCACAATAACAGCGCGATTTTGGTCCGGATGAATCTGATTCGTTGGATCCGATCCATCGGGCGGCTGAAAAAAATTTCGCGGTTATTGTAGCCGCTACAGTAACCGCGATAATGCTTTCGGCCATCCGATTGCCACGATCCAACGGATCAGATTCACCCGAACAACCAATTGAATCCTAAATGAATCTGATCCGTTGGATCCTGGCGATTGGACGGCTGAAAGCATTATCGCGGTTACTGTAGCGGCTACAGTAACCACGAAATTTTTTTCAGCCGCCCGATGGATCGGATCCAACGGTTTGGATTCCCCCGAACCAAAATCGCGCTGTTACTGTGGCCGCCACAGTAACAGCTGCGAATCCGGTCCGGATGAATCCAAACCGTTGGATCGATCAATCGGGCGGCTGTCGTTTTTTGTGGCTTTCTCCGTCCGGGACTCCCGCGCCGCTTCCGATCTGGCGCCGAATCTGGGACACGTGGCGCGCGCGCAGGCACGGGTGCAGCATTCACGCTGCACCTGAGGTCTAGGCTCCCCGTCCCCATATATATATATATATATATTAGTAATACAGTGCGACTTTTAGAATAAGTGCGGTGTGAGCTCGGACCGTCCGATCCATTCCATCCAATCAATGAGATTCATCCGTACATCACAAAATCGTTGTTACTGTAGTGGCTATAGTAACAACGAATTTGGTGATGTCCGGGTGAATCCCATCTGTTGGATGGATGAGAATCAAACGGTCCAATTTTTTTTGCTGTTACTGTAGCGGCTACAGTAACAACCGAATGGGATTCCGATCGATCCAACGGATGAGATTCATCTGGACAACTGAATTCGCTGTTACTGTAGCCGCTATAGTAACAACGATAATGTGTTGTCTGGGTGAATCCCATCGGTTGGATGAATTCCGATCGGACGGTGCATGGCTCACACCGCACAGTAACAACGAGAATGTGTTTTCGGGGTGAATTACATTCGTTGGATCAATTCCGATCGGACGGCCTGGGCTCACACCGCGCTTATTCTAAACGTCGCACGCTGCATCCTATCATTACTATATATATAGTGAGCTGTGAGCTACAGGTGGAGAAAATGAGCTGCCCTCGTTTTGATCCCCCTAGGAGTTTTGGAATTTGATGAAATTTGGTGTGGGTGTTGTCTAGGGTAAGATGATCATCCTTACCATTTTTCATCAAATTCTAAAACTTCTAAGGTCATCAAATAGTAGAAGCTTTATCTATCGTCCGCAGTCACAGTTAATTTTGCTTCTACCATTTTATGACTCTAGAAGTTTTGGAATTTGATGAAAATTGGTGAGGATGATCATCTTACCCTAGATAACACACTCACCAAATTCCATCAAATTCCAAAACTCCTAGGGGGATCAAAAGGAGGGCAGCTTATTTTCTCCACCCGTAGCTCACAACTCACTGTAACATTCCTCTCTCTCTCTCTCTCTCTTTATATATATATATATATATATATATATATATATATATATATATATATATATATATATATATATATATATATATATATATATGAGGGCTGGGTTCCTATGACATGTCATAGGGAGTACCCAATGACATATGGTGAATTGTAATGCTAGAATGTTTAGAATGTGCTGAATTTTTTTGAGGGTGATCACATTACCTTAGATAGAATGTCCACAAAAAATCAAAGCATTCTAAAACTTTTTGGGGCATTAAATACTAGAAGCTTTATCAGCCATCCATTTTAACCGTTAAATTGAAAACCATATTTGATGTCTCTAGACGTTTTAGAATGAGCCGATTTTTTGCGGGGTTCTTATCTAAGATAAGGTGATCATCCTCATAAAAATTCAGAACATTCTAAATATTCTAGGGTTACTAACTCACCATATGTCATAGGGTACTCCCTATGACATGTCATAGGAACTCATTTCTCTCTCTCTCTCTCTCTCTCTCTCTCTATATATATATATATATATATATATATATATATATATATATATATATATATATATATATATATATATAACTGTTATGGTGCCAACACCGGTGCCAACACATTCATAGAGGTTGTAGAGGTTTTGAAATTTGCTAAAATTTGCTGAGGTTGATCACCTTACTATAGATAGCATACCCACAAAAAATTAGAACATTCTAAAACTTTTAGGCGCGTCAAATGATCATCTTCAAATTAACGGTTGGCATGGACGGTCAATAAAGCTCTTCACATTTGACACACCTAGAAATTTTAGAATATTCTAATTTTTTGTGTACTTGCTATCTATTGGTAGGTGATCATCCTCACCAAATTTTGGCAAATTTAAAAACCTCTAAGAACCTCTATTAATGTGTTGGCACCGGTGTTGGCACCAAAAGTGTTGGCTGTTGATCCTGATCCATATATATATATATATATATATATATATATATATATATATATATATATATATATATATATATATATATAGAGAGAGAGAGAGAGAGAGAGAGAGAGAGAGAGAGAGAGAGAGAGAGAGAGAGAGAGAGAGAGAGAGGAAACGGGAAATGAGCTGCCAGCCTATTTCCATCGAAATTGGAAATAAGTTTTAGAATGCTTTGATTTCTTGTGGACATTCTATCTAAAGCATTCTAAATCACAAATCACACAATCTCTGTTTAATTTATATCACTTTCTAAATCATTCTTTAAAGGCAACACCTCTTGCAAGGCTCAGTCCTATTATTAACTAAGTATTGTCATTGATACAAGCTGCCCTCTGATTTTATATTTGAAAAACTGCTTGTAACAGATCAAAAAGATGAAAAGAATCATCCTTGTATAGATGACCCATGTTATACCATGCTTAGTATATCAACACCTCAATTACTATAGCTAGTGATGCCCACATACTTCCTATCCAAGTAGAAGCAGGCTTCCGCCTGGGTCATTGAGAACCAATGTTACATGGAGAGTTATAATTCCCAGTGTCAAACATCAATATGAGATCCCCAATTCTAAGGACAGTAAAATGGATACAATGAGCCATATAGAAATAAGTGCCCCTTGCGAAACAACAAAGGTAGTTTACATTTTATCTAATTGTGCCTTTCATCAAAGGTAAAGCTAGCTTAATTTCAATATACAACATTGTACTAAAAACAAGATTAAATTATTCAAGTTCAATTTTGTGCTATATGTTTGCAAAAATCTATGATCTATAAAGTATAGTCATAACCTTACATTCGTTCGATATTTTATTATGAACCAAAACAACATCAATAAACTTTCACAAAGTATCAAGTAAAATCCATATACAAGGTGGATGCCATTTTAAAACGTTCTGCATTCAAATGCTGTTTAAAAAAATATAGACTTGACACTTATCAACTTAAATTTTAACATGCATTTTTGAGGATGATCACCTTCCCTTTAATAGCACACATGCAAAAAATTAGCTCTTTCTAAAACTTCTAGGTGCATCAAATGTGCTACTCAATTTGACGGTTAGAATGACCGGTCGATAAAGCCGAGCACATTTGATGCACCTAGAGGTCTTCAAGAATAAGCTGATTTTTTGCATATGTGTTATAAAAGGGAAGGTCATCATCCTAAAAAAAACATTTAAAAGAAACCACTCTACGTGCATGGTTGTACGTTAGCCGCACGTTAAGGAAGTTTACTTGCAACATAGACTTTTCCTCTCTCTCTCTCTCTGTTTATATATATATATATATATATATATATATATATATATATATATATATATATATATATATATATATATATATATATATATATATAGAGAGAGAGAGAGAGAGAGAGAGAGAGAGAGAGAGAGAGAGAGAGAGAGAGAGAATACGGGGTATGAGCTGACAGCCCATTTGCTCAAATGGGCTGTCACTGGCAGCCATCCGATCGCTTAGATCATACCGTCCAAAAATTAAAAAAAAAAACAAACAGTAGACAGCTCCCCCCCTCTCTCTCTCTCTCTCTCGATCTGGAGCAGCAGCAGCCACCGGCCCACCGCCCACCCGACCTCCGGCCCGGCTCCCTCCCTCCCTCCGGCCCGGCTCCCTCCCTCCCTCCGGCTCCCTCCCTCCCTCCGGTCACCGGCCCACCGCCCACCCGATCTGGAGCAGCAGCAGCCACCGGCCCACCGCCCACCCTCCCTCCGGCCCGGCTCCCTCCCTCCCTCCGGCTCCGGCTCCCTCCCTCCCTCCGGTCACCGGCCCACCCGATCTGGAGCAGCAGCAGCCACCGGCGCCGGAGGAAGAGGGCTGCTGCGGCCCGGCTCCCTCCCTCCCTCCGGTCACCGGCCCACCCGATCTGGAGCAGCAGCAGCCACCGACGCCGGAGGAAGAGGGCTGCTGCGATGGTCGGGGTTTCCTGCCGGAGGAGGTCGGCGATGATCGGAATTTCAGTGAGGTGGAGCGCCGGCGGTCGGGGCTAGTGACCATCGCCGGTGGTCGGGGTGCCTGCCGGTTTCAACGGGAGAGGGAGAGAAGGAGATCAGGGTGGTCGGGGTGCCTGCCGGTTTCAACGGGAGAGGGAGAGAAGGAGATCGGGGTGGTCGGGGTGCCTGCCGGTTTCAACGGGAGAGGGAGAGGAGATCGGGGTGAGGTTCAGCTGTGTTACAGCTGTGTTTTAAAAAAAAAAATCGGACGGCCAGCGATTTAAATCGGATGGTTAGAAAATGACTGCTCAAATTGATAAATAAGCTGTCAGCTCATACCCCGTATTCTCTCTCTCTCTCTCTATATATATATATATATATATATGTTAATTGATGGCATGGAGATCATCAATTAGAAACTATTTAGAGATATATACTTTAAAAAATTAGGTGATCAGTGCAAAGTCTACATTTTTTAAACATTGTCTGAATGCATAATGTTTTAAAATGATATCCACCTTGTATATGGATTTTACTTGATTCATTGTGAAAGTTTATTAAGGTTGTTTTGGTTCATAATAAAATATCGAACGAAGGTAAGGTTTTATCTATACTTTATAGATCATAGATTTTTGCAAACATGTAGCACAAGATTGGAGTTGAATAATTTAATCTTATTTTTGGTACAATGTTGTATATTGAAATTAAGCTAACTTTACCTTTGAAGAAATGTACAATCAGATAAAATGTAAACTTCATTTGTTGTTTTGCAAGGGACACTCATTTCTATATGGCTCATTGTATCCATTTTTCTGTCCTTAGAATTGGGGATCTCATATTGATGTATGACACTGGTAATTGTAATTCTCCATATAACATTGGTTGTCAATGACAGTAATGACCCAGCCACCCAAGCGGAAGTCTGCTCCTACTTGGATGGGAAGTATGTGGGCATTACTAGCTATAATAATTGAGGTGTTGATAAACTAAACATGGCATAACATGGGTCATCTATGCAAGGATGATTTTTTCGTCTTTTTGATATGTTCAAGTAGTTTTTCAGATATAAAATTAGAGATCAGCTTGTATCCATGACAATAATCAGTTAATAATAGGTCTGAGCCTTTCAAGAGGTGTTGCTCTTGAAGAATGATTTAGAAAGTGATATGAATTAAACAGAGATTGTGTGATTTGTGAAGGTTGACCTGATTGATGTTGATTTGCCTTATTGCTATTGTTTTTGGGAAATTTGATTTGATGATCTCTTCATTTATCTCTTTTCATTTCATCTCATTTGAGTTAACATGTCCTTCATTAGTGGGGGAACTGAAGATTTATTAGTTTCAGGCCTTCATTGGCAATATAAACTAGAAGCCACTGTTCTTTTTTCCTAGTTATTGTTTTAGGTTTTGTATTAGAAGATGTCTCCAGTTGGTAAATTTCAAGTGTGTATGTATGTTTTGGTTTGCTCATTCAAGTTCGGTATTGCATACACTTTCTTTGTGCTAACATATATGTGGTTGTGTTTTGTTCCCTTAGGCTATTCTTACATAAGCAACATGCACCCTTCTTTTGTTAGTTGAAGTGGGATGAGTCATGAATGTACACGATTCTATAGAGCTACTATGCACCCTTCGTTTATTAGTTGTGGTCGGATTAAAGAACACGATTCTCTAAATTTCTATGTTAATACAGGATGTTGTCTAATGATTATTGAATTCCGATTATCTTCTAATTTTGAATATGCTACTTGAGCTGTATTTACATTCAATTCATTGTAAGATACCCACCCCCATGTTTCTGAATTTTCTAGGTTACACTTCTTTGCCAAGATGGTTTAGATGCCACAACTGAGAGTACATCGACGGTGACAATCAGCATAATTAAGGTGCCAATTTATTTTCTTTCAGTCAAATGGATTTCGTGATCACATGGTATGTAGTATTTTGATATATAGTACCGTTTTTGAGTTGATGCTCTAATCTGGAATATTTTGCAGTCATTGATTGGGCATTTTGATCTTGATCCAAATCGTGTTTTTGATATTGTAAGTTGTTCCCTTCTTATTTCGGTACATTAATTTGATTAGTCACACCCGTCACTTTTTTATTTTACTTTAGGTTGAGTATTTTGTGTACGAAACAATTTACTTTCGAAAAAGGCCCATGTGTCCAAGCATATTCTGCTTATCATTTTTTTTGCGCTCATATGCTGTGTACATCAATTTTATTTGTCTTTGCTATGCTATAATGTTTGAAATATGCTTACTTATATGAGATTTTTCAGGTCTTGGAATGTTTTGAACTCTATCCTGACAGTAGTATCTTTCATAACCTAGTACCTATTTTTCCGAAGGTATGTTCCAACCATTATTACTTTACTTGTGAGAAATTCTATAATATTATTCCTTGAAATGTTTCTTGTTTATGTTAATGTTTATTTTCACAGTCGCATGCTGCTCAAATATTGGGATTTAAGTTCCAATATTATCAACATATGGAAGTTAACTCTCCTGTCCCGCCTGGGCTTTACAGTCTTACGGCTTTGCTGATCAAACGAGAGTTCATTGATCTCGATAGCATGTAAGTTTCTTTCCTTATGCTGCTTCTAATTCTATCTTTCTTAGCAAATTTTGACTTGTTACTATGTTCTGTTTTTTTTTTAAAATGTATGCTTAAGTTCTTATGTCCAACTTCATTTGTCAATCTCCAGCTATTATAATTGTGAGAGAATCACCCATGTTTTTGTATTTATAGTACTTAGACTGTGCCCTGCAAAAATAAATGTTGGCTCTGTCTGAATTTTTTTGTTCCCTCACCAGTCTAACAGCTGTCTTTATTTTGCATCACACCTGATGCTCACCAAAATGGATTGTCCTGCTGCAAGTTGTTTCCTGAAGTCTTGGAGCTATCCTGATGTGCTGAATGCTTATTTGCAGAAGGCTTAACATTTTGGACTCATTTATTCATGTTGAGGTCTTGCTGGGTGCTCTTTGTATTCGGGTTCACAAAGGCTTGGAGATATGTACATGAAGTTTGTATGTGAGAAGAGTGAAAATTACCAGATGTATAGCAGTTAAGTTATCAGACAAATTTTATTGGGGTCTTTAAAACAGATCCCTTAATGTGGACTATTTTATAGGATGTGAAGCCCGTTTATATGTTCCAAGAGATGTTTCCTTATTATTCTTCTGGTGGGTAAATGATAAGAGTTTTATCATATAGTTTTTGCAATAAATGACCGATGAGAGTTATGTTATGATGGACCTTTCAGGTTTATAGCAATTTGGAGTCTGGTTGTAAATTGTTGGACAACAAAGCAGAGTGATGATAGTTTCTCATTAAGTGGTCAAAATGTTAGCATACTGTATCATAATTGGAAGCCTATCTAAACACTACTCAGATGGTTATTTGTGGATGATACCTGGAAGAAGTCTGTTGTGTGGTGATGATTGCCTTGTTTGCCACTCGGAGGGGGTGAAATATTAATTGGCATTAATCATATATTTGTTGAATATAGGCTGGGGAGTTACAGATGCATCACTCTGGTACAGATAGCTTTCTAGTAGCAGTTAGATAAAACCAGTTTCATCCACACATTAGTTAATCTATGAAATTGATGGCTGAATTTCTGTAAAGGTACTGCAGTATTTGCATAAGGGGAGCTTTTTGAGAAAGTTATTGGATAGATGCTACATTTTAAGTGAAGCTTAGCAAAGTGCGTTGTCGAATATATGTTATTAGTGATGTGGGCCACATAATGCATCAAGTTGGTGTTGGTAGAAAGTTGCAACTAGTTATCCGGATCTTGTTGTTGTTCTTGTACTTTAGTTGGTCATGGATACACTGATTCCATCTGATTATGGAGCTGTCAGATCATGAAGAGGGAAATTAAAAAGGCATTTGTTCTCAATTCATTAGGAGGGGCATCTGAGTGGAGTACATCTTCAAGGATCTGCTTTCTCTCCAGTGTTATCTATACCTCGCAATATAAAAGCAACTCTCTGGAACTTTTTCCTTTCTAGTTATACATTCATTGATGATTTACGCTTTTGTGGCTTCAAAGGCGAGTTTCATACATTCTAGCGCTACTGTGCGGGATCAATCTCGTTTACTTTGAGATCCATTGATTGATGTTACTTTAACTGTATCTCTATTTAATTAATTTTCTTGTGTTATATGAAGGGGGCTTGAACAAGTTGCCTCAAACATTGTCTTATTTGCTTGATATGATTTGAGAGTTCTTTTGTTGTGTGGTATCTATTATTTTCAACTTCTCTAAGTTACATGGCCAACGTTTCTTCAAATTGTCTTTTTCCCAGACTATAGGTAGCTGTATGCATGTGCATCAAGTTTCATGACTAAAATGGGCTTAAAGATAGTGCTATATGGGCATTTGCCTCATGGGTTGTGGCAGTCTAGATTTGATGTTAAAGTAAACTATCGAGTTACATAATTGTTTAAATTTTGATATAAATTATTATTTTTATACATGTTCACTGAATTTCAATGTCATGCTGTATTTGTATTATACAATCAGAGAAGGGTTTGCTTTTTCCCGCTTGATTTTTTTCATAGTTATGTTAGGTGGTTTGATTGATGTCCTTTTTTTGGCGCAACTGCACATACATTAGAAGAAATGGACTCCAATTAATAATCATGTGTGTTATGCATTGGATGCTTTAGGGTTATCCACTTGTCCATAATGATTAAGGTATTCTGTTCAACTATCTGCATTATAAAGCATTATTTGGGCTTACCATATCATGAATGAAAACATGAGTTCATGTTTCCATTTTTACTAGAAGATTCACTTGTCTTCTTAATGTCACAATAATTGTACCTGTCAATTAATGGGTCATCCGGTCACATGCAAAATTACATGACAAATATATACGAGCTCCCTCCACACTTGCAAAACATGCACACTTCTCTGTGTTAATGGCTTATATTATGTTAAATATATTTATATTTATAACGACGATTAATCTATTATGGAATATGCGCATGTCGATGACGTGTCGTCATAGTATGCATATAAAAAATCATACCCTATTAGCATTTGTTAGAAATCAAATGAAAAGATATGCAATACTGCTGAAAGATACCCAACAGGTAGGGAGACTTGGCTTCTGTAAATAGCTTTCTATTGGAGATTTGGTCACATTTGAACACAATTTCAAATTTGAGATCTTCAAACTGAATCTTTCTTTCTAATTGAAGTTTATAACGGCACATGCATAACATTTCAACAGATGAAGAAAATATAATATACTGAAACTCCTCGATGATTCTCAATCATCTTGACTGGAATCATCCTCACATGTTCATGTCAGTGTGATGGAACAAAGCATATCCATGTAGCCTGGATCCTCTATAGTTTTAGTAGTATAATTAGTTAGGGATGTTTTAAGTCAGTTTGTGTTAGTTTTTGGGTTGATTTGGGTGTCCTAATATGCTCATGTAATGACAGTTTCGAATATCATCATATGAATAGTACCTTTTAAGGATTGAAAACCTAATATGAGTTAATTACTATTGTAATTTATCTTAGGATCTCATGGCCCGTTTTCATGAACTTTTATCCAATATTATCAATTATATTCAGATATTCTGAAAGTTCTTGGTGTGTGAAGGCCCTTCGGTGGGACTCCGAGGTCCGATGTTACTCCGACATAGGTGTGAAGGCCATCTATCTCTTTTCCCAATTCTTTCTTTTTTCCTTTATTTTTTTGCACATTGATTCTTACAAACCCTGAAACCCTTTGTACTAGCCATCAATCCAAGTCAATCCATCGACCTCCATCACCAACCCTAGCAAAATCTGTAGAAATTGTCAACTGAATTTAAAACCTCCTCAGTATCTCTCTAAATCCATTGAAATGTACCCCAATTTTTCCAATCCGAATGAAACTCAATTGCATCCGATTCATATCTGGACTGTGCAATCCAGATTTGGAAGGTATCGCCACATCACTTAGTCAATCATGTTCAAACTTGAACCTTATTTAACTAAGCCATGGCTAAATCTCCTTCATTCACATAGAGTGAGATCTTTCTATTTTGGCAGGACCCCCTTACCCGTTCTGACATAATTATATGAGTGAACAATGTTGAGGGAGTTGAAACTTGAAACTATATCATGAGTTGGAAGTTGGAACTACATCCAACAAAATAGTGGGGTATACCGACTTGGAGTACCCACCATGAATTTGCTCAAAGTTTCCAAACTGTTTGGTTTTTGATGCACGTGTTTTGGAAGGTTCATAATGAATGGTTTGAATCATCAACTTGGAGGTGCGTCTTCATTGTGTTACCCTTCGCATTTCCTTTACAAAGGGTATCATAATCAAGACAAACCAACAAGGCAACAACCGATTTATATTCCTAGGCATATACACATATGTATATACTTTAACTTGTGTGTGTGTATGCATACATATACGGAAACTAACATTCTCATAGCTAATATTGTAGTTTAGTCATCTCAAAAGAACTATTGGTTACTAGGCATTAATTTTCATTATCATCATCATCTAAGTCTTATCCTATGGGGTTGACTATATTGAGATCAATTGCCAACTAGGGTTGGAGAGTTCATCCAAACCTGATCCAAGCCGTCGACCTAGTTTAGATTATGCCCAATCCGATTTTAAAGACTACCACACCCCGAAACATGCCCTGCTTAGGATTCAGATCAGCACTCAGCTCGTTTAAGACCCAGATCACCTTGTTCGGATTAGATTTGACCAACTTGGATTCGAACACGGTCGAAGTGAACTCGATTTAGTCGAATCAAGCCCAAATAAGTCGAATCGGCCCTATCGGGTCTGAATCAGCTGAATTAAATCTGAATTGGCTGACTAGAATCGAAGTTCTTTTATTTTTTTGTATCCTTAATATGTGTTACTAAAATGGCCAAAAGGCCCAAAACCGAACCTTAGCCTGTTCGTTTTTCGCCTACCCCATACACGAACCCAAATGCTCAAACTGTGTTACCAACTTGACGTCAATCTTCTAAGATAGGTGGAAAAAAACCTAACCAGACCAACTTGGCAAGTAACGTAAAAGGCCATTTTGACGGATATGGATTCCTACCTAACAACTTACACAATTTAAGCTCATGCAACTAGGAAGGAACCCTCCAAAAATCCCTCGGACAGTTAGGTAGGTAATATTCCCCGTGAAACAAATTATTCGATGTTTGAGATTATTTGTTTTTTTTTTTTTTTTGAGCAATTCCTCTCTGAGAGGGAGAGGGTGGGGTTAATTCATACCCCAAGCTAATTTATTAAAATAAGAGGAAAAATTACGAAGTACAAAGGAAAGAGCTTATCTCTTTGGAATGTCTGGGGGAGAAACAGCTTCTAGCTAAAACAATAATCTTGTTCCACACCATCTCAATAGTAGAAGCCTTGCTCGAGAAAACTCTCGAATTGTGTTCTCGCCAAATGCTCTAGCATAAACAGATGATTAGGAAGTCCCACTTTGTCTGCAGCCTCCTCTTCACTCTCCTAGCTCTCCACAGAGCTTGAACCGATGCTTAAGCATTCGCCAGAGTTTCTTCGAGAAAGAGCAGTGAACATGTGGTTAACGTCCTCCCTATGAGAGTTACAGAGGGTGCACGACAGGTCCTGGACATTCTGATTATTCCTCCTGCGTAAGTTGACTCTGGTGAGTAGTCGTTCCTGAATGGCAAGCCACATAAAATTCTAGTCTTCAGAGGAGTCAGGGATTTCCAATGATACTTCGCAATGGGGCAAACTATCCCCCAGCGTTAAAGAAATGACAGAAGGATTTCCAGAGACTATTTGTTGTTAGAATATTATTTCTTGTAGGGTACTCCGTAGATGTCTCTTCAGATTTCCAAGTTCCAACTTATTTGAGAATGCTGCTTGTGGACTTTACAATATCTTCTATTGATAACATGAGTGCTACTAAGAATTGGTTACCCATTGAATACAAATTTATTGGTCTTAGTGTTCTTTGTTATTTATAAAGTTTATAAAATAGGGCTTTATACTGGCTTATGTTTGATTTTTTGTTGTCGGCCTAGGTAATTGTGTTCCGTGATAGTAACTAGTCAATACTCTATGAATATTGAGATTGATTTTGCACATGAAGTTACCCTTATTCTTCATCCATTGAACAAGATATGGAGTATGCTTAAAATAATTGTGGTATGCCTCTGAGGTGATCGGTGCCCTGAAACTATTAGCGTGTTTCACTGCTTGATACCCTAACTTGTTTTCATATTATTTGTTTTGAGTTGGAGTAGGCAGGATGGGAATGAATTTGCTAATGTCATTGCAAATCTCATGGATTTATCAACATTTTCAGTGCTTAGGTTGTGAACCTGTTCCCCTCTTTTATTGCATGAACTTTCGTAGACAATCACGTGTGATGCTTTTGCATGGTTTGCCATATAGCCTGACCCCAAAACTTGAAACTTGCCATATGCCTCTTTTTTATACACTATTTAATCTCTTTCATGTCGTCACAGTAAATACACACTAGACTCTTGACAATATTTTTAAATTGATTAGTTTAGGTTTTATATCAAACTTTTGGAATCCTGTGATTTATTAGTGGTATAGTCGTTAAGTGTAAAGGATGAAGACAATGAGCATATGTAATATGCTTCAAAACATAGACATCATACTGTTTGAGTGGAAAATATTGGTTGAAGTTATTTTTTGGTTAATATAGAATTTCGTATATCCAGAATTTATATGATATGTATGTTAAAAAGTAATTTCTTTGCGTACCACTGCTAGGCTTAATTTCTTGATCTTCTCGTTCCATATTTCAACATGCTAATGTGCATAAACATCTGACCAAGGTTTGAGGACTCAAATGCAAGTTAGTGTTCGATCGGTTCAGTCATTTTGGAAATGATATTAAAAATAAAAAATGATTTGGAATTTACATCTAATTTGATTTATCCAGGTTTGATTAGATTGGTTCATGTCAAGTTTTATCAATTTGGTTTTTATTCAACCTGTTCTTACTAAATTCAGACTTGATTCTCTCAAATTAAGGTTGATTCGGCCTATTCGACTCAATTGATTTGTGTTATCTAGATCCGAACGAGGGCATATTTCGGGTTCTGTGGGATAATTCAGTTTGGATCGGCCCAAATCCGAGCCAGTTTGGGTTTTGCCAGTGTCTCGGTTCGGATCAACCAAAATGTGAACCATTTCGGGTTTGGACGAGTCCTTGAACCATGGATCTGACTCCCTATTTATCACCATGTCATTGTAAATGGCCATTTTAGCTGGTTGGCTTGGTTAATTTCACGTTTGTCTCTAATGTTGTTTCAGTATATACATTTGATTGCATGTGTAATTAATAATTTGTATGATAAACAATTTGTATGATAAACAATTTGTATGATAAACAATTTGTTTTCTTTGACATTATCGATTGAAAATCTAGTTTGATTCACAAATGTTGAACAAGTAATTGAAGTTTCAACATTGAAGTGTGTTTCTGGTTGACGTAGTAAGGGTTCTTGTGTCTAGTGAAAAGTAAATGCTAATGGTGCATAATGTTGACCATAATGAACAAGTCTTATCATGTTTACTTTGGGATTTTGAATTGATTGTTATCTATTTGGAGTTTTGCTGTTGTTGATTGACACTTTTATATAATTGTTATCTGACTTATATCAAGGATCAAGATCCTTGGCACTAGGATGGGCTCATGACCAGAAGATTAGCACCAGGACGATGCGAAGTTGAGGACATGAGGTGGACTAATGGAAAATTGGAAAACGTTAGAATTAAGTTCATGCAAGGATGCTAGGAGTGACATCGACATATGGTAGAGGGAGGACCTCAATTTGTTTGGACATTTGCACGATAGAAAATAGTTGTTTTTCAAGGTTCAAAATTTTGATTTGACCAATATTTTGACATTGCAAATTTGCAACATATGGAAATATTGCGTGAAAATATTTCCCCAGGGTGGAGATATTATATATTTATAGAAATGATGAAAATAATATTTAAAAATGTGAATTTTAATATGTACAATCATAATTTAAGCATACACACTTTGAAACACTTCAATCACATTTCTACACCATCTAAGGGTGTGGAACTTCAAATAGCATGTATTTCTATGTATTTTGCCCAGATGCATAAGAATTTAAACATATAAATCAGATGATCCATGCTCTGTAACAATACTCAGGACAATCTTAATTCAAACATCATGACACAATTGAAACACTTTGATAACATCGCTTTTTTTTTTAATAAAACCATCAAAATTTTGAAGGATAGATCCGATAAATTCTATGATTCATCCCCAAATCCGGTGTAAGAACATCAAACCTTGAAGCCTTGATTGATTTCTTACAAACCTTGACTTCTTGATATATTTCATGTTCATACACCATCGTGTTATTAATTAAACAACAAGAAATGGACTAATTGATAGAAGTTTATGATTTAAGAATAGTTTGATCTGATTGAGTGAAGAATTCGATGCATTTTGTTTATTTGTTCTACCCAAATTGATGTTAGATTGCAGATCTAAAACTCGAACTATTTTTGAAAGAAAAATCACACAAGAGAAGTTGAACATGGTACTTAGAGGATTTGGGGTTTAGGGTTTAGAAATTAGGATTTAAGATAATATCGGGAATTTTCCAAGCCAAGATTTTGGAAAATTTGAGAAGTTTTAAAAATTTACAGGGGTTGGGAATATTTCATTAGATTTATGGAAATCCTTAACTGTATCAGTTTCAAATCTTTTGATTACAAGTGTTAGGGTCAAAGTAGGGAAAGGGGGAACATGGAAAAGTCATGCATGAGGTTGTATGAAATGATTCAGGTAATAATCTTTTTATTTTCTTGGTATTGATATCTATTATTAAACCAATGCTAATGTGTGATTCAACGAGTCAATTCCAATGGGTTGATTTTATGGTTTGCAGCCAAGTAATGTTACATGTGGTTTATTGTCTTTTCCATCAATTTTTTGGGTAGCGGGATTGTAAGAGAGTTGTGTTGTGCCTATTGCTATCCTTTTGTAAATAAATAAGCCTTTATATACTGTAAGACGATTAACTGTCAATTTTCTAGATTCAGGGCGAACCTATATTGTATTTTTGTTGCATGGACGCTTGCCACTTTATAATACATACTGCTTCTGACAATCAGGAATTTAAGCTGCTAGCTTTACATGGATGAATTTATTATTTAATTTTATAATTTCAAATGCAATGCTGTCTTTAGCTTTATCTTATTTTTAGTTCATTAGATTTCATTGAATTGTTATTGTTGTGCGTGCCTCCTTGTCGTCATATCGTAATATTAGTGCTCAGTCATGATTTATAGTGTTTGTAGTACTCTATTTTCATACTTGTGAGGTTCGACTTGTTTGGCTATTATTTCAGATATGTCCACTTACTTCCCAAAGATGATGAAGCATTCGAACATTATGATGCATATGTTGCAAAACGGTTTGATGAGGTGTGCCATCTTTTCTGACTTATGCCAAGGTTTATACTTGATTGGTTCCATTTACAGTGTTTTTCAAAGATATAAATGGCGGATAAATTTACAATTTACATGCTGAGGCACTAAACTGCAGGGATTTTGGTTCTTCACTCTGTTTGCTAATAAGTTTAGGAACAACACTTTTCTCTCATAAGAAATCTTGTTCATGCTTAATGGGTGAAAGTATAACCCACCAGAGTTAGAGAATGTATCTAATCAGCTCTTTACCTGATAGCAACTATTTTATTAATTGGTTTCCGGAGGCAAACTTTGACGAGAGAGGGCCCAACCATGAAACTTAGAAGGCTGTTTGGCATGTAGGGAGGCCTACCTTATCGGTTTGGCATTTCTAGCTTGTCAAACTGGAGCAATCCTTGAAGTTTCTTCTAGATATGGGAGGAGTATTGACGAAGAGGGGTGAATGCCTGATTTGTTTAGGGAACCTGCATTTTTTTTACCACAAATTATAAACTAAATAACCACATTAAAACATAACTTCCATATGTAATAATCTCCAATGTTCATTTATATATTAGTTTAGTATCATGAGTTTTTTTTTCATAAGATGATTATGTTGTATTCTTAAACATCATTTTATCATCGAGTCCTAGTTTTCTTTGAATTCATTATTTTTTATTAATTTCAGTTAGTCTATTTATTTCTCAGGCTAACAAAATTGGTAAAATAAATCTTGCTGCAACTGGAAAGGACCTCATGGATGATGAAAAACAAGATGTGACTGTTGATCTATTTACTGCTTTGGACATTGAAATAGAAGCTGTTGCAGAACGGGGTCCTGAGGTCATAAAGAATCAGGGTTTGGGTTTGCTCATTGGTTTCCTTTCCGTTGAGGACTGGTATGTACTACAACAATATATTTGATAAAAGAGCTAGATGAGATGTTGATCATGTCATCTGCTATGTTGTTTTGTTCATTGGATCAAGATCATAGTCGTTGTTAGCGTTGCTCTTCGCACATACTTAAGTCACACTCGATTATTAGGAACACTGTCGTTAGAAGAATATTCTAACCTAATTGGTGCTTCTTTGGCTTTTGTTCTTCAAAATTAAGAAATCAGTTTTATTGTCAGTATCTCCATAATTGATTTATTGTGTTTCTGTTATTGTTGAAAGAAAGTTCCTACTTGCAACAATTGATAATTTGTAACTCACTGAATGTGCTTCGGATTTAAAACATGAGTATGAACAAATTGGAAATAAAATGAATATGGAAGTTATAGTTGCAATGAACATGGAAACCGAGGAAGTTTCAGCACTTAACTCTGAGAGTCTGAATGCACCTTTGAGTGGGTTCATCTTCAGGCCATGCCGACGCATCCTTTCAATCGTTTTCTTCAAATCAGGCAAGTGGACTCTGCCAACTAAACGAGCTTTGTAAAAGATTGAAGCAACCATTACTATGTACTTGCACCTCCTAATTTTGATGAGCTCATCATGGTTGAGTCTACCACATCCAAGGTACAAAATCTCGCCAAATTTTGCGAAATATCTCGGTTTTCTCATACCTCGGCACGAAATTCCTACTGCGATATCGAACTAAATGGAAATCACGATAATATCGCGATATTTTGCACGATATATTTGTCGGCACGCAATAGCGCGATATTTCGTGGAAATTTCGAGATATTTCAGGAAATTTTGAGATATTTCGGGATTTTGGCACTGAAATATTGGGACTGACTGGTTATAAAAGGGGACTGGGGGTTTCGTTCTCAGCAGCTTATTTTCATATAATAACATTAAAGTAAATGTCGTCTTACTTAATTTTTATTTTCTCGATTTACTTTAAGTTATTATTTGTAAATAAGCAAATACCCCCCCATTTGATTTCAATAAAAATATCAAAAAAATCAAAAACCAAGTGAATAAAAAAGTAGGCTTTTAGTTTTAGTAGGAGAAAACAGTTTTTCCGGTTTTTCATAAAATTTGTATGTTGAGAAAAATGGTTAAATCAACTTATTTTTAGCTCAAAAAATTCCACAAGATGTAGAACTACAAGTACATCTAGAAAATCATGTTCCGTCAAAGAAAATTTTGAATGTATAAAAACTTTTCTTTATAAAAACTCATTTTTTCAGACTTAGAAAAAAAAAACAGTGTTTTGCATTTCAGCATAATTTTTGCACGATTTCAAACTTGCACAACTTTCTTGTTTTAAGTTCGTTTTCAAAATCGTTTGAAGTATTATTTTAACAATCAACTAATCTTTATTTTGGAAACATTTTTATCCACAAAAAAGATTAAAAACCATCTTCAAAACATAAATCAAAACAGGACCAAACAAGACTGCACAAGACTCACAGACTCAAATGCAGAATACATGCTTTGTGATGCTCTACACCAGTAGATTGGGTATAAATATTATCTGAGTGTTCCAAATTGTGTATATATACTTGGTTTATGACTATGCAGAGATTCACTGAAAAATTCCATTAGAAAATCAATATTTTCACCATTTCTATAAAATCACAATATTTCCACATTGTCAAAATATTTCCACGAAATATTTTCATATCCAGAGGGGTCGAAATATTGACCGAAATGGAAATTTCGAACCTTGACCACATCACAAGTTGGCATTATGGTGTTAGAAGAATGACAGTCTTGTGGCATTTTCACCAAAAGGATTAGCGAAGCAAAGCTACAACATTCGGTCCCCAAGTTGTAGTTTTATGCCATATAAAGGATCGCATAATATCAAATGAAATATTTTTCCTTAAAAAATTCATCATTTTTTTGAATCATGAAGCTTTTCGCCACCTACATTTGTAGAAGGACCTAAGCTCTCACAATCATATATGAAATGAATTCTTTCAACAATTTTCTTTCGCCTTGAAGTATAAATTCTGAGGGCAGAACAAAGTTGTTGATGCATTGAGTCGGCCAGCTCTACTGCTTGTCCTCATAAAAAATCAAGTTGTCAGCTTTGAAGAAATCAAGATTTGTACGGGAATGATCCTTGGACAAGTTGTAAGAATGTTGCATGGTTCGTGTTCACATTCATCTTCTTTTTTTAATTTATACGATGGATTTTCATTCAAGAGAGTTTATTGTGCATCTAGTTCTCTTTTGAGGCCTCATATTCCTAAAGAGTTACATGAATGAGTCTAGGTGGATATTTGTGGGGATATAAAAGTATAAAACCCTAACCAAGATGTCTGAATGTTACTATTCGCCACAGATGGCATGGGATGTTGATCGTGTGGTGGAGAGATGGAATATTTGTAAACGTGCTAAGGGTCGGATACTCAATACAAGTTTATACACCACTTTTCATTCCAGAAGACCCATATTATGTTTGACTTTAAATTTTAATTCTAGGATTACCTTAGTTGGTTAGAGGCTACTTTTCCATCTTTATGTTTGTAGTCAAACTTCAAAGATGGCTCATTTTATTCCTTGTTTGAATCAAGGTTTTAAATGTTGTTTTCGGTGTCTATGTCGATCGGCCAAAAAAGGAAATTTTTTGTTTTTCGGTAATTTGTCGGTGAAAAAATTATAAAATGGAAAGACAAATTTTGATGGAAACATTTCGTTTTTCGGTCAAATTTTGCTGTTTTCGATGGAAATTTATATGATCGTAAAATTTTGGTGTTTTCAATGGAAATATTTCGCTTTTTGGTCAAATTTCGGTGTTTTTGATGTGAAAAAAGATGGAATAGTTCGGTGTTTTTCGTTTTTCGGTCCGATAGAATATTTCGGTGTTTTTTGTTTTTCGGTCAAATTTCGGTGTTTTTGATGAAAATATTTCATTTGGTAAATCTTCTCACTGACCTTAGGATCAGTCCTACATTTAATGACCATTAAATTCATACGACCGCCGTGGGTTTGATGATTGTGTAGAAGAAAGAGAGTTGATGGATCAGATTGAACAAATTACTAGGAAGGCATGGGATATTGTGGCAGTGGTCCTTGACATGCGGGGGATGACATTCATGTGTGACCTTCACTATCTCACTTACTACCCTTTTCCTTTCTCCTTGACAAACATTATATGTATGTTCATCTTGAGCATGGAAGGAGGGTATGCTAGTGTATATGTACTATTCTACCATGCATATATAACATGCAAGTATTCACATTACTCATATCTATATATGGTATGCTACGCAAAATATGTCCACACACTTGCACATACTTGACCACAAACACACACATACATAGACACAGAGAAGGATGAAAAAATTAAAATATTTCATGAAATATTTTGTTACCGCATCGCCCCGATACGAAATATCATATACAGTTTTGATCGCTTGGAAACTGCACAATATTTCACTAAATAACCCAAAATTTCTCAAAATATTCTAGAAATCGGTCCCGAAACCCTCCAGTTTTCGAGTTTTAGAACTCAACAATTATAAAAAACAAGACTGGATTTAGGATAAGGTGTATTTCAGCTTGACAACCTTATTTACATAAAAAACATCTAAGTAAATGATTTTTATGTTCTCTATTTACTTTAAGTTATTTTATTTAAATAAGCAAATGCCCCTCATTTGATTTCAATAAAAATATAAAAAAAAACCAAATGAATTAAAATGCATATTTTCAGTTTTAGTAGAATTTTTTTTTGAGGTTTTCATAACATCAACATGCTGAAAAAAGTGATTAAATCAATTTCCTTTTAGCTCAAAAAATTCCACAAGATATAGAACTATAAGCACATCTAGAAAACCATGGTCTGTCAAAGGAAATTTTGAATGAATAAAACTTTCCTATATTAAAAACTCTTTTTTTTTGGACTTAATAAAAAAAAACAGGATTTTGTATTTCAGCATAATTTTTACACGATTTCTAACATGCATAACTTTATTGTTTTAAGTCTGTTTTTAAAATTGTTTGAAGCATTATTTGAACACACAAGACTCACAGACTCAAATACATAGAATACATGCTATGTGAAGCTCGACACCCCTAGATACATGCTATATGGAGCTCAAATACAAGACTGTGCAAGAACATACAAGACTCATAAAATCAAATACATAGAATACATGCTATGTGAAGCTCTACACCCCTAGATAAGGTACAAATATTATTTGAGTGTTCCAAAGTGTGTATCTATACTTGGTTTATAACTATTCAAGGTTTCACTGAACATTTTTATTAAAAAATCAATATTCCACCATTTCTATAAAACTGCAATATTTCCACTCTCCAAATATATTCACGAAATATTTTCATATCCAGAGTGTCAAAATATTGGTCGAAATGGAAATTTCGAACCTTGGAATATGTATGTTTGCTTTGCCTATCTCTCTCTCTCTCTCTCTCTCTCCATCTCTCTCTCATACACACACACAGACCCACCCAACCATAACAGTAGTTACTATTTTGCAAGCAAAAGAAGTTCCTTAGTAATTGTCAGGCCTTGTTTGCTTTTAGTAATCTTGTGGTTGTGATACAGACTATTGTGGCATTGATCCTGTCCAATAGGGGTGGGACTTGGGCGGGTCTAACCCGAACCCGACCCGCCCAACCCGATCAATGGACAAACATGGGCAAAGCTAGTTAAAAATTTGGACGGGTTTGGGCAAAAAAAGATCAACCCGATTTCAATTTGGACGGATTTGGGCACCGATCGTTCCAACCTGAGGAAGTGACACACTAAGGTTGAATGCTTTGATAGTTTTTTTTTATGGAAATCAAAGACTGTCTGTTTGATGTTGAATGCTAAGAATTCGTTTGAAATATGTGAGTGTATGGGTTGGACTTTATGTTTTCGTTATGCAATTTAAAGATTTCTTTTATCCAATTCAAAAATATGTTGGATTTTTTTTCCATCTATTTATGTGCACAAGCATTTTTAATTGGGCAACCCTCCCATTATTTTGCAAATTGGGCAACCCGAGCAACTAGAATGGGCAAGCACGGGTTGGGCTTCTACGGGTTCCACGGGTAAAACGGGTTAAGGTTTGTGCAAGTCGGGTTGGGCATGGGCAGATCCTTCAACCCGCCCAAGTCCCACCCCTACTGTCCAAACACAATAGTGAAGGAGAAGTGTATTGCCCAATTAATTAGGAGAGGGGTTTGCTGAATTTAAGATGCAAAAATATGATTTTTCAGCTTTCTTTAAAAATAATTTTAGCAATAGTACTACGTAGATCTGTCATCTAAACATGCATCTATTCAGGAGTCCAAGTAAAAGGCACTAGTAGATATTAAAATAATCAATTTCAGCATTAAAGAAACTTAATCACTACAATAAAAAGATTCATCAAACATCGAGGAAAACAAGTCAAGTCTTGGCAAATAAAGAGGTCTAAAAAGAACCTACCGCAGATGAGATGAGAGAAACCACAAAAGGACATGGTAGGAAATAAAGGCGTGACCGCCTCAATATGATGCTTGGAATGTCAACGTGCCTCGGTCAATGCCCGTGTGTGCCGGAATTCTCACCAAAAGGTCTCCTTGGACGAAGTAATGGAGGGGTAGAGTGGTGATTGGAAGAGTGGGATAAGAGGCTAGAAGAAGCCAAAAGAGGGTTGATTCAAGTGTAAAATCTGCACTTGATAGGGGAAAGGAGTGTGATTGGCGGTGAAGGTAAAAGATGGGTTAGAAAAAATCAAAGGTAGAATCTTGAAGATCAAACGAGAAGGTAGGAGGACAAAGAGCAGTGTTGTCAAGGCGACGAGGCGCGCCTGAGGCGCAAGGGGCCGCTAGAGCCTGAGGCGCAAGGCGCACGCCTTAGTGTGTGAGGCGCAAAAATATATAATTTGCTTTAAAAATTAATAATAATTGTCAAAAAATTCTAAAATTCATAAAAAAAATATATTTTATAAAAAAAAGAAATATGACCATTATTTAACTAAATCAATGCAAGCCACAAGGTATACACTAACTCATAAGTCATAATTAGTGTGGTCATCAAATGAACAATTTATTATAGGCAACATGCCAACATCATATTCATAAAATGAAGGGATACATTACTCATAAGTCATAAGTGATAATTGATAAGTGAGAACTCATAACCAATGCGTAACAAAATCATCCATGAACCATGATTAATTAACATTGTCTTAATTCTTAAATTGTTAAACCATTTAAATAGATCAAGAAGTACAAGTACTAAAAAACAGAGGACATGCTCGCAAAAAAAAACAAAGGACATAAATCATAAAACCACCCAATCACTCATCATCATCATCAAATAAACCCTCCACATCATCTTGATTGGCATGGCCATCCGCATCTCCAAAAGGCGCTTCTTCAACAAACCGATAAAAAAAAACTGAAAAAAACCGGAAAAAAACCAAACACAGTAAGGCGCGCGCCCTGTCCACCCTGCGCCTGGTTCATGAGGCGCTGAAAGGCGCGCCTGAGCCACGCCTTGCTGTGCTCGCTTCACCAGGAAGTGCCTGAGGCGCATATGGCTGAATCGCCTTGAGGCGCGCCTCACTGCGCATGCCTCACTGCGCCTTGACAACTATGACAAAGAGAACCCTCTTTTTAAGGTTAACTTCAAATAAAATATGCTCTTCTATAGACCATCTTTTGAACTTTTTATATGCGAATAAGGGTTCCAAAGAGGCCCTAATAGCTATTGGATCGAAGTGAGATGGAGGGAGATGAGAGGAGAAATAGAAAAGGGCAAAAGGGGAAGTAGATAGTGAGACTCACTGGAAAATAAGAGAAGTTGGGCAGTGTCCGGTTTCACATGAAAGGGCAAGGACATCGTATGACCTCGGGAAGTGTGCCTATATGGTACAGCTTCTTAGGAAGAGGTGGCGGCCAGGGTTTGTATCTAAGAAGCACTGACACTGGTACGGGGACACGGTTACGATACGACACGGGTACGCCGACACGACAAATCCTAACAAAAGAGGACACCGGTACGGCGGGGACACGGCAAAATAAATAAAATTTTTTTATTTATATTTTATGTGTGTTCATAATTCATATATATTTCAATAACCAAAAAAATCTCATAGAAAACAATTAAAATAAAAATTTAATGCATATTGAATCGCAACCATTAGTTACACCCAGCTCGATTGGTGAATCACATACAGCCTTAAATGGCATGGAAAAGAACGACTATGTTTCAATTTTGGATTCAACCTATCTGTAAACTCAGAGGATCAGATACGTTAAAGCCAAAACTGAATTGTAACTGTCCGTTACAACTAGCCTGACAAGTGAATTATACTCAGGCCCAAATGGCATTCAAAAGAACGGCTGCTATTCAGTTTTGGCTTCAACCTATCTAATTCTCTAAGGCAGCTTGTGACCCGACCCTATATCGAACAATCCGTCAACCCGCCGTGTTCGGTGCGTGTCTGACAAGTGTCCGACTCCCGGAAGCACGTGGGACACGGCAAATGCGTGTCCGACGAGTGTCGGTGTTCGACAAGTGTCCGACACGGGTACGGGAGGCCTGGGGAAGTGTCCGTGCTTCCTAGGTTTGTATGTGGGGTTGCTTTGTGGTTTCTTTCATATCATCCATCTACTAATTTAACTAGATCCAACAACTAATAATGAAAACACTTAAGTTATGACTTAATGAGATGGCTAACCCAAATCATTAAATCGGGTGCACACATCTTATGCACCGTAGGTAGCCTACAAGGCCCTACATTAATCATGTGCATAACTGCAATCGAAGTGTCCGATTGATATGAAACTGGATCCTAATGAAAGATATATAAAATACAATGTTGCCAAAATAAAATATCGATGATCAGCTGCACTGATTTCCTTGCACAGCTTAAAAGAAGATGCAGCTATCTCGATATTCGTGTAGACACGAAGCTTGTCTGCATCAGGTTGCTTCATGTTTATGTATTGTATTCGAGCAGTAGTTCTAATCTGATATTTTTCAAGCTTTGGTGTTCTATTAATCTTGTTTAATTATGTGTTAGTCTTATGTTATATGGACTACTGGTTATGAAACTACATTTTTATCTTCTGCAGGTATCACGCTCAGATACTTTTTGATCGCCTCTCCCATCTTAATCCTGTTGAACATGTTCAAATTTGTGAGGGATTATTTAGGTATATTCAAATGGCTTGATTTTAATGTTTTTATTGGATGCTTAAAACTTTTCAATTCTTTCTTATTTATTTGGTTCTGGGTAGTACTACTGTCACAATTTATCTGGAGATAAACAGTGTTACCTTCAATAGCAAAATCAAAGTGGTCGCCCCAATTGTGGAACTTTGCACTGTTCTTTATATCGAGCCATAATTTAGATGCTATATTGTCTCTTGTATTCTAATGATTTGGCCTTTTTATTTTATTTAAGCGTGAAAACTTGTTTTTATTGATTCGTAGAATTAAACCATGTATTTGAAAACTTTATATTTCTTTGTGCTCTTGATCAATTTGTAAACAATTATCCATCCTGGTTGTAAGTGAAGCTATTCATGAGTTTTAGTAGTCGTGAATACAAGGGAAGTGGCTTTTTTTTGCTTGTCATAAGAAAAGTGGCATTGAAATTTTGGAAAGTTAAGAATATAGGATTTTCTGTCTTTTGTACATTGAAATAATCATATACCCGTTATGTATTAAAGCAATAGTTGTATTAAGCCATTTTCTTTTATGCTTAAAGGGTCATTGGGAAGACTATCTCCACTGCGTATGCCAATGTTTGTCAAGCACATCTTCAAAGTGTTGGGACTACAACAAATTCTGGTTCTGATGGCATTGGATCAACAGTTGTATCTTCAGCCCAGAACTTTTCTGTTGATCTGCCTAGAGAGTTATTTCAGATGCTAACTGCTGCCGGTCCATATCTACACAGAGATGCTATACTCTTGCAGAAGGTGTGATGATTTTTATTTACTGTATATTGGGTACTTGGTTTTGGAATAAGTTAGTGACATCAGACAATCTTCACTAAACCTTTCAGTCTAATCCTTGAAACATGGTAACTGATAACCTGCCTCTCAGACGTGCCATAGGCTCATAGCTGTAAAAGCTAAAATGTATATAGTTTTAAAAGTCTATATATATATATATATATATATATATATATATATATATATATATATATATATATATATATATATATACACATATTATTGTCCTGTATGATGCTTGTCATTGTTGGCACTGAATCATCTGTGTTGTGTGGTTTTCCAACCACCGTGCCTCGTAGAGGTCTCAATTTTGGTTGGTTTAGTTGGAGATTATTCACGTTGGATAGCTTATATGACATGAAATGGTATAAATCAATATGTTGACTGTCTGACTTGGGCAGGTGTGTAGGGTGTTGAGATCATATTACCTATCTGCTCAAGAGGTAGTCCCAGCCTTAAATATCAATTCTCCTGAATCAAGTGATTTCAGGAGCCGAGATCCTCGTCTTCGATCTAAGGAAGCTAGGGCAAGGGTTGAGGAAGCATTAGGAGCATGTTTGCTTCCTTCGCTGCAGTTAATACCTGCAAATCCAGCGGTTGGGCAGGAGATTTGGGAAGTCCTTTCTCTTCTTCCATACGAGGTTCGCTATACTTGAACTATTTTGCTTCTTGTGTTTGAAAACTTTACATTATGGGTTTCAAACGAACTCTATTTGAATCTTGTATATGTAGGTTCGTTATCGTCTTTATGGCGAGTGGGAAAAGGATGATGAAAGGAACCCAATGGTTCTCGCTGCAAAGCAAATCGCAAAGGTCTCTTGATTCTTCCTTGAATGCTATTAGGGTTTTTTTATCTCTTTGATCTGCGTGGCCTTTATGCTATATTATCCTTTTGTCCAGTTGGATACTAGAAGAATCTTGAAACGACTTGCTAAGGAAAATCTGAAGCAGCTGGGCCGCATGGTGGCCAAACTCGCTCATGCTAATCCCATGACTGTACTTCGCACAATAGTTCACCAAGTATTCTCTTCGATGACAATACAATATATATATATATATATATATATATATATATATATATATATATATATATATATATATATATATATCTCGATATATCGAAACGCGTGTTTCTAACTTTCTAAAGGGGACTTGCAAATCTGATGAAACAGCTTTTATTTGCAGATTGAGGCATACAAGGATATGATAGCACCAGTCGTAGATGCTTTCAAGTACTTGACGCAGGTTCATTGTCTTTTTCATTGTTATTGCTTCTGGTTTTCTTCCTTTCTTGTCAATTTTTTGTACCTGACATAGGTCTCATTTGGGAGGACTGAGTTCAAATTATGTTGTAGGAAAAGGGTGGTGAATATTCAAAAAATAGAATTCCATTTCTCTGCAATGGATTATCTTCCTAAATAATGTGATTGCTATCTGCTTTAGTTTCTACCTAGTCCCCCCCCCCCTTCTCAAAAAAAAAAAAAAAAAGACATCACAACCGCCCACCAAAAAAGATCCCCAGAACACCCACCCAAAAAAAACTCCAAAACGCGAACCCACCACGATCACCCACGCGCGCGCGCACACACACACACACGCATACACACCTCCAGATGGTTATCATTATTTAATGGTGGCTGACATTCTTTTGATGCATTCTATCCATATGTACTTAACCAGTTTGAAACATTTGAGACCAGTCATTATGTAGTTTGAGTTATATGTGACTGGAGTTGCAGGAATTAGAGTTCCAGTCGAGCTGTTTGCTTTATTGTGACTGCAAATAGTTTTCCTTTGTTGGGTGCCTGTAATTGGAGTGACATAACTAAGCTATAGATATATTGTTGACTGATTATTGATAAGTTTGATCAATTTTTGGACCATGGTTGATAGGCTTTGATCATTTTTAACTGTTGTTTATCAACTTTTGGCCAAGTTTGATCTGGTTTTCAAGGTTGTCATGTCGATTATTATTTGCCCTTGTTTGTGTATCGTGCAAGATATATTCAAATATTTGAACATATTAAAACATTAAAGATGAAAATTAAGAGTATTAGTGTAAGACATTCCCTTTCATTTCCCACCGAACATAACATTGACCTGTACAAACCTATTCGACACTTGAAAACAAACATTTCACCTTCTATAATGGTTCTTTGTGGGTCTTCAATGCCACTTTCTCCAAAATCTTCAAATCTTGAAAAAGAATTATATATTTGGTCATCCCCAAGCTCTAAAAAATTTTAGAAACAAACGACGTTGGATTTTGGGTTTTACCTTGTAATTAAAAAAGGGTTATTTTGACTTTGCCCCCCAAATTTTGCCTTGAATTAGACTTTACCCCCCATCTTTTCATTAATTAGATTTTACCCCCCAAAACTAACTGTTTCATCAGCTCACCATCTAAGAGAAAGGGTGAACTGATGGAAAAGAAATAAAATTTTGGGGGGTGAGCTGATAGAAAGTTAGTTTTGGGGGGTAAAGTCTAATTAATGAAAATATGGGGGGTAAAATCTAATTAAAGAAAAATTTGGGGGGCAAAATCAAAATAACCCTTAAAAAAATCAGGCAGGTGGTGCGATAAAGTTAGACAGGTGGGTATTACCTGTGTTCTAAATATCGCAATTTATCGTTGATATACTTTTTGTTTATTAGATATTGCTCTTAATATTGCTCCACGCTGTCCATCCTTTTCTTTCTGTCCACTTTCCTCAACTCGTTTCAGTGATTTCCTTTTTGCAATTACCTATGTCTTATCTAAATGTTTCTTCGTAGTTTTGGTTTTTTAGTCATATGTTTCCATTTTCAAGGTCGTGCACTTAGAAAAGTTTCCATTTACATGGTTTTTCACTGAGCTTCTCTGTATCATATTTGTATTGCAGCTTGAGTACGATCTGTTGGAATATGTTGTAATTGAAAGGTTAGCACAAGGTGGTCGTGAGAAGCTCAAAGATGATGGTCTTAATTTATCAGATTGGCTTCAGTCACTTGCATCCTTTTGGGGTCACTTGTATGTATTTCTCAATCTTTTGGGACGTTTTCACTGATTTTACCTATATGCCAATGTTCTCTTCTGGATTTATACACAATTATTTTCCACTGCATTCCTTATCTGATTGATGCATCTGCTGTTTATGTTGATAGCATCTTAACTTCTTACTAACCTTTACTTGATAGCATTTTAACGTCTCTAATGAAGTATCAAATTATTTGATTGCATCTTAACTTCATACTAACCTTTACTTCTTGACATTTAATTACTGCATAATGATCCTGTTTGCTTATATCGGTTAGTTTGCTCCTACCTGAATCTGCTCAGGGCTAGGTGAAATTGCCATTTCTTTACGAGTGAGACGGGAATTTTTTCAGCGGTTGTAGTAGCATAAAGTGGGCAGTGTTTTTTCATATGTTGATCATGTGCCAATATAAGCTTTAATAATGTTCCAACAATTTTATAAAACTATTGGGCCAGATAGAATTTGTAAAAGTTATAGTAGGTACTGCACAGGGATGTCGATGGGCCACGCCAGGGTTGGGTAAGGGTCCAGGGCAGGTCAGACCATAGTTACCAAGTCGGAAAACGGGAAAAAAACGGCAAAGGAAAAAATCGGAAAGATACGATGAAAACGGGAAAAACGGAAAAAAAACGTGAAAACATCGAAAAAAACAAAAAAAATCTTAAAAATTATACCAAGTATGTATATATGTCATTTTCCAACATTTAGTAATCAAAAGTTCAAAACATATAGCATATGTGTTTATTAAGCACGAATAAAATAAAACCCGAAGCCAATTTAAACCTGGACAAAACCCGATGTGTTTTATACGTGTTTTATACGCGTTTTATACGTTTTAAACGCGTATAAAACGCGTACGGAAGTTTTTTTCAAAAAAACGAGTTTTTTTCCTGTTTACTACGTCTTCGGACCGATACGCGTTCTATATGCGTTTTTTTCAAAAAAACGCCCGATTTAGTAACTATGGGTCAGACTCAATTATTGAATCATTATGACCCAACTCAATCCTTTATGCAAGTCTGCCTAAGATAAATGCCCAAGGCTGGCCCATTGATCTGATCCGTCTAGTTTGGCCCGGTACCTCCCCACCCCCCACCCCCAATGCACACACCCATCCACACACAAACACTACCACCACCACCAAAAAAGTAAAGGGAAGAAAATGTATATGGAAGAGAGCAGTATAATTTAAAAATAGAATCATTAAATCAATGATTTTCATGTTCTTAATTGGAAAGTAAAGAGGGAAAAATTTGCCTTGGTATATTCTTGTTGGGAAGAGAAATGAACATTTAGTTAGTTGATGATTGATGGTAGAAAGTTAAGGAAATTAATGTGCTTGTCATTAACCAAGGTGGAAGAACTTCAAGGAAGTAATTCAATTTTTTATGATGTCTTTTTTAATCCAATGCACCATTAATTTCGAACCTGACCTGATAAGAAATCTGGTCAAGATTCCTATGCCCAATGTCCCATTGGGCTGACAAGGTTGTGACCTAACCTTATATTTTTTAGATCATGTAACGGTAGTCCAACGGCCTGACCTGACCCAACCAGTTGACATCCCTAGTCATGCATCTTCCTAGATTCACTTTTCTAGTGGCATCTCCTAATTTTCTTCTCATAGTTTTTCGTGGTAACATCATGTTAGGTGCAAATATTGCTGCAGCTGATGTATTGCCGAAACTAAGGGGTCGTTTGGTTTTTTGTGTTTTTAGCCTGTGATTCTGAAAGCACATGTACAAACAGTTTAGGGTTGTTTGGTTAATGGGACATGATGCGTGTAAATAGATGTACACTTGCTTAATTTGTACATCTTTTGTACATAAAACTGTGTAAATAAAATTTCACCAAAACACATGAAATCTTAATTGCACATGTCACATGTGCTAGCAGATGTACGCACATCATTTGCACTACAACCAAACAACCCCTAAATGTTACATGTTGTGGCACTTATTACATATATGAGGTTTTCAAACCCTAATAGTATGCTTAAATGTCTTTTTGTATATGTAGATAATTCCCTTAGCCTTTCTGTCTGATATGCATTTCACAAATAAGGTGAAATTTTAGCATGTCTACTGCATTAGAAAATTTTCAGCATTTCTTAGTGATCAAAGTGACATCAACTTTATTAATATATATCATGGTTTTTAATATCCCCGAAAAATGACGATAAATCGTCGATTTTTTTCCATGTTGTTGGTCAGTGACATGATAACAACAAGTGTTCCCTTTTTACAGGAAATAGGCGATATATTGGCAACTTGTCAATAATTTATCGCCCTGTCGCTTATAAAATGGTCAACCCATATAAAACCTGGCCAAAAGTGTGGATAAATCGTCAGTGTCCCCCAGTTTCTCCCCATTGTCGCTGAAATCACTTGGAGATCACATTTTTTATAATTTGGAAGGTTTCTTCCTCTTTTTCGAGATTTAAGTTTCTAAACCAAATCTAAACTCTGCAACATATTCTTGACAGATTTTGGGATATTCTTTGTGGGTATGTTGCATGATGAATTGGTAGCAATATTAACTATACTGTGAGCATATCAGAGTGAGTTTTGAGCTGGCACAACAATCTTTTTGATGTTGTGTGATTTTCATAGTGTTTGTTATGTTATGTAGTGTACTATGAGATGTTTTATTATACTAGGTATGATATTGATGTGTCATCTGAGACTTATAAGTTATGAGATTGAGTTATGGGTTACTTTATTTGTGAGATGTTTATCATGTTCCAGAGTGTTTGTTAACTTATTGTGTTCATTTAATTCATATTTACATTCTATTATTTCATAAACTCATAGATTGTGTTAGAAAGTGTCGAACAGTTAACAAAAAGTAGAGTACCTAATGGGAGGCGCCCCCTTCGTTCTTATTTGAGATCCCCACAAGCCCTCCATAATTCCTTAAGGAAATGGCTCTTACAATTAGGGCAAACTACGTGAAGGTATTACTCGAGATCTCCTCGAGCCCTCCGTATACAAGATGGTGGGATCCTTGACATCGATAACCACTACTCTTCCTCTTTGTTTTTTCTAATTCTCTCGGAATGGATGGTCAAGCTACTATGGGGGAAGACGACGAGATGAAACCCTTGTTGGCAAAATTAGGAGAGAGAAATTTTTAGAGATAAAAATCTGTAAAGTACTTAATGGGAGGCACCCCCTTCGTTCTCCTAGTTATATTAGGAGAAGCCCTAGGTAGTATGTCCCTAATGGTCTCCCAGTAGGAAAACCATAGAGCCAACTACCTATGGACTCTCTGATCCTTATCCACTTAGGCTTGCCTACCATAGGTCTTTGAGAAAACCAAGTGTTCAGCCCCTAGTGGTCTCCCAAGAAATCCGAAGGTGGTCGGCCACATAGTCTACACATAGTAAGGAAATAGGGTCGGCCCTAGACTCCAATAGTGTCAACTAGAGACTAGCTCGCTCTCCATAGAGACTTTAATGAGGCCTAATCAACCTAATATTCCTGATAATGGATGCACAGGTGGCCATAAGATTCCTTTACTAGACTCTTATTGTGGCCAGTTTGTGTCTCCCAGTGGGAGTCAACTAGCTGGCCTTGCACTGAGATTGATGTTAGGATAATTTAATTATCCAGCTCACTTAAGTCTCTTCTGGAGACCCAAAGTGGCTAAAGTAAAATAACTAAAATTGAGAGTGCACAAACAAGTATCTAGAAGGTTGGAACGGACATTGTGACTTTGACTTACACAAAGTCGTTTGGGGTTCTGGAGGGGATCTGAAGGGTTTCACACACCTGCCCACAATTCCACTATGCTTATGCGCCCATATTGTCATAAATTGCATGCTAAGCTCCACTATCCGATATTGTAAATGGCACTAGGTCTATGTATTGTCCAACCAGATGCTTATTTTCATCTTAACTTGATTACCTAACTCATATCTTACCGATAATGGATCTTTTTTTTCATGGAAAATTATTTTATAAAAACATTATTTTGATGAGATTGTTTGTTTTGACTTGAATGACAACCATGTGGCTGTAATCTTGCAGTGATGGACCATAGGTTAGCCCAAGGATATATCTACTCTCCTATGTGAGGTCAATATGGATTCCACTATTGGAAGTGCATGTTTCCACAGACCCAACGGTGCTAATTAACATACCAAGGCGTTGACCATTGAATTATATTTTCCACATTGGTATGTCGAATTAGCCATCGCTAAAAACTTGAGTTCATTACTCCGTCAGGATTAAGAGCCTATTGAATCTAGGCGGCCAAGCAACATCTAGGCATTTTACCTGGCTAGGCAAAGTGGTACTTAGCTAGTGCCTAGGCAACAACTAAGCCATGACTATTTATATTTGTTGTTTATAATTAAATATTGTCTATAGAATTTGGTAATTGTAGATTGATAATTGTTGATAATATGAGGATTGCAATAAATTCTACTAATCAAATTGGGAAACACATCCAGTAGAATATGTTGCTACTCTGATCAGGTGCACGTGTACTATAGCCGAGGGGGAGAGATAGATGAGAGATACATGTTGCCTGGTGGTTGTGTAATCCCACAATACCAGAAGAACTAATGGAGACAATGAGACGATAGAGAAGTATGCAGGAACCAATGCACCACCAGGGGACTCTGGTTGCCACACCACTGTTGTCCATCGTTACCACAAACCCAAACCAATGGAAAAACTGAGGGAGAGTGATCAAACCACTGTTCTTAAATGGGGTTTGGGCGGCTTGTTAGACGCCCACCTCGACCTTTTGGGTATCATACTGCACCCGCTTACCAAGAAAGCGGGCCGGTGGGCGGATTGGGCTTGGGAAGCGGCCAAGGCAGTGTCAGATCCGCCTTTTGAAGTAATGCATACAACTGTCCTTTTTCTGTATTTATACCAAGGTTCTAAAAAGCGCTAGGCGCTGGTCTGGCGGTGCAGGGCTGCCTAGCGCCTAGGTGGCCTAGACGGCGCCAAGGCTTTTTGGTCTTTTTTTAATTCTTTTTTAAAAAGGGGATGAGCCACCGTTGAGGAAGGCTGGATCCAAGAGAGGGACTGCCGCTGAGGAAGGCCGGATCAAGAGAGTGACTACCGCTGAGGAGTCCGTCTGAGCCCGCCTAGACGGTCGCCTAGCTCCGCCTGGGAGCTTGGTCGCTTTTGTTGGACCGCCTAGGCTGGGCTGTGGGGGGCCGCTTGGGCCACTTTTTAGAACACTGATTTATACTTGTTTGTTGCTGATTATGATTTATTACTTCTTTATGTTTATAATTTCACCAATAAATATGGTTTCTTTTTTGATCCATTATCTTGGAGAAAAAATTTTATGACTAGAGTTGATGTGATCAAAGCTAATATTGTGACATGGTGTGTGAAAGGAGGATGCCAGGTTCAAAAAATTGGAGATGTAAGCAGTAACTTGCTCTTTTACTATGAGATGGACTTTTGTCTTAGTTTCTTATGGGACTTGTATTAGACAACATATGAGGGTGACAAGATTAGTAGTGTTTATGTTGTTATAGGGTCCATTTTTTAGTTATTGGTGGATAATTTTGGTTCATGCCTTCAATAATGGGACCACACACATTTGAGAAGGTCCCTAAATTGACTGACTATAAAAAAAAAAGTGTCGTGCGCGTCTCTAGGTGCCAACCTAGGTGCTCGCTTTCATCCTTGCTAACTTGGAACCCCACCACCGCCTTGGGTCTATCAGGCACTTTTAGAAGCACTAGATGAGACTAGAGAGGACACTGAAACCAGTGTTGTCAAGGTGACGAGACATGCTTGAGGCTCAAGGTGCTGCTAGAGTCTGAGGCGCAAGCCGCACGCCTTAGTGTGTAAGGTGCAAAAATATATATATTTTTCTTTAAAAAATTAATAATAATTGTAAAAAAATCTAAAATTCATAAAAATAATATTTCATGAAAAAAAGAGAAATATAACCAATATTCAATTAAATCAACACAATAAAGGCATACAATACTTGTAACTCATAACTAGTGGTCATCAAATGAACAATTTGAGTGAGAATAATAATTCACAAGTTATTATGCAACATGCCAACATCATATTCATAAGTTAAATGCATACAATACTCATAAGTGATAATTGATAAATAAGAACTCATAAACAATGTTGAGCAACAAACGAAAGAGTCGGGCTCTAAGGAGAGTTGGGCTTTTTTGTTCAAACCGAAAAGAATCGAAATAAAAAAACCAAAACCGAAAAAAAACCAAAAAACTGAAAACAAACTGGAAAAAAATTTGAAATAAACCAAAATCACAAAAAAAAAACCAAAACTTGAAAACCAAAACCCAAAATGCACCAATGCGCACGCCTCGGCCGCCCTGCGTCAAAGGCACTGAAGGCGCCCAATGCGTGCCGCCTTGCTGCACGAGCCTCGCCAGAACACGCCTAAGGCACATACCTGCGCCTCCCCTCGAGGCGCGCGCCTTACTGCGCCTTGACAACACTAATTGGAACCACTACACCAGTATGCTTTCCTCCGCTCGCCGGAACTGTAGAAGCTGGAGGAATCATACCATTGCTTCAAACCCTAGAGATACCCGAAATGGAACAGAGAGCAGTAACCCACACCCATCTTTGTTTTTCTCTTATACCCTAAAGTTAACTAGGTTCAGACTCGACCGGACGTTTATAATAAAAAGTCAACCGACATAGCAATTAACATAGGGGTGCTTAGGCGATGCCTAGTACCTTGTGCCTAGGCGTCCCAGGTTATACATCTCTCCTAGTGGCACCTGGAGCATGAAAACACCTATGCGCTCGTCTAGGAGGCGCCTAGCAACGCTTTGACTACGTTTTCATTACCTTAAACCCATCCAAGGCAAGACGGAATGTGGGGCCTGCCAAGAAACCTCACAGGAAAGTTGGTGGGTAGGGATACTTAGCTTATTAGTTGCACAATATAAGCTCTTGCCACCAGGGAGTTGCCCTCAAGATCCCTCTACACTAAGAGTATAGATAAAGAATGTGCAAGGCAAGTTTTGTAGGGAATTGCATTCATATTTTTGGCACAAATAAGCCAAAGAACCAAATGAAATGACATTCATAAAACTGGTTGTTGGGTAGTGAAAGGTACCTTCTAGGGAGTATTTTTTGACCGATGTTATGTGCAAGCTTCGTTTTCTCACTTTCCAATACTTCAGGGGTTACAAGTGCATAATCAAATATTTTGTCTTCCATTTGCACATGATATACAAAGCCTTAAAAACTTGGTGATCGGCTGTGTATATTTTAATATTTATCACTGTTTGGTTTGTACGAGGCTGTTGATTCAAATTCCCCAGTTAGTGTGACACCATTGTCCTATTTTTTACGAGTTTCTTTTATAAATTTGTTTTTGATATCTAAGGTAATGTTATGGCTAGTGCAGGATATATAATTTGACTTCGTTTTAAATATTTTTGCATATCATTGTCCTGTTTGCAGGTGCAAGAAGTATCCTTCGATGGAATTGAGAGGCCTTTTCCAGTATCTTGTTAATCAGTTGAAAAGGGGAATTGGTATTGAGCTTGTTTTATTGCAGGTAAATCTTAGAAGTTTTGAATCTGTGTACTTTTACTCATTTTTATATCATATTTTATATTCTAACATTATGGATTGTGTATTGTTTGAATGACATAGGAGCTTATTCAGCAAATGGCAAATGTCCACTACACTGAGAACATGACCGAGGAACAGCTTGATGCAATGGCAGGAAGTGAGACATTGCGATATCAGGCCACCCTTTTTGGAATGACCAGAAACAATAAGGTACAACCAGGGAACTTTACGTTTTTCATTCATTATTATTTGCTTATTGGTAGTGAATGGTATACTATCTTTTACATCAATTTTGCTTGTTATTTGATGTGTTAATTAAAAACATGGTTTGAGGGTTCATCCAAACCCGAACCAAACCTATTCGTTGGTCGATACGAACCGAACCCCCCGCTGAACCCAAAATATCGCCCAATTGGGATTCGGTTCTCCGGCTCGTCCTGGTTCGGATCTAGTTCGATCGAATCGGTTTCGAACAGGGCCTCAAATAGGCCGAAAGGGCTGAACCAAATCCAAATCGGCTTGGGTGATTATATTTTTTAAATATTTTTCCCGAAATAGACACCGGTTCATTTTTTGCCAAATCCAAACCCGAAACCAAATTCTCAAACTTTGATTAAACTATAAGACAGAAAACAATTTTTTCTGTTATGGATTTCTTTATCCTTCTATAATAATTATTATAAATAATTTGGTCTGCCAACGAAAGTAAGGTTATGTTGTGTGCTATGTTTAAATAACACAATAAATTGTTCGGCATTTGTTTAGTCTTTATGTTCTTATAGAAATTAATTTACAATGCTTGTATTTAAGTAGTATTAACAGTGTGATATGAACAGCCTATGCTTAATTTCTGAGAAATCTGTCAATACTTGTCAGGAAGCATGAACAATGTAACATAACTACAGTAAAGCTTTAAGTTCAATGAGAACGATAACCAGAATTTTCTGAACAATTATATGTGCTATTAGGCACTATGGCTCATTTTATACATGATATTTGCACATTCGAAAATAGAAGAATTACCATTTAACCTCCTTTCTCAACAGTGTTAACTGAGATTCGTTGGTGAAGTGTCCATTTTCTAAGTGATGCCTGACATAGAGTACAGTATTGAGAATACATCATAACGCACCAGGCATCACTTGCGAAAGAGTATTATTTTCGATTTAATTTGGCCAAAGACTGTAGACATACTGCTTGCAGTTCTTTTTGACAATACAACTGGCACTACTAAACATGTCTATCTTTATTGAAGAATACATTGATGAAGCCGTTTTTGCCCTTTCTTTTTTGGATTAACATTGCTATTATTCTTGGGCTCACAAAACAGTATCCTTCTTTCCCCAATGCATGGTGTTTGTTGCCTAGACTATGATTGCATTTTATTAATATTTTTTGTTCATTTCCATGACTTATATCAGTTCCCTTTTATTAGGCATTGAGTAAATCTACCAACAGGCTAAGAGACTCCTTACTTCCAAAGGAAGAACCTAAGTTGGCAATTCCTCTATTATTACTTATAGCTCAGCACCGCTCCATGTAAGTTGTTGAAATTGTCTAATGAATTCCTTGTAATCACTTAAGTTATATCTACTTTAAGACTCTTGGTTGAATACCTTGTTTAAGTACATGAGACCGTGTCTGTGGATCCTACGAGCTGTGTTTAATTTTGTTTTGCTTCTCAGGGTTGTCATAACTGCGGATGCCCCACACATCAAAATGGTCAGCGAGCAATTTGATAGGTGCCATGGCACCCTTCTTCAGTATGTCGAATTTCTGTCTAGTGCAATAAGTCCATCTACAACCTATGCTCAGCTGATTCCTACCCTAGATGATCTTGTTCATAAATACCACCTTGATCCAGAGGTAATATCTTTACTTTTTCAAAATTTCTTTTTCCTGTACATGTTACTAGACCTTAAAAGGTTGTATATTTGCACCTTCAGCTTCATCTGAATTATAATGTTTATGCACCTTGTGTTTTACCTTTTGTGAAGCAAGCTTTGTAGTTTGTTAGAAATGAAGTTATCATGGTTTTGCTTTTGACCTCTAACTATCTCATTAAATTTAAAACTGTAAACCAGGTAGCTTTTTTGGTATATCGGCCTGTGATGAGGCTTTTCAAATGCTCGAGTGGGGCTGAGGTTTTGTGGCCTCTCGATGTCATTGAGTCAAATGCTTCAAATGCTGATAATGAATCTGAACCCTCAAGTTTATCAAGTAATTTCGTTTTTGATCTTGGTTCACCGCAGAAGCCTATCATGTAAGCACTGTTTGCATTAAGGTTTTTTATTTATCTCACTTTCCCTGATTCGGTCAAATCATGTCATTTGAGATCATTCTTGCAGCTACAGTAGATGGTCACGCCCAGCATCTATATTTTTTATGTGGTTATGCTTATGACTGACTCATGACTGGTCATTCATGTCTGTTCCGGTGTATGTGTAGTTACATTCCTTCATCTTCTAATTCATTCTTCTATTTCGTGCAGGTGGTCCGATCTTCTTGATACTGTTAGATCGATGCTGCCGCTAAAAGCTTGGAACAGCCTCTCACCTGATCTGTATGCTACGTTTTGGGGCCTAACACTCTATGATCTTTATGTTCCAAGAAATCGCTATGAGTCGGAGATCTCCAAACAACATGCAGCTATAAAAGCCTTAGAAGAGCTTTCAGATAACTCAAACATGGCAATCACAAAACGTAAAAAGGACAAGGAAAGGATCCAAGAATTACTTGATAGATTGATTGGAGAATATCAAAAGCATGAGCAGCATGTTGCATCTGTGCGTCAAAGGCTTAGTCGTGAAAAGGACACGTGGCTGAGTTCTTGCCCTGACACTTTAAAGATTAACATGGAGTTTCTTCAGCGATGTATTTTCCCACGCTGCATCTTCAGCATGCCAGATGCTGTGTACTGTGCCATGTTTGTGCATACTCTCCATTCCCTTGGCACACCATTCTTTAACACAGTCAATCATATCGATGTTCTCATTTGTAAAACCCTACAGCCCATGATTTGTTGCTGCACTGAATTTGAAGCAGGCAGACTTGGAAGGTTTTTGTATGAGACATTAAAGATGGCATACCATTGGAAGGTATTTTGGGATTTAATAATTGCATTAATATGCTATTTGTGCTTCTCTGTCAGATGTGTTAGGCGCATAAAACGTGTTAGGGAGATGTCAGTTGACCAATTACGTATATTATAGGAGCATGATTTCAAACGTATTGTTTTTTGCAGAGTGATGAATCTATCTATGAACGCGAATGTGGAAACATGCCAGGCTTTGCAGTCTACTACAGATATCCAAACAGTCAGCGTGTAACTTTTAGCCAGTTCATTAGAGTATGTTCTTCTTGCCATAATGACTGTAAAATGATTAATTTTTTACCACTATTATTAATGGTTTCTTTGAGTTAGCACCATTGACTACTGCAAAATTTGTTCAGCCTGAATAAATTAACGACAGTTTGGTCCAACGCTGTTATGGTTGTTTTTGCTTGGGCACAGTCTAGAATATTATTTCTTATACATTACCTTTGAAAGAATCATTCGGATGGCCCTTAGGGTCTCAGCTTGAAGGAAAGATAAACATTAAACCAAGTGCTAAGATCCTTCCATGACTTGTTTGTTTGGTTATTGTTTTCTTGAGTTTTTTTTTCATCGTACAAGATTTTATCTGCCACATATAACTAAAAATGATCAAATTTTCTAAAATTACTTTCACCAGTTATTACAAAATTGTACATTGATTGCACAGTTGTCCTTGAAGAAGCTCACAAGTTAAAATGTTTCTACATCGATGTTGATATTGCTTAATGAAAAAATATTTTGTATTCCTCCTTTGAGAAGCATCTGCATAAGTTTTTTAGTGATTATTGTTCCTTTGTCCTCGTTATTCATATTCAAGTGTATATTCCAAACTCTCTGGTCTACTACCACCTCAACGTAGGTGAGGCGATGAGCAAATGGAGATAAATGTATTGCAATGGGTCGTTTTTGAAGATATGAAATTGTGACTTGAGAGGAGATATAGGTTGACTGATACTTATCATATGTATGTTCCCATCTTGTCGCCTCCTATTATTGTAGGCCACTCATGCTTTACGTGTCTACTACCGAGACTTCCTTAGGGGCCGTTTTGGCACAACATGGCTCTTTTAAGAAAGATGAGACCATTTACTACCTGGGTAATATCATGCTGAACTACGAGCGTAAATACACTCCGATCAAGAGATATATGACTTGATGTGGTGTGGGCGGCTCAAAAGTTGCTACATGACTTTTTCGCTTACCCTGTGAAGGTCCTTGCGTGAATGGATCTGACGGACCAAAGGTTGATTCAAATTGTGCATAAACATCATTGGCAGAGCTTATATAATGGGGTATGGCCGTATGATTAGAGGAAATGATAGTTTGAGGATTGCTTGAGCTTCACACCGAGGCAGATAGTTATCTGCTTCAGTATTGCATGGTTGACATCCATTCTAAGGGCTTCAGCCTAGAGTAGAGGGATTGAGATTTCATAGTAAAAGCTTGTTGCACATGTTGTATCCTGTTTTAGTATTAAATGGCTATGTAGGCCACTTGGCTTAGATTTGGTATACTTTTCTTGGTCTGCTGGTTTTTGGGATCACTTGCATTTATTAATTTACCAAGCTTGCACATCAGTGACCATCATATTTATGGTGTTTTCGAGAAACTATAAGAGGTTTTTGACTTTAACTGAGCCTAATTTGGTCCCCTTTTACTTCTGAAGCACTTTGACTCAATTAATTATTTTGCAAAGATTAATTTATATTTGAGGTCTCTGCCTTTAATTATGGTTGTAAGACTAGGTATCCCATCATGTTCCTTTGTGCAAATCCTTGTCCTTTCTTATGTTCATTTATACCCTCTAGTTTTCTTTCCAGGTTTCTGTTTGATAATGACGCATATAGCATAGTTATCTCATATATTAATATCGAGCTAATTTCAAAGCATATCACTCAATTGTCAATTGTGCTGTTTACTTGGCTTAGGCAAGTGAACTATTGTAAACTTTAGTTAGTGAAGGATGATGGTGATTGCCGTGATCTTACGCAAGATGGAGGGGGTCTTAGATTTAGTGAAGTATTGTGTTAGTGCATGTTCGATGGTGATCTAAAACATGAGAAAAATAGAGGACTTGGTTAACTCATGGTCAAATGTCCAATGCACATGGTAAACCGGGATCTCTGATGGTCCTACATGAGAATTGGAAATTATAATATTAGATGATAGGAGCGAGGGTGTCTGTTGTTAGTTATTATTACATGTTTAACAATTGTACATTTTTACCAATGGCTGGCTGATGTTTGTCCACCTATAAAGGCAGGGGATTTGTTTGACATATGTGATCACGTGTGTGATGCTCCACAATGTTTGTGATCTTTCATTAGTGTATGGATGGATAATGATCTTCATAATGAATCCTTGCATAATGAATATATGAAGCACTTCATACCAGTCCGGGGACTTAATCGTGGCACACAATCCCCATACCGAGTCTGTTTTCAAGTGTCATATTTCTTTCAAATTTAAAAACATAATTGATCGGATGAAAGAAATAATCATGTTCAACAAAATAAATTGAATAATCATGCTTATAGTCGTAAATGACAAAAAAAAATGAAAATGCAAAGTATCGTGATATTAATCATGACACTTTCCAAACCATATAAGTTACTTAATAATTAGAAATGATCATAATTCTTTCAAAGTAGTAACAATTTTTTTATTAATTTCTAATGAATTTGTATATTAATATAAATCTTGAAGCTTTGCTTGCCCACTTGACATGCTATATATTTTATTAACAATGTTACTATGTTAAATCACTTGAAAATGATCACTTTTTCAAAAAAATATGGATCCACTTACTTTGGCTTGGTTATAAACGAAATACCTTTAGTAATTACTTGTATCAAAAAGTTTTAATTTGTTTGGCAAATGTGAGCATCATTCCATAGCCAATGACATCAAAATATAACCCTGTATGCTAAGAAGCACGAACATGGACACGACACGGACACGCCGACACGATATTTTTCAAAAAACCAGGACACGAACACGTTAGGGGACACGTTGAATTATATATATATATATATATATATATATATATATATATATATATATATATATATATATATATATATATATATACACACAGAGAGAGAGAAGTGCTAGAATGCGGCATGCGGTGCGTGCGGCATCACACCACTGCCGTCTGATGCACTGCTGTGTGTATCGCATGCACGCAGCGCGTGCATCAGACGGCTGCGGTGCGATGCCGCACGCACCGCATGCCGCATTCTAGCATACCCGTATATATATATATATATATATATATATATATATATATATATATATATATATATATATATATATATATATATATATATATATATATATATATATATATATATATATATATATGCTCCGTATGCTGCCAAGTGGAATAGAGGACCAACTGTACTCCATACGGGTGCGAAACCTGCGAAAATTCTTTATTTGCGAAACCCATCCGTAGCCGTCCGATCAACCGATCGAACGATCGGTGTTCACCCCGCCCACCGACCGCAGCTGTTACTGTGCCGGGCACAGTAACAACGATTTCGGTGGGTGGGGTGAACGCTGGCCGTCCGATCGGCGTGAATCGAACGACCAAATATCTCTCCAGCCGGTTAAAATTTTTAACCGTTCGATCGAACGATCGAACGGGTGAGATCCCGTGGGAAACCATCAAATAGGACAAAAGGTAGTGGGTGGGGTGAACCCTGGCCGTCCGATCGACGTGAATCGAGCGGTCAAATTTCTCTCCGGCCGGTTAAAATTTTTAACCGTTCGATCGAATGATCGAACGGGTGAGATCCCGTGGGAAACAATCAAACAGGACAAAAGGTAATGATTACAATCATTACCTTTTGTCCTATTTGATGGTGTCCCACGGGATCTCACCCGTTCGATCATTCGATCGAACGGTTAACAATTTTAACCGGCGGGAGAGATATTTGGCCGTTCGATTCACGCCGATCGGACGGCCAGGGTTCACCCCACCCACCGAAATAGCTGTTACTGTGCCCGGCACAGTAACAGCTGCGGTCGGTGGGCGGGGTGAATACCGATCGGTTGATCGGACGGCTACGGCTGGGTTTCGCAAATAAAGAATTTTCGCAGGTTTCGCACCCGTATGGAGTACAGCTGGTCCCCTATTCCACTTGGCAGCATACGGAACACTGTCTCAGGCAATACCCTGGTACAATGTACCAGGAACCCATTTCCCTATATATATATATATATATATATATATATATATATATATATAATAAGTCTTATATTATGATTTATAATCAAACATAATGCTAATAGTTAACTAAAAAAGTCTCCAACAAACATCATAAATGATTCAAGTTTATAGTTTCAAACTTTCAAAACACAAAAAAACAAATAGAACATGCATAAAATCATCATCCATCAAGGCCAACGTCAAGTGTTACCACATCATCACCATTGACGTGAAGACCATGGCCTCCATATTCGGCTCATTGATGGAAAGATTCGCAATCTTAAGAACCTCAATATCTTCAAATGAGAAAAAAAAAAAAGCCTCTCCGGTAATATCCGACACGCTCCAACACGCATCCGACACGCTCCGACACGTGTCGGACAACCTTTCTTCATAGAAGACACGTTTTTTGGTGTGTCCGACACGTGTCGGAGAGTGTCGAACGAGTGTCAGTGTCCGACATGTGTCGGACACGGACACGTTGAGGTCCCGAGAGTGTCGGTGCTTCATAGCCTGTATGGATCACTATTCATATGGGTTTTTCAAGTTGACTATTTATTTTCTGGAAACAACTCTTAAAATATGGAGAACCGTAGGAAAAAAATTTGGAAGAAAGTATGAAACTCCAATACCTCTTAGGTGTAGCTTTTGCTGATTCTCTTAAAAGAGCTTCTTGAAGCATTCTTCTTCTCTCTCTTGTTTGTAATTTCACGTTGGAGCATTTTGCTCAAGAACTAGATCTCTCGAGTTGCCAATTGTCTTCTAGAATAAAGAGCCCAAGTGGGTTGAATTTCTTTTATAATATGTTCACCTCTCATCTTCCATAATGGGTGCCTCCATTTTCCCGTACCCATTGCGTATCGTGTGACATAACAAGATGACTACCGTGCAATGGCAAGCATCTGCGATGATTGAATCACATTAAGCCCCCACTGGGTAGTCCACTGGACATTGTTTCCGTTCCTATCACATGGAGTGCATCGGACCCCTACTGTGGGAAAATGGAGGGAGTGTTACTGGAGAGGTGTTGAATCCCTCTTTTGCTTGAATTTTTTAGAAATTAATAGAAGTTGTAGAAGATTAGAAAAGGAGAACATGTTTTTATTGAATTTCATGTTCCTATATTTTAATGTGATCTAGACATGTTGTACGTGTCATTGGTTCAAGATTATACATAAAAGATGGATGTAATTTTGCAAAGTTTTTTAGGAACTTACTGATTTCCAGTGGATATTGTTTGTTGATTTTCATCTAATTCCAGCCATCATGATGAAAGTATATCCATCTTTCTCCTCCTGTCTCTTTTGTGATTGGCTTATTGTTTGATTTATCACAATTGGATTATTTCCGACATCAAGCGGTATCATAGTGAGCAAGATTCAAAATTTCGGTTTTGATCATCATTTTGACACTAGAAGATATGGAAATATTTTGATAGTATGAAAATATTGCATTTTTGTAAAAAAAATATAAATAATGAAATGATGGAATGTTTTAACGAATCTCGGGACAATACATATTTTATACTTTAAACCACTTAAATCACGTTTTTACACTATCTAGGAGTGTGAAGCTATATATAGCATGTACTTCTACGTATGTTGTACAGAGGCATAACAATCTAAGATCTACAACATATCCAAAGTTCAAGTGATTTCATCTATATGAAGTCCTGATTTGTGTTTTTTTTTCAAAACCTCGAAACTTTTTAAAGGTAAGTTTGATAAATTCAGCATTGATCCCCAAATCCGGTGTAAGAATATCAAATATTGTTAGATTTGATCTTTTTACACCATTATGTTATCAATTGAACAACTATAAATGGAATAATTGATAGACATCTATGATTTGTTGTTTCCGAAATTCTTGGAGAAGAACACTTCGACCCAATTAAACGAACTATTTCATTCATTTTTCGTTGATTTGATCTCCAAAAATTGTTAGATGGCAGATCTAACACCTCAAAATATTTTTTAGAAGAAAAATCACACTGAAGAAGGCAAACATGCTACTTAGAGGGTTTAAGGTTTAGGTTTAAAAAATGCAAAATTTTGAAAATATTCGGAATATTTTTGGCCCCCACATTTCGTTTCGAGGTTCAAAAAATGGAATATTTTGAGAAATTTTGAAAAATTCCGAGAAATTTTGAACCATGGTACTGAGGATAGCCTCTCATCTTGCCAATGAGGAGTCTATTGGAGGCAATAATTTGAAGAGGAGCATGACGAGTAAGTTGAAAAACCCAAAAATGAGTTTGTGACGGAGTACAAGGAAGATCCCATTGTGGTGCCTCAAAAAGCCTACTAAAAAACTAAAGAATTTCCCAAAAAAAATTGAGATGATCCCCGAGGAGAAACCTGAAGATGATCTCGAGGAGATGGTCATGGAGATGTCCTAGAAGCCAAAGTTATGGATGCATACTTGCCATCAAAGGACGCCATATGCCTTCAAGAATTATCGGAGCCTAATTTGGCAACGAATTAGTGTTTACCTTCTATAACTTTAATCTTGAAAGACTGAAAGAACATATTCAAGAAAAGGTCAACTTGAAGGTTCTTGCATCAGATGATTTACATCCCTCTTGTGTCGAGGATAATAATTATACATCAGTTTCTAGGTTCCTTTCAACTACACTGATGGAACCCAATGAGTCGTCGTCCATTGCTTTATTTGTCGTTAGAAGATTGGAAGATCAGGGCCGTTGAAGCAAAGTTCTAGAGATGTGATCAAGAGAAAGCTCCATCAACCTACATCATCTGATGATTGATAAATAAGATAGTCATCTGGATCTTCTCGACTTAGTCAAGAACCCGGGGAGACCGATGCAGGATCTAATAGGGGTCACTTAAATGAAGAGAGTTGTCATAAGTAGGAACCAGACCCGGAATAGGGAAACAAGTGGGCACACCCGTAAGGAAACACATCTCGAAGCGAACTGCCTAAAACCTTCTGCGAAAAAAAGAATGATGTGTCAATCCACACTTCTGTTATCATGAATACATGAATTAGATGATTTCCATTTATTCTGAACTAATAGAACTCCACCTGAAATTGCTGTTTCACAGCTGCGCCTCTGCAATGATACCTCTCCTTTCTTTCGCCTAACATGATTACAAATGAAGACAAAGAATTGCAGCAAGGTGTACGCAGAGGTTGAATAATCTTGGGAAGTGAGTGGACTTCTAGTTCCTGGTTATGAGTTGACGACGTTGTTACTTATTAATTGCAAATTTGACACCCCCGGGAAACGGGAAAGTCAAAGTCAATGTTAGCCAAAAGGACCAGTTTCACGACACGCAATGCTTCGAAAGATAAGGGAAGAAGGCCGAGTCTAGCCTAGGAAATTTTCTATCCCTTCCCTCCCTCATTCTCTGGAAAAAGGAGATCAAAGGAACTGTCAATGATGAGGGTTAAGTTTTCCCAACGGCGAGAGTTAAGCCCCGGGAAAAGGAATACCAAATATCCATAATAAGATAAGAAAAATTCCAAAATTTACTAATAAAGATAAGAGGTAAAGGCGAAGGTTCACGGTCTGTGGACGATTGATCCATTTCTGCGACGAGAGAGCAGTGGATGGACAAGACATGAGGATACAAATTGAGTTTCTTCAAATATTTAGATAGAGGAGTCATTGGATGTGTATGAGAGGAGACATGTCCCTTCAGAGTTCTATGAGGATCTGTTGACTCCTTCGATGATTATGGGGCCGATGATCAACATCCTGAAGATTGGTACTCGGATAGCACGCTGGGTAGTCCTCAAGAATCCGTGACATCCTTGGCCAACATTTGAACCCATTCGTGTTTTGCCGAACCCTTCGAACCATGATTCGAATATTTTTGGGTAGTTTTCAAAGATATCTATGATTCCTATTTCAATTAGGATTCCTTTGTCAAATAAGATTCCCAATTTAATATAGATTCTTGAACGTCTTCCTAGTTTATTTGGAAATAGGGTTCTTAGTGACTTTATGATACTTGTTATGATAGGATTTCTTAATGGATTGTGATTCCTACTTATATCGGGATCTTTTTATCCTCCGTTGTTTTTCAACTTAGTAAAAGTCTTAGAGTTAGTTTGATTTCTTGTCTTCTTGTTTTTACTTGTCATGTTTTGGAACTTAATTTAGAAGTCGTGTTTTAATGTCAGTGTTTAGAAGAGTCATGATTTGACAGTATATTAGGTTAAGGAGTTTTGAGTTTATTAGGTTTGAGTTTAGGACCGGTTCCGTGGGGTATATAACCCATTTAAGGGGAGTGACAAATTATTTCTCTTTTAATAAGAGAAAACCCTCTCTCTCTTTTTTTTGAGGGAATTCCTCTCCAAGAAGGAGAGGATGGGGTTAAGCCATACCCCAAGCTAAAGAAAGAATCCTCTCTTTTGGAATAAAAACCCATGAATCTCTTGACTAATGTGACTTCCGCGCCCACTTTGGTTGGAATATACAGAACATTAATTGTAATGCAGAAAACCAGAAAAAGGAGGGCTTCATGAGGTAGACGACATATTAATTGAATTTCTAGATTTATAACTTAGTATTTGAGTGCTAGATAGGTTGTAAGATTTATGGAATGGAGATTATAAATAGAACAAGTTATAAACTTGTAAAAAAAATGAGACATTTATTATTGATTATCAGCAGATATTACTTGTTTTTTTTCATCTAATTTCAGTTCTTAGTTTGAGATTTGGATCTGTTTTTCCATCACTTCTCTTTGGTGACTGGCTTGTATTTTGATTGAACATCTCAATTGAATCTTCATCCAGCATCATTTACCATCTGAAGTTGGATTGGGTCCATACACTTGTCAGTGATGATTATTGGACGATGAGTTTTGCATCAATGCTTCTAAAAACTAACTTTGTCTTCTTTTAAATATTAACCTGTTTTTTCATTCTGTATGTGAATTTGTATCTGTCAGGTTCTGGCATTTTTTTTTGGCATGCTTGTTTTTGTGGATAAGAAATTTATTTCTGTGATATTATCAAGATTTGCTTTGTAAAACTGACTAGAACTTAAATCTCCCTTGTTATTTTAAAGGTTCACTGGAAATGGAGTGGAAGAATGACTCGACTACTCGTTCAATGCTTGGAGTCCAGCGAATACATAGAAATCCGGAATGCCCTTATTATGTTGACCAAAATATCTAGTGTTTTTCCTGTTACTCGAAAGAGTGGCATCAATCTTGAAAAACGGGTAAAAGAGAAACCTTGCCTTCTGAACTATTTATTGGTTCTGTAGATATTTTATTTGATGTGGTCTGATTTATCTTTTTGCAGATAGCTAAAATAAAAGGGGATGAGAGAGAGGATCTCAAGGTTTTGGCTATTGGTGTAGCTGCGTCATTAGCTGCTCGCAAGGTTAATCCGAAATCTTAGCAAATTCACTCTTTTCTTGTCAATATCATTTGGCATAGCTCTGCCTTTGATTATTTAGTCTTTTAACATTCAAGATCTATTTTTTTCTCGAGTTTAAGTGTTTCAGTTGTTCTTACAATGTTCTGCTCCTTTTTCTCAACTTGAAATTGTAGAGTTCATGGGTTTCTGATGAAGAATTTGGCATGGGTCATATTGATCTAAAGCCTACAGCATCACCTAAAAAACCTACATCAGGTAATCTGCGATTTACATCAAATCGGTATGTTCTTAATGTTTCTCAGAATGTGTTGTCAGTTGCAAGAAATTCGACTACAGGAATTCAGGTTGTGGATCCTATGAATCCAAGTAAAGACCAGATAACACGTGCAAAATCAACCGATGGTAGACCAGATCGATCAGAAAGTGCCATGAAGCCTGATTTGGCACAACAAAAACAAAGGGGTGGTTCATCTGCAAACGGACCCCATGATCAATCAATTATGCCTTCTTCCAATGCCCCAGTGAAGCCTTCTGGGATTCTGAAGAATACAGATGAACTTCCAAAAGTCCCGTTGGAGCTAGCTTCAAAGGCTGCTGTGGAATCTGAGGTATTCCTCATTGTTATGCTCAGATTTAAGATTTGATTATTTTATGTCTTGTTGCTGTCAGTGGCGTCAAGCTGATATTGGTATGATGGTCAATCATATAAGCTGCAGCTAACTTGTATTTTGAATTATGATACGTAACAGTGAACTCATGGCTATCATCAGTTTGCTGAGCTATTTTTTGGTCAAACAAATCAATGACTTTGTTGTCTCTAGTTTTCTGACTATGCGACAAAGAGGCAGTGTTCACAGTATATGGCAGTCCCTTCAAGGGATATTAAACAAGAGAGAGAGGAAAATAAATAAAATAAGGAATGGGAGAAGATAAAAAAGATGGATGTATGGTTTGCTTGGTGTGTGTGTGTATGCCAATGTTCTAAAAAGCACTAGGCACTAGTCGGGCAGTGGGGGCCCTTCTAGCGCCTAGGCCTGCCTAGGTGGCTTCTAGGTGTTTTTGTATTTTTTAATTATTTTAATTAGTATTTTTGATATTATATATAATACTTTTTTTTAATTTATTTTAAATTCAATATTATCCCAACTATTATTTTAAAGAGCATGTATCATTTACATAGTCATAAACTCAAGATTAACAAGAACAAAAGCAAGCATGATATTATCTTAGATAATATCCATAATATTAGTACATTCCAAACCATAAATTTATAATTACCAATAATAGAATAGCATTTATACACGTTCTACTGCCTATGCCCACGTAGGAGGTCGCCTAGCCTTGCCTGGACCCACCTGGGACCGCCTAGAGGCCTGGGCTGCTTTTCTGCACTGCCTAGGACTAGGCTAAGCGGTGGGGGGCCTTCTGGCCACCTAGGCGGCCGCCTAGGCTGCTTCTTAGAACACTGGTGTGTTTGTGTGTGTGTGTGTGTGTGTGTGTGTGTGTGTGTGTGTGTGAGAGAGAGAGAGAGAGAGAGAGAGAGAGAGAGAAGAGAGTTGCACAATTATACGTGATCCTTCTGGCACGGTGGCGCCCATGTTTTGTTCATACTGTAAGTTGTCCACTTCCTTTGGACAAATAACAAGCTCACAAGTATGATGCAAGTTGGCGGCCCCTTATGTTATCTTAAATGGCCAATGGTCATTATATATTGGTTCCAATCACATATTCCCCTATCAGCATAAGTTAACTTTGAAATAAAGTTATGAAGGAATTCCCTTAAATGTTGTTAAAATATTCCTAAAGTTGGTGCACAAATATCTTTCGTGTCCTTTAGGCTTGGCGTAGTGCCGTTATGTGCAATTGCATAGATGTGGTCTAAGGACTATGGAAATAGGTATGTGGATATCACACAAGAAGATTGCGTAATTGTATGTCTGCACAATGTATTATGTTGTTGGACGGTCTAACGATTAGTTTTTTTTCCGTTTAAATTGTGTAGTTACAAGGGCTATATTTCTCTACCATCACCTTCCACCCCTTCCTACCCTATATATACCCCGTCAACCCCCAACCGACCCCCCTTTTCATCCCATGCCTTGTTTTTCTTACATCTGTCTCCCTCTCATCCATATCTCATTGGCCTTCCCCATCGCTTATGTGGATGTTGTGGTCTCATCTTCTGGTGATGGTGGTGATCATCTTAAACCTCCATGGTCAAACAATATGGCGCTCCCCTTCTGGTGGTGGTGGTGACCATCTTAAACCTCCAAGATCAAACAATATAGATCGGAAGCCGGACACTCCAAAAGTTCGATAGAGAAACTCACCATAGTGTGATGTTTGTGGTTATGTCAGCATAGCACAACACAAGCAACACTTGATGCATCCACCGGGGTACTACAAGAGCATGATCTGGGGCAACGAAAGTAATCAGGAAAGAGATTTTGTTGTAGATGCAGACGATCGCAAGAAAATTGGTCTATATCCACCATTGCCACGGAAAAAGATAAAACATGACTTTGATGAGGAGTGTGAGTGGGAGGAACTACGAGATAGCAATGAGGAGGAAGAAGAGGCCTCTTCACCACCAAAGCAATCGAAAGTTAGGAGGAATGAGAAAATGATGGTTTGGCATGTCGGCCCAAAAGGATTGGATTATGTACTTTTAGAATGTTTTTTTAATGTAGTCCTTTTTTATGGATGTATTATATGTTTTAATCAATTTTGGTTTTTTTTTATTAGAATTTTTAGCAAGTTGTCTAAAAATGCACAATGTGGTTGTGCGATCACACAATCGCATGTGCCATTGGGGACCAAGGACCGCACATATTGCATACCGTTATTGATAACATTGGCATAGAAATCCTTCAGTGCTCTGTTTATTTGATCAAACACAGTGTATCATTTCTTCCTTTCCATTCAACCTTGACTTGAATAAAGTTCCTTGTCCTAAATAAATCTGTAATCCACTTCAAAGATGTAGCATATTCATGAAAGACATGATTTATTGCATTTCAAACGGTAGCTCAATTATCATATCCTAATTGAAGTACTTTGCTAACCTTCAAGCTAATTTCTTGCTTGAAGTTCATCAACCCAAGAGGTCGACAAGCAATCCATAGCACGATCCTTTGGCTTTGCACTCAAACAAATAGCAAGTCCTGCTTTTTGCTCGTTCATGTAGTTAAGATTTGCTCTATTGATGGTGCAATAACATGAAGGTAGTATTATATCATAGTAGGGTCCAACCTGGTTTACATCATTGCATTCAAAGATCTCATGATGTCCAAGAGTTGCATTCAATGAATCGACAATATGACCATATATAGGAGAGTTGCGAAATGGCCCCTCCCCCTCTATCTCCGATGTAGCCTTGTGATAGGTAAGTAAATCTTTTAAGGTATGAAACACATTATCTGGTATTGTCTTATTGCAGTCGATTAGGGATTCACAAGACTATGATGGCAAGTACACTTTGAAAGATCAAAGCTGGACACTGTGTTGATTGTCGAATTAAGCTTAGAAAAATCTTCAAGGAATTAGATACCCTCCTATAGCATGTACATTATCATGAAGTTCATCAGGGATTCGTTCTCGAACTCCTCCACTAGCTTCCTCTTAGGCGCATCTTCAATTTGTTCCTCTACCACTCTTTCATATTCTTTTATGGGCTTTTCGTCTGGCCCCTCCACTGTCTCTTCGGATTCTTCCTTGGATTCATATTTGGAATTCACTTTGGATTCTCCATGGGTTTTTCTTCAGATGAGTTCTATTTTGGCACTTCTTCGAAGAGGGTAAGCGAACTCCAATTAAAAACTAGAGATGCACTCTAGAATGTCTACGACGAACAATTTTATCTTGGAATTCTGTTTCGGTGCATTCAAAGACTTGGTATTTATGGCAACGGATTTGGTGGTTCATCCTCCCGCAAGGGTACGCAACGAGTTCTGGAACACGTGTGGGATGGTCCACCAAAAGTGATTGATCAAGAACTCGCATGTTCTGCTTGAGCCGCTAGTTTATTTTACCTCTCTGTCAAATCCCTTGCTAGGCTAGATCAATATGGTATTTCATGTTAATCTTTACCATTCGTCCTCACCTTGTACTCATTGTTTCTAGAAGAACTTCTCGGTAAAATTAGAGGATAGTCTTGCTCTGGTACTGAACAGTGTTAGACGTAGATCCAATTGAGATAAGATCAAACAACAAGCAAATACAAAAGAGAGAGAGAGAGAGAGAGAGAGAGAGAGAGAGAGAGAGAGAGAGAGAGATAATTTTAGGATAGCTATTGAAACTAACAGATAATCAATAATTATTATCTGCTAAGAATAAATAATAAAGATCTAAAGATCTGAACTTACAAGCTTGCAATCCTGTGATAGAAGAGATTTTTTTCTTCTATAAATTTGATATTGGTCCCCTAAAATAAGGAGAGGAAACCCATGGGGTTTCCCTCTCCACGAGAGGTACTATTGGTTTTCTCCACCCACTGGTGAACCCCATGGGCAGGAAGAATCTCGAGATTCCTCACCCGTGTGAGAGAGGTCTCACTTCCCTTTCCTCATCCTTAAGTTTAGCGTTAAGTTTCCTAATTCATTGGAAAGAGGTTTTCCTTAAATAGGAGAAAGGCATTATTTAATTAATATTGTCTGAACTTTTTATACAAAAAGACTGGCGTTTTGACTTTTGCGCTCAAGCCCCCTAACTTTGCCTAAAACTGAAGGTCCCTATAGACTAAAAAAAAATCAAAAAATTCAAAAGTAACTAAAAATCACACATAGGTCTATAGTAAAGAAATCAAAGACACTGTGACTAGTAACTTGAGTTGACCTCTATTTGCACCATCATGAAGAAGCATTCTAACTTTTTCAGGGACTTAAGACGTCCCATCTTGATTGATTCTTTCAATACCGAGGAAGTACTTGAGAAGCCAAAAGTCTTTAATATTCGAGGCTTTACTTGGTTTTGTTTTCTCACTTTCAATCTTACATGATTTCTGGTTTAACACCAAGGTTCTCAAAATGTTCAAATGGTCATTGAACCCTTTCAATTCTTAAGGGTTTCAAATTCACCTGTATGGAATATTAAGCAGCATGTATTGTGCCTTTTCATATAAAGTAATATTTAGGAACACTAAACTATTAAGGACAGTATAGTGGCTAACTAGAACTCTAGAAGACATTTTTAATAAATGAACAAATGTAGAAAAATCAAAGATTGAAATTTGAGATTGAGAGAATTAAAATACTGAAAAGCAGAACACTAAAGGATTGAAGAAAAAAAAAGAGAAAATGAGAGAAATAGAAAGGGAAGAAAGTTCACAGTTCAGTAGGGCATTTGGATGGGGGAGGACATACAGAATGGATAGCTTAAAGAACAAAATTTGGAGTGGTTCAGGCAGAACAAAAATCCAATGTTTCCAATTTATAATATTGACAGACATTTACATGCAAAAGTTGAGGGGTCTTTTTTCTGGCACATTACTTGAGTGATATTTTTCAGTGTTATCTTGAATTATCTTAGCACTCTTCTGAACACAGTATATTTATAGCACGCAAGGCTTGTCCTTCTCTATGAAGCTGGCTTACTGAACCATGTTTGACATTCTATTCCTTTTCAGTGCCTGAACAACAAATAAATGATTGGTCAATTGTATCCATGGTTTTATTATTTTGTACTCGTATGTTGCATATTTGAATATGGTTAGGTTTTGATCATCTCTCATTCACATATATTATCTCTAACGGACAGGCTATCGGTTCGTTGACATTATTTCATGTGATTTGGTGGTTTGTTCTTGTTTAGGCAATTGACAAGTACGTTGCACTTGTATGGTCAAAGAGAATGCAATGGTCTTATGCTTGCATTTGGCCCATCTGGCTTAGGTTTTTAAAATATAGAATTCAAATCACTCCCGACTAATATAATATTGTGACTCTATAACCCTGTGCTGAAAGCTTCTTTAGGTGTTCCCAACCATAATGTAGTTTGCTTTTTATCTTGTAGATTGTAACGATGCAAACCAAATTAGAGGACATATTTATCTGTTTGAAATTTTCTTTCTTACTATTAGTACTAGTTTCATCGTATGTTTGATTATCTGAATGTGTTGAAGACAGCATACTGCATCTCTTGATCATTGTATGTGTGTGAAATGTACTGATGATTAATCAGGTTTGGTGAGGTGTCTTTAAAAAAATGTCTTATTCTAGGCGTTCCCCAGCTGATATAATATCTTTAAGTTGTACCCTGAGAGATGCAACCTTTTAATCTTTTATGTTAGCGGAGATGGGGGTGAATAGAATTTTTAAAACTAGAACAAGTTCTTTCCTAATCTAGGGGTCCTCGGCGGGTTTTTCCATGATCGAATAAGCTTAAACTATCCAACAAACTAGATAGGTCTCTCCCTACCCGTCAACTAACCGTTTAGGTTTTTTGGCATGTGCCCAATCCCCTCTCTTGCCAAATTGCCTTCGTCATGTTTTTGGTACCAATCCTAGAGGTTTACATCAGGCTGACATCCAAATCTTCCATAGCCAGCCCCATCATGATGGGATAAGACCTAGGAAGCACGGACACTTCCCCAAGCCCCCCGTACCCGTGTTGGACACCGACGCTCGCCGGACACGCACCGGACACGCATGTGCCGTGTCCCACGTACTTCCGGATGCCGGATACGGCCGAACACTCCACGAACACTCGCTGCACACTCGTCGGACACTTACGGGACACTCGTCGGACACTTGCGGGACACTCGCCGGACATGGCGGGTTGACGGACTGTCCGATATAAGGTCGGGTCACAAGCTGTTGTGATTCAATTTTGGCTTCAACCTATCTGATCCTCTGAGGTTATAACCTCAGAGGATTAGATAGGTTGAAGCCAAAACTGAATCGCAGCCGTTCTTTTGCATGCCATTTGGGCATGAGTGCGATTCACTTGTCAGGCTGGTTGTAACGGACGATTACGATTCAGTTTTTGCTTTAACTTATATGATCCTCTGAGGTTTCAGATAGGTTGAAGGCAAAACTGAAATACAACTGTTCTTTTCCATACCATTTAGAGCTGTGTGTGATTCACCGATCGGGCTAGATGTAACTAACTATTGCGATTTAGTATGCATTAAAATTTTATTTTAGTTGTTTTTTATGAGGTTTTTCGGTTATTGAAATATATATGAATTGTAAACACACATGATATATAAATAAAAAATATTAATTTATTTTGCCGTGTCCCCGCCGTACCCGTGTCCTTTTTTAGGATTTGTCGTGTCAGCGAACCCGTGTCGTGTCGTATCCGTGTCCCCGTATCAGTGTCGATGCTTCTTAGGATAAGACTTTGTTGATGTTGATGATGCCATTGTCTAGTTGAAGTACTAGTTATGCAATTGTTGGAACTAGATGGTTGTGTCAATGTCTATTTGGAATACAATGCAACTTTGAAGGTTTTGATGATGTACAGATGTGCTTGGGCCAATCAGACTTTTCAGATGCCTGCATGGATAAAAATTTCATCCAGTTTATTAGTATTAACTACTTCTGGCTTTATGAGTCTTTAATCTTATAGATAAATTTTAAATGCTAGTCAAGGGTAAATTTTTTTTTTGCATGCTCGATTTGGTAGCAAAACGTGAAGTAACTGAAATATGGTTCTTTTTGCTTTTTTGGAATCATTTTTTTTAGATTGTGCTACAAAAAAACATCATTCTGCTATTTAGTTACCATGATTTTTATTCTTAACAGATAAGACCACAGCTGAAACGTTTCCTGCAGACTCTTGGAAAGCAACCAAGACAAGAGTTGCTAAAAGAAGATGTTAGATCAGGAAAATCAATCAGCAGAGTTACCAATCAACCTTCTGCTACTCCTGACAAAGACTTATCAGTTCATCCATCAGAGGGTAGACAAGGTGGAAGTGTTATTCCATCTACTTTAGTTAACACTAATGGTAACATAGTTTCATCATCAGGAAAAGTGTCAAATTCCTCTGCAAGAATGATACTTGATATGCATGGTAATCTGTCAAAGATTGACAGTGGAGCTATCAAACCCTCAGATGACATTGTTGAAGTTCCTGAAGTGTCGAGAACGACCTCCAGTAGGCCACAGCATTCGCCTCTTCCTGAGGACTCTTTCACTAAGCAACAAAAGAGAACTCCTTCTGAAGAACCAGATAGACTGAATAAACGTAGAAAGGGGGACACTGAACCTAAAGATGGCGAGGCTCTGGAAGCTCGATTGTCTGATAAAGAAAGAAATCTTGACTCACGGTCAGTGGATAAAACTCATGCTTTAGATCATGAGAGGACTGGAAATGAAGAACAACCTCTAAATAGGCCTGCAGAGAAGCATTTGGATAAGTCCAGAGACAAAAGCATTGACAGATATGACAAAGATCAGAAGGAAAAATCGGATCGTCCTGATAAGAACCGTGGTGATCACATCCCTGAGAAATCAAGGGATAAGTCAGTGGAAAGACATGGAAGAGAACGTTCTGTTGAGAGGATGCCAGAGAGAGCAACAGATAGGAGCCTTGATAGGTCAGTTGACAAAGCCAGAGATGAAAGGAATAAAGATGAAAGAAACAGACCTCGACAAACTGAGGCATCCATAGATAAGTCGTATGCTGATGAACGTTTTCATGGTCAAAGTTTGCCTCCACCACCACCTCTACCTCCCAGTTTTGTTCCTCAATCTGTTGGCGGTAGCCGAAGAGATGAAGAGGTGGATAGAAGAGGTGGTAGCACTAGACACCTTCAGAAGCTGTCTCCTAGACATGATGAAAAAGAACGAAAGCACTCAGAGGAGAACTTGTCAACTTCACAAGACGACATAAAACGTAGAAGAGAGGATGATTTCCGGGAAAGAAAACGTGATGATCGAGATGGTGTATCAGTGAAGGTACTTTTGTAGCTCTTTCCCATTGAATTGGTTTATATTTATACATCAAATACCTTTTGCGTTTCCATGGTTAGTGATTGTTGAACAGCTTCTAGAGTTGAATATGAAGGATTACTTATTCCATTTCTCAAACTATGCATATTATTCTTTGATTCTCCTGGCATTTGGGTATCAAAATTTCTTCAGTCTTATGGCTCAAATTGGTTGGCTCAACCAGCAGATTTTTTTGTTATTAGCTTTTCAATTTAAAACTCAACTATGGATGTGTGTGCACTCAGTTGTGATGGTAACGAAACCAAATAAAACTTAGTTAATTGTACTTAGTTTTTTATCTAATTAGTCCATAAATTTATTATAGATGATTGGGATCGTATCATCCTACATCTATTTATAGTCGTTTTTCTGTTAAATGGGTTTAATTAATATATCATATATCATCTGCCAGGCTTATATGTTTGCCATATGTCTACTGTAGTTGTAATCACGGTTCAAAAATCAAATTATTTACCGAAAGAAAATATCCTCCACGATCTTTTCCTGTTTAAAAATTGCAGCCATATCGTGCACTATGCAGTCAAAGTCGGTAGTCGGCCCTAGTCGGCCAAGGGCCAACTAGGACTAGTCGGCCAAAACTTATTCTAACCCCTCCCCCCTCCCTAAACATATATGATATATGAACTAGCATAAATGTCAATAAGTATATGATATTAGTCGGTTAATAACAATACATACCTTCACACTTCACAGCATGGGTATAAATACATAAATAACATAACATAGTTGTATAGGCTTCATGCCCATGTCAGAAGACTCATAACTAATAATTCATCACAATATTTGTTTGATAATGTTTAATCTGTGAACAACCCCAATTTTGATTATAGGGTTATATGGATATCAACAAATAAACAATAATTATTTGTCTGTTTTTATCTGAGATTTTCAGGTGCTCAATAGATGATTACAGGGAAGAGCCATAGTTGTGAGTCTTGCGACTCAAGACTTTGAGCCAATGTAAAAAAATCCAAACAAAATTGCTTGCAAAGACTCCTTACAAAAAAAAAATTTGCTTGCAGAATGTTGCCTGAGGACTAGTCGGCAGTCGCTAGTTGGAGACTAGTCGGGATTCCGCCCAGCAATGACAGAATCGGAATTAATCGATCGGCAAAATGCCGCCTGGGGACTAGTCCCGATTTTGATAGCATAGATCGTGCATTATCAACCGAAATATTCTCCAGATTGATATTTCTCGATATACTGTACATGGGGCGGCAAAAAAAGAAGCACCGAAAGAGATTCCCATGGGCTCATGTTGATAGATGGCAAAAATTCACGAAATATCTGCTTATTTAAAAGGAATGTGGCAAGCCCTTTCTGTTAATGTTCTAAAACATGTGGGTATGTATTTCAATTGCTTTGGGGGTTTGGGTTGTGGCATAATCTTTCTTTAGCACTTGGCATATATTTTAGTGAGTTTACATACAAAATACATAATTTAATCCGTACTTCCATTATTCTTTTGTTGACTGTTGTTCATTAGCGCAACATGCATAAAATACATGCTATGAGAAGCTCTACACCACTACATAGGGTAGAAATGTTACGTAAATGTTCCAAAGTGTGTATCTATGATTCATATATGACTATCAAGAGTTTCATTGAAATAATCCATAAAAAGTCAATATTTCCACCATTTCTATAAAACGACATTATTTCCACTATGTCGAAATATTTCCACATAATATTTCCAATTACTGGAAAGGACAGATGCAAGGTATCCTTTCCCTATATATAAGGATGATCTTTTTTGTTGGTCTAAATGGCACTTCTATGAATCTAAAATTTCGGATATTTATGGTGTGAGTCAAATGTTACCGGGATGTATGCTTTCATCCAGAAACTGAGCCACTAGTGCAATCGATGTAAAGAATGTGGATAATTAACGAAATAAATGTGTTCGGAGATAGACAATATAACCATTACCTATCCGGGTTTTATATATATATATATATATATATATATATATATATATATATATATATATAGAGAGAGAGAGAGAGAGAGAGAGAGAGAGAGAGAAGTGCTAGAATGCAGCATGTGGTGCGTGCGGCATCGCACCGCAGCTGTCTGATGCACTGCTGCGTGCATCGCATGCACGCAGCGCATGCATCAGACGGCTGCGGTGCGATGCCGCACGCACCGCATGCCGCATTCTTAACGTGCGGCTAATGTGCATATATATATATATATATATATATATATATATATATATATATATATATAGGGGCATGCTATAATGCGGCATGTGGTAAGTGCGGCACCGTACCGTAGCCGTCTGATCCACCGTTGTGTGCATGCAATGCACACAGAGTGTGTATCAGACGGCTACGGTGCGGTGCCGCACTTATCGTATACCGCATTATAGCATGCCCCTATATATATATTGTGATAAGCTAGTATCATTTGTTTAGATGAATACCACTTCTCCCAATCACTGTCTTAAACATTTTGGAATCCTACTCATGTCCAAGACCTGTTTTCCTGAAGGCCCAAGTTATTTGGTGTGCGTTCGTACTTTGCATCCTGCAATATAGTGAGCATGCTAGATAACATAGTTTTTGCTTCGTAAGTCAAGCTGTTTAGTTCTATATTTTGCAGGAATAGAAGCAAGTTATCAAGCAAAACATGTTATGCCTTTTTGTTTTCCTTTTTATTGAACTCAATGATCTTATTACATTTTTTAGTGGATTGTAGGTAGAGGAAAGGGAGAGAGATAAAGGGCACATGTTGAAGGATGATGTGGACCCCAACACAGGACCCAAGCGACGGAAACTTAAAAGGGAGCATGCATCATCATCCGAAGCTAGTGGGGAGTATTCACCTGTCATACCACCCCCTCCCCCACCTCTTGCTATGGGAATCTCTCAACCATTTGATGCGAGAGAAAGAGGAGACAGGAAGGGGGCCGTGGTGCAGCATCGGGCAGCTTACATTGATGAACAAGGACCTAGGATTCATGGCAAGGAAGTTGTGAGCAAGATTAATCGTCGGGAGACAGATCAGTATCCTTACTGAGCTAGCAATTAGATACTTAGGTTATCTTTTCTTTCTTGTCCTCCCTTGCACATAACAGCCTTTTTTTATCTATGCTCATTATTTTAAGATCACATATGCAAGCCTGCACCTGAGAATACATTCTTGCATTCTCTAGTTGAACCCAAATGCATACCGACTCTGATACCAAAAACTCCGATTTTTTTAATAAGTCTCGATTAAAACATGACTTATTCATTAAACGTTCTGTACGCGACTCTTTTCCGATCACGATTTTCACGTTTTAATCCCGATTTACGCGTTTTATTCCCGATTAATTGCGTTTTAATCCCGTCATGTATTGCTCAATAAACCTATTGTAACATCTAGATATAGATATGTTCTAAAATTCTACCATTTGTTTTAGATATGTTCTAAAATTCTACCATTTGTTTACCGACTCTTTCCCAATCTTTCCGACTTTTTCCGACTTCTCCCCTAGCCGATTTTTTTCCGACTTCCGACTTGGTAACTATGCATACCAAATTTGATATTCATTGACCACCCTTATCCCCCACAATAAGCTTAACTTTTCAATCTCTATAATGAAACAATATCAAGGGGATTATTTAATTATTTTGATTTGGGACAAAATTCGGTCACCAGAACTCACACATTAAATCTCATCGAGTTCGTATGCTAGAATCGACTAGTGTTGAGTCATTCTGACCCCACTTGAGATTGACTACTAGGACATAATCTAGAGGAGTTCTTTCATTCTACCAGAGAATCTGACCGAGTATTGGCTCTAGTGGCTCCACCGGAGCTTTTGATGTATTATGTTTAGCTTCTATCAAATAACCTTAATGTGGTGTTGTTTTCCTGGGACATGAAACTCCCAGGAGTTGGGGGAACAATACTTGGCTGCCTCACCTTCGGAAGGAGCCTCCTGCCCCAGCTGATGTGGCAGCACATGATTGGTGAAAACATTGTGGGGTCAAAAAAAGAAAATGTTTTCACCAATCATGTGCTGCCACGTCAGCTTTGGTGGGATTCTCCTGTCCCAGGTGTGGCAGCCAAGTATTGTTCTCATATATTGTCCATTAGACCAGCAGGTACAATGGGATTTAGGAACCTTCCCACACCTGGTTTGGATACAGGTAGATGCTTTGACCATGAGATTTCATGTCTCAACCAAAACACAAGAGTTGTAAATTCCACCATGGTGAAAATCGTGTATACAAACGCAGGTGCGGGAAGGTTCGTAAGTCCCATGTTTACCTGCTGGTCTAATGGAAAGAACATGGGGATGGGCCCAATTCCTGGGAGTTGCAACTCCCTAGGAAAAGAACACAGCATAAGACCCTTCCCCATGCTGTTTCGCATATTTCTATTCAGTGCGTGAATTCTTTTTTCTATAGTGCATGCCCTTGACCTGCTCGACTCAGAATGCATGAAAGGGAGTGGGAGGAAGAGAAGCGGCTGAGAGCTGAAGCGAAAAGAAAGCATCGGAAGTAGGCTTCAGGTGCCGGAGATACAAGCAAGAGCCGCCAAGAACACGCAGTCTGTTTTCAGGCATCGACGGCATAACGAGGCGAGGAGGCATGGGCCATCATTTTGAGTGGAACCTCCGGTGCGTATGCATGATGTTTTCAGAGAACCTCACTACTATTTATAGCCCTCGTCAAGTTGATCTGATGCCGGAGGAATTGTGGGTTCATGCCAAGAAATCGAGATTTCGGAAATCAGTCGCTCTGTTGAACTCGTAACACTCTCGCCTACAATCTTACAGTGAAAAGGGCACACAGACTGGCCCAAAGGCTGATCAATGAGGTACAGAGATTTGATTTTTTACCACAAAGAGGGAAACCATGGATTAAGGAGCTGACTGCATGTATAATTTGTGAGTCTTGGATCTCATCAAGTTAAGTTGTAGATTGGAACATCGGGTGCTGCTTGTAGGGCCGCAATTCTTCAATGCACTGGATGGTGGTTATGTGGTGCCTGATGAGTGGCCTGGATCTTAAATGAGTTATTGATGTTCTTGTTCTTGATTCCACAGAAACTCGGGGGGTGCGTTGGTTTAGTGTCGCATGATTGTTGATTGCTTGTTGGTTTTTCAGGTCATCCCTATCTTTTTTTTTCTTTTTGTCTTAATTTTTTGGGGGGGTAATTTTATTTTTATTAATGAGTTCATGTTTCCAGCACTGATGTCTAATGTGATGGATTGTAATCCTCATGGGTGCAGATTTCGCTCACTGTGCATGTGCTTCTTCTGCCTCAGCAGACTGATCTCATGGTTTCAGATCCTGGAATGGAGGGACTCTTAGTTCTAACATGATGCTTTCTTCTTCTTTTCTGAAAAACCTGACTTGTTCTCCCGACGAAGGGTCCCTGGACAACATTTCAACGGCCTCACCCGGTGGTAGTATCTAATTATATGGAAGTCGAGCGGTTGCTAGAAACTCAAAGCTACGATCAGATCTTGCCGACACAAACAAGAACTATCACGATACTTCACTTCTTCGGAGAAAGGTGACATCACGAGAGGTGCAGTCGCAGAGGTCAAGTATTGTGGCGGCATCACAACAGGAAGCAGTTAATGAGGTAGACAGAGGTGAGAATAGCTTAAGTTCAAAACTATTGAGTCATAAAAGCAGACTTAAGAGGCGCAAGGCAATGGAGCAAGGACCCGACTGTTAAGGTTAACTACGGTGGAGGATAATCAGTTCCTTACGCATCTGGACTCGGATTGTGAAATCCACTCTATGCTCTTTGAGATGACCAAGAATAAGGCCCCGAGCCCAGATGGCTTTATTGTCGATTTCTTTGTGCAAAACTAGTTGGTAGTGGGTGCGGTGGTGTCTCGAGCTATCGGTGAATTTTTTCGGTCCTCTATCCTTCCAAGGAACTAGGTGGTTGTATTTTTAGTGCTTATTCCCAAATGTCAGCCGGCTGTCAAACCGCAGCATTCCCCCCCCCCCCCCCCCCCCCCCCCCCCCCCATTAGTCTTTTCTCTGTCCTTTACAAAATCGTGGCAAAAAATTTTGTCAACAGATTGCAAAGAGTCCTCCCAAAACTTATTTCACCAGCTCAAACGGTCTTTGTTAAGGACAGAAATATATTGGAGAATATTTTAATTGCCCAAGACGTTTTGCATTCTATGGAATATCAAAATATTAATGGGTATATTTTGGTGCTCAAAGTTGGTATGGAACAAGCCTATGATCGCATGGAGTGGGGATTTCTGATTCATGTATTGCGTAAATTTGGATTTGTCCCGCGATGGGTCCGGTGGATTGCGGAGGAGTGCATATCGCACCTGTCTTACTCCATTCTGCTGAATGGGATACCTACTCGTTGGTTTGAGGCATCTCGTGGCCTTCGGCAAGGGGATCCTTTATCCCCGTATCTGTTTATCATTGGTGTAGAAGCCCTAAATTGCAACATCATTCGGGCTCAACGGCAGGGCAGCTCATAGGGATTCAGCCTACGGCCCAGGTGGACTCCATAACCATGCTACATTATGCTGATGCTACTATTTTCTTTACTCAGGATACTGACCAACAGACTTTTTGCTTATTTAACATTTTATCAAGATATCGCGCTTGCTCTGGTCAAGCCGTTAATAACTCCAAGTCTTCTCTGATCTTTGGTCGGCTTGTGGATCGTTCTCGACAGATTGCTCTACAAAATTTTCTCGCTATTGACTCTATTGATGGCGAGTTCAATTATCTGGGCGCGCCAATTTTTGGTAAACGTCTGTTGTCCTCCGATTTGCTAGCTCTCTCGATCAAGTTTTTGAACAAGTTGGGGGGTTGGAAGGCCTGATGTCTTTCCTTTCTTAGTCCGGTGATTTTGTTGAAGTTTGTGCTGACTTCCATGACCTTATATGTGTTAGCGCATCGATGGGTGTCAGCTGTGTAACATCTCTATTGGAGAGAGTTTAGATGTTTTCTCTGGGCTAATTCCCCATTTGCAAGGGGGCTTCATCTTCTACCCTGGGATGTTTGCCAAGCATCTAATAAGAGAGGATTGGGAATTCAACATATACATATGTTAAATGATGTTTTTATGATACGTCGGGCTTCGGAGTTGTTATCAATGAATTATTCTCCTTGGAAATTATTTTGTCATTCCAAGTATGGGCCTTCTTCTGTTTGGTCTTGGCCTACTCCTTGACTTCGGTCTTGGATATGGCGCTTTATTTCGGAGGGTGCTCTTTTTCTGCAAACCATGGGGGTTCGGGTCGTTTGGGATGGGGTTGATTTTGACCCTTGGATGGAACCATGGGTGTCTCCCATTCCTTTCACTTGACTACCTCTCTTTCTTAATATGAATATGAGTGCTGGGATATACTCTATTCGTCAGTTCTTTGGCCCAACAAATATATGAAAAATGTCACTGCTTCAAGCTATTTTTCCTACCGATCAGGTGAATCGTATTACTTTAGTTCCTATTATGACCTCTAAACCCAGTCTGCAATCCTCATGGGGACCTGATGCAAAAGATAAGTTATAACAAATTAATGCTGCCGACTAGCAAACCACTCATTGTATATTTCAATCGCTTTATCTTTCCTCCAAGTATTCAACAAGTCAGAGGAATCAATAAATAAGATCAGATCCACTTCTGACCGAGACTAGTTCGAATATAACCGAGACTCCATAGGATCATATGACTTCTCTCTCCGAATTAAGTTGAGAAGGAGATAATATGCCATAATTATCTGGTATTGGATCTTAACAGGATAAAAAGAGTGGCTCCTAAGAATAGACATATGCATAATAAGCAAATCAAAATATCTTTCTATCATATTTCTAGCCGACGAATTCTTCATGTTGAATAATTCTTCTAGGGTCATCAGTTGATATACATCTCTCCAATCATTGAGATGATAATGTTGTCCTCTAAAAGGTGCTAAAAATTCTTCACTCTTTGGATATCCAGCATTCATCAAATAGTAGTATCCTATATCATGAACCAAACAAAGAATGACTAAGTATACTATTGAAAACATACAGTGACAAGGACCGATTATGTTAAGCTTACTATAGGGCACCTTCAACCAATTTATCCTACTCACTGTATCTCGAAGCACTCGCCACTGTATATCCCTCCCAACCTGGTAGAATATAAGTAGATTTCAGCTCTTGTGTACACATTCCTAGAACATTAGTAACAATATGACTTCCGATTTCGATATCTAGGCTTGTCCTTCTTCGGCACACGAAGCGGAATGTGTGTGACATCTAAAGCATCTAGACAATTCTATAAGCGAGTGGATAGATTAGAGTCTCGAAAATTGGAGATAGCAATCTCATACCATCAATATAATAAATAAACAACATGCACTATTACCTTAAACCACTTCCATTTGCCATTGGTACAATTCTCGGACATGGCTTCGGGTTCTTCTAAAAGATTTTCTTGAAGACGAATACCTTCATTAAACACTATATTAAAGTGCCTACGAATCGTCTCTCCCGAACGATAGAAATTTCTTTTGATAACTCTATTCTTAATATAATGTATTAGGATGTGCAAAAAGAAAGGCACAATCTCCTCCACACTGACATGCCTCGTATCTTCCAATTTGGCAATTGTGCACAAAAGAGAACATAATACAGACAAACTATGCATATTCATACATGTATAATCTATACATGCTTCATCACTGTCATAAACAAGCTTTTTCATATTTTGATCATGGAAGGTCATCCTTCCAACCTTCGATTCTAAGGGACGTTCATACTAATATGTGTTTGGATTATAATTATAATCAATACATAGAGCATCATATATATATATATATATATATATATATATATATATATATATATATATATATATATATATATATATATATATATATATATATATATATATATATATATATATATATATATATATATATATATATATATATATAGGGTCAGGATCGGATGACCCAGCAAATAACCCAGCACCCTTTGAGGCACCTAGAGGTTTTAGAATGGGCTGATTTTTAGTAGACATGTTGTCTATGATATGTTGATCATCCTCACAAAAAATCAGCCCATTCTAAAACCTCTAGGTGAATCAAATGAGATCTTCAAATCAATGGTTAAAATTGACAGTCAAAAACCGTTGATTTGAAGAGCGCATTTGATGCACCTAGAGGTTTTAGAATGGGCTAATTTTTTGTGAGGATAATCAACATACCATAGACGACATGTCTACAAAAAAGCAGCCCATTCTATAACCTCTAAGTGCATCAAAGAGTGTTGGGTTATTAATGGGTCAAAATTTGCTGGGCCATCCGATCCTGACCCACCCATATATATATATATATATATATATATATATATATATATATATATATATATATATATATATATATATATATATATATATATATATATATATATATATATATATATATATATATATATATATATATATATATATATATATATATATATATATATATATATATATATATATATATATATATATATATAGGAATGATAAAATGCGGCGTGCGGTGTGTGCAGTGTCACACCGCAGCCATCTGATGCACCAGCTGCGTCTATGCGATGCACGCAGCGGTGCATCAGACGACTGCGGTGCGACGCCACACGCACCGCACGCCGCATCCTAACATGCCCCTATATATATATATCTATATAATATTTCACTACGAATGGATAAAGAGAGCCGTTCGATACAAACATAAGAGGCGGTTAGAGAATTTGATGACCAAGATCTCTATGCAATGGGTAGTTATGCATGATCACTTCTTTATCAGTCCCGTACTGCATAGCAGGTAGTTACCAAATCAAGTGCATTTTGAATGGCACAATCACAGCCATCCGTTACATTGATCAAGTGCCATGTCTGCCGCCAATGTGGTCCCCCTCCCCGGCACTCTATCTCTCTCCCCATCCGTTACCCTGCCCCCACCCCCATCAATGCACGATCTCTCTCTCTCTCTCTTATCAGTTAAGCTCCCCCCCCCCACCCCCCAAGATCTCCCCTAATTCTCTCATCAGTTACGCCCCTCTCCTACCCCCCATCAACGCACGATCACTCCCTCTGAGTCTCTCACTCTCTCTTTCTGTTAAGCCCCCCACCACCCTCCAGATCTCTCTGATTCTCTCTCGCTCTCTCCTTCTATGGCCCTCGGCCCCCCGGACCCCTGACCTCACCAGCGCCCTCAGCCCCAGCGAGGTGGGTGTCGCCGGTGAGGATGGCAATGGGCTCGCCGTAGATGATGTGGCGAGGGAGCAGACGCAGGGCTGCGGCGCCGTAGAGGTCGAGGAGGACGGTGATCTCCTTGCGGGCGGCGTCGATCCGGGATTCGGTGGGGGTGGCGCGCCGGGAGGGTGGGGGGACGTGCGAGGGAGAGGAAGGGGAGGAGAGCATTTTTGCTCCGATTGATTTGCTGCACCGCCCCCATCTCAGATCTGCACACTCTCGGCCCCGATCCAGCCTCCACTCAAGCCGCAGGCCGTCCCCGATCAAGCCCCCTCCACTCTGCGCTCTCTCGACCCCGATCTCCTACCGCCAAACCCGATCTCCACATCCCTCTCTCTCTCTCTCCAAGGCCTTCTCCCCAGATCTCCTGATCTCCACATCCCTTCCTCTCTACCACCAGGCCCGATCTCCACGATCCCGATCCCTCTTACTCGATCTCCCGATGTCTAGATTGCAGTCATCCACGGGCTCGATCTCCACGATCCTTCGCTGCAAGGTCCTTTCTCCTTTGCTGCAAGAAAGAGAGAGGAGGTTGCAAGAGAAAGAGAGAGGAGGCAAAGAGATGGAGAAGGTGGTGAATTTTTCCCCTTCTTTCTTCCCTCTTTATCTCATCCTTTTTTTAGGCTGATAATTTTCTCTCTCTCTCTCTCTCTCTCTCTCTCTCTCTCTCTCTCTCTCTCTCTCTCTCTCTCTGTGTGTTTTAGGAGGATCAAGAGATGGAGGTGAGATCTTCAGCCAGAGCTTTAGAGAAAGAGATGAAGAATCAGCCCTCCCACCAGATCTTCAACGAACCACAGGTCATCTTTCCTCTCTTTTAGTTTTAGTTACTGATTTTTTTCTTTCCTCTCTCTCTCTCTCTCTTTCTCTCTCTGTTTTCGCATTGGTTTGTAATTGGGTTTTCGAACTGGGTTGTGATTGGGTTTCGAATTGGGTTGTGATGAGCTTTCACATAAAGGGAAAGCAAGTAGAGCAGAGCTACAGCGTAGAGAGAGAAAGAGAGGATCGGGGGTTGTGAAGTAATGCAGCAGCACCTCATGCAGATGCAGCCAATGATGGCGGCATACGCTTCCCCGAGTCAGGTCACCACCGATATCATCCAGCAGGTCTGCTTCTCTTCTTCCCCCACCCCTGGAAAAAAATCTATGTTGTTGTGTAAATGGTTCCTTTCCTCTTGATGGTGGGTTTTTGGAAATGGGTGTATGCTTCCCTTGCAGTTATGAAACTTGCTGAAGAGCTTGCTGGAGCAAGACTTGAGCTTCCCTCTAAGGAGAGTTTGTCTAAACTGGCCCAAGGAAATTGAACCTAATTATGTTTATTGAATAGGTTTGGACACCAGATCAGTTTAGTTTATTCAATAGTAGGTTCTTTGTCTGGAATATGTTCAGCCAAAGAAATTCCAATAACTCTTATACTGTTTTTATATACCTCAATTATTTTTCGAGCTGTAAGTCGGTACCCTATGGAAATCTCTCTCTCTCTCTCTCTCTCTCTCTCTCTCTCTCTCTCTCTCTCTTATCTGATAAAAACTGAATTGAAGGGGGCAAAATGTATTTTTTAATTATAGGGGGGCTATATGTTTTTAGGATAAACTTCTAGGGGACAGTGTAATTTATCATTTTTTTTAGAAAGATAGCTTTATATTTCTCGCCCTCATTATATCTCTCTATGCTTGCACCGGTCTCCTCTCTTTGCTCGCCCCTCTCAACTCATCGTCTGTAGCTCACGTCACATCTGTCCGTTGCACCCATACCCAACCGGTGAATCGAACTCAACCCCAACGAACAGACAAAGGGACGACAAAGATCAAGTGGCAAGTTGGAGCCAATATCGTTGGGCCAGTCACAGTCGTTCCTTTGTCTGTCGATTGGGGATTATTGTCGATGCACCGTTCGAGTATGGGGGTAACAAATGACTATGATGTGATGTGTAAACGATGATGCAGAGAAAGGGGGCAACCTATTCGGGTTCTTTGTGGTGAGTTTTTTTGTTGCCGATTGATTTGCTATACTTGCTTAGGGCTTTATCGTGGTCTGCCACACTGTCCATTAGAAGGGCATAATGGGGGGCTCTCTCTAACAAACGACGTGGCCGACCACGACTGGGCTGTAAGCAAGTGCCAAATAAATCAGATAGTTGGTCAAACCTGATGGTTGGCTAGCGCGGGGAGGTGAAGATCACCAACTTCGGGGCGAGTTGCTAACAATTTGCTTTGGGTTACATAAAGGTTGTCTTTGATTTAATTTCCCGTCATTATAACTTTTTAAAAAGAATCAAAAAACCCAAGCCAGAAAAAGAACAAGCTTTAATCGTATCCCATGCAAAAAAAATATTATTATTTTTTAATTATGGTTTGTGAAACAAAAAATGTTTTCTTTCTAAAAAAAACATCCAGGAGTATTGTTTTTCATTGTTTCAAAAATAATCTATGCTATTTTTTTTATTCTTAATAAAAAATTAGATTTCTAAAACTTTTAAAGTATTTCTTAAAAAAAAACATGCTCAAACTATATCTTGCTTAAGGCTTCATGTCCATAAAGGGGGTAAGGAGGTAATTTGAATCCAAAGAGGGGGTAAGGAGGTAATTTGAATCCAATGAAAATCACCTCTTTAGTCTCTTCATATTACTTGTGGCATATGTGGCGCAATACCACTGGACAGTCGTAGTTATTAGTTGTGGAAGCCCGTCGTCAAAATTTTTTGGAGAGAGAGAGAGAGAGGTCAGTTCAATCACATGACAGAGCTTTCGGACTGCTCGAGGGATAGAACCCAGAAGCAAACGTCCTGTTTCGAGGTGCTCTCACATAGACTACATAGTTGGTAGTGATAAGCCCCACAGGTGTAGCTCTATTTCTTTTCTTTTTTTTTTGTTGTAAAGTAATGTCATTTGAATAAACTGAGGGGCGTCGCTGACAATTTTTATTTTGTCACAAATGCTTTGATTGGATGGAAAGTCATTCGGTAAGATGTAACCCCAACAAGACATTTCCTCATATATGATCCTAATAAAAAAAAATTGAAATAATAGATAAGACCAAATCAAAGTGTTGGAGATTTTCAATCACTTAAAAAAAATTTAATTCAAAAATTAAAACTAACATCCCCCTCACCCCTTTCAAGTACTGTCGACAGACACGAGCATTATCACCACTCACGAAATATTGTCACCCCCTTCAAAATATTATCACCTTCCTCGAAATATTGTTTTCTCCCTCAAAATATAATTATCTTCCTTAAATTATTGTTGTTGCTCTCGAAATGTTTTATTGCTACCTTCAAAATGATCTCTTTTTTCGAAACATTGTTCCCGTCTCTAACAAGGGGATAGGGATATACAGCCATTGGGCGGCGGCCATGTTTACCTCTTCACTTCATTATTCTTAGGTGTTTGGGTATTGGAAGGAATTGGATTCTAACGGCCATGGAATTGATTTATGTGGATTTACAGGAAAGTTCTGCAGAGGAATGACAAAGATCATTCCATTATGTTGGTCCTTCCATCAAGACTCTACCAATACATGTTCATCGTAGATGGTGAATGGAGGAGATACATACCTGATCTTTCTTATGTTACTGATGAGATGGGGCGGATCGCTTTATACCTTCTTGATGTCACTGTATCTGTCGATTATCCTAAAATATGCTTCTTTGAGCAAGGATGAACTTCTGAAAACTCAGCCTTAACTGTTTCATTCGACAAATTTAGTTCATGTTTTTTTTAAAAAAAAATTAATTACAAAAACCTCCCCTAAACTATGCACTCCCCCTTTCATATTGGCCCAAGGATGAACTTCTGAAAACTCAGCCTTAACTAATTTATTCGACAAATTTAGTTCATGATTTTTTTTTGGCAAATTACAAAAACCTCCCCTGAACTATGCACCACCCCATTCATATTGGTCCCTCTACTTTTTTTTGAACAGTTTGAATCCTAAACTATCCACCATTTGCATTTGGCCCCCCTCCATCAGCTTTTATTTCAAAAATACACTTATCAATTTCCAATAAGACTCGAATAATTAAAAAAATATTGAACTTATGCTTACTTGGACAATGGTATTTTGGGACTAAAAGTTGATAGGGGGGGCTACATGCAGATGGAGCACAGTTCAGGGTTCAAATTGTATTAAAAAAAAAAAGTTTGTGGGATCGATATGAAATAGAGTGTGTAGTTCAGGGGACGTTTTGTAATTTGCCCCCTTATTTTTGCTATAATCCAGGACTATATTCCAGACAATATAGACAGTGTTTCGGAATTCGAGATCCCACCATCACCGGAATGGAGCTATGGCCATCCATACCCCGTGGATGATGACTTTGCTAAGGAGCCATCGGTTGTTCCACCCCAGCTGGACCTGACGGGGCTCGGCAAAGACAACGTTGAGAAAGCTTCGGCAAAGCCCCAGTATGTCGTCCTCAACCACCACTTCATCGGGAAAGGATAGGCCCCACAATCATTGGTTGCCCTCGGACTATATATATCATATCCAACGATGTTGTTGTATATTGCAATGATAGGATGGACCAGATATCCACCACTATCTTCATCAAGATTTAAAACAATATTTTTGTTCGTTCCCATCGAGTGATTTTATTACCGAAAGTGACCAAGTGTGTGTGCTGAAGAGGACGGTAGGAGTGGGGGGTGGCAATGCTCAAGGGTTGTGTTGCCGCTAAAGGTGGTCCGAATGTGTTTTGCCGCCAAAGACGGCCGTTGCAGTGCCGACACGCACGGGCATTCATATATAGACTAATCAAATATTACTATTGTTATTTTCGCTCAAAAAATATTGTTATCACCCTCAAAATATTTTCGCTAATTTTTTGTGAGGATAATCAACATACCATAGACGACATGTCTACAAAAAAGCAGCCCATTCTATAACCTCTAAGTGCATCAAAGAGTGTTGGGTTATTAATGGGTCAAAATTTGCTGGGCCATCCGATCCTGACCCACCCATATATATATATATATATATATATATATATATATATATATATATATATATATATATATATATATATATATATATATATATATATATATATATATATATATATATATATATATATATATATATATATATATATATATATATCTATAGGAATGATAAAATGCGGCGTGCGGTGTGTGCAGTGTCACACCGCAGCCATCTGATGCACCAGCTGTGTCTATGCGATGCACGCAGCGGTGCATCAGACGACTGCGGTGCGACGCCACACGCACCGCACGCCGCATCCTAATATGCCCCTATATATATATATATATATATATATATATATATATATATATATATATATATATATATATATATATATATATATATATATATATATATATATATATATATATATATATATATATATATATATATATATATATATATATATATATATATATATATATATATATATATATATATATATATATATATATATATATATCTGTGTGTGTGTGTGTGTGTGTGTGTGTGTGTGTCTTCCAACTATCATTCACCATATGAATATCATCGAACATTAGATTCATCTCATATACCATCAAAAACATATCATTCAATGCCTTCCTTTTCTGGCCTAACACACAATCAGTCATATTATGCACAACCCCCAATACAATGACATCACAATTATATACACAAAATTAGAACACCCATTCGAAAAACTGAGCCTAACAAATCGATGACAATAGCATACAAAAACCATAATAAAAACCCCACAAGCAAGTAGGGCAATAGAAAATATTACAGAAACATCATAAAAACCTTATCGATTTGGGCTCAAATCAGGATTTTGAGGATCAAAACCCTAATTTAATCTAACAAACAAGTAGGGACTGAAAATGTAGCAGAAACATCATATAAACTCCACTGATTTGGGCTCAAATCAGATGTTTGAGGATCTAAAGCATAATTTAATCAGAACAAACAAGCAGGGACTGAAAATGCAGTAAAAATATCATATAAACCACACTGATTTGGACTCAAATAAGGGTTTTAAATATCAAAACCCTAATTTAATCCTCAGAAACAAGTAGGGACTGAAAAATACAGCAAAAATATTATATAAACCCTACCGGTTTTGGGCTCAAATCAGGGGTTTGAGGATCAAAACCTTAATTCAATCTGAACAAGCAAGTAGTGGCTGAAAATACAGGAAAAACAGCATATAAACCCACTAATTTGGGCTCAAATAAGGGGTTTGAGGATCAAAACCCTAATTCAATCCAAATAAATAAGTAGGGACTGAAACTGCAGTAGAAACAACATATAAATCCTACCAATTTGGGTTCAAATCAGGGTTTTAAGAATTAAAACTCTAATTCAATCATAACAAACAAGTAGGGACTGAAAATATAGCAGAAACATCATATAAACCCCATCGATTTTGGGCTCAAATCAGGGTTTTGAGGATCAAAACACTAATTTCATCCGAACAAAATAAGTAGCGACTGATAATGCAGCAGAAACATCATATAAACCCCACTAATTTGGGCTAAAATCAGAGATTTGAGGATCAAATCCCTAATTCAATCCTAACAAATAAGTAGGGACTGAAACTGCAGCAGAAACATCATATAAACCCCACCAATTTGGGCTCAAACCAGGGTTTTGAGGATCAAAACCCTAATTCAATCCTAACAAGCAAGTATGGTCAAGTAGTACCGGAATTTGCAGGTGACCGGAGCCCTAGATCCTTCAAAAAGCCAACGAAGTAACAGAACAGATGATCGGAGTCGAAGATCGGGGCCGGAGAAGGTGATCAGAGCCCCAGATCCTTCAAAAAGCCCAAGAGATCGAAAACCAAATAGTTGACCAGAGTTGAAGATCAGGGCCAGAGTAGGTCACCGGAGTCCTATATCCTTCAAACACTCGACGAGAAAACCGAACCGTTTGAGCAAAGTCGAAGATTGGAGCCGGAGAAAGTCACCGTAGCCCTAGATCCCTCATAAAAAGCCAATGATCAAACCGCAGTCGTCTCCCAGCTCGAAACCAATGCAACGAAGTAGGGGGAGCAATAGAACACTAAATTAAGGTTAAGATTGGAAGGAAAATAGTTGTCATGTAGGATTTCTGAGTAACCAGCCCATTTCCCTTTAATATCGGGAGGAATCATAAGCCCATCTCACAACTAGGGGTGGCAATGGGTCGTGTCGTGTCAGGTTCGTGTCGTGTACTCCAAAACCCCTAGACCCGGACCCGACCCGTTTAACTAATCATGTCTAGATCCTAAACCCGTACCAGACCCGCTAATAAATGGGTAGACCCGGTAAGACCCTTCTACCACCTGGGTCTATTCAGTTGACCCGATCCGACCCAATCCGACTAGACCCGACCTGACCCGAAAGACCCACTGGTATTATATATTATAGTATCAGATTGCGGGTAGACCCGACCCAACCCGACACTACCCGTTGAATATTAAACGGGTCTTCCCGGGTCTACCGTGTCCAGACCCTAAACCCGGACCCGACCCATTTATTAAACGGGTCTATCGTGTCGACCCGTTTACGACCCGAACCCGTTTAGCCTTGACCCCGACCCGCTAACTTCGTGTCGGATCTGCCGTGTCGAGTCCGAAATTGCCAGTCCTACTCACAACCCTTTGACCTGAAGTTAGACTCCCACCGATGACAAATTTCAATTTCAATTTTAATTTTTGTAAATCAAATAAAGAAATAGCCGATAACCAATTTCAATTCTGCAAAATTCAGGCCAGGAAAAAGAGGAAAAATTCCTTGGATCCCGTTACAAAGAAGTATTACCCCCTCTTAGAAAAAAAAAAAAGAAGGAAACCCTGGCCGCGTTTCCCGCCGAACCCCTTAAAGCTAAAACCCTGTGCGCCGCTGCGGGTGCCTTTATAAGGGCCACCGCTCTCCTGCTGCCAACATTAAATACCCCCAACCTGAAAAAAGATCCTCTTTGCCAACATTTTCTTTCACCAACCTGACGTGGCAGTCACCCATGTCGGGTTGGTGAGGAAAACATGGCAAACGGGCTGGCTGAGTAGCATCTAGGATCGAGAACGATTTTGTTCCAACCTCCCTTAAGAGGTTGAAACATCACACTCTGTCTCTCTCTCATTGGTCAATTTCAAGGGCATGTATGTCAAATTATACTATTTATCATGGTGAAATGACCAAAAAGCACTTGAAATGGACCAATGAGAGAGAGGATGATGCTCCAATATCTGTATGGAGTTCGTACAAAATCGTCCTCTTCTTGGACCAACAGAAAGGATCGTACAAGAAAATTTCATTTATACCCCTGATAGAATAATTCTTTTTTTAAAAAAATGTTAAGGGTATGATAGTCTATTTTCAGATCCTATAAAAAAAAAAATTGGTGTTTAGTTCCATATAACAGATGGGGTTAACTAACATGACACTCATAAGATCCCATTAAGAGAAGGTCTTAAAAATAATTGTTAATACTAGACTTGCCCCCACCTTCTCTCCTCTCTCGATCAGAGCTGACGATGGCAGTGAACGGTTGCTGGGCGGCGAGCAGAAGCAGGCGACGACAGCTTTGGAGGCTACAGCGACGGTGAGCAACAGCAGTGACAGTGGCGGTACGAGTCGGAGCTACTCACCGCCGTCGCCTTGGCGACATCGAGCAGGTTCGGTCTTTGTTCGGATTATGTTTAGGATTAGATCTAGGACTCTAGAGCATATCCCATAGCCGCCTATAGATCTTAGGTTTTAGGAATTGGATTAGGTTTTAGGTTTAGATTTTAGGAATAGATTTAGTTTAGAGGTGATGGCATACAAATAAAAATTTAAAATATATAAAGGGTATTTTCGTCCTTTAATTTTTAGGTTTAAATGAAACTCATGTTTTGATCTGTTCACTAAGTGCCCCTCTCTGTATATATATCTAATGGTTCCCCCACCTCTCTCTCTCTCTCTCTCTCCATCTCCTCTCTCTTTCTGTCTCACGTGCAACTTAAGTGCAGAATTGAACTATCTTTATGACAAGCCTTTTGTTTCATAGACTAGTACATTTGGCACGTGCAACAATTGATGATCCATGGACTCTTTTACATGTACAAATATTAAAAGTCATTTTAACATCAGGTATAGACAAATGAAATAATGATAGGGGCATAAGGGTATATTTATAATTTTTGTAGGGCCACATTGGGAAGTGCAGGAATGCAACACTTCCTTCCTTGCTTTTGTTACAATGACATAGGATCCAAATATGGGGTATATGTACACTATATATATGTCAAATTATATTATCTACACAAGTTATAGAGAGACAATCAGGTTTCGGATGTCAAATATGGCTATTGACTATTGAGGTACCCATACCTAACAGTTAATCGGATAGAGTTCCTATACCCATACCTTACCCAAGTCTTGTAAAAAGTATTAAGGAATCCATACCTAATAGTTAATAGAGTAGAGTTCCTATACCCATACCCTACCCAAACCTTGTGCAACTCATATTCATACCATACCCAAACTTTGTAGAAACTTTGTACAATCCATATCCATACCCATGCCTGAAAGTACATTCATACCCTACCCAAATCTTGTACAACTCATATCCATACCACACCCAAACTTTGTAGAAACCGTGTACAACCCATACCCATACTCATGCTTGAAATTACATTTGTATCCATACCCGTACCAGATGTTTCGGGTCGGGTCGGGTCACAAGTTAGAGGGGCAATTGGGTTTCGAGTAGAGTTCCAACAATGCCCATACCCTACCCAAATATTTCCCTTGATGTTGCTTTAAAACATAGGATTAAGAAAGGGTAAAATGGGAAACAAAATATAGGATGGAAGGAAGAATGAGTTAGTTGATTAGTGGGATTTTTCTTCCCATTATAACCCTTGCTTTATTAATGGATAAATAAGATTCAATTGATTAGTGGCAACGAAGAGGGATAAAATGAAAACAAAAAGTAGGATGGAAGATAGAATTGGTTAGTGGGATTTATTCTTATAATAGTCCTTGGTTTTTTAAATGAATAAAAAAACTCAATTAATTAGTGGCAAAAGGGTAATATTCTTAGATGGTATTTGTGATTTGTGTAAGGATAGAATGGGTAGAGCAAAAATAATATATTCCGTACGGTTCTAACCTTTGTGTTTGTTTTCATGACATAGGATTCAAAAGACTTGACATGGATTAATATATAATGTGAAGGGTAAAATGAGAACTAATGAAAAATGATGGAAGAAGATAAGGATCCAAAAGTGCAGTACTTCAACAGCTCGGTGCTCTACTTGAGCATCCTTGCGGTGTTGGAGTCCGATGTCCCGATCGACGACTCCCCCACCATGTTCACGCTCGAGAACTTGTTCCGGCCCATCAACCCGCGCTTCTCATCCATCATGGTACCTCTCTCTCTCTCTCTCTCTCTCTCTCTCTCTCTCTCTCTCTCTCTCTCTCTCTCTCTCTCTCTCTCTCTCTCTCTCTCTCTCTCTCTCTCTCTCTCTCTCTCTCTCTCTCTAACTGTACGGTATAATGTAGTAAAAAAAGGGGAAGAGAGGTAAAAAACCCCTTTGCACCCCATTTACAGGGGTGTCGGTGAGTGAGGGAAAAAATCTTTGGTATAACAATGATAGGAAGATAGCTGGTATCACGAGCAAATCACAAACCCCGAAACATCTCTTGAGGTGCATCATAGTCACACGATTATAGCTACTCTGATAGGTGCATCGCACTCAGCCCCAATTACATCATGTCGGTTTTTCTGATTGAAAGGACGATTATGAAGAAAGATGTTAGCTCGGGACTTTGTGATTGATCCGTGATGCCAGCTAAGTTGGTATCACGACTATATCAAAGTTTTTCTTTCGAGAGAAGGGGGTGATGCTCGATATGTGTGCAGTATGGGAGTATGGTAAACTAGAAGTGACCCACCCCGACCTAAATGGGTCTGGTTGGTTCGGATATTTTGACCAAATGGGTTGACTTAGTTCTATGTTTTATGGATCCAGTATTAACTAATCGGTTTTGGATAGACGATCAGGTAAACCCAATCCAATCCAAGAACCGGACTCATATATATATACTAATTGGTCCATATATATGTCATGGGTTTGGACTTGGGTGCTACATCACACTAGCACATGAATAACTATTTGTTGTTTGCTATCGATGAACCAACTATTTTTACCTTGCAAAAATTAAAAAACAAACGTTGAACTAACTATTAACATAACTCAATGTGTTGCTAAAGCCTAAAGTAGTTTAGACCAACTACCGACCCTAGAACCAACCTGACCCAACCTGTCTTAGTGTGGATCGGGTCGATTCGGGTCTATGCCAATTCAGATTTATCCGGGTTTCAATATGGTAGAACCGAACTAGTTTGGTTCGGTTCCGGATTGGCTCAAACATGAACCGATCCGACCCAAGTTGCACCCAGAATATGTGAATTATGGTTGTTACAGTGAATTCCCTTGGTATATGTTATGGTAGACATAGTTGGCGCACCAAGAGTGTAGCAGTGTAGAAACGGCAAGGGCTTTTGGGAGAACAATCTCATCTTCTCATTAGACATTAGCCAATATATACATACAATATTGTGTATACCCATGAGTAACCTAGTGTGTAGCAATGTGTAACCTACAATATATACTAGCTATAATAGAATAGCCATCCAAATGAGGTAAATAAAAATAATAATATATTAAATTGTAAAAGATTCTGTTTTGCAAACTAATACTTCATGAATACAATAATGATCCTGGGCCTCTAAAAAATAACCCCTGGTTGGAGATGCTCTAAATTATTTCCCAAACTTGATTGTTCAACCACCCTTATTTATTGAGAATTTTACTATGTTCGAGAGAAGAGTAATGATCCCATAAGGTGTTTTGTAACGTAAGGTGCATGGCGGACTGATGCATTGAGCACCATCATTTAGGGTTGAGTGACATTCACCTATCAGGTTGCCTACCATCGGGTGTCAAGGCTATGATGCAAAGGGTTCGCCACCATACATTTTTTTTTTTTTTTTCTGAGAACCCTTGAGGTGAGGGGGGTTTGGCATGGACCCCAACCGGTTTATTAACTAGGCATCAAAGGAAAGGTTTAGAGGCGATTACAAACTACACTGACTCTACCCAATAGGTCGGCGGGTCTACCCATGCTCCACTCGACCACAAAACATCGAATACAACTAACCACCTCATCAATCGAGCAACGTTTGTTTGAGAAGACTCTAGCAACGTGCCAAACCACGGCAAGAACTAGAACATCTCACTCATCTCGCTGTCTCCGACGCCAAAAGGTCCATAAAACCTCTAAAGATAGGGGTGGTCGCCCTTACAGTTACTGTACCGAGTCACTTATGGGATCATTTTTTTCGAGAGAAGAGTGGTAAACTAATTAAATTATGATTTTATTATGTATTTGCGAGAAAAATTGCACCTAAAACTAATGTATTTGGGAGAAAATTGCTACCCAAGGCAGTTGTTTCATAGGAAATCGAAGAAAGATGAGGAATCCCAATCGCCTGTGCCCTTTATCTGTTACATCATATGCACCCCATGTCAGTGATGTCACAGCTATTCGCTAGCTGCGCCCAAACTTGATCGATGAATCATACTCGGTCCCAACCTGCAGGCGAAGGGACATCTACGATCCAGTGCCAAGCATGAGCCAATATCTTTGGGACAATCTCAGCTGTCCCTTTGCTCGCCTGTCTCGGACCCAGTGTTTTCAAAACCACACCAGACCGGGCAGTTTGACCGGTTTGAACCAAAACCGGAACATGTTTCGTTTCGGTCTTTGAATAAACCGGTTTGTTTGTTAACCCATGAATCAAACCTTGTTATCATTGAAGAATTTAGTAAATATCTATTTAAAAAAATATTTTTATGTGGTTCAAACGGTTTAACCACCGGTTTGAACCGGTTTCGACCGAGCTGGATGCCTTTTCGGTTCGCCTCCGGTTTTGAAAACACTGCTATGACGTGTTGTCAGTGACCGTTCAACGTATTATACGGAACAGTTCATAATCACGTGCGACGGTCGGATTGTCCTGCCATCACATGCACGACTGTGATAGTGTGATGCACGCTGGGCCCCGACCGAGTGAACTGAAGAGAAAGGACGAACCGCAGAGGAGTTGAACTCCGCGTCCGTCCTCAGTATTGAACCGTTTAATGCTACCTAACCGTAGCTGATGAAAGTGAGAGTGTCGAGTTTATGGAGTCAACTGCTCTCGGTCCAGTAGGGGACCCCTATACGTCCGCCTTCATCACAACCGTCCGATGGAAAGAACCGCTTCAAGCTAGAACCCTGTGCGCCGCTGCGGGTGCATTTATACGTGCCACCTCTCTCCTGCTGGCAACATTAAATATCCCCAGCCGACCGATCTGTTTACCCTTTTTCTTTTATCAACCTTAATGGGGTCTTATGAGAGTATGGTAGTCTTATTTTCTGATACTATAGAAGAAAAGAAAAAAAAGAAAAGAAAAAAGAGAAAAGAGAAAATTGGTGTTTAGATCCCTACAACAATAGATTGTTAATATCCCATTAAGAGGAGGTTCCAAAAATAATTATTAATATCATACTTGCCCCCAACTTCTCCTCTTCTCTGTTGATCAGAGCTGACGACGACAGCAAACCATAGCTGGGCGTCAAGCAGCAGCAGGCGACGACAGTTTCGGAGGCAACATCGATAGTGAGTAACAACGGCGACAGTGGCAGTGCGAGTCGGAGCTACTCGCCGCTGCGAGCAGGTTCGATCTGGTTCGGATTTGGTTTAGGATTAGATCGATCTAGTACTCTAGGGCTTATCCCATGGCTGCATGTAGACCTAAGGTCTTAGGTGGGGTTGGCAATGGGTTAGATCGTGTCGTGTCCAAAACCTCTAGACCCGGACCCGACCCGTTCCGTTTAACTAATCATGTCTAGATCCTAAACCCGTACCCGACCCGTTAATAAACAGGTAGACCCGATAAAACCCGTTTACCACCCGGGTCTGTTCAGTTGACCCGATCCAACCCAATCCGACTCGACCCGACCTGACCTGAAAGACCAGCTGGTATTATATATTATAGTATCGGATTGCGGGTAGACCCGACCCGACACGATCCATTGAATACTAAACGGTCTTCCTAGATCTATCGTGTCCAGACCCTAAACCCGGACCCGACCCGTTTATTAAACGGGTCTATCGCATCGACCCGTTTATGAACCGAACCCGTTTAGCCCCGACCCAGACCCGCTAACTCCATGTCGGGTCTGCCGTGTCAGGTCCGAAATTGTCAGCCCTAGTTTTAGGATTCATATTAGGTTTTAGGATTAGATCTAAGGATTAGGTTTAGATTTTATGTTTATTTTAGAGATGACAGCATATAAATAAAAACTTTAAATATATGGAGGGGTATTCTCATCCTGAAACTCATGTATTGGATTGTTTAAGTCCCCCAAAATAGATTGGGACAGACATGGTGCCATACTGCAATTACTCTCTCTATATTTATATCTAACGGTTCCCCCGGCCACCTCCCCCCCCCCCTCTCTCTCTCTCTTTATCTTGTGCCCTCTCCTCTCTCTCTCTGTCTCACGTGCATCTCACGTGCAGAATCGTACTATCTATAGAGGAACACACAAGAGCCTCTTGTTTCATAGATCGAGGCTGAGATGAGGAGTGGGTCGAGTGAGCAAGAAACACAGTCCATGGCCCCCAAGAAGGTGAGGCTGGTGTCGTACGGCGGCGAAGAGACGGCCGGTGATGAGCCGGTGAGCCCTACCGGGCAGTACTTCAACAGCTCGGTGCTCTCCTTGAGCATCCTTGCGGTGTTCGAGTCCGATGTCCCCATCGATGACTCCCCCACCATGTCCACGCTCAAGAACCTGTTCCTGCCCATCAACCCGCGCTTCTCATCCATCATGGTACCACTCTCTCTCTCTCTCTCTCTCTCTCTCTCTCTCTAACTGTACGGTATAATGTAGTAAAAAAAAAAAAAACGGGAAGAGAAGAAACAAACCTCTTTGCACCCCATTTATAGGGGTGTCAGTGAATGAGGGAGGGGGGTGATGCACGATATGTAGGGGTGTCAACGGGTCGGGTCGGGTCGGGTGGTGGCTAGTTTCGGGTCGTGTCCAAAACCCCTAGACCCGGATCCGACCCGTTTAACTAATCATGTCTAGATTCTAAACCCGTACCCGACCCTCTAATAAACGGGTAGACCCGGTAAGATCAGTTGACCACACGGGTCTATTCAGTTGACCCGATCCGACCCAATCCGACTCGACCCGACCTGACTCGATAGACCCGCTGGTACTATATATATATTACAGTATCGGATTGCGGGTAGACCCGACCCGTTGAATTTTAAACGGGTCTTCCCGGATCTATCGTGTCCAGACCCTAAACCCGGACCCGACCCATTTATTAAACGGGTCTATCGTGTTGACCCGTCTATTAAACGGGTCTATCGCGACCTGAACCCGTTTAACCCTGACCAGACATGCTAACTTCGTGTTGGGTCGTGTCGGGTCTCCCGTGTCGGGTCCAAAATTGCCAACCCTAGCGATATGTGTGCAGTATGGGAGTATGGTAAAACTAGAAGGGACCCACCCCGACCTAAATGGATCTGGTTGGATCGGATATTTTGACCAAATGGATTGGCTTAGGTGTATGTTTTATAGATCCGATTAATTACAAATCGGTTTTGGTTTGAGGTTCGGGTAAACCCAATCTAATCCGAGAATCGGACTCATATATATTGGTCCATATATATGTCATGGGTTTGGACTTGGGTGCTACGTCACATAGCATATGAGTAACTATTTGTTGTTTGCTAACGATTTCAAAATAAAAACAAACAACCGTTGAACCAACTATTAAGAGAACTCAACGTGTTGCTAAAGCCTAAAGTAGTTTAGACCAACTATCGACCCTAGAACCGACCTGATCCAACCTATCTTAGTGTGGATCGGGTTGATTCGATCGGGTCTATACCAATTTGGATTGATTCGGTTTTCAATATAGTAGAATCGAACTAGTTTGGTTCAGTTCTAGATTGGCTCAAACATACTCCAAAACAACTATAGTCATGGCTCAATTTTAGAGCTAGGCTCTATATATAAAGACAGAAAGCTGGGCTCCAAAAGAACTGTAGCACTTTCATCTTAGCATTTTTTATTTATCATTGGTTCATGTGACGTTGAGGAAGAAGGAGAGAGAGAGAGAAGAGAGAGAAACAGTTAGGATTTTTGGGAGAACGATATTAACTTCTCATTAGACATTAGCCAACATATATATACAATAATGCATATAGCCATGAGTAACCTAGCGTGTAGCAGTATGCAACCTATAATATATACTATAATAGACTAACACCCTCCCTCAAACTCACAGTGGGTCGAGCACCGAGAGTTTGCTAATAAGGAAACAAAAATAGGACAAAGGGTACGACTTTGTGAAGAAATCAACAATCTGCTCTGTAGAGGAGATATAGGGAAGAGAGATAGTCCCAACTTCATACATCTCCCTGGAGAAGTAGCAATTGAAATCGATGTGTTTTGTCCTTTCATGAAAGACTGGATTGCTGACAATCAGTATAGTACTCTTGTTATCGCAATGAAAAGCCGTTGGACCAGAAATTCCAACGCATAGATCCCCAAGGAGTCGTATGAGGTGTCCAATCTCCTTAGTGGTGGTAGTCATGGCCTGAAACTCTGCCTCAGTATTAGAAAGAAAGACAACATTCTACTTCTTGCTCTTCTAGGAGATAAGAGAACCACCAAGAAACAAGCAGTATCAGGGGGTCGGTCGTCGTGTAGCCAGGTCACCCGCCCAGTCAGCATCCGAGTAGGCACGAAGTACCAGAGTAGAAGTTGATGAGAGGAGAAGCGACCGAGTGATGGTCCCTTAAGATACCAAAGAGTTTGTAGAATAGCACTATAGTGAGAGGAGCGAGGTCCATCCATAAACTAACTAAGGATGCTGACAACAAGAACAATATCAGGCCGAAAAATACAGAGATAGATCAGCTGACCAACAAGCTCTATGTATCTAGTAGGTTCAGGAAGAGGTTCTCCATCTGTGGGCCAGAGCTTCACATGAAACTCGAGAGGTGTGTCAGCAATCCGAAAATCAGAAATAGCAGACCGACGAAGAATATCAACAAAGTACTTCTGTTGTAAGAGCAGAATTCCTCGCTTACCCTGAGCAACCTCCAAGCCTAAAAATTAACACAGAGGACCAAGATTCTTCATCTGAAACTGACTCTCAAGATGTTGCTGAAGAGAAGCTATAGCAACTGAATCATCACACATGAAGATCATATCATCCACATAAAGAAGAGTCTGAATGGTGGTTATCTGAGCCACTGAGCGAAAGTCTTATCATCGTCAATCCCATACTCCTAAGTGAAATGACTAGTGTATGCGCGGAAAAATGTACGGGTCGTCTTTGTTGCGCAAAACGAGATTACAAGTGTGGCCGGGACCCGGGTGGCTCGGGTGTAGCGAGTCCGGGTTGCGGCGAGTTTTGATCAGGGGATTGTGGGAAAGATCTTCTGGAGGATCCCTTTGATCCGCGTCTCCACGTGGTGTTCATGCGAGAGCTCTGAAGGGGTTGCCCAGGACAGGGGTCTTTACAGGGTGAGGGTTTTGGAGAGGCTAAGGAATGTCCACCGTTGCTTTGTCCCTTCCGTGCTTCGCGCTTTCTCGGCTAGGGGGTTTTCCGGCTTCGTTCCTCGGTCTTCACGTCTTCCTCGCTCCTAGCTTGCTTGACGTCGGCGTCCTTGATCGTCGGTTCGCGGCGTCGATCGTGCTTTTGGCGTCGGCTTTGGCTTTGGCTTGGCTCCGGCGTGGCTCTGGCTTTTGCTTTGCTTCGGCGCTTGCGCTTGGACGTAGCCGGGAGAGACTTGCGATGCTTTCGTTCTTCCGGACTTCGTGTCGTATCGGCTAGAACGTGCGGTGCTTTTGCTCGTGGCCGGCGTAGTCGCTTGGCTTTGGCACTTGCGTTGCTTTGGCGCGGGCTTTACTGGGGCTTTGCTTTGGCTTCTTGCGGTGGCTTTAGCTTCAGCATCAACTCGGTCTTCTTCTTCGAACGACGTGGGCTACTTCTCCGGTGCTTCGACAGTTTGTGGGTCGGCTGGACTTCTCTTCTTCTCCGGGCTTCCTTGGCGTGATCGGAGTCGAAGAACGCTTTTGAAGATAGTGGGGGTAGCACCGATCTCCGTGCAACGGTTGTAGCATCGGCTTTTGTTGGTGAAGACGGCGGGGGTAGCGACGGTCTCCGTGCGACGGTTGTAGCGTCGGCTTTTGTTGATGAAGATGACGGGGGTAGCGACGCTTCATGCGGTCTGCTCCAGGCTTTCTTCTTCGTGGATGGCGCAGACGTTTGTCGAAGGCGACGGGTTGATGACGCTTCGTTTAACTAATCATGTCTAGATTCTAAACCTGTACCCGACCCTCTAATAAACGGGTAGACCCGGTAAGATCAGTTGACCACATGGGTCTATTCAGTTGACCCGATCCGACCCAATCCGACTCGACCCGACCTGACTCAATAGACCCACTGGTACTATATATTACAGCATCGAATTGCGGGTAGACCCGACCCGTTGAATTTTAAACGGGTCTTCCCGGGCCTATCGTGTCCAGACCCTAAACCCGGACCCGACCCATTTATTAAACGGGTCTATTGTGTCGACCCGTCTATTAAACGGGTCTATCGTGACCCGAACCCGTTTAACCCTGACCCAGACCTGCTAACTTCGTGTTGGGTCGTGTCGGGTCTGCCGTGCCGGGTCCAAAATTGCCAGCCCTAGCGATATGTGTGCAGTATGGGAGTATGGTAAAACTAGAAGGGTCCCACCCCGACCTAAATGGATCTGGTTAGTTCGGATATTTTGACCAAATGGATTGGCTTAGTTGTATGTTTTATAGATCCGGTTAATTACGAAACGGTTTTGGTTTAAGGTTCGGGTAAACCCAATATAATCCGAGAACCGGACTCATATATATTGGTCCATATATATGTCTTGGGTTTGGACTTGGGTGCTACGTCACATAGCATATGAGTAACTATTTGTTGTTTGCTAACGATTTCAAAATAAAAACGAACAAACATTGAACCAACTATTAAGAGAACTCAACGTGTTGCTAAAGCCTAAAGTAGTTTAGACCAACTACCGACCCTAGAACCAACCTGATCCAACCTGTCTTAGTGTGGATCGGGTCGATTCGGGTCTATACCAATTTGGATTGATTCGGTTTTCAATATAGTAGAATCGAACTAGTTTGGTTCAGTTCTAGATTGGCTCAAACATGCTCCAAAACAACTATAGTCAGGGCTCAATTTTAGAGCCAGGCTCTATATATAAAGACCGAAAGCTGGGCTCCAAAAGAACTGTAGCACTTTCATCTTATCATTTTTTATTAATCATTGGTTCATGTGACGTTGAGGAAGAAGGAGAGAGAGAGAAGAGAGAGAAACGGTTAGGACTTTTGAGAGAACGGTATTAACTTCTCATTAGACATTAGCCAAAATATATATACAATGATGCATAAAGCTATGAGTAACCTAACGTGTAGTAGTGTGCAACCTACAATATATACTATAATAGACTAACACCCTCCCTCAAACTCACAGTGGGTCAAGCACCGAGAGTTTGCTAATAAGAAAACAAAAATGGGACAAAGGGTGCAACTTGGTGAAGAAATCAACAATCTGCTCTGTAGATCGAGGAGATATAGGGAAGAGAGATAGTCCCAACTTCATACATCTCCCTGGAGAAGTGGCAATCGAAATCGATGTGTTTTGTCCTTTCATGAAAGACTGGATTGCTGACAATCAGTATAACATTCTTGTTATCGCAATGAAGAGCTATTGGACCAAAAATCTTAACGCATAGATCCCCAAGGAGTCGTATGAGGTGTACAATCTCCTTAGTGGTGGTATTCATGGCCTGAAACTCTGCCTCAGTATTAGAAAGAAAGACAACATTCTGCTTCTTGCTCTTCTAGGAGATAAGAGAACCACCAAGAAACAAGCAGTATCAGGGGGTCGGTCGTCGTGTAGCCGGGTCACCCGCCCAGTCAGCATCCGAGTAGGCACGAAGTACCAGAGTAGAGGTTGATAAGAGGAGAAGCGACAGAGTGATGGTCCCCTAAGATACCAAAGAGTTCGTAGAATAGCACAATAGTGAGAGGAGTGAGGTGCATCCATAAACTAACTAAGGATGCTGACAACAAGAACAATATCAAGCCGAAAAATACAGAGATAGATCAGCTGACTAACAAGCTCTATGTATCTAGTAGGTTCAGGAAGAGGTTCTCCATCTGTGGGCCGGAGCTTCACATGAAACTCGAGAGGTGTGTCAGCAATCCGAAAATCAGAAATAGCAAACCGACGAAGAATATCAACAATGTACTTCTGTTGTAAGAGCAGAATTCCTCGCTTACCCTGAGCAACCTCCAAGCCTAAAAATTAACACAGAGGACCAAGATTCTTCATCTGAAACTGACTCTCAAGATGCTGCTGAAGAGAAGCTATAGCAGCTGAATCATCACACATGAAGATCATATCATCCACATAAAGAAGAGTCTGAATGGTGGTCATCTGAGCCACTGAGCGAAAGTCTTATCATCGTCAATCCCATACTCCTAAGTGAAACCACCCACTAGCAATGAAACGGGCCTTGTACCGATCAATGGAGCTATCAGGGCGATATTTGATTTTGAAGACTCATTTGCAACTGATGGGTTCAACTGTTGCAGGTAAGGGGACAACCTCCCACGTCTTAGTCTGCTCAAAGGCCTGAAACTTCTCGGCCATGAATTGCTACCACACAGGGTACTTGAGTGCCTCGCGGTAGGATCTAGGCTTTTTGTCAGTGTGAAGGGCAGTAAGATAAGTATGCAACTGTGGTGAGTAAGTGATGACTGTAGCAATCCCAAAGTGGTCAGGAGAGTAGCCAAAGTGGTCAGGTGGGTGATGCTTACGTTGAGGGTAGTGAGGAGGAGTGTGACGATCCACATCTGGAAGAGGTGTGCTAGTTGAAGAAGATGAGGTACTCGAGGAGTCACTCTCTAACACAGGTGAAATCGGAGAAGCAGACGAGAGGCGAGAGGAAGAGGACGGGACCCAGGGAAACACAAACATAGGAGAAGCTCAAGCTAGCGGGTCCATTGGAGTGGCCACTGGAATGAGCTCAAGAGCTATAAGAGGGGAGGAAGAAGGGACAGCTGATGGAGAGGAGGCAGCATGAGTATCAGGCACAAACAAGGGTGCAATAGAGAATTCAAAGAACGAGGGATCGGAGGACGCAGTAGAATAATAAGGAACATCCTCCACAAATGAGATGTGACGAGCAATGCATAGTCTAAAAGGAGTGGGGATCATAGAAAAGCAAAAGAGTTGACTTCCTCTCAGTAAGTAGATCACAACACCTTTTTTGCGAGTGGATCACAACAAAGCACAACAAAGCAAAAGAGATTGTTTCATTTCAACAAGTTGATCACAACACCTTAAAAAGATGTGGGGGTCATGGATCCACATGAAAAGGACAGGAGCAGCAAAGGGGTGGCTTCCTCTTGACACAAGGGTCGGTCGATCGTGAGGGTTGGACGTCCTCGAGAGCTCGACAAGGGCCAGCCAATCGAGGTTAGTTGCAGCGCAGGAGGCGGTGAGGAGGGTTGACGTAAGCGAGGGCTACGACGATCGCGAGGGACGGCCGATCGCGGATGATGGCGGAAAGCTTGCAGGCTAGGCACGACGGCGGCGAAGTGAGGCGTGACGGCAGTTGGTCGTAGCGTAGTAGGAGGCGAGGAGGGTTTGACGTCCTCGAGGACTGCAATGAGAGGGCTGCAGGGCATCGGGTGCTACACTGCACCGATCGAACACGAGGTCTACTCCATGTCGATCGAACGCGAGGGCTGCTATGATGCTTGCACGGAAGGCAGTGCAGGAGGTTGCAAGATTGTGAGATGGGGGACACGCAGCAAATTAGAATGCGAGATCGTGAGACGAGGGTAGTAAATCAACTTTGATACCGCGTGATGTTGAGGGAGATAGAGAAAAAAGATTAGGGCTTTTGGGAGAAAGATCTTAGCTTCTTATTAGACATTAGCCAACATATATATACAATGATGTGTATACCCGTGAGTAACGTAGCGTGTAGTAGTGTGTAACCTACAATATATACTAGAATAGGCTAACAGTCCAAATTGGATAAATAAAAATATTAATATATTAAATCATAAAAGATTTTATTTTGTAGACTAATACTTTATGAATACAATAATGGTCCTGGGCCTCTAAACAATAGCCCCTGGTTGATTGTTCTACCACCCTTAATTTTTGGGAATTTTATTATGTTCGAGAGAAGAGTAATGAACCTATAAGGTGTTCCGTAATGTAAGGTAGTGGGATCGATGCATCGAACACCATCATTTAGGGTTGAGTGACATTCACTTATCAGGTTGCCTACCATCGGGTGTAGGGATGGATCCAGGGGGGCCGTGTGGGGGCGATCACCCCCCTAGATTCGAAAGAAAACCCCTTATTATAGTAGTCTTAGTTAGGATTATTTTAAAATTACATAAGTTCAAACCCCCTGAATTTTTAACAAATTTGAGACCCTGCCCCCCCCCCCCAAATGATTTTTCTAACATTCGCACCCCCAAGGTTCGATTCCTGGATTCATCCCTGATCGGGTGTCAAGGCTACGATGCATAAGATCCACCTTATAGTTACTATACAGAATCACTTATGGGATCATTTCTTTCGAGAGAAGAGTGATAAACTAATTAAATTACAGTTTTATCATGCATTTGTGAGAAAAATTGCACCAAAACTAATGTATTTGGGGAAAAAAATCGTACCCAAGGCAGTAGTTCCATAGGAAATCGAAAAAAACTAAGGAATTACAATCACATGTGCCCTTTATCTGTTACATCATATGCATCTCACGTCGCTGGCTGTGCCCAAACTCGATCGATGAATCATACTCGGTCCCAACCGGAAGGCAAAGGGACATCTACGATCTGGTGCCAAGCAGGAGCCAATATATTCGGGACAATCTCAGCTGTCCCTTTGCTCGCCGGTTGGGACTAGGTGTGATTCTTTTGGTTCGACGGAGAGTAGTCCAGTTTGGAAATTAGTCTAGTAATTTTTTTAAATTATTAATTTGGGGAAAAAATTATGACTGAAGTGGGTGCAATAAGCAGTACTCCTTCCTGTAAATCTGTTATCTATCACATGGAAAATGATGCAAGACCCAATTGTGTGCCGCATAGTTCTAGTATGCGGTTTGTCTGTAAAGGGATTTGAAAAAAATCAAAGGTTCATGGGTCCTGACAACAGATCGGTTCCGTTCGGTGATAATGACCAGCATAAGACCGGTTTAGCTTGGGGTCCCTGGTCCAAGGTTCGGTACATCCGATGCAAATGATCGGAATTATCAAAGAATCTCCAAAACATCCTCATCGGTTAGATTTGGTTTTTCAGGTTCCTCGAGCTGTGGTGGCAGATGGGAGCACAAGCTCCGATCTCTTTCTCTCTCTTCCCCACGATCTCTCTCTGTCCCACGATCTCTCTCTCTTCCCCCATTGGTGAGGGGGGTTATATTGAAGGCACCCGAGCCAATAGGCACGAGCAGGCACTAGTGTTATTATAGGGGAGAGACAATGGAGCCCCAAAACATGATCCGAACCCAACCCGTGAGTAAGTCAACCAGCATTGCTGAAACCTACTTTCCCCTCTAACTTGTGTGCATTAGACAATAAGATTAATTGGACTCCAAACTCATAATATATCTAAATTCTCATCGAATCCAATTCATACCTAGCCTACAACCTGAACCAAAACCAGGAACCCGAATGATATTGGTCGGTCTATATGGGTGTGGGTCAGGTGTGGACCCAGCCATACCCGAATAGGCAATGGGTATGTATATCAGTAGTGTCCGGTCTGGACCCGGTTCGTGGCCACCCCAACGTACTACTCTGAACCACGTTGCCACCTTTCGTATACCAGCCTAATGCGGCACCCGATCACAACGATCTATCGTGGGATGGCTATTCACGAACACAAATCATCTACCCTTTTTATCTGTTCCATCATCTGCACCCTACATCACAGCCATTGATCTGTTGCGCCCAAGAATCGCACTCAATCCAAACCGTTAGGTAAAGCGATGGCTGTGATATCCCAATGACACTGGCGCACCTGATCGGCGTGATCGCAGCCATCACTATGCCTACAGATTGATGTGAGTGTGATTCACCGGACGGGATATGGGTGCAATGGACGGTTGTAACTTAGGGTGCCAACCATGTAACAAATAAAGGGGGCAAACAATCTAGGTTCGCCATTCACTGGTCAGGGAGGACCGGTGAAAAAATTAAGATGGTAAACCGGGTTGGCAGAATAACATGCATTTTTCTTTAGATAAGGCTATATACAGCCCATGAAATATATTAAGGCTACTTCCACTTTGCCTCTGATGTGCACAACCATGGCTAAATGTATAATTGGTGCAGGCATTTTGTCTGATGTGGCCGAGTATCATGATTTTCAAGAGGAGGATGTCGGAAAAAAAAAGATGGCAGAAGAAAAAGTAGTGATGGCAATGGTGCGGTTTCGGGCAAAACCAAAACCGCACCGCAACACCAAACCGCCACACCGAAACCGCACCGCACCATAACGGTGTATCATATGTAAATCCAAAATCGTACCATGCGGTGCGGTGCACCACGGTTTAACATTATAATAGTCTAAACGGTACGATTTTGAAAAAAAACCAAAACCGCAATGCAACACCGAAACCGCACCGCGACGGTTTTATATTTTAGCAAACCAAAACCGTAACATGCGGTGTGATTTTTTACGGTTCTCGGTTTTAAATTGCACCTTTGCCATCCCTAAGAAAAAGGGGAGGAGGATGTCTTTGGATTATAACGGAAACATGTTGGGTGTATATAATAGCGCTGCCTTTAGTATTTCGTGGGCTGTATATAGTCCCACAGCACCTTTTTCCTTTCTTTCTGTGTATCAGTGCATGTGATTACGTCCTGTTTGTTTTGGAAGCAGGTGAGGGACGAGAATGGGACTCGACAGTGGAAGAGGGTGGCGGTGAAGTTGGAGGACCATGTCCATGTCCCCGTCTTCCCCTCCGGATTGGAAACCTACGACGAGCACGTGCAGGACTACATCTCCAGCATCGCCATGGCCAAGCTCCCGCAGAGCCGGCCCCTGTGGGATCTGCACATCATCAAGTACCCGACCCGCAGCGCGGTGGGGACGATGGTGTTCAAGCTCCACCACGCGCTGGGGGATGGATTCTCCCTCATGGGGGCACTCTTCTCCTGCATCCAGAGAGCCGACGACCCCTCGCTCCCCCTCACCTTCCCTTCCTCCCGGGCCAAGCCGGCGGCGGAGCGCGGGTGGCGGAGTGTGCCGCGTGCGCTGTCCGTGTGCGCCAACACCGTCCGAGACTTCGCGTGGAGCGTTCTGAAGAGCATCCTGCTGGAGGACGGCCGGACCCCCGTTCGCTCCGGCGATGAGGGGGTAGAGTTCCGGCCGATCACCATCTCGGCGGTGGACTTCTCTCTTGACGACGTTCGGAGGATCAAGGCCAAGCTTGGAGGGGTAAGCTTAGCGATATTAATTTGCTCTGGTTTGGATTATTTTGACTTTGCCCCCCAAATTTTGCCTTGATTTAGACTTTACCCCCCGTTCTTTCATTAATTAGACTTTACCCCCCAAAACTAACTGTTCCGTCAACTCGCCCTCCAAAACTCTATTTCTTTTCTGACGGAATAGTTAGTTTTCCGGGGTCTAATGAATGAAAATATGGAGGGTAAAGTCTAATTCAAGGTAAACTTTTGGGGGCAAAGTCAAAATAACCCATAAAGTTTTTAGAGAGCAATACCGATTCAACCAGAGTGTTTTTACAGACTTCTATCGTACAGAATGACGTGGCAACCTATCAGTACGCTTCCTTGCATGCTAGTCGTTCTTGTAATCACAAGTCTGTAAAACAGGCTGGTTGAATAGTATATTTCTTACCAAATTGTTGGAAAGAAAGGGTTATTTTGACTTTGCCCCCCAAATTTTGCTTTGAATCAGACTTTATACCCCATCTTTTCATTAAATAGACTTTACCCCCCAAACCTAACTGCTCCGTCAGCTCACCCCTCAAAACTTTATTTCTTTTCCGTCAGCTCACCCTTTCTCTTAGATGGTGAGCTGACGGAACAGTTAGTTTTGGGGGTAAAGTCTAATTAATGAAAAGATGAGGGGTAAAATCTAGCTCAAGGCAAAATTTGGGGGTCAAAGTCAAAATAACCCAAAATAAAATAAAATGATAGGATTGGAAAGAAAAAATCATTTCAAAAAATATAAAAGATTTTTTTTCTTTTTTATGAACCTACTAGGCAGTCAGAGGACCGGATGCTAAAGCAAGGGCTCAAAAAGATCAGAAATATTTTCTTTTCCTATTTTTTACTCTATAAGGGACTTGTTCCTTAGGCCTACATTTAAGGGGCTCGACTTTGCTCCAGTAACAAAAACCGCCAATAACACCCAGGTTGTGCGATGCGGAATCAGCAGCTACGACACACGTGTCGCTCGCTTGTGACCAAAGTGGCCTTGTGCATCGCGGCTAATGCTTCTGCCCTCCTTGGAATGAACATAAATCTTTTTTGGAATTGATCCAAAAATTTGATGTATAACCATGACATCAGCATGACATCATCCTGCATGCATCGCTCCGATCCCATGGCCCTTTTGATGAGGACGCAACGCTATATATGCATCACGGCGTGTATGCGTAGCATTCCTATTTTTTAGTGTTTCATAAAAAATATTGGCATTGGTTTAATTGTCATTGCAAAGATCAAAATATCCCCTTCCTAATCATTTTTATTATGAGTATATTACAACTTGAACCCCAAAAGTTTGGGGCTAGTTACAGTTCTATCTCTATAGTTCTTTTTTGGGGTTATTTTGACTTTGCCCCCCAAATTTTGCCTTGGATTAGACTTTACGCCCCCCATATTTCATTAATTAGACTTTACCCCCCAAAACTAACTGTTCCATCAGCTCACCCCTCAAAACTTTATTTCTTTTCCGTCAGCTCACCCTTTCTCTTAGATGGTGAGCTGACGTAAAAGTTAGTTTTGGGGGTTAAAGTCTAATTAATGAAATGTGAGGGGTAAAATCTAATTCAAGGCAAAATTTGGGGGGTAAAGTCAAAATAACCCTATTTTTTCTAACAATCACATCTCTTAAAGTTTGGAAAACACATTGCTTTCACCCTGTGGGATTTTCTCTATCCCAAAATCCAAGTATTGAAATGAGATCTCATCATACATATAAGAATCATTTTCACTCTCTACTTAATTTACCAATGTGAGAGTACTAATCTTCCAACACTCCCCCTCATGTGCAGACTAATCTTTTGTGGTCATTGTCACGTGGATGATAAATGTGTGGGGACCACACCCGGCAAGTGAGTGTACTGTTAGGCTCTGATACCATGTGGGATTTTCTCTATCCCAAAACCTAGGTACTGAGAGAAGATCGCATCATACATATAAGGATCGTTTTCACCCCCTACTTTATCGAGGCGGGACTAATCTTCCAACACACCCTTGGGATGATTGTGTCAAACAACTAAAACTACAATGGGTGGAAGTGTTAGAAAGAAAACTATAGAAACACAACTGCAAATGCCCCCAAATTTCAGGGGGTCAAATTGTATTTTACCCTCTTCCTATTTTTACAGGGTAGCACTGCCTACTAGTTTCATATGGCCAATTCTTTTGCTATAGTTCCGTAGATATCCCCTCCTTTTTACTTGGACCCATTGGCTCTGGACAACCCGCTGGGATTGGTAAAAAAAAATCTTTTCATATAGCAAAGATGATTGAAGGTTCAATTAAACCTTTTTTTTTTTTTTTTAACAGACGGTGAACGATGTCGTCACCGGAATTATATTTTACGGCACCCAACTGTACATGCAAGCGGCCGCTCAGGGCGGTGGATCTGCGGCGGTGACGGCATTGGTGCTACTCAACACCCGGGTCATCGGCAACTACCAGAGCCTCAAGGAAATGGCCAGACCTGATGCCAAGTCCCCCTGGGGGAACCAATTCGGTTTCCTGCACGTATCCATCCCCCATTGCGAGAACGCCGAGGAGGCCGACCCGCTTCGCTTTGTCATCGAAGCGAGGGAGATCATCAGGACGAAGAGAAGCTCCTTCGCCGTCTATCTCACCGGTATGCTACTCGAGATGCTCAGAAAGATCAAGGGCCCTACGGTATGTCGAATCATCCTTCTCATAAATAAAGTCTTACAGCCTGTTTGGTTCGTTGTAGTTCGCTCTACACCGTGTGGTGGGGGCGTGTGCGGTTGGAACACGCAACCTTTTACTGTCTGTTCCAACTACACGATTTTGAACAGGTGGTAATTGGAACTGTACCGATCTTCATAAACTACAGCGAACGTACGTAACAGCCGGCAAAGTACAATGTTATTTTTTTTTGAGAAAATGAGACATCCCTATATAGGAGGGGTTTAGGCGGACCCCAACATGTGTATTATAAATAAAAATAGTAAACATATTACATAGTAATGAACCCAAAAGAGATGAGTTTCGGAAAGTCGTAATAAAACAGTAAATACATCGCAACCTAGCTATAACGCGAACATGGTCTCTCGATCAATGCCCCTATCCAAACATGCAAGAAAACAAAGTGATGGTGTGTGGTGGTCCCCTGTAGGAAACTCACAATCTCTCCGCATAGCTCGCTCGAGTCTCTTCACCTCGTGAATATCCTACTCCGACATATTGAGCCCGCAATCAAACCAAAGAGGCTGTTATTGTACTATATAAAATCTCATTTCAACTGATATAATGTAAGATTGATTAGGCATAAATCCACCCAAAGAGGCTTGATCTAATACATCATTGAGTATAAAAACTTGCAAAATTTTTATTATGTAGCATGCTATGATTTTCTTGTAAGTAATTCTTGTTAGGATTTTAGGATTTACACAACTATAGAACAAATATTCTTGTATAGATCTTACCTCGATCTGCTCCTCGAGTATGAAAACCTTCTTGAGCAACGAGCTAGCGATAAACTGGCACACACAGTCTACCGATAGACACCTGCCGTTTGCATCCACTAAGGATGGTTTCGGAATGCTGTGATCTACAGGCCACCAGGTGAACCCTTGGGGGTCCCATCATACGGGCCGACTGATCTAAACAGTGGAGCAGGTGTTTGTCAGTGGATCCCGAAGGGGCGACTATTTTAAGTCATTAGTTGTCAAATGGGCCAGCAGCTTGATGTATATATGAACCATATAAACCCGACAAAGATATCTATGGATCACTCAGTCAATCTAATCTTCCATTGTGCGTGCATTTGAGTGTACTATTAGATGATAGGGCGCTAGAGCAAGAGCTCAAAGAGATCCAAAGATCAAAATGGAAAAGGCAGCATAGTTGCTATTTATTAAATTTTATAGTTTAAAGCATTAATCAGTTCTTACGACTATAGAAGACTTGCCTGAACTAATCAATCATCATCGAATCCATAGGTAACTGCTAAGTACATACATCAGACCCTGAGGAACACGAGCATGACGATATCGAACTTGACCGGACCCATCGAGCAAATGATAATCGCGGGTCATCCTGTTAAGAGCTTGTATTTCATGGTGGTAGGCGTCCCGCAGGTGATTGAGAAAGCAAACCCTAACTAAGTTGCAAATTCCTGATTTGTTCTTACCTTAGTCCAGATATACTGACTGTTTAAGTTGGTCTGACTGTGCTGACAGAGCCTATCAATATCGGTGTTCAGCTACATGGGGAAGCTGAAGGTGGCTTTCGGAGCAGAGAAGGGCTTCGTAGATTCCGAGCTTCTCATCGCAAGCATGGAGAAGTCATTCCAGAGGATCTTTGAGGCGGCTGTCGGCAAAAGAGCTTAACATGCATGGAGGAGTGTCCCGAATTAATCGAGGCTATGCGCGCTCATTAGGTCGTTATATAGGTCATTCTTCAAATCCAAACTTTGGATGAGTAATTAAAATTTCATGTATTGGTTACTTAATTGTTTGTTGCAGAGAAAAGGATATGATCAACTCTTTTTATTTGATATATATATATAGGGCAGGGATACTCTTACTAATGAAATGGTGACTAATAGAGTTACAAACCGCCTTTTACCTACCCTAGAGTTTTTAGAATTTGATAAAACTCAGTGGGGATGCTATCTATGGCAAGTTGATCCTCCTCACAAAAAATCATCAAATTCTATAACCTCTAGGGGCATCAAAAGTTAGAAGCTTTATCGACCGTTCATTTTAACCGTTAATTTGAATAACATATTTGATGCCCCTTGAGGTTATAGAATTTAATGATTTTTGGTGAGGATGATCAACTTGCCATATATAGCATCCCCACCAAGTTTCATTAAATTCTAAAACCTCTAGGGTAGGTAAAAGACGGTTTGTAACTCCATTAGTAAGATTTCATTAGTAAGAGTATCCCTCCCCATATATATATATATATATATATATATATATATATATATATATATATATATATATATATATATATATATATATATATATATATATATATATATATATATATATATATATATATATATATATAGAGAGAGAGAGAGAGAGAGAGAGAGAGAGAGGCTTGTTACGTTGCGTTGTGCCCTGCCCCCGTCTAGAAATGCGCTGCGCGATTTCCCGCCGTCCGATCGCGCGGATCGGCTGTGAAACCCGCGTGAAAAACCCTACCCGTCTGATCCCGTCCAGCGCACCCCCGCCCAGCCGTCCGATCGTGCGGATCGGCTGCGAACCGACCTGAACTCTCCCGCCCGTCTGATCGCCTGGACCCGGCCGTCTGATCCCGTGCAGCGCACCCCCGCCAGGCCGTCCGATCGTTCGGTTCGATTCCCATCCGTCGGATCGATGGAAATCGAACGGACGAAAATGTTTTTCGCTGTTACTGTAGCCGCTACAGTAACAGCGAAAAACATTTTCGTCTGTTCGATTCCCATCGATCCGACGGATGGTAATCGAACCGAACGATTATATGCCGAGCGGGGGTGCGCTGCACGGGATCAGACGGTCGGGATCAGGCGATTAGATGGGCGGGAGAGTTCGCACCAGTTCGCAACCGATCCGCGTGATCGGACGGCCGGCGGGGGTGCGCTGCACGAGATCAGACGGGCAGGGAGTTTCGCGCGGGTTTTGCAGCCGATCCGCGCGATCGGACGGTGGGAAATCGCGCAGCGCATTTCCAGGCGGGGGCAGCGCACAGCGCAACGTAACAAGCCTCTCTCTCTCTCTCTCTCTCTCTCTCTCTCTATATATATATATATATATATATATATATATATATATATATATATATATATATATATATATATATATATATATAGCCTGGACCTCAGGTGCAGCGTGAATGCTGCACCCGTCCCTGCATGCGTGACATCTGTCCCGAAACCGGCGCAAAAATCGGCCATCCGGAATTAAATCCCGCGGGATGAACCTGGGTCGTCTGATCGCTGCGATCTGGCACTGAACTGCACCGCACAAACACACATCTGTCCCGAATCGGCCGTTGGATCACCCGATCGGGCAGCTGAAACACGCAGCCGTCTGATCGCTGCGATCCGGCCATAGTAACAGCCATTTTTGCGCCGGATGAATCTCGACCGTTGGATCAAGCCGATCGGGCGGCTGAAAAAAATTTCGCGGTTACTGTAGCCGCTACAGTAACCGCGATAATGCTTTCAGCCATCCGATCGCATGGATCCAACGGCTCAAAACAATTTCGCGGTTACTGTACAGTAACCGCGAAATTGTTTTGAGCCGTTGGATCCATGCGATCAGACGGATGAGACGACTGCGTGTTTGTGCGGTGCGGTTCAGACGGCCGGATCGGGTGATCCAACGGCTGCGTGTTTCAGTCGCCCGATCGGGTGATCCAATGGCCGATTCGGGACAGATGTGTGTTTGTGCGGTACGGTTCAGTGCCGGATCGCAGCGATCAGACGGCCCAGGTTCATCCTGCGGGATTTAATTCAGAATTGCCGTTTTTTGCGCCGATTTCGGGACAGATGTCACGCATGTAGGGACGGGTGCAGCATTCCCCGCTGCACCTGAGGTCCAGGCTCCCCGTCCCCTATATATATATATATATATATATATATATATATATATATATATATATATATATATATATATATATATAGGGGCATGCTATAATGCGGCATGCGGTAAGTGCGGCACCACATAGTAGCCGTCTGATGCATTGTTGCGTGCATCGCATGCACGCAACGCATGCATCAGACGGCTGCAGTGCTGTGTCGCACGTACCGCATGCCCCTATATATATATATATATATATATATATATATATATATATATATATATATATATATATATATATATATATATATATATATATATATATATATATATATATATATATATATATATATATATATATATATATGGATAAATTAATTACAATTTGATCACCCTCGTAAGTTTAAGGGCAGTTACAATTGTGTCCCTATGTTTTCTTCTTTAATAATTACATCCATGTAGTTTCAATTTGTTGAAACAATCATACTCCCTCTTGAGTGTTGAAGATGTGGCTCCAAACAAGCCGAATACAAACTCCAAGTTCGTGCGCAAAGAAACGGTAAAATACAGAGCATCAAGGGGAGAAGGATCGGCCAAATATAGTCGTGCGCACGACTGGTCCAGGTCGTGCACACAACTGGCATCGGCATATTTGTCGGGCGAGAAGAACAGCAGGTCAAGTCGTGGGCACGACTGGTTACGGTAGTATGCAGGTGTGGCAGTTTGGGCTATGTTTTCTTATGGAAATCCTTCTCCAAGTCGGATACGAACATAAGGTTATAAAAGGGTGATCCTAGAACGAACATAGGTGATAATGGTGGCACAAGAGCATCCCGGGTTAGAATTTAGAAGGTAGCCATCACCAAGGGAGAGGGTAGGGAATCCATTGGAGCCGTAAGTTCTCGGGAAGGTTTTCTTCGGTGTTCTTCGGGATGGAGGGCTACGGGGTCTATTCTCTAAAGAGGGTATCTCTTTGTGGGTGTATGAGAGATTGATTAGAGCCAATTGTCATTGTACTCGGGTTTTTCCTATACTACTAAATCCATCGATCGGTCGTTGTCAAAATTTCTTGGGTGTTTTGCTTGTTTAGCGCCTTCTTGCTTGGTCTTATTGATGGTCATCTCCACCGTGGTGGTTCTGTGCTACATCGTGTTCCGCTGCGCAAGGGCCTCGGATTGTAACAAATTAGTTTCAGAGTATCTTGTTGGGGATTCGGGGAGGCTCTAGGTCAATGACGTAGAATAAGGTAAACCGAGGAAAGCGGGCTGAGATGCACACTGTGACGACCAAGATCCAATAGTCAAGAGCCAAGAGCCAAGACTCCTGAGGCGGGAATGCCAAGATGGATGAGGTGAGGTGAGGTGAGGTGAGGTGTACAAGGCCATGAGTTAGCCTCGCATCGCCTGGAGAGAAGGAGATCCTGAGCTACATATATAATTTCCCCTCCCAAACATAGAAGACGCGCTTTAAAAACCGTGCGCCGCTACGGAATTCGTAAGAACTCCGTACTTAAGCGTGCTCGGACGAGAGTAGTACCAGGATGGGTGACCTCCCTGGGAAGCTCTCGTGCGGGCACGGGCAAAGCGGATAATATCTTATGTGTTTGGGGCGGATGTTACAAAATGGTATCAGAGCCGGTTCTCCTCGCAATGGGGGGGTCTAACCCTACACGAGGATATGTAGCCCTAAGGGGGTGAATTGTGACGACCAAGATCCAATAGCCAAGAGCCAAGAGCCAAGACTCCTGAGGCGGGAATGCCAAGATGGATGAGGTGAGGTGAGGTGTACAAGGCCATGAGTTAGCCTCGCATCACCTGGAGAGAAGGAGATCCTGAGCTACATATATAATTTCCCCTCCCAAACATAGAAGATGCGTTTTAAAAACCGTGCGCCGCTACGGAATTCGTAAGAACTCCGTAGTTAAGCATGCTCGGATGAGAGTAGTACAAGGATGGGTGACCTCCCTGGGAAGCTCTTGTGCGGGCACGGGCAAAGCAGACAATATCTTATGTGTTTGGGGTGGATGTTACACACACGGTGTCACGGAGGACCCGGGAGTGGCACTCAAGGAGGAAGTCGAAGGCTCGGGGAGAGATTGTAATATAGCACCTCCTCCCGGGAGGCTTGTTGCAACGATGGCCAGCGCCCTAGGTGAAGGGCACGGCGGGGAGAGGCATGGTCCAATACTCTCCGAGAGGTTCGGGTCTTCGGAGGAGTCTTCGAGGGGGAGGTTGCGGTCGAGCACCTCCTCCCTCGGGACGATTTGAGATACTGAAGGTGTTAGCCGAAAGGAGGGTACAGTTTTGACACCTACTCCCCAGTTAGACGGATTATAGAGGCACGTCGTGATGGCATGATACGTGCGTGGGCTTGGATCGAGGCAGAGGATCTCAATGGCATGGGAGTCGCCGACGGCATCGTGTTCAACCGTCAACGAGCGAACTGATATGGGTTGCCGACAAATGACTGGTGGACTTGCCGAAAGGCATAGGTGCAGATCGCCGACAGGTGATATGGACGCTAATGGGTGTGGTAGTGACAGGTACGGCCGCAGGCACACATACGGTCTAGCAAGGTGGGTGGCTGTCAACGGACAACAGGGAAAAGGCGATGACGGTCTTGGTGGCGGCGGACTTAGCCGTAGGCACACTGACCTGTAGTACAGTAGAGTGCGGAGGATGTTCGAGCATTAGCCGACGGACAACAGCTCAGGAGCGATGGACGTGGGAAGCATCTCAGAGCGAATCAATGGCCATGGCTTATGGCGGGATCGCCGAGGTACGATGGGAGGAGTTTTCATGATTATGGAGGTAACCGGGAAAGCGACAGCATATGCATGATGTTCGATGAAGAACAATGGTATAGGTGGAGCATGCTCAAAGGCGAGAATGATCAAGAGGTCGGCCAAGTCGAAAGACTTGGGCAATCACCAAATTTGGTGATTAGGCTCCCGGTGTGGGGGCAAAGGCGACGACGACGATCAGGAGATGGATTTATGGTGCAAAGAGATAAAGATTCGGTCCGTGGAGGTGCTCATGTCTTGTTATGAAGCCAAGGTGGAGATTGTTAAAGATGTGGCTCCTAACAAACCGCATACAAACTCCAAGGTTCGTGCGCAAAGAAACGACAAAAGACAGAGCACCAAAGGGATAAAGATCGGCCAGACACAGTCGTGCGCACGACTGGTCAAGGTTATGCGCATGATTAGCATCGGCATATTTGTAGAGCAGGAAGACTAGGCCAAGTAATGTACATGACCTCCCCAGGTCGTGCGCATGACTTCTTACGATAGTACGTAAGTGTGGCAGTTCGAGCTGCATTTTCTCGTGGGAATCATTCCCCAAGTCAGATACGAATGTAAGGTTATAAAAGGGTGATACTAGGACGAACCTAGTTGATGATGGTGGCACAAGAGCATCCTGGGTTAGGGTTTAGTGGGTAGTCATCACCAAAGGAGAGGGAAGAGAATCCATCGAAGGAGTAAGTTCTTGGGAGGGTTTTCTTCGGTGTTCTTCGGGGTGGAGGGTTGTGGGATCTATTCTCTAAAAGGAGGTATCTCTTTGTGGGTGTATGAGAGATTGATTAGAGACAATTGTAATAATACTCGGATTTTTTCCATACTTGTAAATCAATCAATCGGTCGTTACAGAAATTTCTTAGGTGTTTTGCTTGTTTAGTCCTTCTTGCTCGGTCTTGTCGATGGTCGTCTCCACCATGGTGGTTCTGGCGACGTCGTGTTCCACTATGCGAGGGCCTCGAATTGTAATAGTGAGGGCATCATGAGGCAGTGAAAGTGACATTTTTCAAACTTCAGGGACTGGAAATTCTAATTATGAAAGACTCTAAACTTTGGTAAGTCTAGAAAACTTCAAATTTTAGCGAAGTTTAAGAAACTTAAGAAGCTGACCAGGGTCCCTTGGACATAGTTCCGACTAAGAAGACTTAGAAAATTTCTTAAGTATGAAGGACTCGGAAAGTTAAGTAAGTCTGAGGAACCAGAGGGCTAGGAGCGCCTCTCTCTCCTTTTCCCTTTACCCCTGTTCTAGGGTTTTGGCGAGTGCCTTCTTGGTCTCCTCGATAGCTGGCGGCGACACCGGGGAGGCCATGACTTCTGTGGATCCATTCTCCAGGGTCAGATCTGGGTCCCTGTCCCTCCCCTTGTCCATATTGGGGCTTTCTTCCCCATCCTTGGTTTTGCTCAGCTGGATCGATCGACGATAGCGGCAGCGGGGTTGCGGTTCTTCACTGTTTTATGTCGTTGATGCCATTTTATTTTATTTTTTTGTTCTTCAATTTTGGGGATTTTTTGTTCCTCCGTCGGTGCACAGAGTAGCCGTTGGTCAGCCAGGTGGCGGTGGGTTTGATCCGCCGGGTTGCGGTGCTTTCCTCTGCCGGTTAGCAATGTTTTTTTCTTTTGTGGGGAGCTTGTCCCCTTGTCTAGCCTTTTCGTCTGTGTGGATTATGCCGTGGTGGTGGTGATCTTCGCTGGGGTGGCATTATTGTTTGCCATGGTGTCTGGTCTCTATGTGCTTCCGTCGGGCTGTGGCTGCTCCTAGGGGTCTGTTGGGACCCCCTTCTATGAACCAAAAAAAAAAGTCTGAGGAACTTAAGAACCTAACCAGGGTCCCTCGGTTCTGGTTCCTACCAAAAAGACTTAGAAAATTTCAATTCTGAAAGATCTAAAAAGGTTACATTTGACAACGCAGACATCTGAAATCACTGAAGAGATTCACAAGCATAGGTGACACCAGGGTGAACATATTAAGCAGGTAAAAGCTTTTGGTGACACATAGACGATTCTTTGCCAACAAAGTGTTGCATCGAAAAACATACTATTTCTTGTCGATATAGCCGATGAAAAACTCAAGACGAGATGAATTTCAAAAAACAATGGCCACCAAGGAGAAAGAGGAGTCCAACAGCCAGATGAAAGAACAATAGAGTGAGCATGTTCATGTAGCGAATGATACCTAACCTCCATCGTGTTGTGTTGAGCACGCTACTGCGCAAGACAATTGTACGAACTTGTAGAAGGGGTTTCCCGCCACGCCGATCAGATGACGACACATGTCGCCCGGCTTGACCTGGCATGATGGTCTGGAGAGCCAGACCGGTCCGGCTGATTGACCCAACTCGGTCCACGAGTTGCACCTCCTGCAGGGGACTAAGTCCTAGAAGAAGATCAGAGGAGCCCGAGCTCTCAGGAGGGGACCAGGTCGGGAAAAGAGTCGGGCAGATCGTGGATCTGGCCCTATAGAACTGATGTGGGGCGCAACAACCTAACCATCCGGCCTTTTGTCCTCCGGTTCAGCATAAGTGTGATTTAACGGTCATGGATGGGTGCCAAGAACGAATGTAATCATGCCATGTCAGTCTGCGCAGAATCATCTCGAGCACTAATTCTGCACTAATAGAACGTAACAATTACATCAATTGTTTGGACACCCATCGGGTGTAACGACATGGGCTACAATCATCTCGAGCACGCCGCATAGAACCCGTTATTTTGATGTTGAGAACACCATATCGATAGGGCCGGCAATGGGATGGGCCTGGGCTGTATTGATTCAACTAGCCCAGGTCCGGATTTTTATTTCAATTCTTTCTCCGGTCTAAGTCCGGACTCGTTTTGTATCGGACTTTAAGCACAAGGTCCTAGTCTGAGCCCATACCAATAGTTCAGGCTTGCACCAAGCCCTACTTCGAAAATCTTCAATGTTCAATTTTCTTCGGTGAAGCTATTAATATTAGACATATAAAAAAAGTGACGCTCTGACTGCCACGTGGCAGTCAACGTCAAAAATCTATGATCACGTGGCCAATTTGTTTGTTTTTTTTTTATGTATTCTCGGTGAACCCTGGCCTGTATTCCGGTTGCAGGGTTCTTAATGACACTAATTAACATTAAATGAATACTGCATCCGGGATAAAGGGTTCTATATTCAGATTATAGGGTTTAGTGTTAACTGAACTCTGTATTCAGATTACAGGGATTAGTGTTAACTGAACCCTCTATTATGGTTACAGGATTTACTATTAATCAGTATCGGATATAGGGTTTAGCGAGAATTTACAAAAAAATAAATAAATAAATAGACATGGGGATGAGTTTTTCGGTGCTGACCCGCCACGTGATCGACAATTAATTAAAACGTCATTTTTGAAATTACAAAAGTTATAGCGATATTTTAATAAAATTAAAATATCATTATGAAAAAAATCTCTATATAAAATGAACAAGCTTATAAGGGGAGGTCTAAGACATGTATATAAGCAGCTCATCACCCACTTCATTAATTACCAATGTGGGACTAATCCGTGTGGGACATGGCTATCTCAACACATGAGAACAAAGAGTAGAAGGGAACCTTAATAAATCGTGGGTGCATGAGCCATGCCATTCCCACATTATTGCTGTTATTACTCAAAAAAAAAAAAAAAAGAGGAGAAATGTTTACACGGCTCTACCCCCCCCCCCCCCCCTCTCTCTCTCTCTTCTTTAGACCCAACTGATCTCTTGAGGGACAGGAGAACTTCTATCCATCCAATGTACCATCATCATCAATCATCTGCACCCTCCATATCATATTATCATCAAGCATACCCACAGCTGCCGTACTCGCACTTCAACCCGGGCTTGCACACCGTCCCGCACTCGCCGCAGTTGCCCACGTCGTACGCCACCACGGTGCAGTTCCCGCCGCAGCACAGCTGCCCGAAGCCGCACGTGTTGCCGCACGCGCCGCAGTTGTTCCTGTCCGACAGCACGTTCCGGCAGTGGTTCTTACAGCAGGAGAGGAGCTGCGAGCCGTCCTTCGCCGGCGTCGCCGAGCAGGTGTTGCTGCCGTCGGCGGGGTTGCAGCTGTCCCCCTTCTTGGCGCTCCCGGCCAGGAACCGGCTCCCCGACCGCGGGTTCAGCCTCATGAAGTGGTCCGCCACCACGCCGTCGTACGCCGCCGAGGCTATGCCGGCGAGGAGCACGACGGATAGAAGGGTGGCTACCGTACTCCAAGAAGAAAGGCTGGTGGTCGCCATTCTCCCCCTCTCCTCTCTCTCTCTCTCTCTCTCTCTCTCTCTCTCTCTCTCTCTCTCTCTTTTTAACCCTACTGAGGTTGGGGGTGGGCCGGGATTAGTGGGTATTTGAGAGAGTTGGGCCTCCATATAATATTCATGGGTTTAAGTTAACTAACCACAAGCTCACATTCCCTAGTACGAAATTAAGTGGGGCCTTAATTACACTGCCAGCCTCTCTTCTCCTCTCCTCTGGATTTTTTTTTTTTTTTTTTACAATCCAAACCAACCTGTCGATTCTTTTCTCCCCCTACGACTCGGGCACTGGGTACCAATCCCAACGAGTTGTCCAGAGCCAGCAAGCTCGAGTAATATAGAAGAGAGTGAAAGAATAGATGGACTATATTATTAATTATAATCAGTGACCGAAAAATCCTTACATAGTGCCTCTTCAAAGAGAGAAGAGATACGCTCGTACGGCGAGGGACGACTAAAGCAGATATTAAGGGGAAGCATGTTTCTATTTAATGGTCTTCTTCCTAGCAGGGCTGTGTTGTCTCTTCCTTGTACGTCGGATTTTGATCGTAAGGTCTATATGTATCAGAGGTGGAGTTGTTAAGTAGTTCTTGCTGCATGAAAACACACAGCCCCGTTCCATGCAACGTGACTGCGTGATGGGTTAAGAGACAGCTTAAGCTGTCCTAATTGTTCTTTAATTTTTCTCGTACCAAAGGGCTCTTACCCTAATGCATGGTACTCAGGGATGGATCCGGGGGGGGCGGCGATCCCGCTAGATTCAAAGAAAAACCCTTATCATAGTAGTATTAGTTAGGATTATTTTAAAATTACATAAGTTTGCCCCTCCTAAATTTTTAACAAAATTTAAGACCCCGCCCCTCCCCCCCCCCCCCCCCCCCCTAAAGGTTTTTCTTAACATTTGCCCCCCCAAGGTTCGATTTCTGGATCCATCCCTAGTACTCCCTCTCTCGCATGTTGGAGAGGTTCATTGTTCGACTCTCGGTATGAACACTGTGGAGCAAACTTTTCCTCTTAAGGTCGTTTTGCCTTGTTTGTGTGTGCGAATCCTAGCCGTACGTTGATGTCATGTACAACTATCTGGACATCTTTGAGTCCTTGCTCTAGCACCCTAGATGTCTCGCCTGAGTCTTTGACCGCCTGGCCTTCCAACCAAAAACAAAAACAACTGTGGGACTGAGTATTAAGTCCCTGACAAGAGATCAGTTTAGTGAAAATGACAAACAACAATATGGTTTTGCACCATATCCCTCTCAAAAAAAAGATGCACTTCGAGCAAGTTTCTCTGTTAGACTTTTTTTTTCTTTAAATGACAAAACTATCCCTAATACTCACTCTTCACTGCAGCAAAGAGAAAAAATATGCACTGTACATAGCAAATTGTATTCTTTATTATCGAAATCAATATAGCATTTTATTTGTTTTTTTAAAAAAAAAATTGTTTAAAATTTTGATCTTTTGTTGTAGTGAAATAACTGTAGCATTTTTTTTTTTAGAAATCTCACTTTTAAAAAATAGCTACAGTAAAATCACTATATATATATATATATATATATATATATATATATATATATATATATATATATATATATATATATGTAAAATGTTACACTTTATTACCAAAATGTTCATCTTCATGTGATTTTGTTATACAGCTGCATGTAAAGATAAAATGGACATTTTCTCAAACAAAAGGACCTACCACGTACTAAAGCATTTATCTGCCGTCCTTATCGCTAAAGATGATCTGTTATAAGGACCTAACATTAATTTTCTCGATAAAGTTCTCTGGGTCAAATATAACATAATAAGACGTAAGCGTACTTATAGGGAACTTGATTTCATCTCATAATTGGTGGTTAGGGTTTTAAAGAGAGATGGAGGGAGGTGTTTAAGGATTAATTGCTTGACTTTGACGCCGCTTGCACGTGAGAAGCGATCTCCTTTCCCGGCGGGAAATGCGTGGTTGGTGAAGGGAAAACTCAGAACAGGGTGCTACTGCTACAATCTTTGGGTGGGAAAGCACGTGACAGCGGGGGTGGCTAGCTCTTCATCGTGGTCTCGGGTGACGAATCTCGGGACTTGCACGAATCTTGAGGGAGGAGCTCATGTGATCTGCCGACGTCCCGCGTCGAGTTGACTTGCCGCGTCTGGGATCATTAAATTGGTGTCCCCCCCCCCCCATACGACTTCGCTCTTCACCCAATAGATTTTTTTTTTTTCTCTTGACATTTTCATAATTATAATTTTCTCCCTTCTTAAACCCAATTGCTAAGCTAGCTTAGTGAGGTTCTATGAAGGCCACGTCACCACCTCCGAGGCCACCAAGTCCTCGAGATCCCTTATGGAAGCAACCGATGGCTCTTACCGATTCGTTTATATAGAATGACGCGGCATCCGACAGAGTTTCTTTGTCTGTCATTCTGGGCTGAGTGTGATTCACTGGTTGGGGTTGGGTGAAACAGATGATTATGATCGCGACACGTCATTCCGAATGAATTGGTAAGAGCTTTTGGGTAAATAGTGTTTAGGGGGAGTTGGTGAGTGCTCCCCGACATAGGATCCGTAAAGGACAAACAAATATTGTGGAGGCTAGGAAAATACCTTCCACAATATTTTTTATTTTTATTTGAATGCCATCTAAAATGTCTGAACCTAACTGAACCTCTACCGTCGGACCTTCTCGCCGCCGCTGCTCGCCGTCGAACATAGGATGAACCCTAGACCTAGGAATCATAAAAATAACCGAATCTAATTGAACCCCTCGTGCAAGGGACCGCCATCACTGCTTGCACTCAAAGGAGATGGAAGGACTGCAAGTAAGGGCATTTTCGGATTTTTGGAGAAAGATAGGGATCTAATATTAACAATGATATCCCACTGTCCTGTGCATTCGAGATTTGTTCAAATTAATCGCCAATTAACCCTAGTATTTTCCATATCGAGGATTGGGATCTCAATGGCGTCTGATCCCAAAGAAAATCCATGGCAAAAGTACCGGCCCGGTGCCGAATTGGTTGAGTCTGAGTTTAGCACGTCCAATACTTTTGATTGGGTCGAACCCCAGAAGATGAAACATTTTGGTGGCAGACATTGGACCCGTCTGGTGAACCTGGCCGGTTAATGAATCCGAGTTCAAGGGTAGGGGTGGCAATGGGTCGTGTCGGGTCTAGTTTCGGGTCGTGTCCAAAATCTCTAGACCCGGACCCGACCCATTTAACTAATCATGTCTAGACCCTAAACCCGTACCCGACCCGCTAATAAACGGGTAGACCCGATAAGACCCGTTTACCACCCGGTTCTATTCAGTTGACCCGATCCAACCCAATCCGACTCGACCCAACCTGATCCGAAAGACCCGCTTGTATTATATATTACAGTATCGGATTGCGGGTAGACCCAACCCGACCCGACCCGTTGAATACTAACCGGTAGGGATGGCAATTATTCGGGTTTATTGGGCTACCCGACCCGACCCGACCCTATTGGGACGGTTTTGGGATGCTCAAAAACGGGTTTGGGACGGGTTTGGGATTTGCATTTAAAACCCGGTCGGGTTCGGGTTTTACTCCAACCCGCCCCGACCCGACCCGGGTATATAAGCTATCAGGCTATCATATGAGTCTTTGATGAGTAAGCATACCTTTGATGAGTATGCTTCCATCCAATAGTAAGCATACCTTTGATGAGTATGCTTACTATTGCTCTTAGCTTATCAAAATTTTTACTCAATACTCTTCTCCATGTAGAGCTGCAATTAGGTGGGTCCAAGAAGCTAAATATGTAGTTTTGGTGAAGCCGACCCGACTCGCAATGCATAAACGGGGCGGGGCGGGGCGGGCACGGGTTTTTTCAATGCTAATTGGGACGGGTTTAGGAATTACCCTCAAAACCCGACACGGGTTTGGGACGGGTATGGGCGGGATAAAATATAATGGGGCGGGTTCGGGATAGGGCCGACCCGCCCCAAACCCGACCCGTTGCCATCCCTACTAACCGGGTCTACCGTGTCCAAACCCTAAATCCGGACCCGACCCGTTTATTAAACGGGTCTATCGTGTCAACCCGTTTACGACCCGAACCTGTTTAGCCCTGACCTAGACCCGCTAACTTCGTGTCGGGTCTGCCGTGTCGGGTCCGAAATTGCCAGCCCTATTCAAGGGACATGCAGCCACCTTTTTTTGAAGGAAAGTAAGCTCCCCATGTTTCTTGATCTCTCATGCAAGAAGATACTGTCGCGGGACAGGGGATGAAAGTGGCACGCAACCAGCGAGCTAATGCGTACGCAACAATTTGCAGGCTCTAACGGTAACCAAGGTACGGACTTAAAGAAAGACATAAGTTGTTTGGCCCGGTCTCAACTCTCTTGCGTGTGTCACACACACACACACACACACACATATATATATATATATATATATATATATAGAGAGAGAGAGAGAAAGAGAGAGAATACGGGGTATGAGCTGACAGCCTAATTTTAAATTAGGCTGTCAGCTCCCAACCGTCCATTTAATATGATCTGGCCGTCCGATCAAATGTTTTGTATAATTTCTATTTTCGGTCCGATATCCCGATCGAGAGAGAGAGCAGAGCCGATCTCCATCCCATCTCCGGCGCTGCACTCAGTCGATCTCCATCCCCATCTCCGGCGGTGCACTCAGCAGTGAAGCCCGACACCGGCGCCGGTCACGCCCGCCGGAAAGGGGCGGCGCTGCACTCAGCCCCATCTCCATCCCCATCGCCGGTCATGCCCGCCGGAAAGGGGCGGCACTGCACTCAGCCCCATCCCCATCCCCATCACCGGCGAACCCGATCCCCTACGGCAGGCATCTCTGCCCCCTCCGGCGAACCCTCCGGCGAACCCGATCCATTATGCAATCCCTGCACTTCAGCCCCATCCCCGATCTCTGCTCACCGGTGCAATCCCTGCACTTCAGCCCAATCCCTGCTCGCCGGTGCTGGAGGGGATCGGGTTCGCCGGAGGGGGAAGAGATGCAGGGATGGGGAGAGAGAGAGAGAGGAGATCGGGGATGGGTATGAGCTGCAGGGAGGGGGCTGTGTGTATAATGGATCGGATGAACCATGATTTTAATCGGGTTCGTCGGGGGGTAGCCGGCGGCGGTCGGGGGTCGCCGGAGGAGGTAGGGCGCTGCCGGAGGGGATCGGGTTCGCCGGAGGGGGCAGAGATGCAGGGATGGGGAGAGAGAGAGAGAGGAGATCGGGGATGGGTATGAGCAGCAGGGAGGGGGCTGTGTGTATATTGGATCGGACGGTCCATGATTTTAATCGGGTGGCTATTAGCTGACAGCCCAAATAACAAAATAGGCTGTCAGCTCATACCCCGTATTCTCTATATATATATATATATATATATATATATATATATATATATATATATAGAGAGAGAGAGAGAGAGAGAGAGAGAGAGAGAGAGAGAGAGAGAGAAAGAGAGAGAGAGAGAGCCTTTCGTAGAGGAAGCGTCTCTTGAGGTTGCCACGTGGCATCTAGAGAATGATGAAAAAGTTGCCACATGGCTTCCAGTTGTTTGAGGGCTACTGTTTTAGTATTATAGTATAAATAGAGTGCTTAACTAAGTGGATCCAATACGTTGGCTATTGAAAGACAAAATCAACTATGCATCGGAGGGAACTGTTATGTGTACACTTATAGTTTGTCATTGTCCCATGTCTCCAACTCATATCTTAGTTGGTAAGAGATAAGCAACCCGTATGTGGCCTTGGTCAGGTTCGAATAAGTACGTGCTACGTGTCATATTTCCTATTTCCTCCCGCTCTGTAGATATAGGCCTCTCTCATGTCTTAATGGCGACCTTTACTACATGTGGGGTGATTAAAAATCGGGGAATTTCTATTGCTCTTGTGGCGAGATTCGATCCTTGATCTATTTTGGGGTTATTGAAAATCGGGGCATTTCACTTACTCGGTTGCTTCCATGGTGAGTTTCGATCATTGGTCTATCATGTGTTGACGCACTAGGAAGTGATGCACTGACCACTATGGTGGTCATTAAAAAATAAAATCTTGTGTGGACTTTAAGACGATGGGAGGATAGAGGTTGGGTGCTTATACACCTTTTCATTTTCTTGCTTGGGTCTGACTTTAGTTCGGTTTTTATGGCCCTTTATTACTATTATTTCTAGGTGTCAAGCCGTGTGAAGCACGGATGGGTGAAATACTCTTATCGATTCCCCACGATCATAGTCATCGATGATAGCAATATTACATGAAGCTTCTACCCCGCAATAAATAAATAAATTATTAATTATTTGATACTTAAAACTAATTTAATTAGTATGTAAAGCTATCATGCATCATGCAATTAACGAACTGAAACCCAAAGGCATTGCATGCATGCATGCACGCGCGCGTGCACACCTACACACACATAGAGAGAGAGGTTATGGAAGAGGAGTATTGTTGTGGTGCGCGTTCAATGTAGATAAAGGATAAAGTAAATTATTAATAATTTGATACTTAAATTTAATTTAATCATTATTTAAAGCCATCATCAATTAATGGAGTGAAACTAGAGGGTGTTGCTTAGGAGAGCAATTATGGAAGAGAAGTTAACGGATGAGCAATTAAATGAAACACATTTATTGTTGTGGTACACGTTCACAGTATAAAAGATTAGCTCATTATTGTTGTGGTATGCATTCACACTGTAGATAAAAAAAGATTAGCTCTTTAAAGGAGGTTCCATGTGTCACATCATGGGAAATTAGACTTCGTTTTAGTCTACGTATTAGATTTGAAAGGGACAACCATAGCAGTCAGTCCATCACCTGTTAGTGTGCTGGCATAAGATAGACCAACGATCAAAACTGACCACAAGAGCGATAAAAATATCCCAATTTTTAATAACCCAAAAATAGAGCAAAGATCGAATATCACCACAAGAGCGATATAAATACTTCGATTTTTAATGACCCCATGGGTAGGAAAGCTCGTCACTAAGACAAGAGATTGGCCTGCCACTACAGAGGTGGAGAATATATGTTGTATCACTTATTTAAACCCTTGACCAAAACCACGTGGCCCTTTAAATGCCTAAGTTGCGACTCAGACTATCCTTGCATGTGTGGATTTCCTTGATTGAGTGAGCAATCATTTCTCATGATTCTTATAAATAGAGGGTAGGATTGGTATCCTCCTACCTGTGCATGTAGCCATCAGATGACCTTGCAAATGTCAAGAGTCTTCATCCATCCACATATCACTCCATGGTATGTAGCGAAAGACAACTTATACGGATTGTTAAATCGTGATTGCTAAGGTCTTCATCGATAAAATCAAGGTAATAATTAAAATTATTTATCGATTAGTCACTTGATTTATCAAACCGCTTGTTTAATTAAGGTAAGAGAGATCAACCTGATCAATATTTGGACGAGCTCGGGTTGAGGGCCTGAGTTGACTAACCCAATCTGCTCCTGATTAATATATACATATATTATTTATGTTTTTTTTAGATAGGTATAGAAGTTCTTATATAAATAGGTTTAGGACTTGTATTATATAAAAAAGGCTGCGAGAATCGAAAATATAAAACTATTAACACTTTATTAAAGTTTCCAGAAATCTTTTTAGTTTTATACTTCCTTTTCCCAAGTTCTTCCATTTTAATCCCATCTATGTTTATCTCTTTCAAATCCAACAACTTAAAATGACAAAAGTCTCAAACCCTAATAAGCAATCACACCGTCCCATGGCTCTTCTTGTCATCTTACTTTACACTCTTTTTCCTTCTCCTTTCTCTCCGGCCACACTTCATGTCATCATCTAGACCGCATGCCAAATGAGGTTTCATATAGCATCTTCAATAACATAAATATAATTTAAAATTCAAGAACAATATGCAATATATAAATTCAAGTTATATATATATATATATATATATATATATATATATATATATATATATATATATATATATATATATATATATATATATATATATATATATATATATATATATATATATATATATATATATATATATATATATATATATATATATATATATATATATATATATATATATATATATATATATATATAGGGCTGTTACGTTGAGCTGTGAGCTGCGGTAGGAGAAAATGAGCTGCAGGTATTTTGACCCCCCTAGAGGTCTTGTAATTTGATGAAATTTGGTGAGGGTGTTGTCTAGGGTAAGATGATCATCCTCACCAATTCTCATCAAATTCCAAAACTTCTAAGGGGGTGAAATGGTCGAAGCAAAATCTACAGATTTTAACGATGACTGTCTACGGCATCCTCACCAAATTTCATCAAATTCCATCAAATTTCGTCTTACCCTAGACAACATCCACACCAAATTTCATCAAATTCCAAAACTCCTAGAGGGGTCAAAATACCCACAGCTCACTTTCTAAACCGGCAGCTTATATATATATATATATATATATATATATATATATATATATATATATATATATATATATATATATATAGGAATGATAAAATGCGGCGTGAGGTGCGTGCAGTGTCACATCGTAGCCGTCTGATGCACCCGCTGCGTGAGTGCGATGCATGCAGCGGCGCATCAGATGGCTGCGGTGCAACACCGCACGCCCCATCCTAACACGCCCCTATATATATATATATATATATATATATATATATATATATATATATATATATATATATATATATATATATATATATATATATATATATATATATATATATATATATATATATATATATATATATATATATATATAGAGAGAGAGAGAGAGAGAGAGAGAGAGAGAGAGGAATGGGATGCTGCCTATCAAAGCAACGTTTTTTGCTGCTTTGATACATTATTTTACCATCCTAGAAGTTTTGGAATTTGATGAAATTTGGTGAGGGTGTTGTCTAGGGTAAGATGATCATCCTCATAAATTTTCATCAAATTCCAAAACTTCTAAGAGGGTCAAATGGTCGAAGCAAAATCTGCAGTCACCGTTAAAATCTGCAGATTTTGCTTCGACCATTTGACCCTCTTAGAAGTTTTGGAATTTGATGAAAATTTGTGAGGATGATCATCTTACCCTAGACAACACCCTCACCAAATTTCATCAAATTCCAAACCTTCTAGGATGGTCAAACAATGTATCAAAGCAGCAAAAAACGCTGCTTTGATAGGCAACATCCCATTCCTCATATATATATATATATATATATATATATATATATATATATATATATATATATATATATATATATATATATATATATATATATATATATATATATATATATATATATATATATATATATATATATATATATATAGGGTCAGGATCGGATGACCCAGCAAAATTTGACCCAGCAAATAACCCAGCACCCTTTGAGGCACCTAGAGGTTTTAGAATGGGCTGATTTTTTGTAGACATGTTGTCTATGATATGTTGATCATCCTCACAAAAAATCAGCCCATTCTAAAATCTCGAGGTGCATCAAATGAGATCTTCAAATCAACGGTTAAAATTGACAGTAAAAAACCGTTGATTTGAAGAGCGCATTTGATGCACCTAGAGGTTTTAGAATGGGCTGATTTTTTGTGAGGATGATCAACATATCATAGACAACATGTCTACAAAAAATCAGCCCATTCTAAAACCTCTAGGTGCCTCAAAGGGTGCTGGGTTATTAATGGGTCAAAATTTGCTGGGTCATCCGATCCTGACCCATATATATATATATATATATATATATATATATATATATATATATATATATATATATATATATGGGGGGCGGGGAGCCTGCACCCGGGGTGCAGCGTTAACGCTGCACCTCAACCTTGTTTTACCTACCTAGACGTTTTGGAATTGGATGAAATTTGGTGAGGGTGTTGTCTAGGGTAAGATGATCATCCTCACAAATTTTCATCAAATTCCAAAACTTCTAAGGGGGTCAAATGGTCGAAGCAAAATCTGCAGATTTTAACGGTGACTGCGAACGGCTGATTTTGCTTCGACCATTTGAACCCCCTAGAAGTTTTGGAATTTGATGAAAATTTGTGAGGATGATCACCTTACCCTAGACAACACCCTCACCAAATTTCATCCAATTCCAAAACTTCTAGGTAGGTAAAACAAGGGGGCGGTGCAGCGTTAACGCTGCACCCAGGGTGCAGGCTCCCTGCCCCCTATATATATATATATATATATATATATATATATATATATATATATATATATATATATATATATATATATATATATATATCACCTTCGATAGATTCATCTTCTACTGAGATGAATGAACACGGCTCTTCACCTCGGGCATCGATAAGAACTGAGAGGTAAAATTCTCATAGTCCTTAGATTGTTCGCATGCGCTTTTAATTTATTAAAATCCATCTAGTTCATCTTCTAGTTTAGAAAGATAGCATGCGACCTGATCCTTTATGATTCTATTATGCGAATCGCTTTTGTTGTACACTCCGATCCAACCTTCAATATCATCATTTCTCACACTGAGTTTGTGGTAAGCATGCCCTGATTCTATTCACCTCATATCCTCAAATGACCAAATGAAAGTATATTTATTCTTTATTAAGAAGTGGATCATCTATTCCTGCAAAAAAAAAAAAGTGGATCATCTTTTTCCTCTCTTCCACCATGACTAGACCCGATGGACGTTGGCCTTGGGAGGCCTGCATCATGGATGTCAACCTCTTCAATAGGCTCAGAAAAAACTTCGGTGGGGTTGGCCTATTAGGGATGCCAAACCCACAACCATGTATGGGTTTATTGTCAGGCGCCTTGACCAATGCACCGCACTGGGGTGATTACACACTCTGATCAAACGACAATGACTTGGTGTCCCTAATTGGGACGACTACACAACTACGCCTGCATTCCAGTGGTTAACCCCATTGTTTTCCTTCCGGGCGGTAGCAAAATCGAATTTTGGGCTTGTCTTCCACTGTGTGGTGTATAAATAAAGTGGTGCACCTATGAGCAGAAACAAGGTTTGGTTTTTGGCAAGGAAAAAATACTTTACGCTCCTACTATTGGCATGCTTTGAAGTTCGAACCGTGCTCTTTCTTGTGCAATGACACTTATAGGCATTGCTTTATACATGCTTTTTTCACAAAAAAAAAAACAAAAAAACAAAATGGACGACTGCTGTGATATATTCCTTAGTGGAATTGTGAATCACAAAATCAGTGCACTTGGCTCATATAGGGTAGCCGTAGGAACGTACAACGGGACATACATGCAGACATAATGCCGATGTGAGGGTAAGCTTGCTCATATCCTGGGTTTGGGTTAGACCACCCAAATCTCGGCCCCGGCTCGAACTTATGAGTGCGATCCCAAACCCTGCTCGGTACAAATTAAATATTTTGGGCTTGACCCAAACACGACCAAAAACCTTTTTATAAAGCACAAGTCCAAACCCGATCCAAATTAAGCCCAAATTAAAGCATAAGTCTTCGACTACCAAGGTTGTCTCCTTGGGCCGAGACGATGTCGACGTCTCGGGCTTTGTTAGGTGCTGAGGCGGCGAAGCGTTTCTCGGACTTTGTTTTCGAATATCAAAGGTGGGGCATCAGGCTCGTTCATCGATGGGGGTTAGAATTTGGAGTACTCAGTGTAATGCCTTTGTATCAGTTGGACTTAGACGAGGCGCCGTTTCAGTCGAACCTACGTCAGGACACGTAACTTTGTATTGTTGTAGGTTAGTCTATCGTGTCACAACTTGAACCGAACTAACTATGGTGAGGCATGGAAGCATGTGCAACACCAAAGATTCAGAGCACTAAGTGTAGTACCTTTGTATCAGTTGGACTTAGGCGAAGCGCCGTTTCAGTCGAACTTATGTCGGGGCACATAGCTTTGTACTGCTACAGGTTAGTCGATCGTGTCGCAAACCGAATCGAACTAACTATGACGAGGTACAGGAGTGTGTGTCTTTACGTGACAACGGGAGCATGTGCAACACCAAAGATTCGAAGTACTTAGCGTAGTGCCTTTGTATCAGTTGGACTTATACGAAGAGCCGTTTCAGTTGAAACTATGTATGGGGCACGTAGCTTTGTACTATTATAGGTTAGTCGGTCGTATCGTAACCCGAACCAAACTAACTGTGGCGAGGCACGAGAGCATGTATCCTTATGTGATAATGGGAGCATGTGCAACACCAAAGATTTAGAGTACTCAAAGTAGTGCTTTTGTATCAATTGGACTTAGGCGAAGTACCGTTTCAGTTGAACCTACGTCGGGGCACATAGCTTTGTACTACTATAGGTTAGTCGGTCATGTCATAACCCGAACCGAACTAACTGTGGCGAGGCGCGGGAGCATGTGTTCTTACGTGGCAACGGGAGCATATACAATGCCAAAGATTTGGAATACTCAGTGTAGTGTCTTTGTATAAGTTCGGCTTAGGCAAAGTGCCGTTTCAGTCGAACCTATATCTGGGGCATGTAGCTTTGTACTGTTACAGGTAGTCGGTAAAGTCGTAACCCGAACCGAACTAACTGTAGCTTTGAATGCTGGTTGATCGTGGGGAGATCTTGTGCGATTAAACTAGTCTTGTATTCGGTTGCTGAGGCTGTCTCCTTGGACTTATTACTTGAGTGCCGAGGCGGCACTGCCTGCCTTGGACTTGTCTTCGAGGGTTGGCTGTCCCCAACTCCTCAGTTATCAGTTGAATCCTTGGGCGATCCGTAATGCCGGAGAATGTCTGAGGGTTGGCTGTCTCCAAGCCCTCGGTTGATGGTTGAATCCTCGGACGATCTGCAACGCCGGAGGATGTCCGAGGGTTGACTGTCTTCAAGCCCTCGATTGTTGGTTGATGTTGATGACAGATCGTCTGGAAGGAGCAGGGGATGAGACGCGCTACCAGTGGGCGTTTGCTTCGTCATTGATGCTGGTGACTGAAGTCGGAGGATTCACCTCCGATGTTAGAATGTCTTAATTTAGATGACTTCCCTCTGGCTGATCCATGGGTCGTGTCTTTGCTATTCTGGTATAGCGATGGAGACAAACAGATTACTCAGGCAATCGATGGTTGCTGCTTGACTGAAGGAGCTGGGAAGCCTTGAGGTCGCAAGTTAATAGGGAATGATCCCACAAACAGCATCAAATTGTGGGGGGATATTACGACCGTCGTATGGTCCATCTCCAACAGTCGATTGAAGGGTAGAGCTTCGATGTGTTGTGCACTGTGGGGTACTGAGCTGTCACGCTAACATTGTTGAGATAGAGAGAAATAGAGAGAAAGAGAGTTGACACAGGATGTGATGATGGAGTTTGACCGAAGCCTACGTCTTCGTACGGTAATACGCAACATTTGAATCCAATATATCTGAGAAAGTAGAGCTACTATCGACAGGCCGAGGAGTGCTTATACAAGTAGACAGAAGGTGAAGTAGACTTGACTGGAGTTTGATGACCAGAAGGCTCAGAGAGCTCTGAAAAACAGAAAAGTTGAATAATGAATCCCGGTCAGGAATATTTACAGGATATGCTATTTATAGAGTTTTTGGAATATCCGGAGTTTTGGTAAAACACCAGGGGAATTTACTAGACCCCAGATAGTTTATGTGGGCCCAGGCAGGGCTGGCGGGTCCCACCGTCGTCTTCCTGGGCCCCAGGACAGACTGGCGGGTCTCACCGTCATCCTCGTGGGCCCCAAGTGGGGCTGGCGGGTCTCACCATCAGGCGTTAGCCAGATTTTGCACCCACACATCTCACCGAGAGCTGGTCGATGCCTCCCCACGTTAGCATTATGTCCACGTTTATATTATATCATATGTTTTTATTGTTTGATGGATCGCTGATCGGCCAGGCGGTCATAGGACAGGGTGCTAGAGCAAGGGCTCAAAGAGTTTTATAATCCCTTGAACATGACATCAACGGTCAGGATTCGCACGCCCAAATAAGGCACAACGGCCTTGAGGGAACCAAGGTCCATAGTGGGAGTCGAACATGGAACCTCTCCAACAATGGGAGAGAGGAAGCACCTTTGGTCCTATCGGCAGCTGATTTTCACGGCGTATGGATAATAGGTGCACACTCTACTAGAGCATCATCATCATCTCGCGCCTGCCAACACCAGCCGCCCCCGCCACTTCTCCGTGCTGCCGTGCTCCATCCATTCCGCCGCTCCGCCCGCTGCGCTCTCTCGCCCCGCCCACCGAGGCGGCGAAGAGGCCACACCGATGGCTCGGGGCACGGACCGGATGCTGAAGGCGGTGAAGCAACAGGCGGAGGTGTACTACAAGATACTCTCCGCCCGCTACGGGCAGCATATCATCGACCTGCTGGAGCTCCCCATTAAAGTGGTCCTCTCCCCCTTCACCCTCCCCTTCGACATCGCCGGCTCCGCCCCCCGAGGCTTCGGCATCCCCGAGCTCGCCTCGCGCCTCTCCTTCGCCGCCATCTTCGTACTCCCCCCCTCTCCCCTGTCTCTCCTATTTTTGTTGGAGCTCTTGGAAACCGTAATCTCTTGTTTTTTTGATAAAATTTTGCAGGCGGTCGCGACCGTAGGCACGTACGACATCGCGTTGGAGTTGGGGAAGAAAGTGCTGTGCCAGAGGTGATCCATTGCTGTTCTCCCTGCTTGATTATTCGTTTCTGATCTTCAGTGGCACAATTCATAGTGAATTTTCATGATCTTTGGTTTAGTGCCAACTTTATAGCTGACCATATTATGTTATTAATCTTGTTCTTTGCAATTTAAACCCAATTGGTATGAAAATTTCCATTTATCATTCTCAGAGAGTTGCTCTGCATACATTGCACTATTCAAGAGCCATACATTACTTGTTTAACCGAGGATGAGTTAAGGAGTGACCTCAGTAAAAGCTTGCTTAAAGAAATAGCCGACTAGGTTGCGAGAATGGATAGAGATGTTGCCACCATTCCATTAGTAAGAGGAATTTGGTAACATTGGCTGGATTTGAAGAAGTAGATGGAGGGTCGTACAAATGTTTCAAAATTACGGTCTTTTTGCAGTTTGACACGGCTTGCCTCTGTACCTGGATTTGCTTACCTAGTTTCATGCTCGTTCCTTTTTAGAAATGAGCAACAATTCTTTTCCAAGTCTTTCTATCCTCTTAAGGGACCTATAAAGAGAATGAGTGAAAAAAAATTTAAAAATAGAAGGAAAAATAACTAGTTTTGAAGTGATTCTCAAGCACCACTTCAAACCGTGACTGAATAAAAGTGGCAAGTAGCTTTGGTCGCACACGTGAGACAACCACATGACACAATCTGTGTAGAAAATTAATCAAATGCGCATCAACTTGCAGGAAAGACTAATATGCCCACAACCCCGACAAGAATATTCCCAAGGACCGTGCCCAAGATTCAGGGCACGTAGTTGTTAGCAACTTAGCGCACCAGGTGCTGGTAATGATAGGTGAAGACTGCGCCCTTCGGCTCATGAATCCAATCCTTTCAACGACCGTATCGGATTGGAGCGTCAGGTTGTTATGGCCAGTACCTGGAAATCCTAGTGGAGAATCGACATCAACAAACAACATTGATTCTACTCGGGTGTGAGGATTCAGAAAACACCTCAGCCCCAGTGAAGGGCTTGGGGCCTACAAAAGGCTCCAAGAGGATTAAAAGCTGTGTGGTGGGAGCTTGTAATAGAGGACTAAGAAAGTGCATTTTTTGTGGGCATATACTATTTTGGAAAGATTGTGATGGTCCTGGAAAAATATTGTCAGCTCAACAGCTACAACCAGACTAAGGGGCGGCTGAAATGGTCGAGCGATGGGCTCACCAGAAGAAAGAAGTCGTTTTTGAGATACAGAAGAAATCCGCCCCAGGAAACACCTCCAGGGAGCTCGCCCAGAGCTTGCAATAGCGGATCGTTGCGTCCTTTGGACAGAGGCCGCCTGGAGCCGTGGCTCACAGCTCGCCGTGGCAGAGGTTGCCCCGCGACTGGTGCTCGTAGCCCGCCCGGAGTTTACAGGAGTGGTTCGTGGCTCACAGCCCGCCCGGGGCTGACCCTGACCGCATGCGAGTAGCTCGCATGCAGAAGAGGTCACCCCACGGCTGGTGCTCGTAGCTCGCCCGGAGTTTGCAGTATCGGTTCATGGCTCACAGCTCGCCCGAAGCTTAATAGCGGATTGTTGCGTCCTTTGGACAGAGCGACATCTTCCTCGAGGCCTCATTCACGAGGCACTGCGAGTCTAAGCTCTCTACGCAGCTCGCCGGTTGGATAGAGTATCTCGATCGCCGCCTGTAGACCCTTTTGCTAATAGAAAACTTAGAATGATATCTACGAACACCCACAGTTCGTCCTGACCATCGCGATCAGCTCACATGTGGAAGAGGTCGCTAGTGGCTGGTGCTCGTAGCCTGTCCGGAGCTTACAGTAGCGGATCGATGCGTCCCTTGGACCAAGACCGCCTGTGGCCGTGGCTCACAGCCCGCCCGGGGCTGACCCTGAGCTCGCTCAGAAGCTCGCCCATTAACAATAGGGAGAAGTAGGCGGAGCAACGAATGGGGAGCTCGCCCTCCTTTCCACCGTTCGCCCGTTGATAGTAGGCAGAGCAACTGGATGGAGAAGGTCAGAAGGTCTCCCCCTCACCCTCCGACTAGAAGCTCGTCTGATCATGCAACCCCCCAAAAAGCCCGCCCTTTTTTCCGCAGAGGTCGCCCACAGCATGGCAGTACTAAGTTGACAGGTGTTGCCACCCCCATGGAGCTACGCGGGCGCCTGCTAGCCACGGAAGTCGGTAAAAGTCGGTTTGGGACCTCCCAGACTAGAGCTTTCCAGATTCTCTACCTTGCAAGAACAAGACTGGTACATCCCCCTTTACCACCGCCTGACAGGCTAAACGATAAGGGTCACCAGAGACCCATGTGGGCATAGAAGGTGCGGGAAGACACCGCCACGTGTCAACCTCTGACGGTCTGCAAAGGGCTATAAAGGTACGACCCCTGGCTCCAAAGTACAGGTTCGAAACTCAAAAACCCTAACCCTTTCCAACTACTTTAGCTCTCCCTTGTCCGTACCTTCACTGACTTGAGCGTCGGAGGGTCTGCGCTCCTAAGGGAGCCCACTGTTCTCACGTTTTCTTTGTCTTGCAGGACGACCGCACGAGCCAGCGAAAAATATCCCCCAACAGATTGTGTTTTCTATGTTGTTTAAGGTTCTATATTTGTTTTCTATATTTTTTAAGGTTCTTATCTCAATGTTTGGACACAACTTCCAAGGGTTGCAACTAAAGTTTCGAGAGTTCGTTTAAGGCTTGCAATAAATGTTTTTGGATCCTCAGGGAGACTATTTTCTGAATATGTTATGGACATGATACTTATGTAAGTTAGGTTTCATTTAACCGCCCTTCTTACAAGATAGGTGTCAGGCCCAAACGTTCAAAGGTGAGAGAGGTAACAAACGAAGGACAAATAGCCGATCTGGAATGCAACCGACCTTTGGCGAGGTCCATCATCCTGATGTCCACCCTGATACCAACTTGAGAGAACTAACTCCTAGGCGAGGTTTGAGCTAGACAAGACCCGACCGAACGATATTTCAGTTATCGTTGACCTGATCTCTGTGCGCACCAAAACTACACAATCGGCTCAGATTGGACCCATGCATCATGGCTTGCAATTTTAATGTGTGCTCAATACCAGAGTTAGTGGGTTGAGCCTCAATTATAGGTTATAGGCATGGTGAAATGACCTAATGCAGCTAGGGCTGCAAACGAGTCGAGCCGAGCTTTGGTTTGTTTGAGCTTGTTCGTTTATTAAACGAGCCTAAACTTCTGGCTTGGGCTTGGCTTGTTTTATAGTCGATCCTAACCGAGCCAAGTCGTGCTTTGATCTGCTTGAGCTTGAACGAGCTTAAACTTCAGGCTAGGCTTCGCTCTAGTACTAATTGAGCAGTCCCTTATCGATTTTTTTCCTGAACTCCAAAATCAGTCAAAAGCATGGACTATATATGTTATGTCTATTTAAGCCATTTTTGAGCCTATTCACGAGCCTACTCACGAACTTGTTCACGAGCCCGAAACAAGCATGTTCGCGAGCCCAACAGGGCCGAGCTTTGGTCTTCTTGAGCTTGGCTTGTTTATTAAATCAGCCTAAACTCTAGGCTTGGGCTTGGCTTGACTAATAACTGAACAAAATGGAACAAGCTTTTATCAAGCTTGTTTGCGAGCCGCTCACGAACAGCTTGGTTCGTTTGCAGCCCTAAACCCAGCCCTTGTCTCACTTCCAACCGTGGTTCAACTTCATCCACTGTAAGCATGTAATGCCTCTGCAACGGATGTCGCGTTAACGCCGACGAATGATCGTGGGCCTGCACCCAATAAAATGGCTGGGTCATGGCAACAATCTTGTTAGGGACTGTTACAGAGCGACACCATAGGCCAGCCTGTCCTGCCACATCAGTTACGTCCCAAGAATTGTGTCATAAGACTCGTAACCGGAGGCGGATCAACTTGCCTCTTGTCTTCTTCTATCTACAAGTTTTTTCCTCATCGCCACGCTCTCGTCTACGATTTCACGAAAGATCGTTGAGGAGATCTCTTCTTCAAGATCAACTCATCTTGGTTTCTTCATCCCTCTTCTGGACCACACCCCCTCTTCCGTCCATTTCATCTACAACAACAAAGTCTTTGATCGCGGCAGGCATTTACGAAAGCACGGTTTGATTTGTCCCTCGATATTGTCATGTGATAAACATCATCTTGATCCGACCTATTGCTGATTTTATTTGGGTTTTCAAACTACTTGGCTTCTAAAGAATATCATCTATTGGGTTATATGTTGTTTAGATCTATGTTTTTGTTGAGACTATTACCTTATGTTTGAGATCTTGTTTCGTATCATATTGCTGGACTTTTATATTTTAAACTGAAATTAATTGTTCTCCTCTACTTTTTAATCTTTGTGGAAGCAATCTTGTGTGGGTATTCTTTTGGGTTGAAACTAGTGCTCTTTACCATTGTTGAAAGAGGCATCTAGAGTGCTGAAATTGTAATTTAAGCGTTTTAAATCTGCACTTCAACCATTCAAGCAATCACATACATCATATATTCACACACACACACACACATATATATATATATATATATATATATATATATATATATATATATATATATATATATATATATATATATATATATATATATATATATAGAGAGAGAGAGAGAGAGAGAGAGAGAGAGAGAGAGAGAGAGAGAGAGAGAGAGAGGGCTGTTACAGTGAGCTGTGGGCAGCCGGGGGGGAAAGTGAGCTGCGGGTATTTTGACCCCCCAAGAAGTTATGGAATTTGATGAAATTTGGTGAGGTTGTTGCCTATGATAAGATGATCATCCTCACCAATTTTCATCAAATTCCAAAACTTCTAGGGGGGTCAAATGGTCGAAGCAATTTCTGCCGTCCGCAGTCACCGTTAAAATTGCTTCGACCATTTGACCCCCCTAGAAGTTTTGGAATTTGATGAAAATTGGTGAGGATGATCATCTTATCCTAGGCAACAACCTCACCAAATTTCATCAAATTCCATAACTTCTTGGGGGGTCAAAATACCCGCAGCTCACTTTCCCCCCGGGCAGCCCACAGCTCACTGTAACAGCCCTCTCTCTCTCTCTCTCTATATATATATATATATATATATATATATATATATATATATATATATATATATATATATATATATAGGGGCATGCTATAATGCGGCATGCGGTAAGTGCGGCACCGTATAGTAGCCGTTTGATGCACCGCTGCGTGCATCGCATGCACGCAACGCGTGCATCAGACGGCTGCGGTGCAATGCTGCACATATCGCATGCCGCATTATATCATGCCTATATATATATATATATATATATATATATATATATATATATATATATATATATATATAGGGATACTCGTACTTATGGAATGGTCACTTATGCAATTACACACCACCTTTTACCTACCCTAGAGGTTTCAGAATTTGATGAAATTTGGTGGGGATGCTATCTATGGCAAGTTGATCATCCTCATAAAAAATCATCAAATTCTAGAACCTTTAGAGGCGTCAAATGTTTATAGCGTTATCGACCGTTCATTTTAACCGTTAATTTGAATAGCATATTTGATGCACCTAGAGGTTATAGAATTTGATGATTTTTGGTGAGGATGATCAACTTGCCATAGATAGCATCCCCACCAAATTTCATCAAATTCTGAAACCTCTAGGGTAGGTAAAAGGCGGTGTGTAATTGCATAAGTAAGATTCCATAAGTAAGATTCCATAAGTAAGAGTATCCCTACCCATATATATATATATATATATATATATATATATATATATATATATATATATATATATATATATATGCAACTTGTCTGACAGAATACAATTTCATTCCAATCTTATATTTACTAAAATATTTATTCATATCTAATGTTTTTTTTTTGTGTGTTATAGGGATTGCCGAACTTGCAGTGGTTGGCAAGCATTACGATGTACTATGTGCAAGGGTACTGGGATAGTACACTATCGAGTAAAAACTTACAGCTTGAAAAGGTGGATATGTTTCCAAAATTTGCTAATTTATTATATGCGACACGTACAAATATAATTATATATTTTTAAAATTAAAAAAAATTCAAACTAATTATGATAAATTATTTCTGCTTGTATCATTGACTATCGTAAAGTATCTATATATATAGTCTCCATTTAAGCTTGCATCCATGAACAAGTACTTTAGTTGTTCCCCAACATTTCCCATAATTATAAGAACTAGTTACATTTTCAGATTGCATAGAATGAAATATTGAAACCAGGGCGGTTTGTTTTGCAACCAATGCACTTTTGGCTGGAACAACGAATCCATCAACAATTTCAATTAAATAGTGAAGATTGAATCAAACATTTTTAACTTTGTAAATCATGTTTTGGGTCTGATAAATGTATCCATGCTAAAGACGTATGGGGAAGATATTTCCAACCATGATAGCACTAGAGGTGATGCCATTTAATTCTATGTGCATGGCAATTTAAGGTATCATATTTTGCTGATATGCACTCAGATAAAGATGGAAACGATTTAAGGAAACACTAATTTTGCTGATATGCACTCAGATGAGAAGCTATTCCAGGTAATGCCGCATGATTCTGAAAACATTTTGCATTTTAAGTGGAACTAATACTAGTTAGCTGTACTACACCTCAACTTACCCAATTAATTAGTCAATCTTATCGACCTAGTCCCAGAGCTTCTCTGAGTCTGTTCGTCCCTTGAAATCCCCAACTTCAACTTTGATCCCATGGCCCCTTCCTTATTGTGCCTATCAGTTTCCCTCACCTCGGCCTCTCCGTTGATTATGAGGAGCTACTTCTTCCTCACCCAATCCTGCACTTTCAGAATTAGTGTTGGGCGCCCTTTTCTTTATACTTATGTTGGTGGAATCTTGGGATCTGAAGATGGGTGAGGGCTTGGGTACCTTGTTCTAATTGTTCCTTTATTCTATTCATCACCTGTTGATGTCTATAGGCATTTTGCCAATTATTGGGTATGCGTTCATTATTTTGTGCTTGTTCTGCCCTGGGAAGATAGTCTCAAAGAACCAGATTTTCCAAGAATTATTTGTGGGTTTCAGTATCTTACTTCGTTGTAAAGTTGCTATCCCCACTACTAGTGAAGATGGGGCAGCTAGACTATTCCGGCAACCTTATTACTTGTATCAACAACAAGAGTGCATAGGAGAACCAACATAAAGCCCTTTGTGCATGCATGGAGTGTATGTGCATTCAACTATGCTATGGGCTTTTGTTCTTGACCAATATAACAGCCAGCATACATATGCGCAAGACAGCTAGCACATAAGTTGTTTGACTGATTCTACCCTAGGATGTGAACATGATCTGATGCCAAAAGGATGTATCCTAGCCAATTAGTTACTAATTTTTATTAGGAAAACACTTGTTTGTTTAAAGGATTGACTAGAAACAACAAACAACTCCGAAACAATGGTCTAGTTTGAAGCATATAGATGTTCGGTTCTAAAATCTAATAGCATACAGGATACTGCATAATCTATCAATCCATCTAATGTAATTAATTTCTGCACGAAAAACAAAATTTACAAATAAGAATTCAGCAAATAAATCACAGAAATCAAGAATAATGAATTCATAAGAACCATAGGATGAGTTCCACCAAAGAATAATCTCTAAAAGATTTAGGGATTCTTATTTTAGATCTAAAAGACAAAGGTTTGGCATGCAAACCTAATATGATTATACTGAAACAGAGGTTTGGAGAGCCATGTGGCAATCTATCTATGCCCCACCCCCACCCCTTCTTTCCCCATTTTGCCTGTCTTAACATCTCTCTCTTTTGATGTTCGTCATGTGGGTAAGAAGAGGCTTTGCATATCCATAGACTCATCAGCTTTGTAACTAGGATAATTCTAATCGAGTCCCTTCACTCCCCTTCATCAAAGCATACTGTACGAACAAAACTTTCCTCAGTACAAATTACAAACTCGCTCGGGCATGAGTGAGGTGTGAAGAAGTATCAGGGTTTTGTGAGGGAAAATCCTCTTTGATCATTTGATCCTCTATCGTCTTGATTTTTGTTTGAAATTTCGAAAAGTCGGACTCTCAATTTGGATTTACGAGAGTTTTGGGAAATTTGAAGAAGAAAGAGATTTGCGATGTTTTGATCCTTCAAGGCTTCGTGTTTTATCGTCTAGGACTTGCCTTGCTTTGCTCCTCGATCTTCACTTTTCTTTGGTTCTTCGAGTTTCTTTGGCTTTGACTGGATGGCGGATGGTGTAAAGTATTTGATTCTTCCTTCTCTGAGCTTTCTTCTTCGTAAACGGAGCAAAGCTTTGTAGATGCGCAAGTGTGGTTTCTTAATGGAGTTGAGTTTGTAGTGAGCAGGAATTCTCTCAAAGGAGATGTGCTTGCATATAAACTCTCCAGCAACGTCGATCTTCAAGTGTCAGAGTGTTTTCCTTTTCTTTTCGGCAGCCTCTCGGTCTTGAGTTTTCAGTCCTCGCTTTCCACTCCTTTGTCCTCTTATTTATAGCCAAAAGAAGGGAGTGGGCTGGGTTGAGAAATTATGGTTGGGAATAACTACCTACTAATTTTGCATTTCTCTTATTCTAATTTGGCATAATTCCCAAGTGGCTTTATGGCTTTCTCTGGATAATTATGGTCTTGATTTGAGCTTTCCATTTGTGACTTGTGGCCCTTTATGCACTTGTGATCTTGGTGATTCTGTCCGTTTGTGGCCTTGTTGGATCAAGCAGATTGACACAGACTCATGTTTGTAGAGTCTGGATCTATCCCTTTTTCTTTTTTTTTTTTGTCTTTTCTTTCTTATTGCCGGCTCTGCTTGTCACTGGGGTCGGTCGGCCCTGGTATGAGGCCAATTTGTATTGGGTCCAACTGAACCTGGTATTGGGGCTAGCCAGCCCTAGTATAGGACCAACTTGTATTGGGGCCGATCGACCCATGTATTGGGGCTGCCCGACCCTAGTACAGGGCCAACTTATACTAGGGCCGGCTGACCCTGGTGAGGGGTTGGTTTTATGCTCACATATAGTTTTTTTATATTGGGATTTTTTAGGAGCAAACTAAACTTAGAAAATTTAGTCGTTTTAGACTTAACAAATTTTAATGCTACACATACATGCTTGCAGCCTTAAGAAACACTTCTCATCCCATAAAACCTCCGTTTCTTTTCACACGAACCCCCAAAAACCCTCATGCACCAATGCCCCTGTAGACACTTGAAATTATCCAAGTGCAAATACTTGAAAGTTTTCTAAGTGTAACCCAAGTGGCCTCAATGAGGACTAGGGACAACCAAAGAAAGGAAGGAAAGAAAATAAAAGAAAGAAAGAAAAGAAAAGAAAAAAAGAAAAAAAGAAAAAAAGAAAAAGAAGCCCCGATGGACAGAGGACCAACCCCAATACACGGGGTGGCCAACTCCAGTACCAGGGCCACTGGCCCCAGTAATGACCAGGGCCGGTCAGGGAGAAAGAAAGAGAAAGAAGGATAGTAAGAAAAAGGAAATCAAGAAAGAAATAAAAGAGAAAAAGAAAGAAAGAAGAAGAAATAACAGAAAAAAAAGAAAGAAAAAAAAGTCTGCATGATCCAACAAGCTATAGAGAACACCATGTTTTGGTGCTTTGATACCACTTTGTGTAGCACCATATTATTTTGATGCAACTTGGCGTAGCAACATTTTGATGATAACAATCTTTTTTTTTTCCTTTTCCAAACTAATGTAGTGGAGAGAGGGCAACAGCTGAGTGTGTAGCAGATGCAATTGTGGAGAACCGTGCTGATTTGGTCCATCTTCCTTCGGCTATTGATCTCCCTGTACCACTGCCCTCCAAGGATTGCCCAAGCTGTGATGGATCAGTAAGTGCATTTGGTATAAACACCTGTTTGGATAGAAGTTGGTGTGTGTGTGTGTGTGTATATATATATATATATATATATATATATATATATATATATATATATAGAAAGAGAGAGAGAGTGTGTTACTTTGTATGCCCATGCATTGAAGGCTTCAATGTATGCTCCTCTATTAACATACATAGAGGTTTCCAAATTTGCCAATTTTTTGTGGAGATGATATATCCTCACAAAAATCAGCAAGTTCTGAAACCTCTAAGCATTTCAAATAAGCTCATCAAATTAACGGTTGAAATGGACAGACGATACAACTTCTATCATTTTGATACACCTAGAGATTTCAGAATTTGCTGATTTTGGGTGAGGGTGATCATTTTGGGTGAGGGTGAGGTTTCCAAATTTGCTATTTTTTTTGTGGAGATGATATCTATGTTGAGATAATCATCCTCACAAAAAATCAGCAAGTTCTGAAACCTCGACTTTGTATGCCCATGCATTGAAGGCTTCAATGTATGCTCCTCTATTAACATACATAGAGGTTTCCAAATTTGCTAATTTTTTGTGGATGTTATATCTATGTTGAGTTGATCATCCTCACAAAAAATCAGCAAATTCTAAAACCTCGTAGCATTTCAAATAAGCTTATCAAATTAACGATTGAAATGGACATACGATACAACTTCTATAATTTTGATATACCTAGAGGTTTCAGAATTTGCTGATTTTTGGTGAGGGTGATCATATTGCTATAGATAGCATATCCACCAAAAATTAACAAATTCTGAAACATCTACGTCCATTAAAATGTTAGAAGCTTTATCAGCCGTTCATTTCAACCGTTAATTTGATGAGCTTATTTGAAATGCTTTGAGGTTTCAAAACTTGCTTAATTTTTGTGAGGATGATCTTCTCAACATAGATATCACATCCACAAATAGAGGATGTTAATAGAGGAGCATACATTGAAGGCTTCAATGCATGGACATACAAAGTCACGCTCCTCATATATATATATGGTACTGGGGGGGGGGAGATATGTTATATATACTAGGATAAACAACAAATGTTGCAGTTGCATTTGACAATCATAGGACATCTAAATCTTGGAAACATCTCTGAATGATCTTTGATGTAATAGCTAATCAGTATTATCATAATGTAACACAATGTAGATGCTAAAAAAGGATCTTCCTTTACAACAGGAAAAATGTTTTGTTTATAATTATAATTCATCCTTACATACCTGGAAATTGAAAATAATGCAGTGCACTCCAATCCTTGATACATTTGATACCCACATTTACACAGGTGAAAATTGGTCTTTTTTAAAAAAAATCTTTTGCTTGATTTATGCTTTTAAATTGTTTGCTCTTTGGTTGTAAGTTGACAATATCAATCTGAATATCAGGATACTGCCTCACATATTGAAAACATATTGGTTATGGAATACTAAAAGTATCTGGACTTAATGATTATTCAGACTTAATTATGTTCTGGCTTGGAAGATTTTTTATTAAGAGCTTGCTCGAAGATCCCTTTCACTAATGAAGAAGAAGAAAAACAAATGAGGAAGAGATCTTTGCTTTATTCGAGATTGGGATTGGCTGACGAAGTACTTAAAAAATGAATTTTTGATTGGTGGCTCTGTTGCTGATCTTAAAAGCTTACCAAACTAGCCTAGAGGTTATCTTTTCTATGACCTCCCAAGCTTACCTAGTGTTCTCTGCGAACTTCCCTCTACAAGCAAAAAGATTTAGTACAGAACTCACATTTGAAACCTTATCCATCCATGACTCTTGCCACAATTTTTCAGCATTTATCCTCCCTGTTATAATTTTACCAATTAAGTGTCATCTTCTTGTTGTTAGTTGGGACAGATTATTCTGCATTTTTGCATCTGTCTCTAATGGAGGTGTATAGATTTATCACATATCAATGACAGCTGGAAAACATTAACTTTTATGAATGTATCTACTACAGCCATTTTTTGAACTGTACTTTAGTATATCGGGAATGCCTATGACCTTTTTGAGCTGCGTTATACTAGAATATGATGCTATTATTTGACATGTAGGCCCTGTTTGGATGTGCTTTAGATTTTAGCAAAGTGTCATACTTAAGCGCTTTTGGCAAAAATATGGCTTACCGAACATGTTTGAATGAACATAAGCCTTCTAACAGCACTTTGTGGCCTCACAACCCCACAACCAAAAAAGCCCCTAGTATTTCTTTGTGTTATGAAAGTATGTTCCTCTTACTCAATAATTGGATCTGATTCTTTCTTAGCTGGTTTTCTACCGTTTTAAACTTAATTTGCTGCATTAATATCAGTTATTTGGTACGACCATAATTAAGGATGGTTATATACTGCAGGGGGTGATGAGCTGCCCCGAGTGCAAAAATCGGCTGCAAGTCAGAATTTCTGCGGATGATGTAAGTTGTTAGAATTGATTTCCTATTTTGGTGCTTCCATTGGTTTGTTTTTACCAAATCGACCAATTAGCTTACATCCTTAGAGCACCATGTGCTGCTTGGTATATTCGTATAAAGGTGGTTAGAATATGGCCCTTATTCATCTCTCTTGGGCAGCAAGTATGCCTCTAATGATAGATTAAGATAAATAATACAATTTCTTATAGTAGGGCAGAAATTACGGGCACGAGACCACAGCTCGTTAAGTTGAGGTTTTTCTCTTCAATCATGAACCATTGCGATCAAACCCCGATACCTCCCAAAAAGAAATATTAATAGAAAGCATTGAAGTTGACCGCTGCGATTGGTGTGCTCAGGTTGGACAATTGGATGAAGTTCATAGGAGGGTGATTAGTTGATGGTGAAGGTCAGAATGAACGGTGTCCAATGTGGGTATTTTGGTCCACAATTTGCTATAGACCATTCCTTTATTTGTCCCTACCTTTGAGTAAGTGGGAGCGACCTAACTATAAATACCAACCAGGAAGAGCCTGTCTGACACGTATGATGTCCATATGGATTCGAGGAACTCTTTCTGAAGTGTCTGTATTTGGTACAAAACAACCAAGTGAGCATATCACAATGAGGAACCAAAAGATGAGGACTAAGTTGATTTGATCCTCCATGAGTTCCATATCTTCTCCTCTTTTTCTCTTTTTCCTTAGTGGCCGTAGGTCATATCTTCATGTCCTTTATTTTACTTTTCTGTTTCAGTGCAAAGAATGCGATATAAATTCCTACTTTATTTGGGAGTCTTAGAGTGAGCCTTTTTAGGCTTTGGAAGGGGTCAGTTCTATTGTTAACAAATTCAATGCAGGAATACATTTTTCAGTTTTTCTGACTTCATCTTCTCATCTTTTTTCTTAGTTTCTCTTTCCCTTTGGGCTAGAGTAGTTGCCCCTTTTGATCAGGGAAGTGATCAATAGCATGTTTTCTGCTGAAATCTAATTTTATATATTTACTTAATCTAATTTGGGTCTGAACCAAAATTAGACCTATACAATTATTGCAGATCTCATCTTTTAATTGTTTGGATAATAAAACATTAGTATCATAGCAATAACAATGCATCATCCAAGGTTTCACATCACAATATATTTCCATCTTCGAGATTTTAATCTAGTTCTGGCGACTGCGGCAGATTTCAACCATATTCTATATAAATCGTAGAGAATCGTACAAATTAAATAAAGTAATAGGCACCAATGTTTTAAAACTTGTCAAGCCGACTCGAAACTCGACCGAATCAACTCGACTCAATTGAATTTCAAGTTGATTCAGCGAGAAACTCGGTTTGTCAAGAACTCGCTGAGTAACTCTGGCGACTCGATTGAGTTTGTTCGATTTTTCAAGTCACACGATTCGGGTCGAGCTGTGACTCCCCACTTATTTGTACAAAATTTTACTTTTTTGATGGGCAAAACTATATTTTCACCCTTAAATCCCTATGTTACATTGTAACTAAACCGGGAATTAAAGCTTCGATTCAATCTCCCGCTGCTCCAGTGAAATGAGGGTTTACCGCTGCTATATCTCTCCACTGACTGACGAAGAGGAGAAGGAAATGAGGAAAAATAAGAGGAGAAAAAGGGGAGGAAGTCTCCTTTTCTCCAATTTAAAAATAAGAGAAGTAGTAATCAAATTTCTTATTTCTTATTCTTATACAAGTGGGAACTAGACCTCAAAAGTCAGAACAATATTCTATTGATATGTGAAGAATAGCCGTTCGGGCCAGCATATCATTGTTGTATTGCAAATTCGCAACATGGATTGGGGTAGTAGTGCTGAGGATAGCATTACTCCTAGTCCCAAGCCATGTCCCACACATTTAGGCATCAAGGAGTAAAAAATCATGTGAAGTGGAAGTCCACAATCAAGAATATTAATAGATCGTGTTGGAAGCTCTGTTTTTACCAATGTTTTTAAACGCGAAGGCGTGAGGCAAGGCATTCAACTTTCCTATGGCGTTAGATGCAAGCCTCACGAATTTCAAATTTTGATAATTTAAATATATAAAAATATAATAAATAGGAAATAAAATAAAAAATATATGGAATTAACAATGATAATTGTAGTGCATCAATGATTTGTCATATCCATCTAACTTGAGTCATATGATTTAACATCCGAAGTCAAATCATCATCTAACAAAAGTCATCATCAAAACATCTAACAAATGTCACAATGCATCTAATAAAAGTCATTATTAAAACTTCTAACAAAAGTCATTGATGCGAAACAAATGCGGGTGGGCAGGAAATCAGTAGTTTAATTGTCCTAACAATGTTTCGCTACGAATTAAAGGTCTCAGGTAGGAAGTTTATTCAAACCATCAGCAGGGAATAATGGGTTTTAACAGAAACTACTTGCATCAGGCGATTCGATTTCAGTTCTAAGAATTACAATAAATAATGCTTAAATTAAACGGCACGAGTCCGTCCCGCAATATCAAATACTAATGAACTTTACAGGCAGGTGGACACTCAACCTCACAACAGGGGCAGCAGTTGGCAATGATAATATACCAGAGATCCGATAGGTGAAACACGATGATACCTGATTGAGTAGGGAAACCCTTACTGATGATGTGCTGATGGTGGCACAGGCACAGACTCCTCCACGCTCTCTCCTTCCGAGAATTGACAATCGAGGAAGGGAGAGTTGATGTCGAGGCACCCGTCGTCGTCTTCGATCATCCCATGATCCCCATCAGGCCCGGCCCTGCACGCATGACGAGGGCGCCGGAGGTGCGATACCGAACGGGGTGTGAGGGAATCAGGTGAGAGATGGTCATGGGGTGTTCGGGTGGGCTACAGGGAGGGAAGGGGAGGTGGTGGGGTGAGGCCGGTCGGGTAGGGGTGGAGGGAAAGGCTCGGGGTGGTGGCCGGCTGAGGGAGGGAGGAAGGAGGGGGGGGGGGGGGAATCGGGGTGGCAGCAAGGGCAGGGGGCAGGGATCGGGTTGGGCGGCAGGACCGGGCGGAGGAGGAGGAGGGGGGGTCGGGGTCGGGCCGGTCCGGTAGTGCCAAGGGGGGTGGGTATCGGGGGTGGCAGCAAGGGCAGGAGGGGGAGGGATCGGTCGGGTAGGGGATGAGTGGAGGGGAGGGGGTTCGGGATGGGGGGCCGGGGTTGGACGGGTGGGTAGCAGCAGCAGCAGGAGGGGAGAGGGGGGGGGGGGGGTCGGGTGGGGAAGACTGGGGTCGGGTAGGCAGTCGGAGGAGGGGAGAGGAGGGAGGGGTTTCGGTGCCTGGGTGGGCCGGCCGGGTGCAGGGGAGAGGAGGTGGTCGCGGGAGGAGAGAGAGAGGGAGAGGATGGGGTAGGGGTTGGGCTAGGGTTTCACACGCCTAGTACCCACCTAGGGTTTCACACGCCTAGGGTTTGGGATTGGGGTTTCACACACCTCACCCTGTTGTCACTCAACACAATAGTGGAGAAACAAAATTTTTATTTCATTATTCAGTGTCCTTACATGTTCCATGGGCAGGCCTATATAAAGGCCTGCGATAACAAACGAAAACCCCTGAAAGTCGAGGTGGGACTAAATAACACAATGCAGAAAATAAAAAAAAACAAATGCAAACATCCATGATAGTGCAGGCTGTCTGATCAGAGCCATAGGCTCAGGTGGCGCCTCCTGCGCTCGTACACGCGCCATGGGCTCTGCTCGATGTCCCCATCAGTCATCATCATCTATAATGTCAAAATCATTTTCTTCATCATCTCCAACTCTAATATCTTCTTCATTCTGAATCTGAACATCAAAATACTTGTCCTCATCATGCAAATCAACCGACAGGTCCGACACTCTCTTGCATTTGCCTAGGCATAAAAATGGTAAAATTAAGAATTCATAAGGGTATAAACCTTTGATCTTTTAGCTATGTTTTACAATTTTACTTTTAAGAATGTAACAGAATGTTTACTTTGTAGTGATGTTCCACTTCCACTACTATGCACCCTCTTTCTACCTTTGTGATCAATTGTGGCAACTGTCATCTCTCTCTAATACGTATCTCCAACCACCTCAAGTGCAGCAAAATATCAAAGCATCTCCAACGGGTATTGCATATTTTGAGGGGCAATGCCTCCAAATATGTAGTATATTCTCTTTTTAAGGGGGGTGAACTCTAACCACAAGTCTCCATAATTTATTTTTCTCTTTACTTTATATTGAAAAAATTCATTTCATATCCCCATTTTATATTAAAAAACCCTATTTTATACATATGATTTGGGACAAAAATGTCAAATGGGATGAAGATGATAAAACAAAGGTCATTGTTGGCATTAAGGATGCTGAACAATGTTTTGGAGAAGCTCCCTCCATATTTGCCATCAGCTGCATATTTGGAGACAAAATCGGGCCACTGCAAATATGCAACTAGTATGCAGGATGGTTGGAGCAGCTGCCGTCCCCATTTTGGGGATATGGGGGACGGTTGGAGATGCTCTCATATCCCATGCGATTATCCTCCAACCATGAAGCATAAGTAGGGAGAACAAGTTCTTCATGATCGGTGATCTACTCGTCATCAGAATCAACTTATTCAACTAAAATGGAATCAACAAATCAGACCTTCTATCATAGTCCAATCCAACTTGGCTGGACAGGTAGGATTCATTTCACAAATCAGACTTTTGTTTCTCTGACATGCCATACTACTTGAAGTACTGGTCCATGTCAACTAGCCAGTTTATGAAGACTTTTGGCTCTAGGCAACCATCTACACATTGGCGTTTATTTGGTGTCTGTTGCGCTCCGTGATAGTCCCTCACTCGTTGCCCTTGGCCTCTTGGGCGTGGCTGTTTTACCTCACATTGTTCAGATTCTCCGTCATTGGCAGCATTATGGAGGTCAGTGATCGAGTGTTTAGCTAACACCATACGGGCGTTCATTCGAGTCTCAACTTCAGTGATTCAAATTCTTAAGGCAGCAATGACATCTGATACTTGTTGCCTTGTTGGGTAGCGTTCGGATCCATATCGAGATGATAGATCTCTTCACTGTGCATGGTCATGCACTAGTGTGCAGAAAGGTTTACCCTAATATAATTCCAAGGCTCGTTAATATTCATATTTAATTTCAGCAAAGACCGAGGAATGACCATGGAAAAGATGCAATTATTTCAGAACTTGCGCATGTGATGATTAAATACTAAGGGCCAATATCAGACAATCCATCATCCGGGATCATGAGAATTCTTCGTGGTTAGTTCATACAGAACTAGGCCCTTCTGACTAGACTAGGGTTTAAATTGAATCAACAAGATTTATTAATTGCCAATAATTATTCAGGACCGATATATTTGATTCAAGAGGTAGAAGTTTATGTAATGTTCAGGAACTAATCAAACCGACAACATAAGTTAACTAATTTTAATCTAAGGCTAGCATGCTGTATTAGATTGGCCGAAATAGTATATCAAGGAAGGATATCACCTCTTTTAATGTAGGTTGACCTCGGAAGGCCACAATGAGTTAGTGACCTGACGGGAGACATGGCGATGGTAGAGGACATGGCGATGACAGGGAAGGCCAATGGCTGGTGGGAGCAACAGGAGGGGCCAACTAGGGTTTGCACAGAGAAAATAAGAGAGAGAAGGGGAGGGGGGGCTGGAGTCCACCCGATTGCGAGGAATCCTCCTCTATTAATATTCAATCCCGGAAAACAAGGTTTTTTGTTCAATACTTCATTGTTTCATCCGAAAGAGCACTAGGCCTTATATAAGTAGCCGATTTACATCCATAAAGGTCCACAAGCAATATAGGTCTAAAAGAAACACAAAACATGACTTAAACATTAAGTCTAAAAATAGGCCTTAAAAGAACTCCGAAAATAGCAAATAAATCCTAGTGAAATTAATAAAGATAACTAGGCCCAATAAAGGCCGGGCCTCTGGTGGAGACTGGCTACTCTCCTAGCTAGAACGAGACTGGTACGACTCTGAGGCACTGGAAGCGCTGGTATACTCGGAGGTTGGGTGCTGAAAGCGATGTTTTCACTGTCCAAGTTCAAAAATATTTTCTAATTGGTTGTCAACTTAAATTAAACTCTCCACCCTATTTGTCCTGGCTTGGGACCGACATTGATGGTGTTTGAAGTTGCAAACCTATAAAAGTAGTTTGAAATTGCAAACCTGTAAAACTAATGATTTTTGTTTGGTGCACGTTAACAATGTAAATATGCAATAGATGCCCACCTAGGAAGCACAGACACTTCCCCAAGCCCCCCGTACCCGTGTCGGACACCGACACTTGCTGGACACGCATGTGCCGTGTCCCATGTACTTTTGGGTGCCGGATATGTCCGGACACTCCACGGACACTTGCCGGACACTCGCGGGACACTCGTCGGACATGGCAGGTTGACGGACTGTCTGATATAAGGTCGGGTCACAAGCTGTTGTGATTCAATTTTGGCTTCAACCTATTCAGAGGATCAGATAGGTTGAAGGCAAAACTGAATCGTAGCCGTTCTTTTGCATGCCATTTGGGCATGAGTGCGATTCACTTGTCAGGCTGGTTGTAATGGACGGTTACGATTCAGTTTTGGCTTTAACTTATCTGATCTTCTGAGGTTTCAGATAGGTTGAAGCCAAAACTGAAACACAGTCGTTATTTTCGATACCATTTAGAGCTGTGTGCGATTCACCGATCGGGCTGGATGTAACTAACTATTGCGATTTAGTATGCATTAAAATTTTATTTTAATTGTTTTCTATGAGGTTTTTTTGGTTATTGAAATATATATGAATTGTAAACACACATGAAATATAAATAGAAAATATTAATTTATTTTGCCACGTCCCCACCGTACCTGTGTCCTTTTTTTAGGATTTGCTGTGTCAGCGAACCCGTGTCGTGTCGTACCCGTGTCCCCGTATCAGTGTCAGTGCTTCTTAGATGCCCACCAATCACTGTGGTAATAAGAATCATTGGTTGAATGGAAAATGGACTATGCCCAATATTTTTCTAGTGAAACTTCAGTAGATGTTTCCAACACTAAAATTGTTTTCTTTTTAGGGATGAAAAACTGCTTATAAGTATAAGGATTTTCCGCACCTATTATTGTAAATAGGCAAATCTAGTCTTGTTGTCATTCTATCTTGTTCCTAATATCTGAATTGGATTTATTTGTATATATTCTTTTTTTACTGAAGTAGACATTGAAGCATGTTCATTAATTTTTATATATGTTTTTTTTTTCTTCGTTGAAATAGTTACTGAAGCATGTTACTAGGTCTTGATTATTGACTAATGATAAGGTCACAATAATTTTCTCAGATCATGGAACCTCCATGGAAAGCGTATAATGTTATGCGTAAGATGGATTACCCCTATGAGGTTAGTATTATATATTTTTGCTACTAGGCAAGTGAAAAATTGGCTGTCTATAATTAATTTTTCATCTTTTCCCTGGGCACATTAGCTGATGCAGATTTTGTCTTGGCTTATTAGTCTTGCCACTATACAATCACCATAGAAACCTAATGAGTCACATTAGTGTTTTGATGCTCCCATAAGTTAAAGAGGATTATTTGTCCTGATGAGTTGATCTCAATAAACCAACCCTTTTTGAATATGGTGCGGATACAATAACAATTATTGGCCTAAAAAATGACATTATATATAATCACATTGTTGTCTTGTAGTATGTTAGCTGAATTCTTGTTTCGCCTTGCGTTCCTAGTTAGCTTAACTTTCAACATATAGTAATACTCCTTTTAACAAAAATGACTATTTTTGCAAATTTTTTTTGAATGAATTCTTCATTTAGAATATGTCCTAGCACACGGAATGCGGTCCGTGTCCTACTCCCTGCATTTTATGACTTGGGGATTGAAGAATCTGACGCCTAGACACACAACCACTCCTGATACGTGATGTTGGTGAAAGATCCAATTTGATATGGATCATCAAGCCGCCATCCGCAAAAGCGAAAACGTTGAAAAATGAGAGAAAAGAAGGCCAAATTGTCTCTTCTAAAATTAAGATGCGTAAAGTTGAACAAATTTTGTTAAAATTGCCAACTAATTACAATGGGAGGAGAACCCCTCATGAAAAAACTAAGACTCAATGCTAGAAACTAGGATGAATCCTACACTAAGTAGGAATAACACTTTAATGCATTTTCCCTCAATCATGTGTGCAGATTTATTTCTGCACACTATATTACATAAATAAATCCAACAAATAAAGAAAAAGGAGTGAATACCGATAGGAATACCTTCAATGACTCATCAATCTACCTATTTCAATGTGATTCTAGGTACTAGATGGCCTAATAAATAGGCTCCTGGAGAAGCCTTGCACATAGGTGGAAGTGGGGAAGAAGAATTTCCATGGGTGAGGAAGCTTGCCTGTGGAAGGAGAGATTCCGTAATTTTTTCTCATCCGCGAGTGTTGACCACGAGGAGAAGACCTATAATCCTTTCTCTTGTGGGTACTGTAACGACCTACAGTTACTATTGCCTAAGATGCTCTCTAATCATCCCATTAATACTTAAATTAAACCTTAATCCTTATCCTTCCAAGAGTAAACCTTCTTCCGTAATTAGCCTTTTTATCAAGTGACTATATGCGACACTTGTCCCAAATTTGACTAGTGTTACAATGCTGTAAAAATCTGAAAAACACCTAAAAAAATGGGACGAACAGTGAAAACAACTTAGAAACCTCTTAATGAAACCTATGGAGCATCCAATTAGCTAATTTGATACAAAATTGAGCAGTTTAATTGCCCTATACTTAAGCACTTTAATTACTTTATGGATGCTCCTGTATCAGATCTCCGGGTGAAAAAATTCTCCACTTTGTTTGAGAAGGTCTGGATGTAGCATGTAATTCTAAAGAATTTGATGCACTCAAATGTTGAAGGATTGCTCGAACTCTAGTGTGGCGTAACACAAAAATCACTTCAACTGCACTTTAATTGAATTCACCGACTAAAAATGATGGGGACATCGAGCAGAGCCCATGGCGGGTGTACGAGCGCAGGAGGCACCACCTGAGCCTATGGCTCTGATCAGACAGCCTGCACCATCGAAAATGTTTGCATTTGTTTTTTTATTTTCTGCATTGTGTTATTTAGTCCCACCTCGACTTTCCGGGGTTTTCGTTTGTTATCGCAGGCCTTTATATAGGCCTGCCCATGGAACATGTAATGGCATTGATTGAATGAATAAAATTCTCGTTTTCCTCCACTTGTGTGTTGAGAGAACCAGGGTGAGGCGTGTGAAACCCCAAACCCAAACCCTAGGTGTGTGAAACCCTAGGTTCAGATTAGGCGTGTGAAACCCTAATCTGAAACCCTAATTTGTTTTCTACTTTCCCCTAGCCCAGCCGCCGACCATCTCCCTCCTTTCCTCTCACCCGATCCACCACCCTCCACCCCCTGTCCGTGCCCCCTACCCGACGCCGGCCCCATCTGGTTCCCCCCCACCTGCCCACCTAACCTCCCCCTCCTGTTGCCCGCTTGATCCCGACCCCCTCCCACCACCCGAACCCCCTCCCTCTCTCCCCCATCCGACCCAGCCCCCCAGCCGCCCGACACCCCTTCCCCACCCCGGTCCCCTCCTGTTCCCCACCCGGTCCCCTCCTTTTTCCCTCCTGCTGCTGCTGGCCGCCCGACCCCTACCCAACACCCAACCCGACCCCTATCCCCTCCCCTCCACCCGGTGCTGCCCCTCCCCTTTGCCCCCTTGGCTGGACCACCCGGCCACCCCCTCCCCTTCCTCGGCACTGCCGGCCCGAACCGACCCGACCCTGTCCCGGTGCAGCCGACCACCCCTAGTCCCCCGGCCTCACCTCAACCCCTCCCCTTCCCTACACCACACCCAAACCCACCCCCTCTCATCGCCCCGGCATACTCACAAGGCAGACCCCGACGGGGACCATGGAATGATCAAAGACGAAGAAGGGTGCCTCGACATCAACTCCCCCTTCCTCGACTCGGAAGAGAGAGCGTGGAGGAATATGTGCCTGCGCCATCATCAGCATCGCAACAGTAAGGATTTCCCTACTCGACCAGGTACCGACGTGTTTCATCAATTGGGTCTCTGGTATATTATCATTGCCAACTGCTGCCCCTGTTGTGAGGTTGAGTGTCCACCTGCCTGTTAAGTTCATTAGTATTTGATATTGCGGGACGGACTTGTGCCGTTTAATTTAAGCATTATTTATTGTAATTCTTAGAACTGAGATCGAATTGTCTGATGCAAGTAGTTCCGGTTAAAACCCATTATTCCCTGCTGATGGTTTGAATAAACTTCCTACCTGAGACTTTTAATTCGTAGCGAAACATTGCTAGGACAATTAAACTACTGATTTCCTGCCCACCTGCATTTGTTTCGCATCAAAAATGCTTCAGAATCATTTGTTGGGGCTCTTTAGCGTTGTATTGATCGAAATGATTCTATTTTTGACGTCTATTCATCTTCTTTATATACCAAAGAATTCCATCAACAAGTACTGGATGTTGTGAGCTTGAGGCTTCAGGCAGTACTTGAAACCCACATATGCATGACACTTCATCGGATGTTGAATCATCCTTAGTAATACATTTCAGAATGTGAAGTGTCTTCGTTTGGAAAATTATGATCTGTGATTCTTGTTTTTGGAATGATGCTTGATGTAGGCTTCTGCGATATTGCTATACTATCTTTGATCATTTCCGTTAGAATTGAAACTGACATTAATTATTTGATGTGAGACTAGACTGTTAAGGAACACATACCTTTTCATGTTCACATAAAAACGTTTTGAGTCTCATAAGTTGCACCCGGGTCGGCTATGGTGGGACCAATAATAACGGTCTGAGAATCGACTCCTAGAGGGGTTGTTCTCATGACAAGTGGGGCTCGGAGTAGCTCGAATGTTGGCCTTGCAAGTCTGCCGGAGGTGCTCCATCTTGTCGATGTTCGCCTGTTGCAAAGCTAGGATCGCTCCAAGGAGGACTATTTGATATGCTCTGATACCAACTTGATACGTTCTGATACCAACTTGATGGGATGCGTATGCTTAAATAAATCCAAGTGCAGAATTTAAGGCATTAAAATCAGATTTCAGCATGTATAAACAAATTTCAGCAAAGCGTATGATCATAGTTCATCATCCATTCATTACCCCAATCAGATTTAATTTTACGAAATAATAAAACTGACAAGATGAACATTAATTTCAGATTATAATAACTGAATTCCAGCAATGATAGCAATAACAATCTCAAAGTAATAAGCCAATGTTTCAAGAACAACCTAAGATCTACCGATAAACCCTAATGGATGAGATTCTCGGAAAACAAATATTAGGAACCCTAATATGAAATCAGCAATAAGGCCGGTTAAGGAAAAGAAAAATATCACATGAAAAGTATCAGAGGATAATCCAAACCGTGCTTTGGTCAATGCCGGCGACTATCCGATGCTCCGTTGTTGCAGATGAAAGGCGCGGAAGGGGAGGCATGGTCCAGAAGAAGGGGTAATGAAGCCGAGACGATTGATCTTTGAAGACGAAGAAACTCCGCGTCGATCTTCCGCGAAGCCGTAGACGAATGGTGAGGCGACGGGATAGAAGCTTGCGGAAGGAAGAAAAGACTGGAAGCAAAGAGGAATTCTTCGGAAGGGATACACCGAACAAGCGCAACGCTTCTCCGTTCTAGGGTTTCAATTCATATTCTTCTCCCTTTTCTCAGTTAGGGTTTTAGAACTTATAGGGGAAACAAACAAGGGAAACAAGAAAGGAAAGAAAGAGAGAGAGGGGCCGGTCGGGTAGAGAGAGAGAGAGAGGGACGCGCGGGTGAGAGAGGGGGAGCCGGGTGTGTCCGCGGGAGAGAGAGGGGGCCGGCCGGTTGGGATTTAGGTTAGGGTTTTGGGTTTCTTTGATTTCCTTCAAATCTCATCCATTGAGATCTATCCTAACTTAAGATCCTACGGCTAAAAAGTAAACACAGAAACGAGTCAGTTCGGCTTCTGTGGCTCGAACCGGATGCGAACATGGCTCGCACCTACCCAAACCAGAAATAAAAATGTAAATAACTAAAGATCCGTTGGTCGGATCGAAATAAAATAAAGACCAAAGTTGTAGATCTCCGAATGGGCTTTCCATTGGTGCAGACGGATCGACGATCGGCTTCCTGGATCTCCGGCGCAGATGAAAATACGCCCTCAGCTGTAGCAAATCTGCACGTAGTAGGCTCGTCTGCATCAAGTCCCCCGGACTCAAAAGAACTCGACTCCTGTCGAGCAAGGTCCTGGATCCGGCGGGGGCTCTCCTGGTAGTAATTGCAACCGCTGAATCTGCTCTGACTGCTCTCTCGGGTCCGGTGGCCAAGTAATCCGCCTCAAGTACGCAGCAACTCCATCTCGTATCCCCTGCCCCTCGACGCCAAGCGAAGACCTGAAAGCCAAAACCAACATCCTTCGCGGCACGATAAGATCGTCAAAATACTCAGATAATTTCATGTGATAATAGGAGTTTGGGTTGACATGAAATTCAAATGACATGTAAAAAGAAAGGCCGCGGGAGCATAATGTGCTGCGGGTCATCGGCTTGCGCGATAGGCAATGGTGTATTTGAAAGGCCCTGGGTTGCGGGTGCATTATGTGTTGCCCAAATTGGCCTGCGCACGGTGCAAAACAAGTGGATTCTAGAAGACGACGAAGATATGTGATGCAATCATTGTCGGGATGCAGTGAATAAAATAAGAAATTAAAGAACTCATCATGCCACTTGTTATGATTTCAAAAAGTTAAAGATGATGTGTTGGCTGAAAGTTGAAAGCATGATTCATAAGTATTCTGCATCGAAAAATGATCAAACATGTCAAAATCGTCTTTAAGGTTAAACTCAACACTTGGATGACATGGATGCACATATGATTGGTCTATGATTGTATGGATGTCAGGCAAATGATGAATGCGAGTGTCATGAATGCCTAGAGACTCTAAATGCGATGTGCATGCAATGGAATGCAAAATGTTGTCTAATCCCTTATCAATTTTTAGTAAATCAGATGAACACCCAACTAAACTTTCAGCGAATGGTGGCACGGACGGACTCTGACTCAGAAGGGCTTGAGGTGCGTGGGATCGGTGCCTCCTAAAACATGTAGGCCATAGGGTGACATTGATGCCGTCCTTAAGGAAGGTATAGGTGTTGGCTCTTCCGTGATGTTGAACATCTCGGTCGAACTGCCATGGATGCCCTAAGATAACATCAGCGACCTCTAACGGAAGGACATCGCACCAGATCTCATCTCGATATTGTAGCCCAATGGACAACTTTGCCAAACAACAATGAGTTACCAGCTTGCTCGTGGTGTTGTCTTGCCATGATGTTTTGTAAGGGTGAGCCAATGGTTTAACTTTCCATTTCTTGCTCCTAACTACCCTTTCATTGATCAGATTGGTGGTGCAACCGCCATCGATCAAGACGCAAAGGTCCATGCCATTGACATTGCAGACTGTTCGGAACAACTCGAACCTTTGGTTCTTGCAGTGTGGCTTAGGGGGTCCTCCACAGAGCTCGTGGGGTAGCAACGCTTTGGGTGCTTGGGGTGATGGCGACTGGTGAATGACCAACAGTGGTGCAGTCACATCATCTCCCTCCAAGACAAGGTCATTGAAGTGTTCCCCTTCAGACTCATGACTATCCTCGTCATTATCCGCAAGATTTGTCTGTGGATGGAATTGACGGCGAGGACAATCGGCTGACTTGTGACCCAGCTGGTTGCATTTGAAGCACTTAATCTGGCTCGGGTTGGGTCCTAAAACTCCTTTACCCTTCTCAGTGGGTGCAGGAATTGTACCAGCTACAGGTGGAAGTCCAGGGAGTGGTCTACTAATAGATCCGGATGGTGCCCTAGTGTTGTCATATCGCCGAGATGCAGATCGGTAGTGGTGAGACTCGACTTTCTTAGCCCGACGGTGTGCATCACTGACCTGATACAAGTCGTGAAGGGACACCACCTCTTGGATTGAGGGCTTAAGACCATTGACGTACCTAGCGACACTCTGCTCTTCATCTTCATGCAGATCATTGCGAGCTTGGAGCTTGTAGAATTCATTGGTGTAATCATCTACAGATTTGTGCTCTTGTCGCAGGTTTTGGAATTTCTGGAACACATTCTGCTTGAAATCAGAAGGGAGGAACTTCTGTTGCATTTTTCCTCGCATATGTGTCCACGTGGAAATTTTCTCTTTTCCCTTTCTACCCCTAGTGGTCTGCAACTGTTTCCACCAGATCAGTGCATGACCTTTCAGTTTAAGGCTGACAAACTTGACTTGTTTGTCGCGGGGGATTTCCTTCCACTCAAAGTATTGGTCGATTCGCTCGGCCCACTCTAGAAACTCTTCGGGGTCCATCCTACCCTCAAACTCAGGAATTTCTATCTGGATGCCCTGATCCCAGCCCCAATGGGATTTCGATCTCCTATGAGTTCTCCTACTTCGCCTATCAGATCCATCAGAGGAACTGACGCTGTCACCTCCGGACTCTAGATCTAATTCACTATGCCCTGGCGACGCTCTAGTCCTGTGCTCTCGATGGGGTCGAGGTGGATTTTGGGAATTCGTGAAGGCTAAGGTCAAGGTTTCTATTTGGGTCTGAAGCCTATCCATGTGCTCTTGTTGCCTCATGAAGGCATCTTGCCAAGTACGGGGTGGAGAAGATCCAGCCATTATGGATTGTCTAGTAGACGCTATCGATTCACTCAAGAGAGAAAGGGATGGCCCTAAAATGTATGCGACCACGCTATGCGTGTTACTAATTAATGCAAGGCACTAACTAAAATGAAAGAAGGAAAATAAAAAAAAAATTTCAGCAAACATGCGATGATGCGAATGATGCGAGAGGACCGGCCGTTGCGTAAGGACGCGACGACAACCTGGCTATGATACCAACTTGATACGCTCTGATACCAACTTGATGGGATGCGTATGCTTAAATAAATCCAAGTGCAGAATTTAAGGCATTAAAATCAGATTTCAGCATGTATAAACAAATTTCAGCAAAGCGTATGATCATTGTTCATCATCCATTCATTACCCCAATCAGATTTAATTTTACGAAATAATAAAACTGACAAGATGAACATTAATTTCAGATTATAATAACTGAATTCCAGCAATGATAGCAATAACAATCTGAAAGTAATAAGCCAATGTTTCAAGAACAACCCAAGATCTACCGATAAACCCTAATGGATGAGATTCTCGGAAAACAAATATTAGGAACCCTAATATGAAATCAGCAATAAGGCCGGTTAAGGAAAAGGAAAATATCACATGAAAAGTATCAGAGGATAATCCAAACCGTGCTTTGGTCAATGCCGGCGACTATCCGATGCTCCGTTGTTGCAGATGAAAGGCGCGGAAGGGGAGGCATGGTCTAGAAGAAGGGGTAAAGAAGCCGAGACGATTGATCTTTGAAGACGAAGAAACTCCGCGTCGATCTTCCGCGAAGCCGTAGACGAATGGTGAGGCGACGGGATAGAAGCTTGCGGAAGGAAGAAAAGACTGGAAGCAAAGAGGAATTCTTCGGAAGGGATACACCGAACAAGCGCAACGCTTCTCCGTTCTAGGGTTTCAATTCATATTCTTCTCCCTTTTCTCAATTAGGGTTTTAGAACTTATAGGGGAAACAAACAAGGGAAACAAGAAAGGAAAGAAAGAGAGAGAGGGGCCGGTCGGGTAGAGAGAGAGAGAGGGACGCGCGGGTGAGAGAGGGGGAGCCGGGTGCGTCCGCGGGAGAGAGAGAGGGGGCCGGCCGGTTGGGATTTAGGTTAGGGTTTTGGGTTTCTTTGATTTCCTTCAAATCTCATCCATTGAGATCTATCCTAACTTAAGATCCTACGGCTAAAAAGTAAACACAGAAACGAGTCAGTTCGGCTTCTGTGGCTCGAACCGGATGCGAACATGGCTCGCACCTACCCAAACCAGAAATAAAAATGTAAATAACTAAAGATCCGTTGGTCGGATCGAAATAAAATAAAGACCAAAGTTGTAGATCTTCGAATGGGCTTTCCATTGGTGCAGACGGATCGACGATCGGCTTCCTGGATCTTCGGCGCGGATGAAAATACGCCCTCAGCTGTAGCAAATCTGCACGTAGTAGGCTCGTCTGCATCACTATTGCATGATGGGGTTCTGCGGCAGAGCAACCGACGTTTGCCCACGTTCCATTGGGAACAGGATGGCGTCGTTCGGCCTAAGGTTCAAGAACTCTGATATAGACCCGTTGCCGCCAGTAGTCGTCACAATGATCCCTTCGGTGTGGGTTTTGGGCCATGTGGTCGTGGGTCACCTTCGGAGAGCCTGGTGAAGTTTCCACAGACGACTCCCAATTGGGGGGGGGGGAAGATCTCCTGCCCGCGTGAATCCCTTTGGTCGAGGCGGGAACCCGACGGAGGGAGGTCGCTGGCAGCGGCTCCGTCTTTTTCGATTATGATATTTCTCCGGCAAGGCTAAAAGGAAAGTAAATAGGTTACACAGCCGGCTCCCTACGGAGCAACGACCCTCCATTGCCTACGTAAGCTCTGGAGCAGAGTGGGAGGAGAAGGAAGCGGGAGAAAGATGAGTACATAATTACCAACCCTTAGAACAACGCCGCATTTGGGCTTTTATAGTAGTTAAAGGACAAAAAGGGCGACATGGGGACTGCGTATCGCTGTCAGGGGAGGCTGACGAGGTACTACAATATCGACATTCTACTCCAGAGAATCTTCATGTGTCGTCGCCTGGTCGGCGCAGGTTGGGGTCAGCGCCGCACAATGCTTGGTTGGGGAAGGGCCCCCTCTGTCAGCTCTACGGGAGCGTGGCTTGACGCTTGACCTGCCGTCTGACACCTGATCCAAGCTTGAAGGCACGATGTCGATTGATCGTTCGTGGGCTTACTTAAGACACTAGAAAAATTGAGCGTTGTCAGGCCGTCCAATGGCTTGACCATCTAGCTCGCTATTTGAACCTTTGCACTTCTCGTGTGACATGGTGATCCTGATGACGTCACCAGGTTGCCCAAGTGTTGGGCCTGCGTGACCTCATCAAATAAAACCTGCATTAAAAGGCGGAGAAAAAGAACGACTATTATCTTTATAAAACTTGTAAAAATAACAGAAAAAGGTCAATTTTAAAAGGTTAGTACTTAGTAGTCCTATTCCCATTGAACTTTGGATCCAACTTTTTAATCCAAGTTCTATAAAGGTTAGAAAAGGGCCCTAAATGAATTAAAGTACATAGTTTAGATTTACTGAAATTTATTTAAGAAGAGCTTGATTTGGCTGCGGCCTTATAGTTCTCTGTCTTCTTGTAATGTGTGCCTCTACATTGTTATTGGTTATGTTTGGTCAATGCTCTATATTCCCTTGCATTAATTGGTACCAATACGAGCCTTTTTCTTATTTTACGAAGGAGAAGGTACTAAATCCATGGCAGAAGGTGCGGAATGATGCCAATGTTACAAGTACTTCGATTCAATCTAGCCCAATAAGCGGAGGAGTTTGTTACCATGTGAGGGTAGATCAAGATTTTCATTTGCGAGATTCAAAATCTGCCGGAATTGAAGTTGCAATCTCGAATTATCCGCTCCATTTTCGGTTGATCGGAAGGTGATTCTAAAGGAGGAATCCATTTTCCTTCCATGTACCCAGTCGACATGCACATGGTGAGGCCATGGTTAAGAGATGGTTCGTTGGTGTATAAAAATGGTGACCTGGGTTCGACTTGCTTGATTTGACCAGTCAGATGCACCTAGAAGAATATCTAAATTAATAAACCAGTCTAGATAATTATTTCTAGTGGAAGCGCCTTACAAAAACACAAGAATTTCAAGCTTGACAGAAAATATTTTGAAGAGCATCAAAAGATTTGTGGCAAACCGAATGTTTCATCATGCGAGCATAGAAACAAAAACCTTCACAAGCCAATTTCTTCTTGTTGACTATTTGATGCTTTTATGTAAAGTATTTCATGGAGTGAGGGCACAAAGAGCATAGAACATTATACAAAATAATTTTGTAACCTTTTAGTTAGTGTGGTCTTGTCAGAGACCATGGAAAAAACCATAACACATCTACTTGCCCTGATTGTGAGTGGCCATCCGCATTGAGTTAGGAGTCTCATGGATCCTTACTCTCGTGGATTTGTACCGATACTCAAGATGAATGGAGTAGATGTCTCCCTTTTGGTGTCACCGAGGCCACTTGCAAAGACCCACAAGGTAACAAGCGTGCAAGGAGATACACCAAGTTCTACGCCTGAGGGAGCGATTACTTCTAATACTTGGTCGCAATCCATAACTATCGAAGGCGTTAAAAAAGATCACATCAAGAAGAAAACACTGTTGTGCCCAAATACACTTGGGGCAATACTATTTCTATAGATTATTACTCTTGTGGCGAGAAGGGGCATCTTTTTTATACTTGTCCACAACATTGGGTGAATCTTCCCGAAGACAATGACAAAGGTGAATGGGGAGAGGTTCCTTACGAGGTTCATAGCAAAACATCAATAATTGTTCAAGTTGAAAAGGTAAAGCCTTATAATTAGGCGTATAATGAATCCTTTATCTAATGACAAACATTCCAGGAGAAGTCATGAATCCCCCAAGTCTCAACAAGATTTCCAGAAGTAATGCCAGATGTAATACCGGAGAGTTCATGACCCTTGCAATTAACTCAACCTATGATAGAATCCATCCTCACTCAATCTACTATTGAACAAAGTTAATTCTAAACACATAGTGGAGGTTTGCATCCAAAAAGTTGGTGGACTAGAGTTTTAATCCCAAAAATGAAAGATCTATGTGTGGTGACGAAGGTTTGGAGTTTCGGCCGAAACCGATCCGTTCGGCCGTTTCGGATTGGTTTCGGTCGGAACCGGTCCCGAAACCTCCAGTTTCGGGTTTCGGTACTCAGCACTCAGTAAAACTAGGATTGTGTTCAGGATAAGGTGTATTTCAACATTATAGTTTGACAAACATATTTACATAAAAAATATTTAAGTAAATGATCTTTATGTTCTCCATTTACTTTAAGTTATTTTATGTAAATAAGCAAATACCCCCCATTTGGATTTAATAAAAATGTCAGAACTATCAAAATCCAAAGGAATCAAAATGTAATTTTTTAAGTTTCTATACAAAATCAGACTTTACAGCTTCTGGCTAAAAAAGAAAATTCGGCGAAAAAAAACCGCAAAGTATTTTGGACCGGAAAAAATCTCAAAAATCTAGAAGTATAAGATCAACTTAAAAACCCAAAGTCTGGTAGAATATTTTGATTCTATAAAAAAATTCTTTCACAATAACTCTTTTTTCCTGCAGATTTGGTTAAAATTTAGAATTACAATTTTTTTTTAACTTTTTGACAAAAAATAGGGGTAAAGCAAAAGCCACGCTCTTTTGAAAACAAGACCACTATGAAGTGGGTACCGATATAATTATTTTATATTATTTTTATATTTTGTAATTATTTTAAATTTAAAAACCAAAACCGAAACCACAGAAACCGATCGAAACCGATCCACGGTGTGCAGACCGAAACCGAAACTACAAACCTTGGTGGTGACATTGTTGGCTGTGTATGAGCAGTGTTCAAAATATCGGTGATAAATAGCGATTTATCGCCGATAAATCACTTTCTGGTCGGGCTTCGACATCAGACCAAGTTAGATTTTCTATTTTGGGGGAAAAAGTCAATTTATCGCTAATTTATCGCCGATTTATCGCCAATATCACCAATTTATTGCTTTTATCGCCAATATCGGCAATAAATTGACTCCCAGCCTTTATTGGATTCCCGATAAAGGGGGATAAGTCGCCTCGATGTCGCCATTTATCACCCGGAGAGCACTCTTCCCTTTTCTATTTCCTTCCTTTTTTGGGTTTGATTTTGGTTTCTAAACAAGATCTAAACCAAATCTAACCCCTTCATTTGTGTTTTTTGGTGGATTAGTAGCTTTCCTTCACAAATTTGAGGTTTCTTCGTCAAATCTAAGTTGAGGTATGTTTTCAATTCATTTTATTTTTAATTTCTCAAGTTTCTATTCTCAAATTTGTGAAGAATAGATGATAAACATGAATCACATCAAATTTGATGTGATTCATCATGATTATCATGAAATTAATTGAGATTTATGGATTTTCATGGGTTTCACTATTTAAACCCAATGAACCCTAATGAATTTTAGTATGTTTTATCATGCTTCCTAATATATGTAATTTTATTGTGATTGTTTAATTCAGACTGTTGCAAAGGTTTTAACAATTCACAGAAAGTGTCGGATAGTTCACAGACTCGTTTATAGAGTCTAAATTGAGTGTCCCCTAGAGTAAATGATTGTTTCTTATATGTTATTGATCATAATGGTGTATCTATACATCCTAAAGGGATAATAGAAAAATTCTCCAAAAAAATATTCATTTTGCCAGCTTTTCTCTAATTTTTAGTGATATTTGGTGATAAATAGCGATTTATCCCCGATTTTTCCCCCGGGCAACTTGGCGATATCGACAACGATAACGATACTTAGAACACTATATATGAGAATATATTGATTTCTTGAAAATCAACTTAAGGAGCATCCTTTATTGACATGAAGCTAATAGCCTAATACTCCAAGGCATGGTGGCCCTCATCAAGGAACAATTTAATTGGAATATGAACATGTATGCCTTCCTAAGCAATCAAGTTGTCACCTCAAATTAGATCTCATCAATTGCATTTCTGGAGGAAGAGATAGAAGAAGGAAGAGCCATACTGAAGAAATTTAGAATTTTTGCTGATATTTTTCTTCAATTTTTTTAATTTTCTGATTCAGTTTATGGGTACAATATTCCTTTACTTTCTAGATAATTTGACTTTTAAGATGTGAAAATTATAATCAACATGTTACTAGATTACTAAAACCATGCATATATCTATTTATAATATATATAAAAATATTTGCATATTTGATAATTACTCGTCGCCTAGGTGCTGCTTCGCCTAGACAGGCCAAAATGCCTAGGAGCCGCCTTGACTACACTGGTCAGTAGGTGTAGCGCATTCAGCTCGTGCGGGACATCCCGTAGTTGAGCGGAACTATATATTGAGTCACCTGAATTGAGTTTCGGGTTGAGTCTTCGAGTTACTCGACTTGGTGGATTTACGAGTCTGGTTCGAGTTTCAGATTTTTGAACATTGCTCTCAGGAGAGGTTGCGCTCCTGTCAAGAGTTCTAAACTATGCTTTCAGGCTACTAGGAGGAGCTTTAGTCCATTAGCCAAATCGGTTAATCACAATCAGCCCCGACCGAAAAGTAATGAGAGACTGTGTTTGGATTTCGGGTGATTCTGTTTCAATGGTAGACGCTCGAGGGATAAGCATCGCCCAAACAAGTAGCATCCCCCGAGCACTTGTTGCCATGAATTCGTATTGTCACGATCACAGCCGTCAGTTGCACCCAGCGCGAAGTGAATTGCAATCGGTGCCAACCGGAATGCAAAGGGACGTTGGGATTGGATGCCATGTCTGGCGTTGTGATTGGATGCCACGCTTGGAGGCCTCGGAGGAATAGCGCTGCTCGATCACACAAAAGGCATCCCCGAAGATAATATATGCCTCGTTTTTTGACTATCACGATGCAATCATCCATTGCACCCATCCCAACCGGGGAATCACAATCAGCCCCGACCGGAATGCAAAGCGACACTATGATCGGATGCCATGGCAACAAAATTTATTTTCAGCCAATTTAAGTCCAAGGTAGAAAAGAACATAGGAACTGAATGTCACAAAAAACTTAGTTGAATTTTCCCAGTAGAAAAGAACAGAGGACATTTAATTTCCTAGGACATCATTGTATTTGCCCATGAATGTCTCAAGCAAACTAATTTCCTGTCCCATTTATGTCACCAAAAGAACGGACCCTAAACGAAAATAAAACCTCATCTATCTAATCTCTTCTATTGTGAATCTCTGTAAGCCTTATTTCGCGCACTATTTCCTTCTTTTGGCAGAAAACACCCACCATTTTCTTCATACAACTTGCATAAAATATTGAAAGAAGGTAAAGTGTAAAAGTTAGCTGTCCTATTCTCATGGAACTTTTGATCGTATTGTTTAGTGTGTGGGTTCTAGATAGGTTAGAAAAGGTCCTAGATGAGTCTTTTGTTATCATCTTTTTAGGATTAAAATTATAGATTTCATAGTTGCTGATATTTATTTAGGAAGAGCTTGATTAATCCCTTTAGTTCTCTCTTTCTTCTTCTAGTGTATGTTTCTACTTCATTATCGAATTTTTTGGCTCTTTTTTTGGCTTGAGAGCGTTTTCATTCCCTGCATTATAGCATTGTGTACTTTTAAAAAATTTCCATCTCCCCAATGGGTTAAGCATGCAAATTTGTGAACTGGTATTTTATATACATGATAGAAGATGTATTTTGATCTTTTATTCGGTAGAATGTATATACTCTTTGTCATTGGACATTCTAGCGTGACGACTGCCCCAAAGTGTTTTTTCCATGCGTGTTTGACTTTTAAGTCTCTTCGCAGGATCAGCTATATGTTAGCTAAGTCAATATACTTGCATTTCTTTGAGCAAGCACTTAAATTTTAGGGTTTTTTGATGTGGATCAAATTTTCACTTGTTTCCTCAGAACATTGTTCACAGCATGAGAGATCCAAAGATTGCTGCCTTCTGGTTAATTACCATGCCTCAGGTTTTGGGAGGATTCAACTATGATGATGATGTCAAGCAGAAAATCTGGTGGGCATACAAGGTTAGGTGGATTGCATTCTTAAACAGTCCATGCCTGTATCTTACTTTGTTGACTACTATATTTTTTAGTATTAGCTTTTAATATAGTGATGCCTATGGCAACATGAACTCATGTTCCTATAACTGTTTTGTTCCATTTGTTGCAAGATGAATTCAGTTATGCATATTTATCCGACTCATGTTGAACTCGATCATTTAGAAAACTCAAGGTATTTTTGTAATGTAGCATTTTTGTGTGCAACCTATGCATTCCTTTGCTTGTGCTGGTTGAAACTGTCCGTAGCACATTCAAATCCTATCATTGTTTAATAAAACATACGACATTGCATTACAAGCATCTCTTAGTGGGAACATGTCAAAGCTCAAGGATGTACAGCCGTATGGCCCATATGTAAGACAAAACTTATGAGGATGCCACTAGGGTGAAAGTCTTGGTGTTATAGATTCTAATATACATCAATTAACTCTTTGCTAAGCTAAATAACATAGAAGTTTCTCAAAAATGTTCCAGCTCGTGCAAGTACCATCAGAGACAGTTTTGATGAAAATTATTCAATAGATTATAGGAACACTTTTACTTTTACCAAAATATGACTATATTTGCAATAATAACATTTTTGTAATGCTCTTGTTGGAGAAAACCACAATGACAATAGTTTCAAAAATCAAGGAAAAATCTCTTTAATTCATGCATGATAAGTGTCGGGGGGGGGGGAGGGAGAACCATCTCCACCTTTGATTCGGACTGGTCGATGTGGTAGTCCGCTGGAGCGTGGCAGTTGTAGTGACTCTGGCCTTCTTCTCCATCCACGTTGGACGAACTGGCTCTGGTGAGCTGCAAGACAGGGAACTAGGTCAGAGACGACCGGCTCCCTATGGAGAACCGGCCCTCTGCTGCCTAAGTTAGCACTTAGCAACAAAAGGGGTGGAGAACTAAGTAGGAAGAGAGCTAAAAGGGGTAGTAGGACCCACGGGGATCAAACTTTTAGCATAGTGCCCCTGGTGGTCTTTTATAAAAGATCGAAGGTGTTGACACGTGTCCATCCACATGGATAGGTAGCGGCCATTTAGTCTGGAAAGTAAATTTACAGTTTGTACAACAGGATTAGCTTTATTTAAGTTTAGATGAGCCATAGAAAAAAGTGCATTATAAATAAGTTTGAAGTGTTTGGAGTCATTATTGCGCTGCCTAGTGTTATGAACATTCAAAAGCTTGGAAGCATCTGTTTTCTAAAAAAAAAACGAGCATGGAATCATCTGGAAATAGGAAGGGGAGGTGGAATGATTTTTCATAGTGGTGCAACACCTAAACAGTTGAATCATGCAACTAAGATATCATCTCTCTGTAGGGCCTCATGATATTCAGATTTATGTCATGTTGAGTCGTAGTCTCGTAGACCAAGCTATCCTTTTGACATTCCTCTTCAACAAAATACCATCATGCTGTAAAGAGTAGAAGTGTATTCATGCTATATATTGTTTTCATCCTATATTGCCAGGATATCTATATTTCATGAGTGATATCGTATTATTTTTATTTTATAGGAATCTATGCGGTATGATCAACTTCGAGATGTTGTTGCTAAGCGAAAACCTGGTTGGGAGCACCTACAAGATGTGAGTATCTACCTAGCACCATGAATGTTATACTCTTTCTACAGAAATTATATTCTCGGTAGGATAACATGCGAAATGCAGAGGCTTTATATGTAGTACTTCATTTACTATATCATTGAGAAACTGTTTTATCCTTTGTTGCTTCTTTTCTTGTGGTTGTTGTATGTATATGATAAGAACAATCCACTGTACATGACTTGAAATTGGAGAGAGATTTATTATTGGACTAGACAGTTTTAACTTTATGAAATCTTTTGACATTAAAAAATGAGTTAAAGTTAAAAGTCCTAGATATTGATCCATATTCCTAAGAAATAGGTTCTTTGAAATTTATTTACTATTTGTTTCCTTAATAACACTTCTGATGCGGGAGCAAATTCGACGAGCACACGTTTCGAGACTTGCACGTATCTCGAGACTTGAATAAGAATAATATAATCATTTTTGGATTAATAATCCATGAAATTAGTATTTTCGGGAAAAAATATTAATTTCAGAATAAAATAAATATTTTACTTCGAAAATATTATTTTAATCCGAAAATAACATATTTCGAATTTATTAGTTAAGGTTATTTTAAAACCTGATTTTTAGGTAAGATTTGAATATATTCAAATCTTTTATATTAGGAAGCTAATTAGATGAGATTGGGTAATTTAAATTATGATAAATATGGGAAGTTGAGATTTGGTTTTAAATTCGAAAGATTATGAGCCCAAATTATAAGGAACTGTATTTATCTCTATTTTGGTTATTTAAGGACACCTAATCTTTTCTTGTAAGGCACTGAATGATTGAATGAAAAAAAATTGTGTGCATCTTGTCACGAGTTCCCCTGTGAGAGGAGAGCGAGCGAGAGGCTCAATGCCGATGTGTGATCGGATTTGGTGAGAGGCCAAATGTGCGAGCCCCCCACCCCCCTTTATCTTCTTCTTTCTCCCTATCTCTTGCGACGACGATTGACGGTTGTGCTGCATCAAATTGGTATCAGAGTCTGTCTCGGCGAGTTCCATCTCGTCAAACGGTCATTGGGATCGCCGACATCGTCATCATCTTGGCGTTCATCATCGCCGACGTCGCCATCATCTTGGCGTTCATCATTGTCTTCGTCACCACCGGCATCAACGCCTCACCACCGGCTCACCTCTGCCTCTTTGTTGAAAAAAGAAAAAGGAGAGAGTTTGGCCACCATTGCCAGATCCCGTCGGCCACCCGCCCAATCCCACTGGCAGCCAGCCACCCCCTGACCCTGGCCCTGACTCGCAAATCCCACGACCCCGATCCACACGCCACCCGTGCCGCCCGACTGCGGTCTGCCCTCCGATCCGGCCGTCGCCCGATTCAACGCCAACTGACCCCCCCCCCCGTGTAGTCCCGACCAGCCCACCAACCCACAGACAGAAGAAACAGCCTAGTCCGATCGATCGGCCACGAAGCCCGATCGATCGGGCCTATCTGTTCCTGCAAACCAGAGACTGTGCCTAGTCCGATCGATCGGCCGTGAAGCCCGATCGATCGGCTACACCTGTTCCTGCAAACAGAGAAGTAGCAACCCGCGCATCTCGGCATCAACTGCGCCGGTCAACCACCGTCCAGTTATCCCAGCGCTACGGAATTGCCATGTACAATCAAACCGCCCTTTTTGTACAACTCCTGAATTGGGTAGGCACATCTAGTCTTACCCTCTACCCGTCCACATCTCATGAATTTATCAATATTTGGCACATCAAAGATCGAGCCCGAGAGCTGACTTTGTCAGCCGACCCCTTCGTCCAATGGTTCTTACATCAAGGAGGATCGGCTGAAGAACAACTTGATGATGTGATGCAGCTGATTAACGAGATTGAGAAAGAGGCTACGATCTTACAACGACGCAAAGTCTGAGACTAAGTCGAACCTCTATTAGTGGTGCTTCCTGCACCGACGGCTCCACCCACACCAGTAGCCCCACCTCCGGCAATGCCATCAGCGAAGATTCCTGAGGACATTCCACATCGCGTCAACTTTCCGATTCCGGCACTCTCTGTAGTAGATGATCTTCTACCTGCTACAGTATTACCGATCGAGTCTCCACTTTCTGCAGCACATCCAGTGGATCTTCTACCTTTGCTTTCGCCTTCAGCGGAGCACTCACTACCTGCAGAGCCATTATCGGGTGTCGACTTCAGCACACTAGTCCCGACTTCCTCGGGTTAGACTTTCCTCCCACGGCTCGGGTACTCCTCTAGTTTCACTTGTGTGCCTTCCGCCGGACCGGCACATCAGCCTGCCCATGTGATTTCCGTAAGTTGCTCGCGTCAGTACTTTCTTGACTTCCGATCTCAGGACTATTTTAGCATCTACTCCAACCGACTGCTTGTATGGGATCCGGGAGACAATTGTTTGATGATACGATTGTATGCGCAGAAAAAGATCCGGGTCGTCTTTATTGCAAACACACGAAGATTACAGAGTGCCGGGACCCGGGGACTTGGGGGTGGTGAGCCGGGTGCGGTGAATATTGATCAGGAGATTGTGGGAGAGATCCTATGGGGGTCCCTTTGATCCGCGTCTCTATGTGGTATTCGTGCGAGAGCTCTGAAGGGGTTGCCCAGGACAGAGGTCTTTACAGGTTGAGGGTTCTTTGAGAGGTTAAGGAATATCCGCCGTTGCTTTTGTCCCTTCCGTGCTTCGCACTTTCTCGGCTAGGGGTTTTCGGCGTCGCTCCTTGGTCTTCGTGTCTTCCTCACTTCTTGCTAGATCTTGGCGTCCTTGATCGTCGGTTCGCGGCGTCGATCGTGCTTTTGACGTCGGCTTTGGCTTTGACTTTTAGTTTTGGCTTGGCTTTGGTGTGGCTCTGGCTTTTGCTTTGCTTTGGCGCTTGCGCTTGGACGTAGACGGGGGGAGACTTGCGATGCTTTCGTTCTTCCGGACTTCGCGTCGTATCGGTTAGAACGTGCGGTGCTTTTGCTCGTGACCGGCGCAGTCGCTTGGCTTTGGCACTTGTGTTGCTTTGGCGCGGGCTTTACTGGGGCTTTTGCTTTGGCTTCGGCGTTGACTCGATCTTTTTCTTGAACGGCGGCGGCTACTTCTTCAAGGCTTCTGGCTTCCTTGACGGTTTAGGCATCGGCTCGACTTCTCTTCTTCTCCGGGCTTCTTTGGCGTGATCGGAGTCGAAGGGTTCCTTTGAAGATGGCGGGGGTAGCACCTATCTCCGTGCGACGGTTGCAGCGTCGGCTTTGCTTTGAAGACGACGGGTGTAGCGATGCTTCGGGTGTTCCTCTCCAAGCTTTCTTTTTCGTGGATGGAGCGGGCGTTTGTCGAAGGCGACGGGGTCGGTCTTCTTCTCCGGGCTTTTGTGCTTGATCGGAGTCGAAGGCTTGTTGAAGACGACGAGGTGATGCCGCTCCGATCTTCTTCTCCGGCCTTTGCTTCTGGCGTCTTTGGAGTCGAAGGGCTCTTCTCCAAGCTTTCTTCTTCATGCACAGAGTCGAAGGCTTGATCTTCTTGTGCAAGGGTCTTCACGTTGATGAGGGCTTTCAATGGACTAAGCCGGTCCCGAAGGGATAGGCTTGCCCGTGCCTCGTGAAGCCTTGGGTCGATGAAGAGCGCGTCTCCTCTTCTGCAGAGCTTCCTCGCTTCGTCTTCAGCTTCCGACCTTTCGACCTGGCGACGGTTGTGGCGTCAGCTTCTCCTCCGGACGTATTTGGCGTAATCGGAGTTGAAGGCTTTGTTGAAGACGACGGGTATAGCGCCGCTTCGGGTATCCTTCTCCAAGCTTTCTTCTTCGTGAATGGAGCGGATGCTTGTTGAAGACGACGGGGTGATGCCGCTTCAATCTTCTTCTCCGGGCTTTTGGGCTTGATCGGAGTCAAAGGCTTGTTGGAGATGACGGGGTAGTGCCGCTCCGATCTTCTTCTCCGGCCTTTGCTTCTGGCGTCTTCGGAGTCGAAGGGTTGACGACGGGATGATGCCGCTCCGATCTTCTTCTCCGGCCTTTGCTTCTAGCGTCTTTGAAGTCGAAGGGTTCTTCTTCGAGCTTTCTTTTTCGTGCACGGAGTCGAAGGCTTGATCTTCTTTTGCAAGGGTCTTCACTTTGATGAGGACTTTCAATGGACTAAGCCGGTCCTGAAGGGATAGGCTTGCCCGTGCTTCGTGAAGCCTTGGGTCGATGAAGGGCGCGTCTCCTCCTCTGCAGAGCTTCTTCGCTTCTTGCCATCCGACCTCTTGAGCCTTCCCCCTCCCCCTCTATTTATAGGTGATGGGGGGAGGGGAGAGATATGGGAAGTTTATTTGAATCCCTTTAATATCTCTCCCATAATTACCCCAAGATTTATTCGTCCATTGAAGAGAGGAATAAACCTTTATTTGCCTTCCTTTTCTGGCGGAGTAATTATGGCTCAATCTTCTTCGAATTTATTTTGAATCTTGCACATAAAGTTGATGGTGACCCGGCTTTGTTTCTTGTCCATCGGATCGAGGGATCGGCGCAGATCCACACTTATGTAGACGTCATACGCATCCTCCCCCCGTGCATGGCGGTATTTGTTTCCTTTTTCTTCTTTCCTTTTCTTTTCTTTTCTTTCTTTTCTTTCTTTCTTCCTTTTCCTTCTTTTCTTTTCTTTTCTTTCTTTGCATGGCCAGCCACCCCCTTAAGGGTTCGGATTTTCATAAGGGGGGCTGGGTGGGCCCCACTTGGGGATGGGCCCACCTGGCCCCTTGTTTGGTGCGGGTCGATTCCGGTTTGCATGTCGGGTTTGTTTTCGAGTCGGTGCATGCGAGTCGGGTCCGGGTCCGAATGCGTGTCGGGTTTGCCTCCGCATTGGTGCATGCAAGTCGGGTCCGGGTTCGAGTGTGTGTCGGCTGTCGGGTTTGCCTCCGCATTGGTGTATGCGAGTCGGGTCCGAGTTAGACACAATTTGTGTGTTTACAACGATATCCATTACAGGGTCTCCATCATCAGCTACTGACTTCGCTTCCTGCCTGGGCCTCACAGAACTCGAGGTCGAGTTCTTTCGTAGCTGAGGAGTTTGATGCGGGAGCAGATTCGACGAGCACACGTTTCGAGACTTGCACGCATCTCAAGACTTGGATAAGAATAATATAATCATTTTCGGATTAATAATCCATGAAATTAGTATTTTCGGAATAAAATATTAATTTCAGAATAAAATAAATATTTTATTCCGAAAATATTATTTTAATCCGAAAATAACATATTTCGGATTTATTAGTTATGGTTATTTAAAAACCTGATTTTTAGGTAAGATTTGAATAGATTCAAATCTTTTATATTAGGAAGCTAATTAGATGAGATTGGGTAATTTAAATTATGATAAATATGGGAAATTGAGATTTGGTTTTAAATTCGAAAGGTTGTGAGCCCAAATTATAAGGGACTACATTTATCTCTATTTTGGTTATTTAAGAAGACCTTGTCTTCTCTTGTAAGGCACTGAATGATTGAATGAAAAAAAATTGTGTGTATCTTGCCACGAGTTTTCCTGTAAAAGGAGAGCGAGCGAGAGGTTCAATGCCGATGTGAGATCGGATTTGGCAAGAGGCCAAACGTGCGAGCCCCCCCCCCCCCCCCCCTTTATCTTCTTTCTCCCTATCTCTCGTGACGATGATCGACGGTTGTGCTGCATCACCCTTCATCTATTGATCTAATATACAATGAATAAAATTTATATTTCTCTCCACATATGTTGAGTGAAATTCGGGTGAGGTGTGTGAAACCCTTGAACCCAAATCCTAGGTGTGTGAAATCCTAGGACCATACTAGGCATGTGAAATCCTAGTGGGCCCTCCCCTTTACCTCGACCCGTGACGGCTACCTACCCCGCGCCCTCCCTCTTTCTCTCTCTCTCGCAATCTCCCTCTCTCTCACCCTTGTCTCTTTGTCCGCAGCCCATCCTGTAGCCCACCCGACCCCCACTCCCTCACCTCGCTCTCCTCTCCCCGACCTGTAGCCAGCCCCGCTTGCGCCCTGCCATTCCCTTCCCCTCCCGACCTGCACCCGACCATACCCCGTGCCCTCTCCCTTCTCTTTCCGGCCTACACTCGACCCAACCTTCCTCTCTCCTGCGATCCCGCAGCCATCCCCATCCTCTGACCTCCGCCCCCTCCAGCTGCAGCCATCCCCCACCCCTCTGACCTCCCCACCCTAGCCCGCTACCAAGCCCCACCCTCCCGGTCTCACTCTGATCGCTGCCCATCGATCTCCTCTTCGACTCGTGCCCCTTGACAACTCGGCATGATCGCGTGGCTAATCCAGACATAGATCATGAGTTGATACACGACGAATTCGGCTTCCTCGACTTCCGATCCCCGTTCCTTGACTTCCTGTTCAACCCAGGCGAGAACGTGAAGGATTACGTGGACCACATCACGTTCACCGTTGCTCGTGACGCCGAGGCCCGCTTGGGAATTAGCGAGGGACACCAACAGTGGCATCCCGACTCGCCTGTGCACCTGAACATCGTAGCTCTATAGGTCCTCGCATTGGTCCCGCCTCCTCAAGGGGTTCCCGCACTGACCCCACCACCACCAGAGGTTCCTGAGGCCCAGCATGTCCCTCAGTAGGTGAGTCTTTCTTTCACGATAGCATTCTTCAGGTAACATCACTGATCAAGTCTCCAGGATATTATCTATGACCTCTTTTGTCCACGAAACTGTGAGCTGTGTGTTCTGTTCGCCCTGTTTGTTACTAATCCTAGTATTGCGAATGAAACTGCCGACCAATATAATTTAAGCCTTATTGTTCAATCTCTCTAGATAAGATCGGCCAGCACCGCTATCGGCATCTTTTGTTAAAACTCCATTAACTAGCGTTATCTGTTTGGGTTGTTTTCCTGTTGAACGAACGTGATGAATGGTAATTATTGTTAAGCTCAACTTTTGCTGATTTTCTGCTGTTCACGCACGGTTTCACACCACATTATCTTCCTCGACTTCTTATGGAGAAGGCCTTTTGGCATGAAAACCCAAAGGATCCGGCGTGGCCTTACTCCGCGAAGGATTCCCCGAAGTTTACTTGCAACTCGCGACGGTTTGATTTTTCTCTTCATTTTCTCTTCGTTTTCCTTTGTTTTCTGTCCACTGAAATTACAATTTTGCACCTATCCTTTCACTGAAATCATTTATTTCCACCGCCATCATATGCGGCATTAGTGCCTCAATCGTGAATTATCTGTTCAAGAAATGTCGGGATCCCATCTTGTCCTATGAAGCCTATATTTTTATGAAAATTATGCTTCTGCGATTGTTTTCCTTCTCTATATATTTCAGCTTTTATAAATACACATGGGTTTCATTGTTACGTCGTAGTGCAGGCTTTTCGTGCATACATCACTTCACTAATTGATTACTATTTTTCAATCACCTAAACTCAGCACTATTATTACTCTAGGAGTAAGAACTGTGAAGATAAATATAAGTTCTATAAACATGGAAGTAGAAGAAAACGGAGAAGAGAAAAAGGGAAGTTTTGTTGTATTCATAGAAGACAAACGTCTAAAGACAAAAGTACTAAGAGTTTTAGAGAGAAACAACTTAGTACAATTCAGTTAAGCAAATAAGTGAGACAAGCTGCTTACTGTTAAGGAAAAAAAATGTTGGTTTTTTAGCAAGTTGGTAAAAGACCACGCCTCCTTGTTCTTGGCATCTTCAGTTAGTCACATTTCAATTCATGAAATATCATTGAGAGGGTCAACATTATTAATGATAAAAATATAATTTACATAATTAGATACCCTTGGATAATGTTCGATAACATATGCAATAATATATTCTAGTCATTAGATTATTTAATTCTATAATCTATAATAAACATTGCACATATTTGGGTTTCTCGAATAAAATTTTGTTAAATGGTTAAGTGGTCAATTTACGTGTATTAAGCAGCCACAGGTTGCTAAACGTTGAAGCGGGTACCTGTTAAACGGTTAAGCACCAAGAGCCATTTAAATGGCTGCTAAAACATTCAAGTGACTGTTTTCGATAAAATTACGATGGAGAAATATTTGGATCTGTGTGCATGCATGTGACAGTGCTTTTATGTGTTCTGCTTTTTACAAAGACATAAACCTCTCATTTTGTTTCTTTCGGTGAAATCAAACGCTGAAAATTGTTTGTGTTGTGCTACTGCTCACACATGCAGGAGGGTTGGGGACTCAATTTTTTTGTGTTTACGTCAATACAACCTGCTACAAATAAACGAAGACCAAGTCTGCCAACTTTTCTTCTGGCTTTAGCAGCATTTCTTAAATTACTGAATTAGTAGATGCAAAATCTGAAAATCCGATGCTTTGGAAATACCAAGTAGCTCATTCACTTAATAACATTGTTGTCTCCATAAATTGAAGTATTATACACATATTACTGCTCCCTGTTTTTACCTAAAATAACATTGTTTGTTTCCATAAATGGTTGTTTTGATTATTCTTTAAAGTAAAAATATAACTCAGAGACTTCTCAAAAAAAAATAATATTACTGAGAGATGTCTGTAATTGAACCTTTGAGTCTAAGTGGGAGTAGCTTAACCTTGTATAGCTGTATTCTATTTGTTTGGGGCCTACTTTAGTGTGAATTAGTTGATCCTTTTTACTTGATGAATCATATGCCATGAAGTCTTACACCCTACCTCACACGTTTTTGCGTGTTTATTCTATTTTATTATTGCATTCATATGCTGCCAAATTGGGTTAATGTTCTAGACTCTTGTGAATTTAGATTATTGGTTAAAGTAGATTTATGAGATATTGCTATGGGAAAAGTGAAAAGTTTGGGTAGTTTGACTCTTTTTTGGATGTAACAGGCTCTGATCTCTTTAGATCCTGTCCGTGCAAGGGATGATCCAGTTATTGTGAAAAATGTTCCTTTTTACAAGGCAAAGAAAGCACTAGAGGCAGAAGTCATGAATCTGGATGTCCCACCTCGACCTGACAATTGGGGTGTAAGAATTAATGATTTTCTTTTCATCTATCTAACTAGTTTGTTCATGCTAATGTTAGTCTCTTATGTAGAGCTTTTGATTACCTTCTAAAAGGATAAAAAATACATTTGATATGCTAGGGCAATTGCATATTTATCAAATTAGTAGTATAAGTGTGGGCATTCTAATGTTCTTAAAGTTCCAACAATTTTTCAGTTTTTCTTTTGAATAGGTGCAAACCACTACTCCTGACAATTCTATGGAAGAAATGTAAACCTTTTCTGACTACGTGGAAACCAAGTGATTTGGATAATCCTAGAATGTTGCTTTTTCTCTTTGGATATGGGCTGCAAATCCGTTAAACATTTGAGTAGCAATTGACCCAATTCAAGAGATATGTGTTACTCTTAGTTTAAACATATGCTGTTACAACTTACAAACAATAGGTCAAGATAAAATAATGCAACCCTTCGAGTAGGCTTTCTGTAGTATTGCAATTCATTCAATTTTATAATTCTAAGCGTCCGAATTTTCCCTTAAATTTGTGCCCAAGATTAGAAAAATAACCACCTTTTCTCCCTTTGGAACCTACACATTGAATATTTTATGATATTGATAATGTTTCCAGCTTCAATAGCTGAACATGTATTGTCATTATCTGTCTTAAATATTCTATCCTTCCATTGTCCAACCCTTAAAGGAATAGCGGGACTTGTTCTTCCATTGAAGTATTTAAGCGTCACAGTTATTGTGGTTGTGGTACACAATATTCTCATGGTCTAATTTTATTTCCTTTGCTTCTCATCTATGAAGCACCGGTACGGGTACGAGTACACCAATATGGCAACACCTTAAAAAGGGTACGGGTACGGCGGGGTACCTATATAATTTTAGTATAATATCAATGATATTTTTTAAATAAATTTAGTGTAATTAAAAAGTAAAATATATATATTTTCTTTTTTTTGTTAATTTTTGATTATTATTTTTTTTTTTTGTAATTTTTTGTACTTGTACCTGTACCAGTGCCGTACCCAAATCTGGTTCCCATACCTGATCAAATGGTGTACCGGGTACGAGAATTGTCGTACCCATTCTCATACCCGGTACTTGTACGATGACCTTTTCGAAGTACCAGTGCTTCACAGCTTCTCACAAATTCATAAAGTCTAAAGTGCCATGTTATACTCGTGATTAGGGGTGTCAACGGGTCGTGTCGTGTCGCGTTCGTGTCGTGTCTAATTTCGGGTCGTGCCCAAAACCCCTAGACCCGGACCCGACCCGGGCCGTTTAACTAATCGTGTCTAGATCCTAAACCCGTACCCGACCCGCTAATAAACGGGTAGACCCGATAAGACCCGTTTACCACACGGGTCTATTCAGTTGACCCGATCCGACCCAATCCGACTCGACCCGACCTGACCCGATAGACCCGCTGGTACTATATATTACAGTATCGGATTGCGGGTAAACCCGACCCGTTGAATTTTAAACGGGTCTTCCCGAGTCTACCGTGTCCAGACCTTAAACCCGGACCCGACCTGTTTATTAGACGGGTCTATCGTGTCGACCCGTTTATGACCCGAACCCATTTAACCTTGACCCAGACCCGCTAACTTTGTGCCGGGTCTGCCGTGTCGGGTCCAAAATTGCCAGCCCTACTTGTGATGGCATTCCATCCATTTAACCATGTTTTGGACAAGTTTAGGGATGCTTGAAATGTGATCAAGTTCTTATTAGGGCATGAAACCAGAAATGTGGATCTACATTATTCTCCCCATAATGAGGCTACTATACACGCGACCACCATGTACAAGGTTCTAATAGAGATAAGAATGGAAGGATACACATACAAATATGTAACATATGTAATATAGACGAGAATGAAAGAATTATATGTCTATTAAACCTACCTCCCTCCACCCCTTTCCCTCTCCTCTTTTTTCTCAAACTCAAGGTAGCTTTATAATAGTTTGCAGAGAAAATGATGAATGAATTGTCTATAAGCCAGCACCACCAACATTAAAACCCTTGATAGAAAGGTGAGATATCAGAGGATGCAACACAATAATGTATTATACTCCATGTATAAGGTGTTGACGAAGTTAAATGCAGAAGGTTAATGAGGTTAAATGCAGAGGCAAATAGGAAGGTGATATTACAAGTTGAGATGCTACTTAATGAGATGTGACGTGGCGATTGGGTGATATGCAATGGCATATACTACCATAAAACAAACCTACGACCAAAGTGTCCAAGTAGCCACTAAAGACGCACTTAATGATGCATAAGGCCCCTCAGCATCAAAGTATAGTTGATTGCAATAATTCTTATTGGTAAGGAGTGAAGCAAGAATGTATAAGGAAGAAAGTGTTGTATGTCCTAAAGTGGATATTCTAGACTAGCCAAGTATCCAACAATGGACAAAGCGCCAACCGGATGAAGGGGGAGATCAAGGTGATTAAAGCCCTCATATATGCACTAAATATTAAATTGGTGAAATCGTGAAGTAATGGAGGAGAATCTTAGAAGTACGACGAATTAGTTCATGAGACACAGAGTTCACCACCTAGGGGTGACCGAATCCTTATCATAATGAGCAAAAGAGGTTGATTTATCTGTATCGGTGGATGACCAAAGCGGGAGGAGACGGAAACTCCGAACATTGATTAAAAGAATGAAAGAAAAAGTGTTTATGTGACTTTAAAGCAGGGAAGTGGTGTATATATGAGTCGGGAATGTGAGCAGGTAAAGCATACAATCGGCAATAATACATGAGAAAAAGTAGAGGCGGCTAGAAACATGGTTTTAAAATTCGCTTTCGTGTTTGGTTTCGGTCCGGGCAAAAACTAAAATTTCAATCGAAATGGTGGAACGTTTTCAAAATAGTAAAACAAAGTGTTTTTTGCTGGATTTTTTTTTTGAAAATTTAAATTTAAGTCCTTTATAGTTGTGTATACATATCCTGCAAGATCCGACGAAATCTGACGAATCCGGTGAAAACTAGCGATCCGGGCGAGATCCGACAAATCCACAAAATGACGAATCCATGAAACGATGAAACTTCAGCGAAGCAGACAACGAAACGGGCGGGGGGGGGGGGGGGGGGGCACAAACGTGGTTTCGGTGAGCCCACCACTGTTTCGGTTGAAATTTTGACGAAATGAATGATTTTTCCTCAAAATCTTGAAACTTTGCCGAAATCGTAATGGGTCCAGGTTTCGAACCCCTTTTGTTTTGCCCACGATTGAAACCGAAATATTTCGGCAAATTTTGATATTTTGACCGAAATTTCAAACCATGGCTAGAAAGCTGAAATGAGTATGTTCTAGAAAAATTCAACAAAGGTTGAAATCTCAAATTAATCTAATAATAAATCGCTTTACAATGGTTGGAGGCACCATCTTAATTGAGGCTTAGCCTACTACAACCCACGTAGAACTCAAACATTAGAAACTAGGACATAGAAATTATTTAAAGTTAGACCCCTAAATCACCACAACCTATTTTTCAGATTTTCTGTTTATTTTTTGCTTAACTTCAGAACATTTAAGTTGCATAATTGTAACATAAAGAGAATAAAAAGACACCATTCATGATGCAACCTGATTTCCATCACCAGATCTTCTTATATGTCTTTGTTTTATTTAGTTGCTAAAAATGTTTTATTAGTACTTCGTTTCAGCTTTTCAAGCCATTATATCCATGCTTTTTGCCCTTTTTTGTATTATTACCAGTTTAGTTTATTGCCTTATTGTGCGGGGATGTTCATCCTCATTTAGGACCTTTTTGGATCATTGTGGGCTTTTTCGGATGTATTTCAAGTATTATATTTAATAAAATCTGGGCTAGCATGTTTTGCAGGACGTCGATAGTCTAGATTAAACTCGAACTGGCGGTTAGATGATGACCACTTTAAAATAAGGTGACATGGCAACTTAATTGGTCTTTAATTATGGGCTTTTAAATTTTTTTGGGCCCCACTTTAATATCCATTGCCCCCCATTTTTTATCCCTTTGACTGTACGACTTCAGTGTAGCACCGCCTCCTCTTTCTCTTTCTCCGCTCTTGTCTCTTTCTCCCATAGTTACACCCACCCCACCTTCTCTCTTTTTATTCCTTGATTCTCTCTTTTTTTCTTTTATATATATATATATATATATATATATATATATATATCCTTCTCTCTCTTCTCCCTCTACTGTACTTTGAAAGGGACCCCAAATGCCTTATTTAAATAGCAAATAAGGAAAAAGACCACTTGTACCAAAAACAGAACAATGTACATGTTTATAACAAATTTCACAAAAATCTAGAAAAAGGAAAAAAATCACTTTATTTTTTATTAGTAGTCCTATTACTAGTTAGATTGTGGTCCTAATTATATTGTTAAAGTCCTAGATAGATTGGTCCTATATGTCTATATAAGGAGAGGCCTCCATCACTCTTGTAAAGTTTTTGTTATTAATAAATATTAGAATTCAGCTATTGTGGCCTCTTGTCTCTCTCTCTCTCTGCTATGGATGGCGCCTTGTTCATCCACATTATTTGATCTTTTCTTTGCATCATAATTTTTCTTGGATGTTAAGCTGTAAGTTCATCACTGATGTGTAAAAATGGACTCGGTGCCGACATGTGGTGTAGTACCATTGTGACTGGAAACCTAGTTGGCGCCTCATGCGAGTAATGGCATTGCAAATCCTGCCATGAAATCTACATCTCGTGGTACTTTATCATATGCTTTCTCGAAAGCAATGGAAACCATATGGAGATTTACTCTTCTCTTTCAATTATTCCATTAGTTATCTTAACAAGAAAATAAGCTCCATTGTTGACCGGCCTGGCATAGATCCAAATTGGGTCTCCAAAATTTTAATCTTTGTTCCATCAATCTCTTCCAAAAATTGCTTCTTTACTCTTTCTCCTAATCTTACCGGTGGTGCATATGCATTATAACTACATTAGTAATATCCCAATCTTTTCTTTTATTTCTCTTCTTTTTTTTTTCTCCCGGTTGGCAATACCTATCAATGTGGCCGATCGCCCTGCCTACCACTTGGGCCAGTCACCAGGGCTGGTCGGCCCTGGTGAGGCGTGGGTTTGGGCTCTTCACAAGGGCTTATTTGCACTTGTATTCTTTTTAGGGGCGATCCAGACTTAAGGAATTATAATCCTCTATGACTTTAGCAAGCTTTAATGCCTACAACGCTATTGATTTTACTTGATGTTGTTCTATACAAGTTGTACTGTTAGACAGCTAATGCAGACCCCTATGTGTGATTTACACAAGAGTTTCTTCTCTAGAGAAGTGCAATAACTATTTCGTGGAAGAAACAATTGTTCTTTAAGAATTTCAAGAGAAATTCAAAAGATAGCAAGTTCATATTGTCACATGGTTCCTAAGATCTCGAGAAACCTCAGTTAATTACATATTTCTAGCGACAACGTTTAATTCTCTGTTGTTCATTGACGGAAATCCTCCATTCACAACACTAATAACAGTTCATCTTTTTGCTGCCTTGCCGCTGCAAAATATTCCAATAGCCTGCATTTCATTTTCTGCTCCATATGATGTGATTTTTAATTGGTCCATTTGAGAACTCAAAAATAATTATACGAGATTATACTAATTTTCCCAAGTGAATGACATGCAATTTCCAATTTCATTTACAGAATCGATAGTTTTTTGCAACCTTCAGTGTAAGATCCACCTTGATGAATCCTGTAGAGATTTTTGTTATTTATTTTTTAATTGCTTTTTCATTTATTAAACAACACTGATGCTGCTCCTATGTTTTGATGGAAAAAATGGATCCTTGAGCTTAGGTGGTTGCCAAACTTGCTGAATTTTGAAATATAGCCCTTAATTCTCTTTTTTTTTTCATTGTTTGGCTTTTACCTTGAAGTGGCATTTGGCCATTCTCTGTGAGAAATGTTGTTGTATATGCAATAGTGTTTTATCTCTTAATAGGAATGAGGAGAAGGATTCATAAAGTTGATTCTGTATAGGGGGGATGGGCCTTGTTGCTTATGACCATGCTATATGAATTCTTGACTAGTTCAGTTGATATATATGAATAATAAATTATTTGTTATGTTTGTCTACACACTTGCATGGAAACACATCCTGTGCACATTTGCATATGATGCACATAAGGTATGGATCACAAGTTGAGTTATTTGATTTCTATAAGAATACTTCCAGGACTTGGACCTTCCCCTGAGTGCATCGTCATGGACCGAGGAAGAGCTGAAAGATCCAAAGAAGTTATTAGAGATGACAACCCTTCTTAGCGCCCAAAGAGAAATGGCAGATAAGATACTGGATGCTCAATGGGACGCAAAATGGCGCCAAGATAAGGTATGCAATATCTCAAGTCTTAACTCTTGTCTGATCGAGGTCGTGTATATTTAGAACTAAATTATCATGAACATGATAGCCAATTGATGTGTACCACTGTTATTCTTTTCCTTTTATCATTTGGCTGAAGATAGCGTCATGTAAAAATAAATCATCATATCCATCTGACATTTATGTTAGACCTAGTTTACCATATATTTGGGCACTATAAATATATAATAATATGATATATAGGAGATATTGTTATTTTGAGAATACTAATATGCAAGAAAAGCTAGAGATGAATTATAGGTCATTATTTTGAGAAGTCTAATAGCAAATATAACTAGTGATTACTCTTATTATGAAAGCATAGGAATCCTAAAACCTGCATGGAAGTGGTGAGAAATCTTTAAATGTGCTTTGATGTAAATACAGAAGGGAACGAATCTGAAGATTCTGAACTGAAAGTCAGTCGCTGAAGTATTAGAACAATTGTATATAAGAAAGAAGAGTTGGAAAATCCTGATGCATAATCACTTGGCTTAAATAGCTCCAAAAAAATCTATTTCTACATGCATCAGCATACATGAACTCCTCAGTCATCAAGATCATCATCATCATTCAAATCGTATCCCATCAAGATGAGGTCAACTATAAAGCACAACTCTGATTAAGAAGGTTCCATAGAAGATTGACAAGTTTCGACTTTTGTTGTCAACATGGCATCAACCCTCTAAGATTTTGGCAGCAGAGCTATTTAGATTAAAACTGCCGAACTAAAACTAACACTAGAACTATATTACTATCAAAGTTAGACTAACCAGGATCTTTAGCCACCTAGCTTTCATAAATCATAAATAGCATAATTCAAACTACTACATGAAGTAACTAATTCATAAATAATAAAATTCTAACTAGTAACTACCATACATTGACTGGAATGAGAAGGGACATTTATGCACTGATGAAGAATCCTTTGCGAAGGATGCCTACAAACTACCGAAGGAAGAAGAATGCTTGATAGACCAAGAGATCTGACTTCAAATCACCGCGAGCGAAACTCCAAGTCTTGAAATTAGTGAGTCTTCCTTCCACTAGCACTTCCCTTCCCTTGTTCTTGGTGTTGTATGAGATAGGATGTCTGGACCCTCTATTTATAGAGGGAGAAGGGAGGCCTGGCATAAAGACTTCCCAACTCTATATGGAAAGGGGGGCTTCAATACTAGCAATACCAGGTTAGCATACAAGCCCTCCCTATTTGGAAATGCTGATAATGCAAGTATGCATCCCAGAGATGCCATGTGGATGTTCTACTTGTGTCCTCCCTCTGCCTTCCATATTTATATATCCCATGGGAACAAGAAATCCCTTTCGTAATGGCATGTGGCTATCCAAACTTGCTTGCTTAAATGGTTTCATGATAGGCACTAGAGAGGAGTTAAGTGGTAATCGCATGTGTGCAACTTGCTATCCAAACTTGCTTACTTAAATGATCTCATGATTTGGGCAAGAACAAGACTAAATAAACAGCAGAAAATGGCCCAAAAATATGAAAAATAATTCTTAAGATGAAAATAAACCATTAATCTAATGATGTGGCAATGGTTTGAGGATGCAAATGATGATTTGATGATGTTGATCAGGCCTGCATCACTTCCATTTAGTTGTAATTCACAGACATGTACAACACACATGCATGCATGCGCACACTCCTGATCATGCACCTGCATGCTTGTGCATGCGAGTCGACCTCCCATAAGGGGCCAATGAGTTGATTATACCCGATCCTATCGGCTGGGGAGTCCGAATGCCTGACCATACCTACTACATTGATTCATACCCATCCCACTATTCATTCATTGTTTCATGTTTTTAGTGCAAATTATGTTTCTGGAGTTCTTTATTAATGAAAATAATAATGGAATACTACTAAACCAATAAAAGTTAAAGTCTTGTTATACGACCTATTTAAAAATCTATAACCTTAGCAACCTAATCTAACCTTAGCAACCTAATCTGATGAATTAGTGAGACTGTGAAAGTAGAGAACTAGAGATTGAGTTGGGTTATTTGAAGGTGGTTATCTAAATTCAATACAATCCTCGGATGTGTATAACCATTACACAGAGTGCATGTGACAGTGTAATGTACAATTCTATGTCTGTTGGGTATAATGACCCTTGTGGATAAGCCTTCGAGACTCATGCTTGAACTTTTAATTGTTCAAAACTTGTTTACGTATACCCGGCCCATAGAGCACGATTTGTTCACCAACTTTTAGTGTGAGTGGACAATTTGCACCTCGCCATTGGCAACTTTTAAGGTGAAGGTGCAATTAACTTGCATTAATAAGTCATTAAGCTGCTCGGAGAAGAGTCCCCTCAACAAATAAGTCATTAAGCTGAAAAGGGTCCAATGGGACGGCAGGTGTTGTTCACGCACTTGTAGGGTTGGATTGGGTTAGCAAGTCAGGTCAGTTGTTTTCACTCCTATGTATGCAACTATTCATGTATTTGTATGTGTAGGTATGTAATCTATGTATACAAAATGGTGACTTATGCGTTTCATGTTTGATTCAATTTCAGTTGAATGGTCTATTAGAAGAAAAGTTACAACCTTATATTCGGAGCATTGACAAAGCTGTTCTTCCCCAATCAATCATCATACAATGCTCTGACGAGGGAAACAAGGTATGTTTCATATCTGTTTTAAAATGGTATTTACCAGGTTTTTCTTATTTGTTTTAGTTTACTGGACTAAAGAAGTCAGCACTTTACTATTACATGGTTTGCCCATCTCTATTCTCTCCATTCATTATATCTGCATGGGTATTTCATATCGTTGCTTAATTGGAAGATGGTTAGGGATTCTGTTAATATGCAGTGCAGTGAATTTATTTGCTTTACAGTGTTGTCATTGTTTCTTTCATGTGGTTGATAAGCCTCCTGCAATTGGACTCTGGATAGAATTTCTTTGCACAATTGTCAGATAGTTTTATGGGAATCAGGTTGCCCTATATGAAACTTCAAAGCCCATAGGAGCCCGACTGATGACCCAATATAGACGAGGCATGTTTCTATTTATTATTCATTTTTTTATTATTCAAAACATATTTTCGTCATATTTTTAAGATTAATTTCTGCCCATGTCAAAACCCATGTTATAAGGGTTTTCTAGTTGGTTTTGGAGTCCTAAGCCCATACCCATTAGATAAACTAGTATTAAGTGTAGGAGTCAAATTCCTCAGTATATGAGGAGTCCAAGTCCTTATTGTATTAGGAGTCCAAGTCCTAAGTTATTTAGGAGTCCAAGACCTAATTGTATTAGGAGTCCAAGTCCTAAACATATTAGGATAAGTAGTCTTACTTTTGCAAGTCTATATAATGGCCATAGGTCTCACCATTGTAATCAATTATCTTATGAATAAAATATCTACATGTTTGTTGAATTCTCCTGTGAGAGAAAACCCATTGCGGTTGGCGATTAGATTTAATGCGAGGCCTTGGGCGTGAGCCCCCCCCCCTCTCTCTCTCTCTCTCTCTCGTTATATTTGTTCTCAGTGTAGTCAAGGCGCCCAGGCGGTGCCTAGGCGTTTTGGCCTGTCTAAGCGAAGCGGTGCCTAGGTGATGCCAAGGCAGTGCCTAGGCGATGAGTAATTATTAAATTTTTTTATATATAGTATAAGTATGTATATACATGATTTTAGTAATCTAGTAACATGATGATTATAATTCACCCCCGAAAAGTCAAATTATTTAGAAAGTATACGAATACCGTACCCATAAACTGATTAAGAAAATAAAAAAAATCTCACTCTTATAAACCCATAATAAGAATTTGAATTAATTCAACTAAATTTTGAGTTAATTCTTTTGAATTTTGAGTTAATTAAATTCAATTTTTAGTTTATTCAACTCAATTTGATTTAATGCAACTCAATTTTGAGTTAATTCAACTCAAATTTGAAAACTTCCAAAATACTTATGATCCCATTATAAGAATTTGAGTTAATTCAACTCAATTTTGAAAACCCCCCAAATTCTTATGAACCCATCATAAGAATTTGAGCTAATTCAACTCAATTTTGAGTTTATTCAACTTAATTATGAAAAAATCCGAAATTCTTATGAACTCGTCATAAGAATTTGAGTTAATTCAACTCAATTTTAAGTTATTTCAACTGAAGTTTTAGTTAATTAAACTCAATTTTGAAAAATCCCCGAATTCATATTAACCCATCATAAGAATTTGAGTTAATTTAACTATATTTTGAGTTTATTCAACTCAATTTGAGTTAATGCAACTCAATTTTGAGTTAATGCAACTCAATTTTGAAAAACCCCCAAATTCTTATGAGCCGTCATAAGAATTTGAGTTAATTCAACTCAATTTTAAGTTAATTCAACTGAATTTTTAGTTAATTCAACTTAATTTTGAAAACCCCCTAAATTCTTATGAATCCATCATAAAAATGTTAGTTAATGTAACTCAATTTTGAGTTTGTTCAACTCAATTTGAGTTAATGCAACTCAATTTTGAGTTAATGTAACTCAATTATGATTAATTCAACTCAATTTTGAAAAAATCCCAAATTGTGTCAAGTGGCAAAACTGCCTAGGCACCTAGGCGGTTCTAGGCGCCCAGGGGTCCAAAACGCCTAGGCGACGCTTTGACTACAGAGTTTGTTCTTTCTTTTTCCTCTCTACTAGCTCTCTCTTGCTCTCGTTCAAAAGCTTTCAAACTCCATTAATAAAGAAAATTATGCTTGCTGGGTTTTTGAAATTTTGTATCCTGTTCCATCTATAGATTTTCATCTAGTTGCTCGATCGACCTCAGGTTTAGATGAGATCTTCCTAACATCTAGATCAACACCTCCACTAAGTTTGATTCTCGTATGATTACTACATCTCTGCCAACCAGCCGAAGACTAATGTGCTATGAATAAAATCTGCATGTTCTTAAATCCCCTATCCTTCACCTAGAGTGAAATCCTTCCTTTCTAGTGGGACCCCCACCTGTCCCATATCAATCTATGGGGTTTTGTATTGCTTAGTGACTTGGAAAAAGGCCTCCAAAGCTCTAGTTGTATTAATGATTGATGAGTAAAAATATTTTGAACCTTTTTGCTTTAAAGTGAGTTGTAATGGCTTGTCTTCCGCGTCGACAAGAGGCAGATAGTAAGAGATCATAGGGTGAGATGCCTTGGTAATCATCTCCTTATCTCCTCTATTTCTAACCATTAAAATCTTCACTCCATCACCTATTTTGGATCCCATTAAAACCTAATCATAAACATCCCTTAAAATTATTCGAAACTCATCTATTCTAGCCATAGTAAGCCTATACCTTCCCAATCTTTCCCCCACAAGATCCTTCTCTTTTGGCGGGACCCCCTCACCCGTCCCGCATTAGTTTGGTATCAGAACTCCTATCATGATGTCCTTTCGTTGTGACCGGTCCTCCAAGCCTTTATTCCATAGTCACCTTTACTCTCACTAGTATCTAGAACATCATCCATCATATGGTGAAGACTGTGCTCCTAATGTTCTGTATCGAACCGTACCGTAGGCCTACTCTGATGTCTTCAACCTAGTAAAGTTTGAGCGTTATGTTCTTTTTAGGGGTGAGCGTCGGTTTTGTCGGTCGGTTTCGGTGTCGGTTTTGTCGGTTTTATTTTTTTTCGGTTTTCAAAAAATCAAAACCGAAACCGAAACCGAAACCGAAATGGTCGGTTTTTGTCGGTTCGGTGTGATCGGTTTTCGGTTCGGTTTCGGTTCGGTTTCGGTTAGTATGAGTTATGCTAGAACCCTTGGCTCTTGAATCTTAATCGTTAGTTCATCAAAAATAAGTGGATTATTATGTTCTTACATAGTGCCAAAATGAAAGTTCAAAGCAAAATCAACCGACGTTCACTCTTTTGAAGCATTGTAGATGTAACATAATTACTTCGTACTTGCACTTACTTGAAACAAAAGTATTATGGCCGTTGTGTTTATGATTTAAGAAGTCGGGTCGGTTTTTTCGGTTTCGGTTCGGTGTTTCATACCCGGGAACCGAAACCGAAACCGATTTAATCGGTTTTGTCGGTTCGGTTTGTTTTCGGTTCGGTTTGATGTTCGGTTCGGTTATTTCGGTTAAATTTTGGTCGGTTTCGGTTCGGTTAGGCGGTTCGGGTCGGTTTTTGCACAGCCCTAGTTCTTTTACCTCGTACCACTCTTGCGAAGAATTATTCTTCACGCATTCGTGATCGGGCATATGCACTAAATTTATTCGCTAAGCCCTTTCTACGATGGTTCCTCCGGTTTAAGTATTTCACCTAGATCTATTCAAAGATGTTGGAGCTTCTCCAAACTATGATAAAGTCAAATTCTATTTAGTGTGTTTACAAGTTCAACAGTAAGAAAAGGGAACATGTATAACATCAGTTGTTGATTGATTAATATGTGAGCCTTAATCGAACGCATTGAGGCCCAGGGTGTCTTCATATCTAACGGTGCCACTGGTGGAACCCGCATCACCAGTTGTGTCTCCACCTCCAGTGGAGCTGGCACCGCCAGTCGAGCTCCAGTTTTCGACAATGTCTCCAGTTGAGAATGTCTTTATTCATTGTGATCTCTATGAGGTTTACATATATTGACTCAGGGATTCAGCTCTCCTTAGCATGTTTGTTGCCTTCGTCGATTCATCTATGGGCTCAAACAGGCCTCTCGAGCATGTTTTGAGCGCTTTGAGTTATAGTCACCGATGCTTCATCCAGAACTTTCAGGATCACTCTTTGTTTGTGCGGTCCTCACTGCATGGTCGGGCTATCCTTCTTCTCTATGTGGATGATATGATTCTTATAGGGGACAAATCGGGTGCCATAGCCTCGCTTCAGCAGCATCTTCGGAGCCAGTTTCAGATTAAGAATCTTGGCCCTCTACGCTATTTTCTTGGCCTTGAGATTGCTCAGGGCAAGCGAGGGATTCTGCTTTCCCAATATAAGTATTTCGCTGATATCCTCAGTCTAGCTGCTCTTTTTCTATGATCGCCCTGTTGACTCTTCACTCGAGCTTCATGTGAAGCTTCGACCTATAGACAAGACTCTTGCGGATCCTACTCGGTACAGAGAGATTGTCGGTCAACTAGTTTACCTTTGCATTACCAAGCTCGATAAAGCCCACACAATCAACATTTTCAGCCAGTATCCCCTTGATCTGCTCACTGTGGTGCCCTCCTGCGGATTTTTTGGTACCACCGAGCCACAACCACTCGGTCACTCTTTTTGTCTTCAACTTTATCTTTGGTTCTACGTCCTACTCTGATGTTGACTAGGCTGGAGATCTGACTACTCGCCACTCGACCACTGGTTATTTCCTATTTCTTGGAGATTCTCTCATCTCATAGCACAACAAGAAACAAAATGTTGTTTCTCTCTCCAGCACCGAGGTAGAGTTCGGGGCCATGGCCACCACCACCAAGGAGATCTTTCACTTGCAGCGTCTACTTACGGATCTAAGAGCTTTGGACCTACAACTATTCACTACGACAACCAGAGTGCTATACATGTTAACCGGTTTGTCACGAATCACGAGAGAACGAAGCACATCGAAATCGAGTGCTACTTCACTAGAGATTGCTATGAGGCCCAGACTCTCTCTCTCCCTGATGTTTCCTCTTATGAGCATATCGCATACTTCTTTACGAAGTCAAACCTGCGTCCTCAGTTTCGGTTTATTTTTAGCAAGTTCTCGGTGTTTGATCCACCGTGTGTGTGTGTGTGTGATGGGGGGGGGGGTTACTCACATGTATAGATATATGCTCCTTTGTATGCCTCAGACGAGGAGACACTAACACACTATATAGGTTGGCCCATTGGCCCAAATGGGAGTGGTTCATTCTCTCCCAAAACCCTAGCCCCTCTCCTCTCTCTCTCTCTCTCTCTCTCTCTCTCTCTCTCTCCCCTAGGGTTAATGGTGACGGATGCATTTATGTTTGAAAGCTTCAAATCTATGGTTGAAGATGTCGGACAATTTGGTCCGGGCTTATAAATTTAGGCATACTTGAATAAAAAAAGAGATAAAGGTCACACAGGCTTTCATCCTTGAATATAACGTGTGGAAAACATATCGGTGCACCTTGATAGCTGATGGGTGAACCGACCGGTCGACATCTTGTATTGCATATTGCTTATATTTTGTCTTAGAGTATATAGGTTAGTTACATATACCTACTATTGCTATAGGTAAGTCGTATATTCCTACTACTACACGTCGCTCCTTATAGATCTGTGTCGGAACATTTCCACCTTTCACATTGATTGAGATTTGGTATGAATGAACTGACATAATTTAGAGAGGAGGATAAGAATCTGATAAACATGTGTATAGGAAGTACTGGGCTGTTAGTTCAGAATTCAGGTGCTGTTCTCTATGCTTGCCATGATCTCTGCCGTTTAGCATCCATCTCGCAATCTTATGAATATAAACTTCTGAAACTCCTTTCCCACATCAATCGTTTCTTATTTTCCGAACGACATGTGCAGTTTTTTGAGTTGTAATCTGTTTCTCATGTGATCCAGAAAAAGACCACAAGGCGAAGATGGTGGTTTTTTTGACAACATAGTTATATGTGCAGCTGCAAATCCCCGGATTTACTGTTACATTGGACCAAGGTATTTATCAGGCCTGTCATGATTTCCGAACTCATGTTTGATTTTCCGAAAAACAAGAACATGTTCAGTTATGAAGTGTGGAAATATTTCTGTTTCTTTTCCTTTTCGATATCCTTACGTTGAGCAAAGCTTATTCAGTAAATTGAATGTTTTAGCAGTAAAATTCTTGCTGGTCAGCATTTACATTTCCTTTTTTACCGTCTTGATTTCGGGTTCGCCTTGATTATATTTGATTATTTACCTCGTTTAACGCACTTTCTTTTGCGGTAAAGATTTTGTAACGCAATGGAAGTCTCGGAATAATAGGGATTCAGGACAGTATTCTCTGTTGTCTTTGGCGGGAATATTTTCACCGTGAGTGTAACCCTTTTGGCAATGAGATGGGGATCGTGTGGCGCAAATTGGCATTAAGTCTGCTACCAGTTAGAGTATTGAACCCCTTGGGCGATGTGGTCGAGCCGAAACCTGCTCTGTTAACAACCTCAGAGCTGGGCCTCCACACATGAAATTGTCTGCTTTGGTTTAACCCGCGGATAACTCAAGGGCCCAACTTCCTCACAGCTTTATAAAACGACCTCACATGTGGAGAGGATACCGCATGGGTTATAACAAGCCCGAGACCTCTCACAGGCGATGTGGGACTAAAGTCCTCAACACAGAGCTTTGAACATGATTCACTGAGTTATAAGATGAAGCTGAGTGGATTAATTTTAGGTTGATTATGGTTGAGGCTTGGGTTATCAAATCCACCACCCTCAAGTGTCACTAGGTACATATACATTGTAGTTTTGCATGTGTAAATCTGGGTCCTAAAGATAATTTGGTTTCGTTTGGACGGCCCAAGATCGCCGCCCCCATTACCCTCCTCCCCTGATTGGTAAATCGCACCTCAAACCCCTCCGATAAACCTCCCAATCGGTGAGTAGCACTGAGCCCATGGAAACACGACGCATCGTTGTCGCCCTCTGAAACCTGATTCTCCTTCTGATAGCTCAGTTGGCAAGACAAATGCAATCCATGGCCTTGATCAAGGTTTCGAATAAGTGTTGGCATATTTCCTTCCACTATGTAGTGGCGGTCCTCTTGTCTTTGTGACAACCTTGCCTGGCCTTGGTTATTAAAAACCAGGGCATTTCATTCGCACCTATGGCGAGTTTCGATCCATGATGGTCTATCTTGTGTTGTGCCTTAAAAAAAATAGAAATATTTTCAACAAAATTAAAGAATATATAATATATTTTTGGAAAAGTATTGCTTGTTTAAGCTAGGAGCAGCAGTAGCCCTTACGTAATGTAGTTTGTCAAACCCCCCCCCCCCCCCCCCCCCCCCCCCCCCTTCCTCTCTCTCTCTCTCTCTCTCTCTCTCTCTCTCTCTCTGCTGTTAATGGACCGGGTTTGGGTCGGGCCGCCTTATGGCCCAGCCCGGCCCGGCCCAAACTTATGAGCGTGTGACTATACCTGGTCTGGGCCCAAGTAAAAATTTTGGGTTTAGCCCGAAACTTTTTTATGAAGCCCAAGTCAGACCAAATTAAAACCGCATTTCAAGTGTGGCATATGCCAAAATCTTTTGTCTTTCTCTTGGTCAAACATTAAAAAGTAGAAAACAACATTGATTATGATATCCATTAAAAGGATATATGTGAAGAAATCTTTCTATAGCTGGAGGCATTGATATTTATAAAGTGGACACTTTAAAAATAATGTACATAGTATATTAAAAATAAAATAAAATACTTCGGGCTTCGGATCTGGTTAGTGGTTGTCCATATCCGGCCCATAACACAGTCGGACTTAAAAGTTCGAGCCCAGCCCGGCCCAAAGCCCAACCTAACTTTTCCCAAACTGGGCCCAAATCGAGCCCGGCCCGAGCCCATTAACAGCCCTACTCTCTCTCCCTCCCTCCCTCCCTCCAGTGGGTACAGTTTGGTTCCATCCAAAATACCAATTCTGTTGGGAAAAACTCATAATCTTATTAACACAAGCCCCCTATATATAGGCATAATTGGAGATTGGGATAGAGACGGGGTAAATCTCTAAATCCCAATAATCCAGGGGTCTTTATCCGGTGGGCATCCATATCTGATGCAACCACCGTTTCATAACACTCCCCCTTGGATGACCACCATTTATCATTGATTGCCTCATTAAAACCTTTGATGGAAAAACCCAGTAGGAAAAATCCTATCAAAGGAAAAAGAGTACAATCTTAGTTCTTCAGGAACTAGTTCTTCAGGAACTATGGTGGGTGCGCATAATGCTGCCTCGTTAAAACCTTTGATGGGAAAACCCTGTAGGAAAAACCCTACCAAAGGAAAAAGAGTACAGCGCGCATAAATCTGCATCTTCAGGATGCCCTCCGCCTAACAATTACATTACCATTATTACATCTCTCCCCCTGATTATATCTCCTCCTGATTACATTATTACATCTCTCCCCCTAATTATATCTCCTCCTGATTATATCAATTTGTTTGGTGATTGAGCCGTCGCAGTCCGATGCCGTACACCATCTTCTGGAAAGTAGACTTGGGCAAAGCTTTGGTGAAGAGATCCGCAAGATTGTCGCTTGACCGTACTTGCTTGACTTCAATCTCCCTTTTCTTCTGAAGTTCGTGGGTGTAGAAAAACTTTGGTGAGATGTGCTTTGTTCGATCTCCCTTGATGAAGCCAGCTTGAATTTGAGCAATACATGCGGCATTATCTTCGTGGATAACTGTCGGCTCTTTGGTAACTGATGCCAACTGGCAACTGCTTCTGATGTGCTGCACAAGTGACCTCAACCATACGCATTCTCTACTTGCTTCATGCAGGGCTAATATTTCAGCATGGTTCGATGATGTGGCCACAAGTGTTTGTTTGGTCGATCTCCAAGAAATAGCTGCATTGTTATTCAAAAATACATACCCTGTTTGGGATCGACCCTTATGGGGGTCAGAGATAAAACCTGAATCTGCATAACCAATCAAGTGAGGAGTACCACAAGAATACAATAATCCCATATCAGTGGTTCCTCGCAAATATCTAAATATTTGCTTTATTCCATTCCAATGCCTAAGAGTCGGTTCTGAACTGTATCTAGCTAATAGATTAACAGAAAAGCATATATCTGGTCTAGTACATTGAGCTAAATACAATAAAGCACCAATAGCACTTAAATACGGTTTTTCAGAACCAAGAATAGTTTTATGTTCCTCTTTAGGTCTAAATGGATCTTTATGAATATCAAGAGGTCTAACTACCATGAGAGTGCTTAGTGGGTGACATTTATCCATATTAAATTTCTTTAATAATTTTTCAGTATATAAGGATTGATGTACTAGAATCCCACTAGAGTTACGCTCGATCTGCAGGCCGAGACAAAACTTAGTATCACCAAGTTCTTTCATTTCAAACTCCCTTTTTAGATAATCAGAAGTTTTTTTTTTGAGCTCTTCAGGAGTCCCAATCAAGTTTATGTCATCCACATAAACTGCAATTATTGTAAATCCATTTTCTGATTTCTTTATGAAAACGCATGGGCATATGGGATCATTCTTATAACCTTCCCTAGACAAGTATTCACTAAGGCGATTGTACCACATCCTTCCGGATTGCTTCAGGCCGTACAATGCTCATCTTAGTTTTATCGAGTGCGCACTCTTTGATGTTGCTTCAGGCAACTTGAATCCTTCTGGGACTTTTGATGTTGCTTCAGGCAACTTGAATCCTTCTGGGATTTTCATATAAATATCTGTGTCTAGGTTCCCGTATAGGTATGCCGTTACGACATCCATTAGCCTCATCTCTAGTTTTTCAGAAACTGTGAGACTAATGAGATATCTAAATGTAACTATATCCATAACAGGGGAATAGGTCTCTTCATAATCAATCCCGGGTTTCTACAGGAATCCCTGGGCTACAAGCCTTGCCTTATATCTAGCGATTTCATTATTTTCATTTCTTTTTCTTACAAACACCCATTTGAAACCTACAGGGTTTACGCTATTTGGTGTTTGTACTATAGGTCCAAATACTCCACGTTTCTTGAGAGATTCAAGTTCAGCTTGAATAGCTTCTCTCCATTTTGGCCAATCAGTTCTATGTCGACATTCATAGATACTACGTGGTTCATTATCTTCATCATCGCCCTTTGTTATTTCAGTAGCTACTTTGTATGCAAATATGTCATCGATGACTATTTCCTTTCGGTCCCAAATTTCACCCCTCATATGGAATATTGAGCTCTCATTATTTGGTACCGGTACCTTATCCATAATCACTGCAGGGATCTCTTCAGGAGTTTGAGGGAAATTTGGCCGTTGGGAAATATTTTCTTCTGGAAAAATATGGTCCATAATCTCTTCTGGAGCATTATGACCAGGTTCTTCTGGAACCTTAACTTCTTCTGGAGTTTTAGGGCATGATTTCTCATTCAACTTCCTCTTCCGGGGAACTGAATCTTTGGAACCTATAGGTCTGCCACGTTTCTGACGTGCAGCAGTTTCATTAGTGGGAGTTGGAATATTAATTCTTGCAGGTACATTCTTGGCTGGAACAAACGACTTAGTTACATTAGTTGCATCATTGAAGGCATCAGGTAATTGATTTGCAATATCTTGCAAATGCAAAATCCTTTTTACTTCTACCTCACATTGGGGAGATCTAGGATCTAGATGAGACATAGTGGAAGTATTCCACGATAATTCACACCGTTCTTCGGGAACAGGTCGTTGCCTAGAAACTTCTTTATCTCCCCCTAACGGCGGGAAGACTGTCTCATCGAAATGACAATCTGCAAATCTAGCAGTAAATAGATCACCTGTTAAGGGTTCTAAGAATCTTATGATTGAAGGTGAGTCAAAACCTATATAAATCCCCAATCTACGTTGAGGACCCATCTTAGTTCTATTTGGAGGGGGAATAGGGACATGCACAGCACATCCAAACTTTCTAAGATGAGATATATTGGGCTGAATACCTGACACAAGTTGTGCAGGAGAAAAATTATGGTATGAAGTAGGTCTGAGTCTAACAAGATTAGCAGCATGCAAGATAGCATCCCCCCATGCAGAAATTGGAAGTCTGGATTGTAAGAGTAATGGTCTAGCTATTAATTGCAAGCGCTTGATAAAAGCTTCAGCAAGGCCATTCTGGGTATGGACATGGGGGACAGAATGTTCGACTTCTATTCCGATGGATGTGCAGAAGTCATTGAAGATTTTAGAAGAAAATTCAGCTGCATTATCCAATCGGATAGATTTGATAGGGTTATCAGGAAAACTAGCTCTAAGTTTAATAATCTGGGATAATAATCTAGCAAATGCTAAATTTCTAGTGGAGAGTAGGCTCACATATGACCATCTAGTAGATGCATCTATTAGGACCATAAAATATCTAAATGGACCACTAGGAGGGTGTATAGGACCACAGATATCACCTTGAACCCTCTGCAGGAAGGTAGGTGATTCTGTCTTTATTTTCTTAAAAGAAGGTCTAGTGATTAAATTCCCTTGTGAACAGGGGTCATAAAAATGGTCATTTGGAAAAATCAAACTTCGATTGTTAAGAAGATGACCATAGGAATTGTAAATGATCTTTATAAGCATACCTGACCCTGGGTAACCTAATCTATCATGCCAAAGGACCAAATCTTCAGGATTTGGGAACTTCTGGTTCAAGTGAGTGGCATAGGACTCCATAACCCCAATGTGGATAAAGTATAACCCTAAAGATAGGGTTGAGCATTTTTCTAGTATTGAAATATGCTCTCCGTTTTTAGATGTGATGCAGAGGTATTCTAGATTGCCTTCATTTGTAGTTTCTAAATGATATCCATTTGCTCGGATGTCTTTGAAACTCAGTAAATTTCTTCTGGAATTTTCTGAGTATAGAGCATCCTTAATTAGCAAATGAGTACCATTAGGTAAAAGTATATGGGCTCTTCCGGACCCTGTAACTATGTCAGTAGGGCCAGCCACTGTAGTAACCATACGTGAATTATATTCAAGATTTGTAAAGAATTTTCTGTGTTTCAGTATGGTATGTGTTGTTGCATTATCTATCAGGCAAATCTCTTTGCAGTTGGTCATCGTTCCTAAATGATAAGTTATGAGTCAATAAATACCATAAGAGAAGTATCAATGATAAAACTTACTAACACAATTTCTAAGTAAATCACCAGAACGATAATATAAATTGATAATATCCAACAGAATATAAAAATTACTCAACAATGTCTGACAGAATAAAAACTACTGAGTAATGTCTGACTGGAAATAAAAACTACTTAGCAATGTTTGATAGGGAATAAAAACTACTTAGCAATGTCTGACGAAATAAATAAAAGAAAAATTAAAGTCTTCAGAGATCCCAAGATTCAGGGATTTAATGTGCCATCGTCTAACTCATCAAAGTAATCTGAACTTTCCAGGTACGATGCCTTCAGGGGATCGGTCTGCTTCTGGTAATCTTTAGGCCACTCATTGTTTTCTCATGTTTACTGGCACGACAGTTTCTAGACCAATGTCCTTCCTAGGACCCTAATTATCATCTCTTCCAGGATAATACTGGTGTCCACCTCTTCCAGGGTGGTCTCTACCTCTTCCAGAGTAGTTAATTGCGTCCTTCGCTGCCGTGTCTTTCACCTCTCCTTCCTATGCCTCTACCCCTACCTCTATGGATATCATTGACATTTGCTTCTGGCAATGCCAATGATCCAATGGATCTAGAATTATAATTCTTTAACAGTAGGGTATTATGTTTTTCAGCGATCAGGGGAACTTATATGAGTTATGAGTACTTCTGGTACTTCATTCCCCTGTATTGCTGTTGTAGAATGATATTATTTGGGTAGATAGCGTTTTATCGTTCGCTCTTTGCTGCAGGCAAAGTGATCATCTTCTGGTGATCGTAGCGTTTCTTGAGTGCCTTCCAGAGATCTGTAAGATCTAGTATGTTCATATATACATTCTTCAGATCGTGTATGTGGTGCCTAAGGAAGATGAGGGCAAACTATCTACTCGCCAATTCAGAAAATTACTTCCATTGACATTTAATGCATGGAAGTCTAATTTTGTAATGTTTGACATCTGAAGATTTAATAAAGATTAACATTAATTACTATGATTATCATATTCCACATATAAAGGCATGTTGTAGAAAACAAGTGACATGCCATGGACAAAAGCCTATTAATACTCAGTATTAATAGGATCCTTTTAGAAACCACTTGCCAAGGTAGAGCGGGTTCTATGGAACCGTCATGCGCCTTGCCAAGCTTTTCTAAAAAGGTACTAATTGCTTAAATACAACTAATGCAGAGAATAACATATTATGCACATGGAACACAAGATAAATATACAGTATAGAGTCTGTTACAATTAAGGACAATTCTGTCCTTATTTGTAAAACAGATATTGCAAATTGGTCCCTTAGAGGCTAAACAGTTAAATACATAAACAGTGTGTATAAAATAGTAAAATCTGACCGTACCGATGCGTCCAGAATATTTCAGATACCCAAGATCCATATATGGATCGAACAATTTGGCTATAGATCGGGCTTACGAAGCAGAATTGAAATGAATGGTATATATCAAATCAGGCAATCATATATATGTGAGTGCATATAAGAATGGACGGGTCAGATCTGTAAATTACAGTCGGGTCGGGCCTCCTATATAGTAGTCGGGTCGGGTCTACTGTAGTCAGTCGGGTCTGAATTGTATAATGCAGTTGGGTCGGGTTTATGTAGGGTGTCGGGTCTGTACTAAATACAGTCGGGTCGAGCCTGTACATGCAGTCGGGTCTGAGTTTAGGGCTCGGGTCGGGTTTATTATATTAAACTGTCGGGTTTAATCAATGAAGTGCAAACGGGCCGGTTGGGTTTAAGTTGGGTTGGAAACCCAAAATCCAAATTAAAGAAATAAGCTTAAAGTAATTCAATTAGATTACTATTATGCCCTTAGAGTTGTTTCAATTTCCAAAACATATGCCATCAGCTTCTCTGTTAAAGGATAGAAACAGAGTAATGGTTTTCTCTTGGTTCTGGATCTAGGATCACCTAAAACCATTCGAGCTGGTTTCCGTGTGGCCGTGGTTGGTCGGATGCCGAACTACCATGCACAGGCCCTTGGGCATGCGATGCATGAAGCCGGCAACCCGGTTTGCATGAAACCGTACAAGGCCTCGAGCCACTCGGGGTTTATCCGTTGATGGCTTCGGGGTCTCGGCCGGATCGAGCTACGGGCGCCATTACGCTGGCCGGAGACGGTGCCGGGTCTTTGGTCTCCGGCCGAATATGACCGGCGTCTTTGGTCTCACCTCGGGCAAGAGACCATTTTTTTTTTTTTTTTTGATCTTCACCTCGGGCAAGAGACGGTGCCGGGTCTTTGGTCTCCGGCCGAATATGACCGGCGTGCAATGTAAAGGTGATCCAGGCGTACCTGGTTCAGAGAATACCCGTGAGTTGATCGGAGTCGGAGTCGGGGAGGACGAAGCCGGGTTCGTACGTAACGAGATCCGGAGGTCTCCCAAGACGGGATCGGAAGCCGGGGAGGACGAGATCCGAAGCCGGGTGAGAAAAGGTCTTTCTCTCTTCTTCTCTCCCTCTCTCTCTCTCTCTCCGATCTCTCTCTGCAATGGGGTCGGCCGGGTGTGCTCTCGGCTCGTGCTGATAACGTGTTGGGAAAAACTCATAATCTTATTAACACAAGCCCCCTATATATAGGCATAATTGGAGATTGGGATAGAGACGGGGTAAATCTCTAAATCCCAATAATCCAGGGGTCTTTATCCGGTGGGCATCCATATCTGATGTAACCACCGTTTCATAACAAATTCTCAATTCTCATCAGCTGTATAAAGAAAATTGTGCAGTATGATACAAACCAGTCGCCCCTTGAATAAAAAAAAAGGTAAATTATACTTTAACCCCTGTAGTTTAGCCCAAAATCACTTAACCCCCCTGAAGTTTTTTTCATTCCAAATCGGTCCCTATAGTTTTAAATGTTAACACAACACCCCCTTTTGTCCATTACTAAATATCTTTCTTTTGGCAAGTTCAAATTAATCTAATCGAAACTGAATCGAGGGGGGGGCAAAATGCAGTTTACTAATGCCAGGGGTTTTTTTTTGATAAAACTTCAGGGGAGTAAAGTGTAATTTACCCTAAAACATAATATCAAATCTCAAAAACATTAAAGATCGATGATTTAATCATTTTGGAAATTCTCAACGCCCCCTCGCGGTCTTAGTTACACAGTAAAAATAATATTAGGAGGACGCAAACCATCTCCCAGCGTCGAACTTTGCAGGGTTCTCAGTGGAGGAACCGGGCGCACCGCGTGATGACACTGCAGCCGCGCCTGTAAGGGTTGGCGCGACCCCGCCGGACGCAGTTGTAGTAGGACTGGCCCCGGCGGTTGCAGGGGACCCGGTTCCGGGCCAGGGCCCCGTAGCTGATGAACCTGGTGCGGCCGGGAACGCCGAAGAGGCCGCGCCGGCCCATCTCCGACGTCTCTTCGTCGCCGCATTCGCCCACGAGATCGCCGCACATGCTGGAGGAGGCGTCGAGCCCGCCCTCCCCATCGGAGAGGCGGGTGAGGCCGATGGCGGTGGAGTCCCAGTTCGATGCCTCCGCCACCAGGGCTACGGCCATCAAGAGCAGGAGGATCGCCGGACGGAGAGCCATGCGGGTCGGACGGATCCAACCCTAGTGTTTGGAAGATGTTGGCCCTGTAATAATATATGGAGAGAGAGAGAGAGAGAGAGAGAGAGAGAGAGAGAGAGAGAGAGAGAGAGAGAGAGAGAGAGAGAGTTATGGTTTGGCGTTATGTTTGGGGCGCATTTGGCGCGGGATGCGCTCTGTTACTCCCGTTTTGGGCTGTTTTCGTTTAGGGCAAAGGGAAGGTGGGGGAGGTCGTCCAGCGGCAGTTTGGGTTGCTATTTTTTTTAAAAATAATTTTGTCTTAACCCCCTGTCTATCAGTCGATTTAATCTTCGCCTTCAATTTTTTAAAAATTTGAGATAGGGTTATTTTGACTTTGCCCCCTAAATTTTTAATTTGCCTTGAATTAGACTTTACCCCCCATAATTTCATTAATTAGACTTTACCTCCCAAAACTAACTGTTCCATCAGCTCACCATCTAAGAGAAAGGCTGAGCTGACTAAGGGCGTAAAGTCTAATTAATGAAAAACTGGGGGGTAAAGTCTAATTCAAAGCAAAATTTGGGGGGCAAAGTCAAAATATCCTTTTGAGTTACACCCACGGCTCTATCTCTTAGCCATCTATGGGCGTTAGGCTCGCAGATCTGGTGTTGATGAACTGGACGACTGCCGATATTATTTTTACTTGGGTGACTGAATCAACGGATGATAGTACGTTTTTTAAACTTAAAGGAGATCAACGATTGGGATTAGTTTATCCTCCATGACATCCCATCAATAGCTGGAATTGAAGTAGTCATTGCTAGACCCTAGCTAGGAGACACGGATGGGGGGCAAGAGGCTACAACCAAAACCTTAGAAGGGAGGAGGGCCTAATCTCCTCCTCTTTCTCAATCTAATAGCAAAGCAGAGTGTTGGTTGGTGTGTGTCTGGAGGTGGGTGGGTATGTGTGTGTGCGCGTGAGTAGGGGCGTGTGAGGGTGGGTGGGTGTGCCTGGGTGGATGGGTATGCATGTGGGCATGAGTTTCCGGGGGCAGCTGATTTTGAAAATTCCAAAACTGCCTTTAATTTCAGAACAATAATTGGCTCCCTCCAACGGTAGCTACTACCCCCCCCCTCCCTAGGGGTGTAAAAGGGGCCGGGCTAGGTCGGGCCTATAGATGTCAAGCCCAGATGGGCTCGTCGGGCCGGGTCGGATCTCGGGTCAAGGGTTTGAGCCCGGACCTGGCCCGGGTATACACATATGTAGAAATTTCAGGCCGGATTGAGGCAAAAATAATGTTTCTTAATAAAAAAAACTATACACAACACAATACATTTGGCCATGTGGGGGTTTGAAAGCTGAACCTCTACAGGTTTACACAAAACCATGATAACTGCACCTTATTTTCTTTATATATATATATATATATATATATATATATATGTTTAAGTTTTTCAGGTCGGGCTTGCGGTTTCCTTTCGGGCCTATTAGATATAGTGTGTTAGCAGGGGCGTAGCCAGAAAATTTGTTTGGACTGGGCTGAAACAAAACTAGTTTTTTTTACAATGAAACTTTTACTTTTTAAAGAAATACTAAGCAAAATTTTTTAACCGAACATCGACGATACTAGAAATTATATTAATAAAAAAAAAGGATTAATTACACTTTGTCTCCTGAATTTTTGCTCAAAAACATTTAACCCTCGAACGGTTAAAAAACTACATTCTGCCCCATTGAAGTCAAATAAAAATTACAAAATGAGAGAAATTAAGTAGTTGACAAAAGGAGTATTGTGCTAACATTTCAGACTTTAGGGAGCGTTTTGGAACAAAGTAAACTATAGGGGGGGTTAAGTGTTTTTGGCGGCGATTCATGTTTCGTGAGGACTCAGAGGCGATAACGATTCACGTACGTGTCGCGAGGGGCCAAGGGCCTCGCTGGGTTGATGCGGGCTGAGGTCTTGGTTGAGGCGAACTGAGACATGTATTTAATAATAGGATTATTTTGACTTTGACCCCCAAATTTTACCTTGAATTAGACTTTACCCCCCATCTTTTCATTAATTAGATTTTACCCCCCCAAAAGTAACTGTTCCGTCAGTTCACCCTCCTAAACTTTATTTCTTTTCCGTTAGCTCACCCTTTTTCTTATACGGTGAGCTGACAAACAATTAGTTTTGGGGGGTAAAGTCTAATTAATGAAAATATGGGGTGCAAAGTCTAATTCAAGATAAAATTTGGGGGGCAAAGTCAAAATAACTCTTAAAGATATGATAATATGGGTTATTTTTTTCTCAAAACTCGACCGGGCTATAGCCCGGCCGAGCCAACTATTAGATCCGCCCATGTGTGTTAGTATTCTATTAGTCCCACCTCAGCTGTGGTAATGTAAAGGTGTGTTATCTTTCTATATAAGAAGAGGCAGTCTTATGTAATGACAATGAGATTGATGAGATAATACAAGGAGTTTTTCTCCCCAAACCTATTCTCTCTCCCTCCTTTTCGTAACATGGTATCAGAGCCAACCCTCTTGGCCTAGGGTTTCGACGCTCGCCTCTCATGCCTCGGCCTCCTCGGTCGTCGTCGACGACATCGAGGAGACCGGGAATAGTAATTTTTTTTTTTACAATGCGCCTCGCGCACCCGATCGTCGGATCTAACGCGCCTCGCGCACCCGGTTACCGGATCTGACACGCTGTCGTTCCGGCCACCCAGACGCGTGCGAGCCTTCCGGCCTCTCCTGTGTGATCTCTGCTGACCAAACTTGAAGCGCGCGCACATTGGGTCCGACCACTTGTACTCGTCACCTGCACCGGATCTAACAACCGCGCCCGTCGAGCTTCTCTGCGCCCGCTCCTGTCTTGCCGGCTGCCGGAGTCCTGATCTCTTTGATCCGACCGCCTCGACGTCCCAGCCATGCGCCACCGTTCTCTCCGGCCACGCCTGCAGCCCGCCGGCTCAACTGCACCCGTCGCACTGCCAGATCTGGGGCCCCTGGCCATCCCCTCGCGCCGGCTCAGTCGTTCGCCGTCGCTGCTACTCGGCCCTGCATTCGGACACCGGTGCTTGTCGCCCGGCCCTGCATTCCGATCCCGATTCTGCCCGGCCCTACATCCCGATCCCCCGTCAGTCACCTGCTCTCTGCGCCAGCCACCTCCTTCCCTCACGCCGGCCTCCTCCCTACGCCCCGATCACCGTGGGGACCTCGCCGCTGCCGCACGCTGTTGCTGCTGCCCAGATTTCTCTCCCGTCTCCGACTCTCTCTATATCCTCTCACATCTGCATGTCTCTCTCTTTCTTTATCTCTCTTTCTTTCTCTTAAAATGAATCACAACCGTCCCTTGCCCTCTCTTTCGGACTCCATCTCACCCAATCACAACCGTTGGTGCCTATCTCTATTCCCTCTTTTATTCCCCTTCTCTCTCTCTCTAGCTGATCACGACCATCCGATTTGCTTCGGACGGCTGTGCTTTGCGATTTACTACACCGAATGCTGTGGTTTGCGGATCTGCTACATCAGATAGCTATGGTCCCCCTCCGGATCTGTCTCCTCCCTTTCTGCTGAACCTGGCCCTTTGCACCCAGCCTGGTCTTGCCCTTTGTGCCTAGTATCCGGCCTCCTTTTTTTTTCCAGATTCGTCCGCCGTCCTCTCCGGCCCAGCCTGGCGCTGCGGCCCTGCGCTCGAGCTGCCGCTCCTCCTTCGGCTCCAGCCCGTACCCATCGGTCTTGCACCTGCACTCGTGCCATGCGCCCTTGCATTCTACCGGTCCATCTACGCCTGCACTTATGCCCTGCGCTCTGCATTCTACCGGCTTGCCTGCGCCCTACACTCTGTCGGTCTACTTATGCTTTGCGCTCTACCGGCCGACCTATGCCCTTGCGCTCTACAGGTCCATCTGATCTTCTTATCTTACCGATCAAGATCTTCTCTCTCCTTCTGATCGAGTTTCTTTCCCTCCGGTGTCTCTCTCCTTAGCCGGTTGGTTTTATCCTCTTTCTCTTTGGTCGTATGACCCTTGAATCTCCTCTCTCCGATCATAGTTCCGCCGGCTTTCAGATCCTCTTTCTCCCTGGTCATGTGACCTTCAGATCCTCTCTCTTTCCGGTCACTCTTGTGCCGACTTTCGGATCCTCTCTCTCTCTCTCTCTCTCTCTTTCTCCGGTCATACATGTGCCGGGTTTCAGATTCTCTTCCTTTCCTTGGTCATGTGACCCTATCAGCGTTAAGACTCTACATTCTCTCCTTCCTGTATTTTTCTTCTTTGTCATTGATGATTGAGATCTTCTAGGAGGTGTTAAGTGCTTGATTCGGTCGGGTGCTTGCCTCCTATGAGGTCTCACGCATCCACACCTTTTTCTTAGCCGTTCTCTTTCTCCTTTTTCGACCTCTTTTATTGCCGGCTTTTATCACCGTCGGCTTTCTCCTCTCCGATCCTTAGTGATCATTGTCAATTCCCTCGGTTGACCAGCTTACAGGTTGGCCGGGTTCCCTCGGTTGTACTGCTTGCAGGTCAATCAAGTTTCTAGGACGATTTGCTCGCAGCTCACCCTCGCACTATCTTTCCTTTACAGCATAAAAGAATGGGTTATTTGATGTATTTTTTTTCTTCTTTCTTTTATTAAGCAAACTGATGTTGGTTTATACCTTACATCAGTTTGACAGGGGCTATTAGATATAGTGTGTTAGTATTCTATTAGTCCCACCTCGGTTGTGGTAATGTAAAGGTGTGCGTTCTCTCTCTATATAAGGAGGTATAGTCTTATGTAATGACAATGAGATTGATGAGATAATACAAGGAGTTTTTCTCCCCAAACCTATTCTCTCTCCCTCTCTCTACGTAATAGGGCCGGGATTCAGGCTCATGGTGGCAGCCCGAGCTAGGCACATGGTGTGTTCGGGTCGATGGACTTTTTTTACACCCCTAACACCCCCCCCCCCCTCTCCTTTCTCCATGGGATTTTTTTTTTTGATAGAAACCAAGGGGGTTCTATTCATGGCACCCCAGCCTCAAAAGAAGGTCAGTACAATTTACATCGTCTGGGTTCTCAATTACAACAGTCTCAATTTCATCCTATATCCTTTAGAATAGCATTAGCAAAGTCATCCGGAGGCACCACGGGCTAACAGTCTCTCTCAACGACTAGAGTATGAGCCACCATAAGATATGCCACCTGATTTGCCTCTCGGAAAGCATGGTTGACGATATAGTTCTTCTGAACCCCCATGGGATTTTGAAACTTCCAAATCCTCCTCTAATTTCAGAACAATACTTGGGACCAACAAGCTGATATGGCAATCCATGATTGAACCATACCCCCTTAAAACCTGTAGCGTCTACTACTCCATAGATTATCATGTGGGGCCCACATTACCTAGGAAATACAATGAACAATCAGTCATAATAAACATCTCTACCCCAATTCCCAAAGGCAAATCCCACCTCCCCTCGTCTCCTCAATTTATGTATAGTGGATACACTACACATTCAGGCATTATTTGTATCCACCTTCTTTGAATCGGCTGGGGTAGCGGTGGGCTCCGCGGCGGCCGAAAGCTGAGGGGGGCAGACCGGCAAGGGCACGACGTATACCTGCGATTACATGCAATAGAAAAAACGCAATACTATTCAGCCCGAAGGTTTTTCCGATTCCGCTTAGTCCGATTGACGTGGCAGTGAACAACTGGTGGTGTAAAAGATTTAAATTTCGCTAATGGGTTTCAGCCACCAGTTGCACGCTGCCATATCAATCGGGTCGGCGAAATCGGAAAAACCTTTGGGCTGAATAACATTTCTCTAAAAAATAATTAAAATAATTGATAAGATTGGACCAATATTTTGGGGGAAAATTAAATTTGAAATTTTTTTATAATTCTTGTTTGTTGTTATAGATCCCAGAAATTGTGGAATCGAGTTGAATCAATGGGGAGTTTGCGATGATCAGTCTGATCGAGAGATACATCTTGACAATAGGCATCTTTAAAAAAATAATAATAATAATGTACGTATGTCAGGGCAATCCTCCACTCGGTCCTAGTTTCTTGAAATTATACTATATGATCTATTAATTTATTACGATAATGAAATGACTTTCACGTGATAACTATAATAATTGATGTATTTGAATTTTAAATATGAATTTTATTTTGTCAATGCAAGATGTTTTGTTTTTGTCCTTTGTAGTTTGTACTACGAGCGAAAACACAAAATCTTCTTACTATTATTTTATATCTTTGCCCCCTCATGTCAGAAAATCTTGGCTCCGCCACTGTCTGTGCGTGGGTGTATGTGTGGATAGGTGCGTGGGTTGGTGTGTATGTGTGTGTGGGTGAGTGGTTGGGTATGTGGGTGTGCATGGGTGGGTGGTTGGGTATGTGGATGTGTGAGGGTGGTTGTGGTGGGTGTGCAAAGGTGGGTGTGCATGGGTATGCGAGGGCGTGTGTGTGTGCGTGGGTGGTTGGGTATATGTGGATGTGTGTGTGTGGGTAGGTATGTGTGTGAGTGGGTGAGTGTGTGTGGGTGCGTATGAGTGGTTGTGTGAGTGTCTGCGCGGTGGCTATGTGTGGATGGGTATGTGAGTACATATGTTTGTGTGCGTGGGTGTGCATGGATATGTCTAGGGATGGGTGAATTAGTGGGTGCGTACATTTGCATCGGTGGGTGGGTGTGGGGTACATGGGTAGGTGGGTGTGTATGTGGGTGGTGGGTGTTGTATGGGTGGGTGCCTGGGTTGGTGGGTGGGTCAGTATTCGTGCTTATGTGTGTGTGTGTGCGCGCGCATGTGTGGGGGTATGTGTGTGTGGGTGGATGCATGGGTGTGCATCAGTATGAAAGTGTGTACGTGGTTGTGCGTGGGTGTGTGGGTGTACGTATGTGTGTGTGGGTGAATGCGTGGGTTGGTTGGTGGGTAGGTATGTGTATGTAGGTGGGTGGGTAGGTATGTGTGCGTGGCAGGGTGGGTGTGCGTGGGTGGGTGGGTGTATGCATTGGTGTGTATATATATGGGTGAGTATGTGGGTGATAGGGTGTACGTGGGTAGGTGAGTGTATGTGTGTGTGTGGGTGGGTATGCATATGTGTATGTGTGTGTTGGAGGAGTGTTTGGGTGCGTGGGTGGGTGGGCGGGCGTGTATGCGCTTGTGGGTAGGTGGGTATGTATGAGAATGTGGGTGTGTGTGCATAGGTAGGTTGGTAAGTGGGGTGGCTAGGTGTGTGTGCATGGGTGGGTAGGTTTATGGGTGGGTATGTCTGTGTGTGCATGGTAGGGTGCGTGGTTGGGGGGTATGAGTGTGTGGGTGGGTCTGTATCTGTGGGTGTACGTAGGTAGGTGTGCGCATGGGTTGGTGGGTGTGTGTAGGGGTGCGTGGTTGGGTTTGCGTAGGTTGGTGGTTATATATGTGTATGGGTGGGTATGTGTGTGTGTGAGTAGGTGGATGTGCGTGCGTGTGGGTGTTTGGGTGGGGGTATGTGTGTGTGTGGGTAGGCGAGGGTGTGGGTAGGTTGGGAGCGAGAAGGCGAAAAATGATGCTTTACCTCAAAGTAAAAATGTATTTTTGACTTCTATCAGAACTCAAATCTTTTCATTTTATACGAGGCCTTAAAAAGAATGAATCCTTATGCTCAAAGGCACCCTCTCTTGTTTTCCTCCCTAAAAAAAATCCTGCTAGTGTAGCTTTTGAAAAGTATGTAGGGAGCGGTCAATGATAAAAAAGGATTGCTAACGAACTCCAATGGGTGGGTGGGTGGGTGGGTGTGTATATGTGGGTATATGTATGGGATGTATGTGTGTGTGTGTGTGTGGGGGGGGGGGGGTACGTGTGTCCAATAGTAAGTTCATGGGTGGCTACGTATGTGCCGTAGTGGGTGGGTGGTTATATGTGTATGGGTGAGTGGGTGTGCGAGCGTGGGGATATGTACAGGGATTCGTGGGTGGGTTGGTGGGTATATGTGTATATCGGTAGGTGGGTGGTGTTCGTATGTGTGTTGGTGTGTAAGGGTGCATGGGTGGCTGTGTATGTTGTTGGGTATAGTTGTATGAGTGGGTGTGTGTGGGTGAGCGTGGGTTAGTGGGTGTATGTATATGTGGGATAGGTGGGTGGGTATGCGTGGGTGCCTGGGTAAGTACATATGTATGGGTATGGGGGTGGGGTGGGGGGGAGTGTATGTGTATGTGGGAGGAGGGGGGGAATGTGTGTGTGTGGTTGTGTGTGGAAGGATAGGGGGAGTGGGTGTGTTTGGGTTGGTGTGTGGGCGGGCGGTCATGTGTGTGTGCATGGGTAGAGGTATGTGCGTGTGGGTGTGTGGTTATGTATGTGTGGGTGGGTATGTGGGTACGTGGGTGTCTGTATGTATGGGGGTTGGTGTGGGTGCAAATTTTGGCAAGAAGTCTGCAAACATCGGGACCCATCGGCCCTGCCTGGTGGGCCCCCGAAGTCTACAACGGGACCCACCGGCCCTGCCTGGTGGCCCCCCGAAGACTACAACGGGACCCACCGGCCCTGCCTGGTGGGCCCCCGAAGACTACAACGGGACCCACCGACCCTGCCTGGTGGGCCCAAGAGCCTGTGGAATCCCCCAGGAGACGGTAGCGGGACCCATCAGCTTTACCTGGAGGATCCCCAGATACAACAGCAGAAACCGCCATTTGCCATCAGAGAATTCTATAAATAGTAGTCCTTCAAATGTAAAGAGGATCCGATTTCCACTTCTGAGATCTGATTTTCAGAAACCAGAGCTCTGGATTTCAATTTCCATCTTTTCACTTCCTCTCTTCGATCTTCTTCTTGTCTTTAAGAGATAAAAGGGGTTTCAGTGATACTCGGCCTGTCGAGATCACTTCGATACAAGTGTTAGTGAATTCGGGTTGCTCCCTATAGCACGGAGACGTAGGCTTCGGCTGAACTCTGAGATCACATCTCTCACGTCAACTCTCTGATTGCATCTCCTATCTGTTTGCATATTGAAAGTATCAACTTCAATCAATAGATCGAACAATGATCTTCGACTCAAATCTTCAATTGACTGGTGCTGCGAAGTCTTCGGGTCGGCACGAAGATTTTTCCCCATAGTTGGTGGGTATATATGTGTATAGGTGGTATGTGTCACGCCCCATAAATCTGAAACTGATCCCTGGGGTGTGCGGTGAGAAAAACCAAGGGATTTAGGGTTTGGTCGACTAACTGCATCAATTAGGGTTTCTCATAGGACTGCGGCTCTCTCCTAAATGAAAAAGGAGGGAGAAATAAGAAATATTTTAAAACTTGAATTTTATGAAAACATTTTTTTTTTAAAAAGTAGAGAGATAAAATTTTGTCAATAGAGAGGTGACCACGCTCGACCTTCAACAGGGCTATCCTCTTAGCATATGCGGCCTGCTGGTGCCCCACATGCTGACAGAAGTCCCTCTTAAGGAAGCACGAGACTCAAGCCTCTAACGGCGAGCCGAGTAACCTCACCCGCTCTAGCACTCAGGCCCTGGTTTGGGGATTCTATCTACGGGGCTAGTCGATTAGGTCACTTTAAGATTTATATTTTCATAGTGAGCTACACTAGGATTGGGGCCTTGAGGAGAGGCCTACCCAAAAGATTCAGCTGGATCATTACCACTAATACTCACAAAACACTGACTAGACTAAATAATCTTTATTCCAATCCAGGTCAATTACATCGAATGAAAAAGTACTACTACAAAAACTGACATAGTAAAAAGAAAGACAAGCTAAGACTCCAACTCTGCCTCTGGACTACCACCGCTACTCCGGTCCTGAGCCTCTAAACCTGCAGGAGAGTCTACTCGTGGGAAAGAGTAGCCCCCAATGGAAAATTGAGAGATTAGCCAAATTAATGGCTAGTGACATCCTAGTAGCCTTTAATAATATAAAACAACCGATCTAATTAAATTATATTATATTTAGCAGTCCTGATGCATGCTATTAATGTTTATAGAAGAATAACCTAATACTATCAGCAGTCTATATTCTCATGCAATACCTACTGTCACTAGGTTATCTAACATAAAGTTCATTCAATATTCTACAGTAAAACGACCATCTAAATGTCACTAGATTATCACATTCTACCATTCCATAATCCAACATTAGATTCCATAGTTGTTAATTATAAAATATCTATCCTAATATGAACCCCGGATATTTTGTTCATCCTGCCCCCGGTTGGGCATTACTATAGGGCCTTTTATTTCGATGTAGAGGGCCAACTCTCTCGCCGTGCATACTCCCACACCATGCACAAATAACCTATATAATCATAAGGGGTTTCCCGTCTTTCACGGTAGAGCTCTACCGCCTAACTTGCTTTCTTTAGGGTCTTCAACTATCCTAGGACAGGAATTGCTAGGCCAATCCCTACTCGAGGGCACCTCCTATTGGCTTTACCACAATCCTTGCTCGTGACCCCTAGCCTACTGATCTTCGGCTGTGCGCGCAGGGTGGTTCACGGCCCTTGCACGCACGGGGTCCAATCTTTCCACAAGATAGATTATCATATTCTATTATTTTAACAAAGTACCAAAAACTAAACACAGTGAATAACTATCTTTAAATATATACCGAAATAGATAAAAAGATATATGCGTTAATTAATGATTTACAATGGTTTAACCCTGGACCCGCACTGCTCTCGCAACCCATAACAGCACTGCAACTAAAGGTCACATCGTTCTTAAAGCGATTCGACCTACACTTCCCCAAAACTAGTATATTAGGGTTGCCACTCCTTTTAGTACGATGGGTTCTGATAATCATTATTTACTTAAATTATATTTTTATATAAGGGAAAATCTAATTACGGTGTCTATGCAATAATTATAATTATTTTATTAATATTTTAAAATATGCTCATTTTATTAATATTTTAAAGCATGCGTCGCCGGACTCGCGACTTTGCATGCAAGGAGAGGTCCACGTGACCACATGCAGCGATGCCCAGCGGGACCCGCATGCAGTACCATGGACACCTACCCTAGTTGTTCTCATTTCCCACTATCAAAGACCACGGGAAGGGGAGTAGATGTCACCTGGTTGATGAGCATGAACTTCTGCTAGCAACCTCCGCTCCGACTCTGACTGGGTCAACCCGGTCACGAACTGCCAAGTACACACACAACGGTGCATGATTATTGCTTGCTACTGAAAACACTGGTTTAGGCCCGAGTTGGCCGAGTCGAGAAATTTTTCGTCATCGGACGCCGGTCCACTGGTGCCCATAACAATACTCTAATTTCACTTGGGTCGAAACCTAAATTTCACAGGGTCATCGGACCCTAATTACTCATACTGAGGTTAGGTCTAGCGTGTGAGGAATTGTTTCCAAAACGTGAGTTCATTTTTTAGAGAGGGCACGACCTAAGGGATCAAGTAGGATTGCTGCATCTTAGAGGTATCTCAGTGGATTCCAGTGATACTATTAAGTATATTTTGGGATTTACGATTCGATGTCGCCAGTTTCACGACAATCAAGGTTCGTCTAAAAGTTACGATCGATGAAATATTTGCTAAATTGGGACCCATATAGGGACATTTTGGTAATTTATAAATTTTAGGGCAACCATCGTTAATAGCTTTGTCTTGTCGAACTAAGTCCATTACTACTCGTTTTGTCGAGTTCCGACTCGGGATGGTGAATTGATAGTCAAATCAATATTAGGTCAAACCGGACCCAAGGTAGGGGTATTTGGTAACTATGTTTGGTGGGGGCCAAACCGAAGCCAATGGGTAGGTTTCGGAGAACCTAGTCCGTTGCCGTTAATTTCACTGAATTCTGACTTCGGATGGCGACCGAGATAATTCCAGCCATTTTGCACTATGTAACTGAGGGTTTGCTACTTAAGTAGGGCCCACCAACTTAAATGGGCCGACTCACATAAGTGAGTCCACTCACTTAAGTGGGACCAACAAAAGCCTCCCTTCCAGATGGGGGTCACTATTTAGAGTTTTAAATTATTTAATTATTAATAAAATTTATAAGATTTCTTGAATTTTATGCTCACTAAGGGCATTCAAATTTACAAAACCTGCCACTCCCCATTGTTACAGAGAACAAGCTTGGGAGGAGGTTTTTGCGATGCTCTCGGGTCTCGCACTAGGGCTGATCGGCCTCGCCGTTGGCGGCAATCCAAAGGGGGTGCAAAGGAGACCCACATAGTGGTGTCGATTCGGTTTATGGTGGCCCGGATCCTAGCCGGTGAACTCCGTGGTCCAAGACCACCACAAGGTTGGCTCGGGTTGGATTTCGGTCGCTTCGTTGAGAGAGACATTCGGAGTTGTCGGTGTCGGCCGTCCGAATGATTGCTGGGGTGAAGGTGCTCGCACCCACTCACTCACGCTTGCACACACGTATTCTTAGAGGGGAGGAGTCGAGGTGAACCCTGGGTGGGTTAGTGGCCGATGGGGTTCGTCGTTGTTGGCCGGCGAAGCTCTTCGGAGAACTCACCCACACACCCTTGCACACCCACTCACGCTCATATATATACAACACAGAAAGTAAAGAAGTGAAGAAGGACCTGTGGGGCCTTATGGTGGCCATCGGGGTAGTGGCCGAAGGCCATACAATACACACATAGAGAAAGAGAGAAGGGAAGGGCTCCAGTTTATGGCCGGTTGGCCTGCCGAGGTTGTGGCCGGTGGGCATGCACACACACAATCACACGATAGAGAGGGGGGGCTTCGGGTTGTAGTCGGGCAGCCTGCAGGCAGGGTTTTAAATCTCGGCCGATACCGGTACGTACCGGTTTTGGCCGGTTCGAGACCGATACTGCATCCGATCCCGATACCTGGCCCGTATCGGCCGGTACCGGTACGTACTGGTCCGTATCGGCCGGTTCAGGCCGGTACCGACCGGTACGGCCGGTACAGACCGGTACCGACAGGTTAATTTTTTTTTTTTCAGGTTTTTTTTCTCAACCGGTACCGGTCCGTACCGGCCGGTACATACCGGTTCGGGGCCGACCGATACCGTGACCGATACCGTGATTTTAAACCTTGCCTGCAGGTGTTGACCGGCAGTGACAGAGCCGGGTTGGGTTGATCGAATATGAGGACAGGGGATCGACCGTCGGGGTTGTTGACGACGGGGCATAGGGGATCGGGTCGTGGGGTTGTCGGCGACGGCGTCGGGGCCGTGCGACCGGCGATCGGGGCTGATCGGCGTCGAGGTGGCGGGTCGACGTGGAGGGGTAATGGGGCACCGTTGATGGGGTGGCAGCCGTCGGGATAGGTTGCTCATGGGAAGGGGTCATTGGATTCATAAAAAGAGAAAGAAAGAAAGAGGAAACAGGGCAGGGGCTGACCGTTCAGTCGGGGGAGGTTCATCGGCTCCGGCAGCTCCTCCTCCGACCGACTGCTTTCCCTCCGGTGCCGGCAGCCTCCATTCGGGCCGGTTGCTCGCAGCCACCATGGGAGAGGGATCAAGGGAAAGGGAGAGAGAGGGATCAGACAGGAAAAGAGGGAGATCAGAGGGGTGTAGGGGGTTCGACTGAAGGAGGGAAGGGGGTCGGTTAAGGGTTTTAAAGAGGAGGGGCGGTGGCCGGCAGGGTAGGGGCGGCTGGTAGGGTAGGGGGATGCGGCCAGCTGGGTAGGGGGCGGTGACTAGCACGGTAGGGGCGGCTGGTAGGGTAGGGGGATGCGGCCAGCTGGGTAGGGGGCGGCGACTAGCAGGGTAGGGGCGGCGGTCGGCTGGGTAGGGGGCGGCTCGTAAAGTAGAGGGGGGGCAGCTCGGGCGACGATTTTGGGCGGCCGGGCCAGGTCAGATCGGGTTTTGAGAGGGAATCTGGGAGAGGGAGGGATAAGATCGGGTGAAAGGGAGTGAGATCCGAGAGGGAGATCAGGTTTTGGGGGTTGAGGAGAGAGAGAGAGAGAGAGAGAGAGAGAGAGAGAGAGAGAGAGAGAGGAATGAAAGGGTTTGGCTGATAAGGGTTGGTTGAATGGGTTGGATGGGATTAAGAGAGATATAGAGAGAGAGAGGGGGTCAGCTGGGTTGGGGTTGGGTTCGGGATTAAGAGAGAGAAAGAGAGGAAGAGAGATGGGGTTGGGTCGGGTTTTAGGGGTGGGTTTTGGGTTTGATTTTGATTTTTTTTTTATCATTTCCTTTTCTTCTTTTTTTTTTTCTAATACCGGTCGAGCTCTACTCGCGCCTAGCCTGACCCGCCCTCGATTCGGGTCGCACCGGCGTGCGAACCTTGCCGGGTCCGACAAACCTACTACCGTGTTTGATTATTTTATATATATATATATATATATATATATATATATATATATATATATATATATATATATATATATATATATATATATATATATATATATATATATATATATATATATATATATATATATATATATATATATATATATATATATATATATATATATATATATTCGTGCCCTGCCTCGATTCACGTGCTCACAAGCTCGTGTAACTACATCTTCGATGTAGCCCTGCGACTCGTACCCGGGACCCGCTGCCTGGTCCCATTCAAGCACAAATAATGAATCCAAACAATTATTCTAGAAGTGGCCTTAAAATAATATTTAAATGGGACTGGGTTGCCCTGAGCGAAACATCTTGGAGTGTCGGTCATTACATCCTACCCACTGTAGCGCGGGAAAAAAGCACGGGTTGTCTTTATTGCGCGAAATCAGATTACAAGTGTGGCCGGGACCCGGGTGGCTCGGGTGTAGCGAGTCCGGGTTGCGGCGAGTTTTGATTAGGGGATTGTGGGAAAGATCTTCTGGAGGATCCCTTTGATCCGCGTCTCCACGTGGTGTTCGTGCGAGAGCTCTGAAGGGGCTGCCCAGGACAGGGGTCTTTACAGGGTGAGGGTTTTTGGAGAGGCTAAGGAATGTCTACCGTCGCTTTGTCCCTTCCGTGCTTCGCACTTTCTCGGCTAGGGGGTTTTCCGGCTTCGTTCCTCGGTCTTCACGTCTTCCTCGTTCCTTGCTCGACCTCGGCGTCCTTGATCGTCGGTTCGCGGCGTCGATCGTGCTTTTGGCGTTGGCTTCGGCTTCGGCTTGGCTCCGGCGTGGCTCTGGCTTTTGCTTTGCTTCGGCGCTTGCACTTGGACGTAGCCGGGAGAGACTTGCGATGCTTTCGTTCTTCCGGACTTCGCGTCGTATCGGCTAGAACGTGCGGTGCTTTTGCTCGTGACCGGTGTAGTCGCTTGGCTTTGGCACTTGCGTTGCTTTGGCGCGGGCTTTAAGGGGGCTTTGCTTTGGCTTCTTGCGTTGGCTTTAGCTTCAACGTCAACTCGATCTTCTTCTTCGAACGACGTGGGCTACTTCTCCGGTGCTTCGACGGTTTGCGTGTCGATTGGACTTCTCTTCTTCTCCGGGCTTCTTTGGCGTGATCGGAGTCGAAGAATGCTTTCGACGATAGTGGGGGTAGCACCGCTCTCCCGTGCGACGGTTGTGGCGTCGGCTTTTGTTGATGAAGACGACGAGGGTAGCGACGGTCTCCGTGCGACGGTTGTAGCGTCGGCTTTTGTTCGTGAAGACGGCGGGGGTAACGACGCTTCAGACGGTCTGCTCCAGGCTTTCTTCTTCGTGGATGGCGTAGGCGTTTGTTGAAGACGACGGGGTGATGACGCTTCGTTTCTCTCCTCCGGGCTTTGGAGCTTGATCGGGATCGAGGATTTGTTGGAGCCGACGGGGTAGTGCCGCTCCGAGCTTCTTCTCCGGACTTTGCTTCTGGCATCTTCGGAGTCGAAGGGTCTTTTTCTCCGAGCTTTCTTCTTCGTGCACGGAGTTGAAGTCTTGATCTTCGTGTGCAAGGGTCTTCACGTTGATGAGGGCTTTCGGTAAGCCGATCCCGACGGGACAGGCTTGACCGTGCCTCGTGAAGCCTTGGGTCGATGAGGAAGCGTGCTGGAGTCGCTCTCTTGATCTTCGTGTGCAAGGGTCTTCACGTCGATGAGAGCTTTCGGTAAGCCAATCCCGATGGGACAGGCTTGACCGTGGCTCGTGAAGCCTTGGGTCGATGAAGAAGCGTCTCCTCTTCTGCAGAGCTCCCGCGCTTCGTCTTCAGTCTTCAACCATCGACCCCTTGAATCTTCCCCCACCCCCTCTATTTATAGGCAAAGGGGAGGGGAGAGAGATATGGGAACTTTTAATTTTAAATCCCTTTTGTATCTCTCTCATAATTGCCCGGGATTTATTCATCCATTGATGAGGGGAATAACACTTATTCGTTTTCCTTTTCTGGCGAGGCAATTATGGCTGGATTTCGCACACGAAATCGATGGTGATCGGGCGCTTCGTCTTGTGCGTCGGATCGAGGGATCGGCGCAGATCCGCGTGTGTGCAGACGTCATACGCAACCTCCCCCCGCGCATGGCGGTATTTATTTCCTTTTCTTCCTTTTCTTTCCTTTTCTTTTCTTTCCTTTTTTTTCTTTCCTTTTCTTTTCTTTCTTTTCTTTTTCTTTCCTTTTCTTTTCATTCCTTGCTGGGCCGGCCGGCCCCTCTATGGGGTTCGGGTCCTAGTAGGGCCGGCCCCCATGGGGTTCGGACCCTAGTAGGGGCCGGCCCCCTTTTAAGCGTGGGGTCCGGGTCCTCCTTTGCTAGGTGCGAGTCGGGTCCGAGTCCGCACCGGTGCGTGCGAGTCGGGTCCGCGTGTCGGGTTTGCATCCGCGTCGGCACACGTAAGTCGGATCCGGGTCCGACGAAATTCGTGTGTCTACAAATGCCCCCTCAAGGACGAGCGCGTCGGTGAGAGCGTGTAGGGTTTGGACACGTAGTAATCGTAGAGCGCTTGTCCTTGATTCCTTTTGTGGGCAGGGTTGGGAGTCTATTTAAGGACCCCTACCCCCTTCATCCGCCATTGTGCTTCTTTGCGAAGGTTCTGCCGGCTTCTGGAGACCACCGTCGAAAAGAGCTGCCTGGGGTTGCACGCGACTTGCTCCGTCTTCCCGGTGTCGCCTCTTTCGTCGACGGCGATGGTGCGCGATTTGGCGATCGTTGCGAAGGCGGGCTCGAAGCGACGATGCGGCGAGGATCGAGGCGCGGAGGATGGAGGAGCGCGGCTGAGGTGTGGGTCGCCTTCGCCACCTCTCTCTTCCTTCTTCTTCTTCTTCTTCTTTTCTTTTCCTTTTTCTTTTCTTTTTTTTTTCTTTTTTTTTTTCCTTTTTCTTTTTCTTTCTTCTTCTTCTTCTCCGTTGGTCCTGGGCTGCGGAGGCAGCATCGGCAACGGTGCCGGCGCGGGGCTGCGCGCGGGCGGCGCGGGACCGGAGGCGGCGCGGTGGCCGGGCGCGGGGCGGCGCGCGGTGTGTGAGCGTGGAGGCCAGGCGCGGGGGCCGGGCGCGGGGCGGCGCGCGGCGTCGAAGTCGGGACCGACGGCTGCGGGGGCCCGAACGGGTCGGCGGTGGGCCGGCAGCTTGGGGTGCGAGGCCGAGACGAGCGGCGAAGAAGGAGGGGCCGGCAGCTGCGGGGGCCCGAATGGGTCGGCGAAGAAGGAGGGGGGGCTGCGGGCTCCCCCCCCCCTTTTCTTTTTTCTGTGGTGTCGGGTACTCATTGGTGAGAGGGGCATGGGCCCCGGCTGCCTCTGCTGCTCTTTTTTTTTTTTGCTGTCGGGCCGTTGATTGGGGGGAGGGGGCTGTCGGCCCCCCTCTTCTTTGCGGGCCTGGCTATTGCTGCTGCTACTCTTTCCTTTTTTTTTTTGATGTGCACTTGTCTTGACTTGCTTCCCTTCATGGTCCTCTAGGGCTTGCGCCTTTGAGAGCTTGACTTCGTCGGGGTGGATAGCCGAGGACTTCTCCGATGGGAAGAGGTGCCTTCGCTTTCCCCACACTCGTGTGCACCGTTATCGCAACTCGAGGCGGGAAGCCCTTTTGTCGTTGCTCCGTGTCTTTGTCCACGAGCGCATCACGGAAGATGGAGTCGCGGATGTGACTTATGGGATGTCGAAATTGAGCGAGAAGATCTATACTAACGAAGGGATTTCCATGAAGCTTCTCCGGCCGAGTTTGAGTATTCCGTTCCACCATTGTGATGAAGACTTCGTGCCTACGCCGGTTGTTGCCTCGAAGATCTATGCCCGATTGACGCGATGGGGTCCCGATTCTTGGCCTCGGGGAGATGTCCAATACCTTTGCGGCTTTCGCGAATGGATGGGCGAGCTCTACGAGGTCTTTGGCGCGGAACCCGAGATGAACTTATTAGCCAAGTTTATGGCACCGGCTCGTCGAGAGTACAGCCGTCCTGAGGGGATGTACCACGCACTTTGTGAGCTCTGGTGTCCGGACACCAATACTTTCCTCACTGGAGCGGGATAGATAGGAATCTCGCTTCGCGACATCCACATCTTTTTCGGGTGCCCTGAAGTACAGAATTACTACCAGGAGGAGGTGCCAGCCTTGATGGATCTGTTGGACAGCAGCTACGCCCCGAGTTCTTGCCTTCTTTTGTTCAAGGTATATGCTATCATTGCGGTGCGGGATCAGTCAGATCGAGTGCGTCCTTTTTCTTGGGTCGACTTTTGGTTCAGAGGCGAGTATAGGTCTCCAGCACCTTCGGCTCACCCCATGTGGAAGGTCGCTCAGATGCAGAGACCTCCGCTTCGCTCCTTCGTGAGACCTATCGACTCTTTGGCTCGAGAGAAGCATTCAATGGAGGGAAAGCAGTGTCCCTGGGAAATCCTTGGCTTGAGTTGTGACAGCGAGGAGTGACGAGCGGTTTACCGAGCTGCCGGGCTGGTCATCTTCCTCTGTCGGTTCGTGCTTCCGTGCTCTGGTGAGGTTATCCGTCCGGGGACCTTCCTTGCAGCTTCCAGGATGGAGAGAGGCGAGCTTTTTAATCTAGCCCCGGCCATATTATGCGCCTTGTACCGGGCTCTCAGTGGGACTTACTGGGACTTATCTGGCTCGGATAAGGCCAAGGAGGAGCTTGGCCGGTCGGCTGCGTTCGGACCCTTGCACTACTTGTACGGCTGGATTTTTGCCAGACATGGGCATCCAGCTGAATTATCGTTCCTGCCCGGGATAGGGGGGATTTTAAATGCCTTTATCAGCTGGGAGTGTCCGAGAGAGTGTGCTCGCACCCTTTTGAGGAAGATGGGAAACGCCGACTTTGAATTTCTGGTGGAGCATTCGGTACTACCTTTGGAGAGGTCGACTGTTTTCGACAACGAGGAGCTCCCGGACCACCTATACTGGAACATGGTCAGTTGCCGCCCTGGCTACTTGGTTTGGCGAAAGGGGGACGTGGTAGAGGTGGAGTAGTACTCCCCTCACCGCTTCGCTCGCCAATAGGGATTTTGACAGGAAGTTCCTGGCATGCCTCAGCAGTTACAGGGGCGCATCAGTCCGCAGGAGGGTTACCGCCTCTGGGCTTCTCTCTACGCTCGGTCGACCGACAACAGCTTCTTCCCTGGGACCAAATCCGGGTTTCGGGACGCTGCCACTCCGGAGTACTGCAAGTGGATTGAAGGGCGAGTTTCTCCTTTGCTTGCGAGTTTCCCGGTCGACGTCTTGGCGAGCAGCGGGTTCAGGAATTTTTGCTTCAATTATTCTGCGGGAGTGGAGGACCGCCGCCTCCGACTGGGGCTTCAAAGAGCGCAGAGGAGCTGTAGCCGTCTTTCCAGTGCTCGTCGTGTCCCTTCTTCCGTTCCGGCGTTAGACGCCGAGCTTACTAGTACCCCTGGGGCATCTTGTTTCCCGAAGGCCGAAATTGAGGGTGTCCCTCCTAAACGAAGAAAAGTTTGCATTCCTCGCGGGATGGTCCCAAGGGTCCCTTGTCTGGTGGAGGATGCCGAGGAGCCTGGACTTCTGAAAGATGAAGTGATTCCCCCGTCTAGGACTGCTTCATCTGACCACACAGGTATGGAGTTCTCTTTATTTTATTTGCCCTCTATGTTCAGGAAGTTTCATCACACTGAGCATCGTATCTTCCTTTTGACCAGATTCCGTTATAGTGGTAGAGCGTGGAGCGAGCTCTCCGAAGGCGCCTCTCGGGCACTCGTCCACTGATGCTGCGCAGGAAGTGCCCGGAGCCTGTGGGCTAGACATCCCTCTGGACGATCTGGATCTCCTTAGACTTTGCGGGGAGAATTTCCCTAGTGGCGACATCGACCTGGACGACATCGACGTTGATGCTTTGTCTTTCCACGAGGAGGCTGAAGTCTCTAGCGTCGACAAGCGGCACTCCCCGGTTACTGTACCCTCGTGCCAGTTGGGGGAGACGGTTGTTGCAGCGGTAGTGGCGGTTTCTCCGGTTCTGCCACCTTTGTTGGCGCAGGCGGTTCCTGTCGCGACTGCAGTGGGAGGGAAGGTCTTGCCTACCTACTCCGAGGCACCTCGCCCGGATTTAAGGCCGAGGAGCAAAGTTTCAGAGTTCCTTCTTGCGAGCTGCCGGTAGTATATCAAGTCGATGTTGGAGCCTTTCCAAAATGCTGGCTTTGGCGCTCTCCAGGACTGGTGGTCGACGGACGGTGCGGAGTTTTGCGCGAGACTGGAGGAGTTCAAAGTCGACAGCTCTTCTTTCGTCGCTCAGATGACCTTGCTTGTGGCCGATGGCGAGGTTTATCGATCCCGGTGAGCTTTGCTAGAGGGGAGCTCCCCTTCTGAGTTGGAGGCTGCTGAGGCGAGTCTAAGTCAGTCAAAGCTCCAACTTGCGGAGGCGACTTCCAGCCTGTCGAAGGCTCAGAGGAAGATAGATTCTGTGCGTGCCTCGATTCGAAAGGCGGAGTCTCGTCTGGAGCGAGCCGAGGCCGCGGAGAGTGCTTTGAAGGCGAGTTGCTCGAAGCAGCAGTCGGACTTGGCGACCCATCGTGAGCTTCTGGCCACCCGCCCCGCGGAACTTCAACGAGTGGAGGCAACTAGAGAGGAGTTACTACGCCGTCTTCGAGCTATGGACACCTTCTTCTAGTTGTTCCTTGTTTCATTGTAACTTTCTTTTCGGGACTTATGCCATGTATCGCCTTTTCTTCATATAATAATATCGCCTCGTTTTGCCATATCTTTTGCATGGACCATTGTTGGCTTTTTCTTTTGGTCGGACTGAACCTGAAGTAACTTCTCAGGCTGCCTACGTACCCCCCTAAGGGGGATCAAGTCACACGTAGTTCATTTTTTTTTTTTACGCAAGGGGTGTGGTCTTGCTTTAGGCATAGTACCTTTTGAGGTACTTGCTATTGATGGGGCCGAGTGTCAGCCCTTCTGGCGTGGTGAGGAGATAGGCGTCGTTGGAGTAGACTTCCTTGATAGAATGCGGGCCATCCCACTTGTCAGTGTGCGGAAGGACATCCGGTAAGCCCATAGTGCTTCGTCCATGCGTTCGTGCCAATCTTTCTTTGTCTTCGAGACGATTTTCTCCAGCAGCTTGCACAGAGTCTTGTTGAAGGCTTATGCCAGACCGTTGGCCGGAGCGTTGTACATCGTCGAACAATTCTGCTTAATGTTGTACAATGCGCAAAACTGGCTGACGGCAGCATTCTTGAACTGCTTCATGTTATCTGTTACGATGTAGCGGGGGACTCCATAGCGGAAGATGATGTCATTCTGGATAAAGCTGATGACGGAGTGCTTTGTAACTTCCCGCAGAGGCGTTGCTTCAGCCCACTTGGAGAAGTAGTCCGTTGTCGCCAAGATGTAGAGATGTTGCTTGGATGACTTGGGCAGAGGATCGACGATATCGAGACCCCATCCGTCGAAGGGCCAAGACGCGATTGTTGGGTGTAAAGGCTCCGGAGGTTGACGGATGTAGTCCCCGTGCATCTGGCAAGCTTGACATCTTCTTGCGTACTCCAAGCTGTCCTTGATCATGGTAGGCCAGTAGTATCCCATCCTCCTGACGCGGAAGTGAAGTTTCGGACCGGACTGGTGCGATCCGCAGATTCCAGCGTGTACTTCTTCGAGCGCGGCTTCTGCTTCTTCTTTCGCGAGGCACCTCAGAAGTGTGCCATCGTAGCTTCGTCGGTATAGCTCGTCGTTGAAGTGGTAGAACCTTAGAGACCTTCGGCGGATGTCACCTTTGCGTTTCGGATCCTCGGGGAGTTTACCATGAACGAGATAATCTACAAAGGGCTACCTCCAGTCTTGTTCTTTAATCTCGAGGACATGCACCGCGTTGGTTTGAACTGGTACTTTGAGTGGACCTTCTTCTGCGGTGATGACGAATCTCCTGCAGACGGGGACGACTAGCGAACGTTCCTCTGGAAACGGGAGTGTAGCCGCCAGATTTACGAGTGTGTCAGCCTGCTGATTAAGGTTTCGGGAAACGTGCTGAATGAAAGCAGCTTTGAGTTTGCCGAGGAGCTCCACTGCCCGCGCATGCAATGGCACCAGGTCTTCTTTGTTGACTTCGTATGCCTCCAGGACTTGCTGGATCACAAGTTGGGAGTCTCCAAAAATCTCTAGTCCTTGAAGCTTCATTTCGTCAGCCAGCTCGAGACCGATGAGCAGGGCTTGATATTCTGCCACGTTGTTGGAACATGATTCCGACAGCAGGAATGAGAAGGGGAGTATTTCGTTGTCCGGAGTGACGAAGATGACTCCGGCTCCCGCTATGTCTTGCCTAGCTGTGCCGTCGAAGAACATTTTCCATGATGGGGCGACGCCGACGGAGAACACTTCTTCATCTGGAAGATCTTCTGATAATTCCCATTCCGCCGGGAGAGGGTATTCTGCGAGGAAGTCCGCGAGGGCCTGCCCTTTAACCGCTTTTTGTGGCACGAAGGTGATGTCGAATTCAAGTAGCAGCAGGGCCCACTTGGCCAGACGTCCGGAAAGCACTGGTCTCGACATGATGTACTTGAGGGGATCGGCCTTCGAGACGAGTCTGATGGTGTGAGCCAGCATATAGTGTCGCAGCTTTTTCGTGGCAAAGATGAGCGCTAAGCAGACCTTCTCGATTGAGGAGTAATTCAGCTCTGCGCCGACGAGAGTGCGACTCAAGTAGTAGCAGGCTGTCTCCATGCCAAGTTCATTGTTCTGAGCCAGGAGTGCCCCCAAGGATTGCTCCTGGGCGGCAATGTAGAGGATGAGCAGCCTTCCTTGAACTGGTGCTGATAGAACTGGTGGCTTCAGTAGGTATGCTTTGATGTTTTGGAGTGCTTCTTGGCAAGCTTCATCCCATTTGAACGGCGCTCCTTTCTTCATGAGGCGACTAAAGGGGTGGCACTTTCCGGCCAGGTTGGCAATGAATCTTCGGATATACGCCAAGTGCCCTTGGAGGCCTCTGAGGTCTCGCACTGTCTTTGGTGCGGGCATATTGACGATAGCATCAATTTTGGATTGATCTATCTCAATGCCACGATGTCGGACGATGAAGCCGAGGAACTTGCCTGAGGAGACTCTGAATGCGCACTTGAGTGGATTCATACGGAGTTGGTACCTTCGAAGCCGTTTGAAGATTAGCTCGAGATCTTGTAGATGTGCCGACTTCTTCTTGGATTTCACCACGAGGTCGTTGACATAACACTCCACGTTTTGATAAAGAATGTCGTCGAAGATTTTCTGCATAGCTCGCTGGTAGGTGGCTCCCGCGTTCTTCAAGCCGAACGGCATTACTTTATAGCAGTAGATTCCTTTCGGTGTGCGGAATGCCGTGAGCTCCTCGTCTTTGGGTGCCATCCGAATCTGATTATAGCCCGATGATCCGTCCATGAAAGTTAGCACCTCGTGACCTGTTGTTGCGTCCACCATTAGCTCCGTGATCGGCAAGGGGAAGTCGTCCTTTGGACATGCGTTGTTCAAGTCTCTGAAGTCCACGCACACTCGAATTTGGCCGTTCTTCTTTTTGACTGGGACGACACTAGAGATCCATGTCGGGTACTTGACCTCTCGAATGAAGCCGGCTTCGATCAACTTGTTGATTTCACCTTCTATTTGGGGTACTAGTTCTGGCCGGTAGCGTCTTTGTCCTTGCTTTATAGCGCTGGCTCCGTGTTTGACGCTGAGCTGGTGCACTGCGATTTTGGGATCGAGGCCTGGCATCTCCTTGTAGGACCATGCGAAGACGTCTCTGTATTCTTTAAGCAGTTTGATGTATGCGGCTTCTTCCTCAGGGGTCAAAAGTGTGCCGACGAATGTAGGCCGAGGTTCCGTCTCTATGCCCAAGTTGATTTCCTTCAAGTCATCAACGGTGGACTGCCCCCCTTCTTCGAGGACTGGCGGGGCATCGGGCAACTCGTCGTCCGAAGTAGAAGTATCGCCGTTGTCGGGATCCGTAATGGAGATATGATTGACGGCCGCCATGGGTGGGTGGGTGGGTGTTGAGACGAAGTCCTCGATTGACATTCCCAGACGATCGAATACTGACTTCTTCTTTGAGTGCTTAACTGGCCTGAGCCTTTCGAACACGGATGTACGCTTTAGATTCGACTGGTTTCTACCACCTCTGATTTGCTTCTGGAGCAAGGCTTGGCATCGAGCTCTTCGCCGTCTTCTTTTGCTGTCGGGACGGCTTGCGTAGGAAGAGCATGCATCAGAAATTGTTGATCCTTCAGCTGCTTCGTCTACCATCTTCGCCCCGATGTAGTTGGAGGTGAAGGTCTTCTTCGCCGCGGTTCTGATGACCAACGGAGCTTGACTGGAGCCGATGCCTCGGCGGTTCGGGAGAATTTGTTCTCCGCTTTGAAATAGCCGAGCTTGAGTTCTCGTCATCCCATTTGGAGTTGCTGCTGGTGGAAGTGTGCCCATGGCGCTTTCTCTGTCGTAACCGACTTTGAACAACAACTTAGCAACATTTTGCCCCCAACTTCCTTTCGGCTTGAATGCAAGCTGATTGGGGTCGACTGATTCGGTAGGCCCGCTCGGGTTCGGAGCTTGCGTCAGACTGGGTAATGGCAACGTCATTTCTTGAAGGGTAACGACATTGGCCTGTGATAACGACGGGGCCAGCTTCCTTGTCGGAGTAGAAGGCGATCGCTCGGATTTACGGAGTCACTGAGGCACGAGACGCAGGACTGGCGTCGCTTGGGCGGGCAACGGGGTATATTGCACGACTCTTGACTCGGGGCTGATGCGCATCCTTTGTCTAAATTTCGGCGTTCCTTGGACCTTGAGTCTTGCCTCGTCAGAAGGTGGCATCGGATTTGCGGGAGGAGGAGTCTTATCCTGCTTCACTTCTTCAATCTTCTGGACTCGAGGGGCTTTAGCTGGAAGAACTTCCGCGACTAGGCCCTTTGCTTGGTAGAACTTAGCATCGACCAAGTGTGCCTCGGCCTCGTTGAATGGCTTGTCGTCCGCAACTATGCACCTCTCCACGCCTTCTTCGTAGTACTTGAGGCACTGGTGCCAGGTGGATACCACGATGCCGTTCTCGTGCAGCCATGGTCTTCCTAACAGGAGACGATATGATGTCTGGCAATCGATGATGTGGAAGAGGACCGTTGTGTCCAGCGGGCCGATTGACAGCTTCAGGCGGATGATTCCGATAGTGGACTGTTCGCCCTGGTTGAACCCTTGAATGAGCAACTGACTCGACGAGAGCTGGTCGTTGGTAATGCCGAGTTGCCGCATTGTCTGGATAGGCATGATGTTGACGGCGGAGCCACAGTCCAACAGGATTCGGTTCACTGGCTTCTCCTTGATGTATCCCGAAACGTAAAGAGGCCGGTTGTGCAATCGCGTCCCGAGTTGCAGGTCCTCATCTGAAAAGGTTATCGTCGCATCACACGAGGCCACAGCTCTGCACTTCTGGTCGTTCTTTCTCTTCCTTTTGTAGCTATCTAGATCGGCTAAGGCCGCAGCCATAGCCAGGCGAGCCTTCTTCGGGAGATGCAAAGCTTCTACGAGAGGCATGTGCAGGATTGCTTCGTCGTGAGAGGCGGTGCCCCCTTCGTTGGAGTCGTTTCCCTCATCGGTGGAGTCGCCTTCTTCAGAAGTTTCGCTTTCGTTCTTTCCTTCCGACGCCTCATGAACTTCGACCATGCAACAAGACACCTTGACGTGTTGGTCCACTGGGAGGAAGTGATCCGGGAAGAACTCCTGCAGGGTTGTCGGCTCTGGAAGGCTCTGCTGAAGGAGATCGTCTTGGCTTGCTGGCGGTACTTTGAACGCCTTCCTCCCTGGAGTCTTGGTTTTCTTCTTGTAGGTCTTCCGCTTGGTGAACCCCCTCATCACACGGTCTTGTTTGAGCTTCTTTTCTTGCCACGGCTTTCGCCGCCGCAATAGCATGACCCATGCTTCTTCGTCGGTGGATTCCCCTTCGCTAGGATGATGGTCGGTAGCAGCAACTGGTTCCCTCGAAGACACTTGTTCTTCTGGAGGCTCTACTGGCTCGTCTTCCGATCCCCAGCCGGTGGGCTTGATTTCGTCGATTGAAACGGACGGAGGCCTTGAGTAGAGGACGTAATAGTCGAACTTCCCCGAAGGCTGGCCTAGCAGACCGACTTCCGGATCTCCTTGCTCGTATCTTTCCCGAAGAGCACGTTGGGACATAGCTTGACTGGAAGGGACTTGCTCTTCTTGAGGCTCCACTGGCTCGTCTTTCGATCCCCAGCCGGTGGGCTTGATTTCGTCGATTGAAATGGATAGAGGCCTTGAGTAGAGGACGTAATAGTCAAACTTCCCCGAAGGCTGGCCCAGCAGACCGACTTCTGGATCTCCTTGCTCGTATCTCCTTTGGAGCGCTCATTGGGATGCAGCATTGCTTGGAAGAGGTGCTGGCGTGAGCGATGGTTGCCCCCAGGGCAGCGGCGTTTCCTCCTTGGTGGGCGCAGGAGTGCGTTGACGTCGCTTCGAGACTTTCGGCTGGGAAGTTGACTTAGCGATTGGCGCTTGACGGTTGACACGCAATTTGGGCATGTTTCGCCGAGCAGCAACGAGTACCGGCGAGAAGGAGCCGAAGGTGATGGACGTTATGTTGGCCGTAGCAACTTCTCCGGAGTCGATCTCTATATTCCCTTGCTTTGCGAGCGCCATGATTCTTTCTTTGAAGATGAAGCATCTTTCGATGGGATGACTTACCACCCGATGGTATTTGTAGAAGAGAGGGTCGTCGACGCGATGCATCTACTCGGGCCTCTTCGAAGGAGGGAGCTCTATCATCTTCTCTTGCAGCAGTTGGTCGAACATGGAGGAGACTTCCGAGTCTGGGAAGGGGTACTCCTTGGCTTCGAGCTCCTCGAGAGTCATTCTTTGTCTTGGCGGTGGTATGGCGACTCCCTTCTTCTGATCCGGCTTGCCACCGATCTTGAGCGGTTTGGAGGTTGAAGCGACGTCAGCAACATTGACTTGTTTCGGTTTCGGTGCCGGTGGCTTGTCCTTCTTCTCCACCTTCAAGAAGTCTTTGTTCTTCGAGTCCCCGCGGCTTGCTAGGTTGAGTTCCATGTCGTGAGCCCGGGTCGCGAGTTCTTCGAAAGACCGAGGCTTGATACCTTTGAGGATGTAGAGCAGGCCCCAATGCATGCCTTGGGTGCACATCTCGATGGCCGAGTCTTCAGACAAGCGGTCTCGTGAATTCAGCGCGAGGTTCCTCCATCTGTCGATGTAGTCGATCACCGGCTCGTCCTTCCTTTACTTGACTACAGTAAGCTCGGTCATGCTGACGGTTCGTTTGGTGCTGTAGAAGCGATTGAGGAACTCCCTCTCCATCTGATCCCAGCTGTCGATGATCCCTGGAGGAAGATCAACGTACCAGTCGAACGCGTTGCCTTTGAGGGTACGAACGAATTGCTTCACCATCTCGTCACCATATATGCCGGCATTATTGCAGGTCTCGATGAAGTGGGCGACGTGCTGTCTCGGATTCCCTTTCCGTCGAAGTGCTGGAATTTTGGGGGCTGGAATCCGACTGGGAAGCGTAGCTGCTGGATTCTCGCAGTGTAGGGCTTCGAGTATGCCGCCGTGATCGGAGGAAGGCTACTGCCGTGGGAACGCATCATGTCGGCTATCAACGCTTGGACTTGCTGAGCATTCATCGTTGCCGTTGCCGGAGGTTGTGTGGCCACCGAGGCTGGTGCTGGGGAGACGACTTCCACTGGGACGGGAGCCGAGGAGAGCGCTGGAGTAACTGCTTGAATCGTCGGAACAACCTCTGCAGGAGCGGGAATTGAAGACGGAACTGGAGCGGCTACTGGAGAGGCGACGGGTTGGCCAACTGCTGCAGCATCCTTTGTGCTTAGCTTTTGGAGCAGAGTGTTGATGTGACGATCCTTCTCCTCCATCAGTCGAGTAATCTGCGCCATGTGCTCGCTCATCTGCATGACTTGGAGCTGAAGAGCGGACGGAGGGTGGTGACGGAGAACGTCTCGATGTTGCACGCTAGCATCCTCGCCATCGTCATCGGAGATGTAGTTACGCCGACTTGCTTCTGGCTGATGATTGATGTTTGCCCCCTGCAGAGGAGGTGCAACGTTCGCTGGAGAACCCGAACGGGCTCGGGGCTGGGGCTGGTCCTCCCCAAACTTCTGGACATGGACTCCAGGATCGAGGCTCGTTTCTTCATGCACCAGGGCCTCGTTGGCGCTTTGGCGAGCATCTCCGGTAGTAGCTTCTGGCACGAAGACATCCGCAAGAGTCCTAGTACGCCGAGTGTAGACGCGCACCATTGGAGGAGCATCACCCTCTGGATTTACTGGATCGCCGTGTCGGAGTAGAGGGAACTCGGCGATTGGTGAGAGGCTTGGAGCAAACGCATCGTTGTTTGTTCCGGCCATCGCGAACTTCAAGCAGCTTCTTCAACCGTACGGATGAAAGGAGAAGAGGTCCCACCGGGCGTGCCAGAAATCTGTAGCGCGGGAAAAAAGCATGGGTCATCTTTATTGCGCGAAATCAGATTACAAGTGTGGCCGGGACCCGGGTGGCTCAGGTGTAGCGAGTCCGGGTTGCGGCGAGTTTTGATCAGGGGATTGTGGGAAAGATCTTCTGGAGGATCCCTTTGATCCGCGTCTCCACGTGGTGTTCGTGCGAGAGCTCTGAAGGGGCTGCCCAGGACAGGGGTCTTTACAGGGTGAGGGTTTTTGGAGAGGCTAAGGAATGTCTACCGTCGCTTTGTCCCTTCCGTGCTTCGCGCTTTCTCGGCTAGGGGGTTTTCCGGCTTCGTTCCTCGGTCTTCGCGTCTTCCTCGTTCCTTGCTCGACCTCGGCGTCCTTGATCGTCGGTTCGCGGCGTCGATCGTGCTTTTGGCGTTGGCTTCGGCTTCGGCTTTTCGGCTTTGGCTTGGCTCCGGCGTGGCTCTGGCTTTTGCTTTGCTTCGGCTCTTGCACTTGGACGTAGCCGGGAGAGACTTGCGATGCTTTCATTCTTCCGGACTTCGCATCGTATCAACTAGAACGTGCGGTGCTTTTGCTCGTGACCGGCGTAGTCGCTTGGCTTTGGCACTTGCGTTGCTTTGGCGCGGGCTTTACAAGGGCTTTGCTTTGGCTTCTTGCGTTGGCTTTAGCTTCAGCGTCAACTCGATCTTCTTCTTCAAACGATGTGGGCTACTTCTCCGGTGCTTCGATGGTTTGCGTGTCGACTGGACTTCTCTTCTTCTCCGGGCTTCTTTGGCGTGATCGGAGTCGAAGAATGCTTTCGAAGATAGTGGGAGTAGCACCGCTCTCCGTGCGACGGTTGTGGCGTCGACTTTTGTTGATGAAGACGATGAGGGTAGCGACGGTCTCCGTGCGACGGTTGTAGCGTCGGCTTTTGTTGGTGAAGACGGCAGGGTAACGACGCTTCAGACGGTCTGCTCCAGGCTTTCTTCTTCGTGGATGGCACAGGCGTTTGTTGAAGACGACGGGGTGATGACGCTTCGTTTCTCTCCTCCGGGCTTTGGAGCTTGATCGGGATCGAGGATTTGTTGGAGCCGACGGGGTAGTGCCGCTCCGAGCTTCTTCTCTGACCTTTGCTTCTGGCGTCTTCGGAGTCGAAGGGTCTTCTTCTCCGAGCTTTCTTCTTCGTGCACGGAGTCGAAGTCTTGATCTTCGTGTGCAAGGGTCTTCACGTTGATGAGGGCTTTCGGTAAGCCGATCCCGACGGGACAGGCTTGACCGTGCCTCGTGAAGCCTTGGGTCGATGAGGAAGCGTGCTGGAGTCGCTCTCTTGATCTTCGTGTGCAAGGGTCTTCACGTCGATAAGAGCTTTCGGTAAGCCGATCCCGACGGGACAGGCTTGACCGTGCCTCGTGAAGCCTTGGGTCGATGAAGAAGCGTCTCCTCTTCTGCAGAGCTCCCGCGCTTCGTCTTCAGTCTTCAACCATCGACCCCTTGAATCTTCCCCCACCCCCTCTATTTATAGGCAAAGGGGAGGGGAGAGAGATATGGGAACTTTTAATTTTAAATCCCTTTTGTATCTCTCTCATAATTGCCCGGGATTTATTCATCCATTGATGAGGGGAATAACACTTATTCGTTTTTCTTTTCTGGCGAGGCAATTATGGCTGGATTTCGCACACGAAATTGATGGCGATCGGGCGCTTCGTTTTGTGCGTCGGATCGAGGGATCGGCGCAGATCCGCGTGTGTGCAGACGTCATACGCAACCTCCCCCCGCGCATGGCGGTATTTATTTCCTTTTCTTCCTTTTCTTTTCTTTCTTTTCTTTTCTTTCCTTTTCTTTTCCTTCCTTGCAGGGCCGGCCGGCCCCTCCATGGGGTTCGGGTCCTAGTAGGGCCGGCCCCCATAGGGTTCGGACCCTAGTAGGGGCCGGCCTCCCTTTAAGTGTGGGGTCCGGGTCCTCCTTTGCTAGGTGCGAGTCGGGTCCGGGTCCGCACCGGTGCGTGCGAGTCGGGTCCGCGTGTCGGGTTTGCATCCGCGTCGGCACACGTAAGTCGGATCCGGGTCCGACGAAATTCGTGTGTCTACACCCACCTTAATAGAATTTTCGTCCCGAAAATTTAATCTTTAAACTAAGGATAGAAAATTATTATCTACACTATTAGAGCGACGAAAGACAAATTTATAATTGGTATAAATAATATTATTTACCTTGCCAATGAGAAAAGTAAGCCACTAAACCATACTTATCAAAATAAGATCTGCTTTATACTTTACTACTCGCGACTCTACCCTCACAACAAACCTAACTTAATAAGAATCGAGTCTCATAATTATTAGGATAGAGATAAATCTCCAAATTCTCGCATCGTGAATACGAGCTTTGGTTTTTCATTTTCCATTCTAATCATTATGGACTAATATAAATTTTTATAAGTCCAGATTGTCTCTTTTCCTAGATAAGGAGCGTCCCCTTTATCCAGAAGTAAGGTAACAACCTGATCCATGAAACGTGATCACGAGATACTCACAACTAAAGGTACTAACACAAAAGGTATTCCTACTCATAGGTACTCATACACCTATAGATCTAAATTGAAAACGACAACCAAACGACTCAAACTTGTGTGTCTAGGCTTAAATCCGACAATATTCCTTTCTGGAGTAAATACCTCTATTTCCTATGCAATGCTACTATCTTGAAAATATACCAGAGAAACACCCATATGTCACGAATCAGGTACCTAAGCACACCTATTATCTATCCTAGTGAATACTAAATCCAATATAAGACATCTACACCACATTCTATGGAGTGTAAAGAGGAAGGGACAAACAGTAAAATCAAAATCACTGACACTCAAGCAGATTAAGCAAAAAGGGATTCACTGAAACACACGTGCTCCTAGTAGGATCAACATTTATAATAACTATGCTACTGGAGTGCAACTCTGAAAATCTATGAATGACACACTCTAAAGCACAAATCAGAGAACACTAGCTAGGATAATTCCCTTGATTGAAGGGAGTCAACAACTAAGATATCGACACCAAGCTCTAGAATCCTGCACTAAACTAATCATCGAGTTAGTGTGTAGTCTCATTATATCCTCTACCGGACAGTCACAACCCATTACCCAAGTTTCTGAGGAACAACACGTACCCTTTCGCGAGGGTCTCTATCGAGGTATTCCGAAATCCGCTAACCCAAGAAATTCAAACCTCAATCAGAGATTTCCATCTCCTGGGGCATTCCTCAAAACTAGTATCTCCAAGGGTGATTATTGTTACTCCATTTAAAATTTCACACATAAGCTCTACAGAAAATTAATTATAACCCACCATACACCGAAAAAAATCTAACAAGATGGCCAATATATTTATTAAGCCTAGTGCGAGATAATGGACCATCCTAAAAATACTGACTAAGTTCTAATACTAAAAGTTGGTGAAGAATCAAGGAATCCTAAGACACCGACTAGGTCTCTAGTACTAAGGGTCAATGAAGATTAAGGAGTCCTAAAATACCGGCTAGGTTTCTAATGCTAGGGTCAACTAACAAAAGAGAACCTCACTACCATGTCAAATGAACCATTAAGGATATACATCCTTCCAGACATATTCGATATATATTCATCTCCCAAAACAAATTAATCATGCTACAAACTAAAGTTTAATCTTTAGTCCTTGGCTGGCTCGTTACCAATAAAAACTCAAAAGAACCAATACTAGAAAACTCCAAGATTATACTCCGAGGTTGACACCAACACTAATCTTCTAGCAAGGGATCACAATCTCACTCATACGATATTATCTTCATTGCACCAAACATAGGACCTTAGAATACACATCTAACTACTATAGAAAGAACATAACCTTGGATTTAGATATTCCAGGTAGTTCCACCATAGACGTCTATTTCCTAAGATCTAATACTCGAGTCGTGGTGACTAGCTCTAAACCTAAATATTAAGGTCCTTAGACAAATACAATCCTGATCCATCTACATAATAGTTATATTGAGTCCTCAAGTCCTTATCAATCAAATACCCAAGTATGGGTAATTTCTTAACTACCAATCAATTCCTCCAATCTATCCAATTCTCCAAGTACAATAAACCCTAGACTCCCCCCCTTAGATACGCACACTAAGCTACCACTGACTATTCAAAAAAAAAAAACTACCAAATCAATCTCCCGACTATCTTTATAATCACCCTAGCACTAGTACAGCCTAAATCTTCCGTATAAGTAATCACGAGATAACATCCTAATGAAACCTCTAGGAACATATCCCTATGCTCTGATACCAGCTGTCACGCCTCAGAAATCTGAAACCGATCCCTGGGGTAAGAGGTAAGAAAAACCAAGGGATTTACGGTTTGGTCGACTAACTGCACCAATTAGGGTTTTTCACAGGACTGCGGCTCTTTCCTAAATAAAAAAGGAGGGAGAAACAAGAAATATTTTAAAACATGAATTTTATGAATATATATATATATATATATATATATATATATATATATATATATATATATATATATATATATATATTAAAAGTAGAGAGATAAAATTTTGTCAACAGAGAGGTGACCATGCTCGACCTTTAACCGGGCAATCCTCTCAGCATGTGCGGCCTGTCAGTACCCCATATTCTGACAGAAGTCCCTCTTAAGGAAGTACGAGATTCAATCCTCTGACGGCGAGCCGAGTAACCTCGCCCGCTCTTTAGTACTCGGGCCTTGGTTTGGGGATCCAATTTACGGGGCTAGTCGATTAGGTCACTTTAAGATTTATATTTTCATAGTGAGCTACTCTAGGATTGGGGCCTTAAGGAGAGGCCTACCCAGAAGATTCAGCTGGATCATTACCACTAACAGTCACAAAACACTGACTAGACTAAATAATCTTTATTCCAATATAGGTCAATTACATCGAATGAAAAAGTACCACTATAAAAACTGACATACTAAAAAGAAAGACAAGCTAAGACTCCAACTCTGCCTCTGGACTACCACCGCTACTCCGGTCCTGAGCCTCTAAACCTGTAGGAGAGTCTACTCGTGGGAAATAGTAGCCCCCAATGGAAAATTAAAAGATTAGTCAAATTAATGGCTAGTGACATCCTAGTAGCCTTTAATAATATGAGACAACCGATCTAATTAAATTATATTATATTTAGCAGTCCTGGTGCATGCTATTAATGTTTATAGAAGAATAACCTAATTCTATCAGCAGTCTATGTTCTTATGCAATACCTACTGTCACTAGGTTATCTAACATAAAGTTCATTCAATATTCTACAATAAAACAACCATTTAAATGTCATTAGAATATCACATTCTACCATTCCACAATCCAACATTAGATTCCATAGTTGTTAATTATAAAATATCTATCCTAATGTGAACCCCGGATATTTTGTTCATCCTGCCCCCGGTCGGGCATTACTATAGGGCCTTTTATTTCGATGTAGAGGGCCAACTCTCTCGCCGTGCATACTCCCACACCATGCACAAATAACCCATATGATCATAAGGGGTTTCTCGTCATTCACGGTGGAGCTCTACCGCCCAACTTGCTTTCTTTAGGGTCTTCAACTATCCTAGGACAGAAATTGCTAGGCCAATCCCTACTTGAGGGCATCTCCTATTGGCTTTACCACAATCTTTGCCCGTGACCCCCTAGCCTACTGATCTTCGGCTGTGCGCGCAGGGTGGTTCACGGCCTTTGCGCGCACGGGGTCTAATCTTTCCATAAGATAGATTATCATATTCTATTATTTTAACAAAGTGCCAAAAACTAAACACAGTGAATAACTACCTTTAAATATATACCGAGATAGATAAAAAGGTACATGCGTTAATTAATAATTTGCAATGGTTTAACCTTGGTCCCGCACTGCTCTCACAACCCATAACAGCACTATAGCTAAATGTCACATCGTTCTTAAAGCGATTCGACCTATACTCCTCCAAAACTAGTATATTAGGGTTACTACTCCTTTTAGTAGGATGGGTCCCGATAATCATTATTTACTCAAATTATATTTTTATTTAAAGGAATACCTATCCATGCAATAATTATGATTATTTTATTAATATTTTAAAGCATGCTCATTTTATTAATATTTTAAAGCATGTATCGCCGGACTCGCGACTTCGTATGCAAAGAGGGGTCCACGTGACCACATACGGTGATGCCTGACGGGACCCGCATGCAGTACCATGGACACCTACCCTAGTTGTTCTCATTTTCCACTATCAAAGACCAGGGAAAGGGGAGTAGATGTCACTTGATTGATGAGCACGGACTTCTACTAGCAACCTTCGCTCCGACTCTGATTGGGTCAACTCGGTCACGAACTGCCTAGTACACATATAACGGTGCATGATTATTGCTTGCTACTAAAAACACTGGTTTAGGCCCGAGTTGGCCGAGTCGAGAAATTTTGCGTCATCGGACGCCGGTCCACCGGCCCGCAAAACAATACTCTAATTTCACTTGGGTAGAAACCTAAATTTCACAAGGGTCATCGGACCCTAATTACTCATACCGAGGTTAGGTCTAGCGTGTAAGGAATTGTTTCTAGAAAGTGGGTTCATTTTTTAGAGAGGGCACGACCTAAGGGATCAAGTAGGATTGTTGCATCTTAGAGGTATCTTAGTAGATTTCAGTGGTACTATTAAGTATATTTCAGGATTTAGGATCCGATATCGCTAGTTTCATGACAATCAAGGTCCGTCTAAAAGTTACGATCGGTGAAATATTTGCTAAATTGGGACCCATATAGGGATATTTTGATAATTTATAAATTCTAGGGTAACCTACCGTTAATAGCTTTGTCTCGTCGAACTAAGTTTATCTCTACTCGTTTTGTCGAGTTCTGACTCGGGATGATGAATTGACAGTCAAATCAATATTAGGTCAAACCGGACCCAGGGTAGGGGTATTTGGTAACTATGTTTGGTGGGGGCCAAACCGGCGCCAATGGGTAGGTTTCGGAGAACCTAGTCCATTGCCATCAATTTTACTGAATTCTGACTTCGGATGGCAGCCGAGACAATTCCGGCCATTCTGCACTATGTAGCTGAGGGTTTGCTACTTAAGTGGGGCCCACCAACTTTAATGGACCGACTCACAGAAGTGGGTCCACTCACTTATGTGGGACCAACAGAGGCCTCCCTTCTAGATGGGGGCTACTATTTATAAGATTTCTTGAATTGTATGCTCACTAAGGGCATTCAAATTTATAAAACCTGCTACTCCCCATTGTTACAGAGAACAAGCTTGGGAGGAGGTTTTTGCGATGCTCCCGGGTTTCGTACTAGGGTCGACCGGCCTCGCTGTTGGCGGCAACATGAAGGGGGTGCAAAGGAGACCCACATAGTGGTGTCGGTTCAGTTTACGATGGCTCGAATCCTAGCCGGCGAACTCCGTGGTCCAAGACCACCACAAGGTTGGCTCGGGTTTGATTCCAGTCGCTTCGTTGAGAGAGACGTTTGGAGTTATCAGCGTCGGCCGTCCGAATGATTACTGGGGTCAAGGTGCTCACACCCACTCACTCACGCTTGCACACACGTATTCTTAGAGGGGAGGAGTCGAGGCGAACCCTAGGTGGGGTAGTGGCCGGTGGGGTTCGTCATCGTTGGCCAACAAAGCTCTTCGGAGAACTCACCCACACACCCTTACACACCCACTCACGCCCATATACATACAACACAGAGAGTAAGGGAGAGTGGAGAAGGACCTGCGGGGCCTTATGGTGGCCATCGAGGTAGTGGCCGAAGGTCGTACAATACACACATAGAGAAAGAGAGAAGGAAGGGGCTCCAGTTTACGGCCGGTTGGCCTGCCGAGGTGGTGGCCGGTGGCCGTGCACACACACAATCACACGAGAGAGAGAGAGGGGCTCCGGGCTGTAGTCGGGCAGCCTGCCGGCATTGACCAGCAGTGACAGAGTCGGGTTGGGTTGATCGGATAACGGGGACAGGGGATCGGCCGTCGGGGTCGTCGACAACGGGGCATAGGGGATCGGGTTATGGGGTTATCGACGACGATGTCGGGGCCGTGCGAACGGTGATCGGGGCCGATCGGCGTCGAGGCAAGATGGCGGGTCGATGTGGAGGGGTGATAGGGCACCATTGATAGGGTGGCAGATGTCGGGATGGGTTGCTCATGGGGAGGGGTCGTCGGATTCACACAAACAGAAAGGAAGAAAGAGGAAACATGGGAGGGGCTGACCGTTCAGTCGGGGGAGGTTCATCAGCTCCGGCAGCTCGTCCTCCGACCGACTGCTTTCCCTCCGGCACCGACAGCCTCCATTCCAGCCGGCTGCTCGCAGCCACCATGAGAGAGGGATCAAGGGAAAGGGAAAGAGAGGGATCAGAGAGGGAAAAGAGGGAGATTAGAGGGGTGTAGGGGGTTTAACTGAAGGAGAAAAGGGGGTCGGCTTAGGGTTTTAGAGGGGAGGGGCGGTGGCCGACAGAGTAGGGGCGGCTAGCAGGGTAGGGGGTGGCAGCCAGCTGAGTAGGGGGCGACGACTAGCAGGGTAGGGGGGCGGCTCGTAGGGTAGAGGGGGGGGGGGGGGGGGCTCGGGCGACGATTTTGGGGGGTCAGGCCGGGTCGGATCGGGTTTTGAGAGGGGATCCGAGAGAGGGAGGGATGAGATCGGGTGAGAGGGAGTGAGATCCAAGAGGGAGATCAGGTTTTGGGGGTTGAGGAGAGAGAGAGAGAGGGAGAGAGAGAGAGAGATCGGTTGAGAGGAATGAAGGGGTTTGGCTGAAGAGGGTTGGTTGAATGGGTTGGATGGGATTAAGAGAGAGATATAGAGAAAGAGGGGGTCAGCTGGGTTGGGGTTGGGTTCGGGATTAAGAGAGAGAAAGAGAGGAAGAGAGATGGGGTTGGGTCGGGTTTTAGGGGTGGGTTTTAAGTTTGATTTTGATTTTTTTTTTCATTTCCTTTTCTTCTTCTTTTTTTTTTCTTTCTAATACCGGTCGAGCTCGACTCGCGCCGAGCCTGACCCGCCCTCGACTCGGGTCGCGCCAAGACGCGCCGGAGCGCGAACCTCACCGGGTCCGACAAACCTACTACAGTATTTGATTATTATTAAAATTATATATATATATATATATATATATATATATATATATATATATATATATATAGAGAGAGAGAGAGAGAGAGAGAGAGAGAGAGAGAGAGAGAGAGAGAAAGAGAGAGGAATGATAGGCTGCGGCGTGCGCTGCCCGGCCTGATGGATGCGGTGGCAAATTCTGGCCGTCCGATCGCGCGGGTCGGCTGCGGATCGGCTGCGAACTACCCCAAACCTCCCGCCCGTCTGATCTCCCGTACTCACCGTCTGATCCCGTATAAATCCAGTCGCTCCGGTGTGTTTCCTGGATGATTTGATTCCCATCCGTTCGATCGATGGGATCGAACGGACTAAAAAAATTTTGCTGTTACTGTTGCGGCTACAGTAACAGCGAAATCCTCTTTAGTCCGTTGGATTCCCATCGATCCAACGGATGGGAATCAACTTGATTCCCATCCGTTGGATCGATGGGAATCCAACGGACTAAAGAGGATTTCGCTGTTACTGTAGCCGCAACAGTAACAACAAAATTTTTTTAGTCCGTTCGATCCCATCGATCGAACGGATGGGAATCAAATCATCCAGGAAACACACGGAGCCGGAGGATTTATACGGGATCAGACGGTGAGTACGGGAGATCAGACGGACGGGGCGTTTGCGGGGGGTTTGCGCGCGGTTCGCAGCCGATCCGCAGCAATCGGACGGTCAAAAATTACCACCGCATCAATTGGCCGGGCAGCGCACGCCGCAGCCTAACACGCCTATATATATATATATATATATATATATATATATATATATATATATATATATATATATATATATATATATATATATATATATATATACATATATATATATATATATATATATATATATATATATATATATATATATATATATATATATATACATATATATATATATATATATATATATATATATATATATAAATGTTCGTGCCCTGTCTCGATTCATGTGCTCACAAGCTCGTGTAACTACATCTCCGATGTAGCCCTGCGGCTCGTACCTGAGACCCGCTGCCTGGTCCCGTTCAATTATAAACGATGAATCCAAACAATTATTCTAGAAGTGGCCTTAAAATAATATTTAAATAGGACTGGGTTGCCCTGAGCGAAACATCCTGGAGTGCCGGTCATTACAGTATGAGTGGGTGGGTGGGTTGATATGCGTGGGTTGGTAGGTACGTGTGTTGGTGGGGGTATATGTGGGTGCATGGTTGGTCGGTGTATAGGGGGATTTCTGTGTCGTCTTTATATGATACTTCGCCTTACAATTATTGATTAAATTGGATGATTTGTATGTTGTAGAGATTGAGATTAGGGAATAGGGAGAGGGAGATGACACAGAGAGTTATCGGAGTTTGATCTTACGACCTTCGTCTATGGGCGAGAGGTGGCACCTGGTTTGCACTATAATGTATGTAAAAGGGAGAACGTTCTCTCGACAGGTCGAGAAAAGTTTCTTACAAAGTGATTGTACAGAGTAACTAGAAGAGTGTCAGAAGAAGAGTAGAGAGTTCTGGCTCTGGAATCCCCTATCCTTTGATTGAATGACCGACCCCCCTCTGATTGAATGTTGTAGGGGTCTTTTTATAGCTAAAGCTGTTAGGATTGATGTGTTCTAAGCTTGTAAAACTTTATGTTTTGGTCTAATAAAGATTGATAGTTATTAATATATGAGATGCATATAGGTGCGTAACATAGTTACGTGTTCTTTTGAGAACAGAGAGCCATGGTTATATGGTAGTCCACTGAGTTGAAGACTGAGTGGATTGGTCCCGTATAACCTAAATAAGTTCGCAGCTATGATCAGGTTGGTCGCCTCATCATGTTAAGCTGTTGGCGATGACAGTTCATGGGATGTCTTCACCATGGTCATCACCAGGCACAGTGTCTGTGGCTGAACGGAACTAACACGGTGTACAGATCAGTGAGCAGACACTGGTACACTAAGCTGTGTTTCTGCTTAGGGTAAAACGGTCCTAAACCCTGAGGAACCACGACTGATGGACTAACCAGTTGCGTGGTGCTTTGGCGCACCAATGTGTGAGGGTCCATATGCAGTGATCCAAAACCACGGTGTACTGGGTTACCCGGCTGGCGTTGCATTAGCGTGTCACTCCTGCAGGCCATCCACACCCCTGATGGGAGGTGCGTTCCTTGGTGTGACTTACACTGTACCAAACCCAGGCCTGGTGGTCATCAGTTTGACTGTTGACCGGGTTCGATTACTCGACGGGGTAATCAGAGGTACGATGTATAGGTCAACCTGGAAGGAACCAAGTCATATGATCATTCGAGTCTGACGGTAGTCTTCACCGCTCGAAGTGAATCATGGCATCAAGTAGAGGGACAGCGGGTTTACCACTACTGAGCGGAGAGTAGGGGTATGATGGAGAACATAGTAAGTCTGGGTGAATTGGAGTGCAGCCTGCGTCGCACTCTGGGTGGCTACGCAGGTTAACTCGAGCTCAGAGGATCGATGGTACACTCGGGTAGTGTGTCGATCGAGCTTGAGTTGGAAGCCATGAACCCCGGTCCCTGATGGTTCCACCTTATCAACATTATGTACGGTTCTTGAACCGTCTCCTCGGAACACCATAAGCAGGAGGAAGAAAGAAGTATACGCTCCGTGTGTGCTTGGCACTAGAGCATGGTAGATGCGTAACTACATACGAGTACTAAGGGTTGAGCCCGGGATTAGTACAGAGTCGTATGTAGTAATCCCTAGCCATAAGTGAACTTCGCTGCATAGGTGCGATGCACCGGGGTATGTTGCGAGTTGACTAGTTGACTATGCTAGAGGCACCCTCCGGTGGCCTCAGTTAATAGTAAGTAACTAGTAGATATCACTTAAGTAATGGCCGTTAGGTATCGCACGCTAGAAATGGTCAAAATGAGGCGTCGGGGCGTTTTGGTAAAAACCTCACTCTGCCGGACCTCACTGTTGGCCGAACCTAGTGGTGGGACACCTCACTAGGGCCGGCCCTATGATGTAGGGATAAGAATCCCTCATCTATAGGGCCGGCCATATGGATAGGGATGGGGCGATAAATCGGTTAATATCGAGCCCTAAAAAGTGGGAAAACGGATAAATACGCGGAGAGATAAAAGGGAGATAATGGAGAGATAATGAGAGGGGGTTAATATCCCCTTGGATCCTTATCCAAGGGGTGTTGGCCGGCCCTATAAAGCCCTATGGGGCGCCGGCCCCATGTGCAAGAGAAACCGAACCCCCCTCTCTCTCATCTCTCGAGTTCTCTCCCGTTTCATCTCCCGTTTCCCGCTTGCTACTTCGTCTTCCTCGCATGGAGTTCTGAAGAAGGAGAAGGGTCGTTCTTCGGAGGCACTCAGAGATCCGAGAGCGACGTTCCGTGCATCGTGTGAGATCGGGTGAACAAGAAGGCAACATCTCCATTCGCACCGTCGGCATCTTCGCGAACGATCTTCCGTCTCCATCGACAAAGAAGACAATCCTCCGCGGTTAAAAGATCCGTACGAAAGGTATGTGTAATCTAACATGTAGATCTAGCGAGCATTATGATTTGCATCCATGCTAGTTAATCATTACGCTAGATTGCCGTTAGGGGTTTTCGATTCTCGTGCATACACATGCACACATATGTAGATTAGTTTCTGTGAAAAATTAAATCGTGTAACGTGCACCATGAACGGTCTTTCGACCGCCAAATCGCTTCCGCTGCGAGCCTCTGACCCGGATTAGATCCAACAATTGGTATCAGAGCCGCATTAGTGGTGTGCGTTTCACGTTTTTTCATGAAACTAACATGTGTGCGCATGATGAATGCGTGAGATCATCGGGGTTCTTACGCTTAGATCATGCATATATATAGATTGTGCTTGTTCTATTAATCATTCTTGCAGGGCGCCGCTATAAAAAATCTAGATCTATGCTTTGTGCTTGCTACCGGGGGTCGGACCCCGAGTTAGCAATTGTCTGGATTTGCTTTCTGTGTGTGGATATGTAATTGAGCCATAGATTGGGCGAGCGATGGGGTTTGTCCATCCTCGGTTTCCCATGGCCTTTTTTTCAAGGTGTGTTTTCTTTTCTTTCTAGGAAATTGTGTACGACCGAGCACTTGCTCGTAGCGTACTAGACTTTTTCAGTTACAGATCGAGAAGAAAGACGTGCCAAAGAAATCCACCATCGGGAGCGGAAGCGGAACCCTGGAGGATGAAGACGATCCGGCAAAGTGTTCGCAAGCGCGACGGAGGAGCCGGACCGAGGAACCTTGCGAAGAAAGCTAGAGGCCTGCGCTGTGCTAATTAGGTTCAGGGGTCGGACCCTGAACTTAATTCTTTTTTTATGGTTGCTTTCTTTAATTAGTTCTTTATGCTTCATATCGAACCCCGATGAGATAATATGATTATCAGTTTTCAGAGGGATGCCTTTCCCCTCCGGTCCAAGCGACTGTTTGAGGTTAGGATCCCGCTAGATGACGCCTATTATTTAGTTGACTTTTGATGTTAGTGGGATCCCATCACATATGGTTATGCCACCATTAGGAGAGCACCCGACTAGTCGGGTGTGCCTATTTGGCCAGCATCGAAATCAAAGATGAGATGGAGATCCATTGAACATCAATTGTCAAATCTATAAGCGAGGCGCCATGACTAGTGGGAGTCCTTTCCAGTGAGTCTGACTCTAGGATTAGCTCCAGAGCATTAGCGTGATAACCAATTTTGCAAAGCATCGATACTCTTGGAATATGTAATGTGACCCTTGAATGGAGAAATCCACTTGAGGCAGGGACTATGATATTCCGAGAGTGATTAATGCTAGGCGAAAGGTTTGAACGCTAGTGGGAGCATGGTGTGACCAGGGTCTAGTATTTAGGAGGTCGCTACCTTTGCATTTGCATAAATTCATACTCGCAAAATAACCCTCAGAATTATAAGGGATGCAAGAGAGGACTTTTAAAAGATCCTCTGGCCTCCACGGCCAGTCATTTTGTGTTTGGGTGGGGATGCATAACTTCACACCCCCTAGGGTGGGAGCTGTGTGTTTCCATGCCAAATTACTTAATGACCTCCCTGTGGATATGGCGATTACGGGGCCAGGAGAGAAGGGCTTTTCATCCCACCCTAGTGGGGGCCGCATGAACTCCCGTGTCGTAATTGCTTAGGCTCGTGGGTAAGCATCCTAAGTACACGTGAGGTATTCGTTGCGAAGACAACGGTGATCACGTGGTACTGGCCAAAAGATAACCATGGTCCATCACAGCCCTTAGTTGGCAGATTTGGATAGGGTCAAGGAAAAGGCCCATGTGAGCGGATTGACGCTGTATGATGCCCCCTAGGGCAGGTACAGTCGATTCCGAGATCTTACATACATGGTTAATTGATCCATGGTAATGACTTCGCTTGAGGGTAGCGTCGACATATGGATATAATTAGCTTGTTTTAAAAATCCATAAAATAAGTTTTTAATGCATACTCATTATTCAATCTTTATTTTCAGATGACTAAGTTAGACCCCCTGTCCGCTATCCTAAATGACCACAAACTTACCGGTCCCAACTATGAGGACTGGAAGCGCAACCTGTACCTGGTCCTAAGGATTGGTAAACATAAGACAGCCCTTAATGACCCTGAGCCAGATTTGCCAGGACCCAATGCCACAGAGGCACAGTTAAAGGCATTCACTGACTGGAAGGAATCCAATGAGATATGTAAATGCTATATTATAGCATCCTTGCAAACAACTCTGCAGAAGCAAGTCGAGGAGATGCCCGACGCTTCTGACATGATGTTGTATTTGAAGGAGATGTTTGAAGGTCACAATCGCGTTACGCGATACCTTACCATCAAGAAACTCGTCGGCACTAAGATGTCCAATGGGACGCTGGTTCGGGAACACATGATGAAAATGTTTGGGTTCCAGAACGAACTAGCTACCATGGACATTGTGCTAGAAGGCGAGGTGATGACAGACATCTTCCTCTCGTCACTGTCTGGAGCCTTTGAAGGCTTTGTCACCAACTTTAATTTGAACAAGTTGGCTATGACAAATGCAGAGCTTCTGGGAGCTCTCCAGGCAGCTGAGGATGGCTTCAAGCAGAAGGGCGAAGCACTTCACGTGCAACGCAGATCCTTCAAGAAGCCTGGTAAACCTCAGGGCAAGAGACATAAAAGGAAACCTAAGTCACTGCCTGTGCAGGACTCTGCTGGAGCCTCTGGGTCTGGAGAATCAAAGAAACCGGGCACGAAGTGCTTCCGGTGTGGCCAGAAGGGTCATTGGAAGAAGGACTGCAAGAAGCCTCAGAATGCTGGTGAAGGTAATCTACAACTCTTAGTTGTTGAATCATTTCTTTCAAGTAATAGTACTTTTGCTAGTTGGATTGTGGATTCTGGATCCACTAACCATGCCTGTAACTCTCTTCAGGGGTTTCGGGAAAGCAGAAGATTGCTTGATGGAGAAGTGACCCTGAGCATGGGAACTGAGGCCGTGGCTGCTGCTGAAGCTATTGGAGATGTTAATCTTAGTTTTTCGAATAATAAGACTTTGACACTTAGAGATGTCTTTTATGTACCGTCCTTGCGACGTAACTTAATTTCTGTTTCTTCTTTAGTTAATGAAGGTTATTCAGTTTATTTTGATGCTTCTGGTGTGTCGTTTAAACTGAATGGAACTTTTATAATAAGAGGAATGGTTCAGAATCATCTTTATGTTGTAAGTCCTAAATTTGAAAAAGATAACATAATAACTTCAGCATTTAATGTTAATTCATCTAAGCGTAAAAATCCTACGGAAAATTTAACCCACCTGTGGCACTTACGACTTGGGCATATTGCCTTAGATAGGATCCATAGAATGGTGAAGGCCGGGCTTCTGGAAACAGATCCTACGGAGATCCTTCCCACCTGTGAATCCTGCCTGGAAGGCAAGATGACCAAGAGGTCCTTTAAAGGCAAAGGAGTAAGAGCTACCGAGGTGTTAGAGTTAATCCATTCGGATGTATGTGGACCCATGAACGTCAAGGCGATAGGAGGCCATGAGTATTTCATCACATTTATTGATGATTACTCAAGATATGGTTACATTTACCTGATGCATCGGAAGTCGGAATCCTTTGACATGTTCAAAGAGTTCAGGGCTGAAGTAGAAAAGCAGACAGGTAAATATATAAAAACCCTTCGATCTGATCGAGGAGGTGAATACCTATCTGACGAGTTCCTAGGGTATATGGTGGAGCATGGGATAAAAACCCAGTTAACTGCTCCAGGTACCCCACAACAGAATGGAGTTTCCGAGAGAAGGAATCGAACCTTGTTGGACATGGTTCGTAGCATGATGAGTTACGCCAGTTTACCAATGACCTTTTGGGGATATGCCCTACAAACAGCAGTTTATATTCTGAATCACGTTCCGTCTAAGTCAGTGCCTCTGACCCCTAGAGAACTGTGGTCAAAGCGAAAGCCATTGATACAGCATTTCAGAATATGGGGATGCCCTGCACATGTGCGAAGGGATAAGAGGGAAAAGATGGAAACTAAAACCAGAGTATGCTTATTTGTAGGGTATTCCAAGGAGACCAAAGGTGGTCTATTTTATGATCCTGAGGAAAAGAAAGTGATCGTTTCTACGAACGCCTATTTCCTAGAACAGGATTATATTGTGGACCACAAACCTACTAGTAAGGTAGTTCTGGATGAACTGCTGGGTACTAGTTCAGATAGCGCATCCAAAAGCATAGTGGGAACTGACATTACAGATAATAATATACCAGATACTGTAGAACCTGTTAATCCTGTAACACCACCACCACCTCGTCGCAGTAGGAGAAACATCAGAGCTCCTGACAGATACTATGGAGAAACCTTATTGGTTGATCCAGAGTGTCAGGAGGATGACCCACTGAGCTACGATGAGGCAGTGGGAGCTTCTGACAGCTCTGACTGGCAAAAGGCTATGGAGGTAGAAATTGAATCAATGTCCCATAACGCAGTCTGGACTCTTGTTACACCATCATCCAATATTAAACCTATTGGGTGTAAGTGGGTGTATAAGAAGAAGAGAGGATCCGATGGTACAATAGAGACTTATAAAGCTAGATTAGTTGCCAAGGGTTACACCCAGAGAGAAGGGATCGACTTTGACGAAACCTTCTCGCCGGTAGCTATGATAAAGTCTATTCGGATCCTCCTATCCATTGCAGCCCATTATGACTGGGAGATCTGGCAAATGGATGTCAAGACAGCATTCCTTAATGGAAATTTGGAAGAAGACATTTATATGATTCAGCCACCAGGTTTTGAGTCAGAGGGTCAGGAACATCTAGTTTGCAAGTTGCAGAAGTCCATTTATGGACTAAAGCAAGCATCTAGAAGTTGGAACATCCGTTTTGATCAGGCAATCCAGTCATATGGATTTACTCAAAACGAGGATGAACCATGTGTATACAAGAGGACTGATAAGACCACAGTAGTATATTTGATACTTTACGTAGACGATATTCTGCTCATTGGAAATGATGTAGGAACATTGTCAACGGTAAAGGTCTGGTTGTCAACACAGTTCGATATGAAAGACCTAGGTGAAGCGAGTTATGTTTTGGGGATCAAGGTAACACGTGATCGCCAGAACAGGATTCTCTCGCTGTCACAGGCTGCGTATATAGATAAGGTTATGGCTAGATTTGACATGCAAAACTCCAAGAAGGGTTTTGTGCCATTTAGACATGGCATAAAACTGTCTAAGGATCAATGTCCTAAGACACCTGAGGAGAGAGCAGAAATGCAGAAGATACCTTATGCCTCGGCATTGGGTAGTCTAATGTATGCTATGCATTGTACAAGGCCAGATATCTGTTTCGCAGTAGGCATGATGGGTCGGTTTCAGTCGAATCCGGGTCCAGATCACTGGACAGCTGTGAAGTGTATACTCAAGTACCTTCGTAGAACAAGGGACTATGAGTTGGTTTACACTGGACAAGAACTGACGCCGATTGGATATACAGATTCTGACTTTATGTCAGATTTGGAATCCAGGAAGTCGACATCAGGTTTTGTGTTTATGCTAGGAGGAGGAGCGGTTAGTTGGCAGAGTGTGAAGCAGAAATGCATCGCAGACTCTACCACAGAGGCTGAGTACGTTGCAGCGTGCGAGGCAGCCAAAGAGGCGGTATGGCTCAAGAAATTCCTTACGGATTTGGGGTGCGTACCAGAGGCCCAGTTACCTATTGTGCTTTACTGCGACAATAGTGGGGCGGTAGCACAAGCAAAGGAGCCAAGACATCACCAAAAGGGGAAGCACATCGAGCGCAAGTTCCACTTGATTCGGCAGTTTCAAAAGCAAGGGCGAGTAGCGGTGACACAGATTGCATCTACAGATAATGTTGCTGATCCTTTCACAAAGGCAATACCTACCAAGGCATTCGAGCGACATGTGGACGCGATGGGAGTCAAAACCGTTTTGCTTCGCTAGACCAAGTGGGAGATTGTTAGGATTGATGTGTTCTAAGCTTGTAAAACTTTATGTTTTGGTCTAATAAAGATTGATAGTTATTAATATATGAGATGCATATAGGTGCGTAACATAGTTACGTGTTCTTTTGAGAACAGAGAGCCATGGTTATATGGTAGTCCACTGAGTTGAAGACTGAGTGGATTGGTCCCGTATAACCTAAATAAGTTCGCAGCTATGATCAGGTTGGTCGCCTCATCATGTTAAGCTGTTGGCGATGACAGTTCATGGGATGTCTTCACCATGGTCATCACCAGGCACAGTGTCTGTGGCTGAACGGAACTAACACGGTGTACAGATCAGTGAGCAGACACTGGTACACTAAGCCGTGTTTCTGCTTAGGGTAAAACGGTCCTAAACCCTGAGGAACCACGACTGATGGACTAACCAGTTGCGTGGTGCTTTGGCGCACCAATGTGTGAGGGTCCATATGCAGTGATCCAAAACCACGGTGTACTGGGTTACCCGGCTGGCGTTGCATTAGCGTGTCACTCCTGCAGGCCATCCACACCCCTGATGGGAGGTGCGTTCCTTGGTGTGACTTACACTGTACCAAACCCAGGCCTGGTGGTCATCAGTTTGACTGTTGACCGGGTTCGATTACTCGACGGGGTAATCAGAGGTACGATGTATAGGTCAACCTGGAAGGAACCAAGTCATATGATCATTCGAGTCTGACGGTAGTCTTCACCGCTCGAAGTGAATCATGGCATCAAGTGGAGGGACAGCGGGTTTACCACTACTGAGCGGAGAGCAGGGGTATGATGGAGAACATAGTAAGTCTGGGTGAATTGGAGTGCAGCCTGCGTCGCACTCTGGGTGGCTACGCAGGTTAACTCGAGCTCAGAGGATCGATGGTACACTCGGGTAGTGTGTCGATCGAGCTTGAGTTGGAAGCCATGAACCCCGGTCCCTGATGGTTCCACCTTATCAACATTATGTACGGTTCTTGAACCGTCTCCTCGGAACACCATAAGCAGGAGGAAGAAAGAAGTATACGCTCCGTGTGTGCTTGGCACTAGAGCATGGTAGATGCGTAACTACATACGAGTACTAAGGGTTGAGCCCGGGATTAGTACAGAGTTGTATGTAGTAATCCCTAGCCATAAGTGAACTTCGCTGCATAGGTGCGATGCACCGGGGTATGTTGCGAGTTGACTAGTTGACTATGCTAGAGGCACCCTCCGGTGGCCTCAGTTAATAGTAAGTAACTAGTAGATATCACTTAAGTAATGGCCGTTAGGTATCGCACGCTAGAAATGGTCAAAATGAGGCGTCGGGGCGTTTTGGTAAAAACCTCACTCTGCCGGACCTCACTGTTGGCCGAACCTAGTGGTGGGACACCTCACTAGGGCCGGCCCTATGATGTAGGGATAAGAATCCCTCATCTATAGGGCCGGCCATATGGATAGGGATGGGGCGATAAATCGGTTAATATCGAGCCCTAAAAAGTGGGAAAACGGATAAATACGCGGAGAGATAAAAGGGAGATAATGGAGAGATAATGAGAGGGGGTTAATATCCCCTTGGATCCTTATCCAAGGGGTGTTGGCCGGCCCTATAAAGCCCTATGGGGCGCCGGCCCCATATGCAAGAGAAACCGAACCCCCCTCTCTCTCATCTCTCGAGTTCTCTCCCGTTTCATCTCCCGTTTCCCGCTTGCTACTTCGTCTTCCTCGCATGGAGTTCTGAAGAAGGAGAAGGGTCGTTCTTCGGAGGCACTCAGAGATCCGAGAGCGACGTTCCGTGCATCGTGTGAGATCGGGTGAACAAGAAGGCAACATCTCCATTCGCACCGTCGGTATCTTCGCGAACGATCTTCCGTCTCCATCGACAAAGAAGACAATCCTCCGCGGTTAAAAGATCCGTACGAAAGGTATGTGTAATCTAACATGTAGATCTAGCGAGCATTATGATTTGCATCCATGCTAGTTAATCATTACGCTAGATTGCCGTTAGGGGTTTTCGATTCTCGTGCATACACATGCACACATATGTAGATTAGTTTCTGTGAAAAATTAAATCGTGTAACGTGCACCATGAACGGTCTTTCGACCGCCAAATCGCTTCCGCTGCGAGCCTCTGACCCGGATTAGATCCAACAAAAGCCTGTACTGATATGACAGTGATGATGTGGCGATGTTGAGGTAGTAGTGCTGAGGTAGTGCTAATTAATCATGGGCCTGGGTGTGCCTATTTGAGCCGATGTGTGGGCCCGGCCATGTGGGTCCGGTCCAGTATAATTTTTGCACCCATAGTTACCCCTTCCCAGTCGGGCCACGGTCTTGTGGGTTGGCTGGGACCTCCGGGTGCAAAGAAGTTCTCGTTGCGCCACATGACTCGAGCTCGGACAGTCCTCGGTGCTGCGGGGTCAGTAGGCTTGAGCTACCAAAGTTGTTAATTCAGTTGTGGGTCGATGCGGTAAACTTCCCAGACTTAGTTTTTCCGACTGAATCCTATCGGCCTTCAGTGTGTCGGGCTTCGGAATGCGCATTCCAGACTTAGTTTTTTTGACCAAATCCTATCGGCCTTCAGTGTGCCAGGGCATCGGGATGCACGTTCCAGGCTTAGTTTTTCCGGTTGAATCCTATCGGCCTTCAGTGTGCCAGGCTTCGGGATGCGCGTTCCATACTTAGTTTTTCCGGTTGAATCCTATCGGCCTTTGGTGTGGCGGGCTTCGAGATGCGTGTTCCAGACTTAGTTTTTTTTGATCGAATCCTATCTGCTTTCAGTGTCTCGGGCTTTGGGATGCGCGTTCTAGACTTAGTTTTTTCCAGCTGAATCCTATCGGCCTTCGGTGTGTCGGGCTTCGGGATGCGTGTTCCAGACTTAGTTTTTTCGACTGAATTCTATAAGCCTTCGGTGTGCCGGGCTTCGGGATGTGCTGTGTCGGTATTGAAAAATCGGTCTGAGTGGGTGTGGGATGTGGCGCGCGATAATGTGTAACTTTTCTGATGCTAGTCTTTGGAGAAACCTTCCAAAAACCATAACTTTTCATACACACGTCGGATAAATGCATATAAAGTGTCGTTGCATTAGCGCCAAAAAACCGATCAAAGTGTGGACGTGAAACATCGCATACCTTGACATGTAACACTTTCGATGCCTATCTTCAGAGAAAAATATCTCGAAAACTTCTGACAGCTGTAACTTTTTATACGCGCGTTTTGTTTTTGTCAATGCAATATGTTTTGTTTTTGTCCTTCATAGTTTGTATTACGAGCAAAACTGCAAAATCTTGTTCTATTATTTTATATTTTTGCCCCCTCCTGTCAGAAAATCTTGGTGTTGCTGTTGTATGTGGGTGGGTGCATGTGTAAGTGTATGTGTGTGTGTGGGTGAGTGGATGGTGGTTGGGTATGTGGGTGTGCAAGGGTGGTTGTGCATGGGTGTGCATGGGTGTGAGTGGGTTAGTGGGTGTGTGGGTGTGGATAGGTATGCGATGGTGGGTGTGTGTGTGTGTGTGTGTGTGTGTGTGTGTGTGTGTGTGAGTGGGTGGTTGGGTATGTATGGATGTGTGTAGGTGGGTGGGTGGGTATGCGTAGGAGGGTATTAGTGGTTATGTGTGAGTGTGTGAGTGGTAGGTATGCGTTGATGGGCATGTGGGTACATATGTGTACGTGCATGAGTGTGTCTATACGTGCATGAGTGTGTCTAGGGGTGGGTGAATTAGTGGGTGGGTACATTTGTGTCGGTGGGTGTGTGCGGGGGTGGATGGGTGGGTGGGTGTGTATGTGGGTGGTGGGTGCTTGTGTGGGTGGGTGCCTGGGTTGGTGGGTGGGTCAGTATTCGTGGGTATATGTGTGTGTATGTAGGTACGTGGGTGTATATGCGTGTGTGTGGGTGGGTGCATGTGTATGTGGGTGGGTAGGTGTATGTATGGGTGGATGCGTGGGTTGGTTAGTGGGTAGGTATGTGTATGTAGGTGCGTGGGTATGTATGTGTGCGTGGGTGTATGCATGGGTGAGTATATATATGGGTTGGTGGGTGTGCTAGGGTGTACGTGGATAGGTGAGTGTATATGTGTGTAGGTGGGTATGCATATGTGTGTGTGTGGGTAGGTGGGTATGTGTGTTTGGGTGCGTGTGCATGCGTGCATGCATTTGTGGGTGGATGGGTATGTATGAGAGTGTGGATGGGTGGGCGTGTGTGTATGGGGGGGTATGTGTGCATAGGTAGGTTGGTAAGTGGGTGGGTAGGTGTGTGTGCATGGGTGGGTAGGTTTATGGGTGGATATGTATGTGTATGCATGGGTAGGGGCATGGTTGGAAGGGTATGAGTGGGTGGGTGGGTCTGTATCTGTGGGTGTACGTAGGTGGGTGTGCGCATGGGTTGGTGGGTGTGTATGGGTGTGGGTGGTTGGGTTTACGTAGGTTAGTGGGTATATATGTGTGTATGGATGGATATGTGTGTGTGTGGGTGCATGGGTGGATATGCGTGCGTGGGTGCGTAGGCAGGGGTGTGTGGGGGTAGATGGGTGGGTTGGGAGCGAGAAGGCGAAAAATGAAGCTTTACCTAAGTAAAAATATGTGTTTTGGCTTCTATCAAAACTTAAATCTTTTCAATTTATACGAGGCCTTTGAAAGAATGAATCCTTATGCTCAAAGACACCCTCTCTTGTTTTCCACCCTAAAAAAAACCTAGCTAGTGCAACTTTCGAAAAGTCTGTAGGGTGCGGTCAACGATAAAAAAGAACTGCTAATGAACTACAACGGGTGCGTATGTGTGTGTGTGTGTGTATGTGGGTAGGTATATGTATGAGGGGACGTGTGTTTGTGTGTGTGTGTGTGTGTCTAGGTGGGTGGGAGGGTTTACATAGGTGCGTGGGTGTATGTGTGTCCGACTGAGTTCGTGGGTCTCTAGGTATGTGCATTAGTGGGTGGGTATATGTGTATGGGTCCGTGGGTATACAAGGGTGGGTATTTGTATGGGGATATGTGGGTGGGTTGGTGGGTGTATATGTATGTTGGTAGGTGGGTGGTGTTTGTATGTGTGTGTATGTATGGGTATGTGTGCATCTGTGTATGGTATATATATGGGTCGTGGGCGTACGTGTGTGGGTTGGTGGGTGGGTGTGTGTCGGTGGTTATGCGGGTATATATGTGTTGGTGGATAGGGGTGCATGGGTGGCTGGGTATGTTGTTGGGTATGTTTGTATGAGTGGGTGTGCATGGGTTAGTGGGTGTATGTATATGTGGGGATCAGTGCGTGGGTGGGTATATGTGCGTGGTTGGGTGCATGGGTGAGGGGGTGCGTGGGGGGAGTGTATGTGTGTGTGGGTGGGTGGGCGGGCTGGTGTGTGTGCATGGGTGGGGGTATGTATGGGTGGATGTGTGGGTATGTATGCATGGATGGGTGGGGCTATGTGTGCGTGGGTATTTGGGTAGGTGTGCGTGGGTGGGTGGGTGTATGTGTGCTTATGTGGGTTAATGGGTAGGTATATGTGTGGGTATGTGTGTTTGGATGTGTGAGTGTGTATAGGTGGGTATGCATGAATGGATGGCTATATGTATGAGTGGGTGTGTGGGTTGGTTGGTGGGTGCATGGGTGCATGGGTGGGTATATTTATGGGTGGGTGAGTGGATGTGTGTGGGTGTATGTGGGTGGTGTATGTATACGTGGGTGGGTAATTAGGTATGTGTGTATTGAGGAGTGGGTAGGTATGTGTGTTTTGGTAGGTGGGTGGGTGGATATGCGTGTGTAGGTATATGTGTCGGTAGGTAGGTATGTATGTGTAAATGGTTGGTTATGCGTACGCCGGTGGGTGGGTAGGTGTGTGTGTGCGCGCACGTGTATGGGGTGGTGGTTATATATGTGTATGCATGGGTAGTTGAGTGGGTGTATATATGGAGGGGGTCGGTGGGTGTGTGTAGTAGGTGGGTATGTGTATATGTGTGTGTGCGTGGGTATATTTAGGTGGGTTTGTGCTTGGGTGGATGGGTGTGGGTGTGTGTATGGGTAGGGGGTGGGTGCGTGAGTGCGCATGGGTGGGTTGGTATGAGTATCTCGGTGGGTGTTCATGTCTTGGTGGGTATGTGAGTTGGTTGGTAGGGTACGATACGTGGGAGGGTGGGTGTGTATGTATAGGTGGGTAGTTGTGTTTGTGTGTGCGTAGGTGGGTGGGTGTAAGTTGGGGGTGAGTATGTGCGTGGGCTGGTGATAGGTGGGCGAGTGTGTATGGGTGAGTGCGTGGAGAGAGGGGGGGGGGGGGGGTGAGTGGGTTGGTGGGTATATGTGTTTGTGTGTGTGGGTGTGTATGTGTTTGTGTCTGGGGGTGGGTGAGTTGGTGGGCGTGTATATGTATATGTACATGTCTGTGTAGATGGGTGTGCATGAATAAGTGTGTCTAGCTTGAGATCGAATAGTGCCACTATGGCCAACAGAATACGGATAGAGATATGTTTCATCATAGATGAAAAAATATCATTGTAGTCAAATCATTCTTTCTATAAGTTGCCTTTAGCTACCAATCGTGTCTTGTACTGAATACCGCCTTGAGCCTACTTTTTCTTCTTGTAAACCCATTTGCAGCCAATCACTTTCTGTTATTTGGGTCTTCCAACACGCTATCATGCCTGATTCTTTTGAAGAGAATCAATCTCTTCATCTATGGTTGTGCCTCATCGAACACAATCCTCATCCTGGACTGCCTTTCCGAAAGTAGTTGGCTTGTAGCCATCAGTCAGAGTTAGTGCATAAGCAACTAACTCTTAGTAGCCAAATCCAACTGGCCGGGGCCCTGGTAGTTCGCTGCGCTTTGCTAGTTGCAACGGACTGCTACTATAGAACCTGAACTACCTTCTATGGAATAGTCACCTCCAACAGAGTAGTTTGCTCTACTTTAGTGGAAGCCTATGAGCTTGTCGTTCCACCAGCAATGGATCACTGTGACTCTCGCCCTAGGTCTCTAGATCAATATCTATACTCTGCTTGCTGGAAGTCTGCAATAGTCTCATCAAAAGTCGCATCTCTCTCTCTCTCTCTCTCTCTCTCTCTCTCTCTCTATCGCTCTTGCTCTCGCTCTAGCAAGCTAATATCAAGAATTGAAGCTCGTCCACACCATGCGGATCTCGAATTAATTGACATCCTAACTAGCGAGGGTCAACTCAAGAATCCTCAAATCAAAATCCGCATCCTCAATCAATCATCCCCTCACTAAGCGATTTGTTCATTCCATGATACAATGGAGAAAAGCGATAAAAAAATGAGATCAAAGGGTTTTACTAACATGCATCACATTAAGATATACCGGGAGAACAATAAGAAACAAATGAGAGAAAATCGTAGAAGAATATAAGCGAAACAATATGATTGAAAATGCTTGATCAATCAGATTAATTATATTCAATTGAAGGGGAGGACAAGGAGGAGGAAGGGGGCCACCTTTTTTTTTGGCTTTTCTTGTATTAGATGTAGTGTGTTAGTATTCTATTAGTCCCACCTCGGTTGTGATCAAAACCAGAGAGAGAAGGGGAATAAAAAGAGGGAACGGATGCGAGAGAGAGAGAGAGAGTTTCAAAGGGTGCGATCATACCAGCACTAAAGCACCGAATCCCATGAACGGGTGCAATCCTACCAGCACTAAAGCATCGGATCCCATCAGAACTCCAGTACTAAAGCACCGGATCCCATCAACGGGTGCGATCATACCAGCACTAAAGCATTGGATCCCATCAGAACTCCAGCACTAAAGCACCGGATCCCATCAACGGGTGCGATCATACCAGCACTAAAGCATCGGATCCAAAAGAGAGGGGGAGAGAGCAGATAAGGAAAGAGAGAGAATGGAGGAGAGAAAGGCGGAGATAGGAGAGAAAATCGGCAAAGAGCGAGAGATTCGGAGACGGGAGAGATCCGGCCGGCGCGGGCGCAGGGCCGGCGGGCACGGCGGGTCCGGTGGCGCGAGAGATCCGGCTGACGCGGGGTCTTCAGGCGGGCGCTCGAGGCCGGCGCGGAGAAGAGGGGGCCGTAGGGAGCGGCACCGACGGGCTTCGATCCGGCAGATCCGACGGGCTTCGATCCGGCAGATCCGGGGCGGTGGGCGCGGGGCTGCCGCGCTTGATCCGGCAGATCCGGCGGGCAGATCCGGGCGGCGCAGGGCTCACCGGGCTCGCAATGGTGTGTGGGCGCGGTGGGCCGGGAACGATGGGCGCAAAGAACGGCTCCACGGCAGCGGTGAGGACCGTGGCTGGCGCGGAGAATGGCGGGCCGTGAGCTCAAGGCCGGCGGCACACCTCATGGTATCGGACGGCGGCGGCGCACCTCATGGCACCAACTCCCTCGAAGAATGGCTCGCCGACGAGCAAAGCGTCAGGGAAGCCGCCGGGCTGCTGCAAGGACCCGTCGAAGCGCAGGGTGAACCATTGTCTTCAGCAACTACCTGCATGATCTGCTCCGGTACCTACGGTTTCGATGCGACGACCGCTGCCGTCTGCGGGCACGGCTACTGCGGCGCGTGCTGGAGGGGCCATATCGCCACGTCGATCGCCGCCGACGGCGCCGGGTGCCTGGAGCTGCGGTGCCCCGATCCTTCTTGCGGGGCGGCCGTCGGCCGGGACATGATCAGCAACCTGGCCACCGACCAAGAGTTGATAGTCAGAGAGAGACGGGTGTGGGTGCAAATTTTGGCAAGAAGTCTGCAAACAGCGGGACCCACCTGCCCTGCCTGGTGGGCCCCCGAAGACAACAGCAGGACCCACCGGCCCTGCTTGGTGGGCCTCCGAGTACAATAGCGGGACCCACCGGCCCTGCCTGGTGGGCCCCCGGAGACTACAGTGGGACCCACCGGTCCTGCCTAGTGGGCCTCTGGAGACAACAGCGGAGCCCACCAGCCTTACCTGGAGGATCCCCAGATATGACAGTAGAAAACCGCCATTTACCACCAAAGAATCCTATAAATAGCAGAGCCTTCGAATGTAAAAGGATCCGATCTCAGATCCAGAATCTGATTTCCAGTTCTGATTTTCAAAAACCAGAGCTCTGAAATTTCTATCTCCTCACCCTTCACCTCTCCTTGATCCTCTTCTTGTCTTTGAAGAGATCGAAGAGGCTGCAGTAACACTCGGCCTGTCGAGGTTACTTCGAGAAAAGTGTTAGTGAATTCGGGTTGCTCCCTATAGCACGGAGACGTAGGCTTCGGCTGAACTCCGAGATCACTTCTCGTGTCAACACTCTCTCTGATTGCATCTCTCTATTTACATATCAAAAAGCTT